>OX411555.1:50547019-51202603 GCA_948146395.1 Fragum whitleyi
TTTTCGGATTCCTTTCCAGCTTTCGCGGATGTTAGTACGATTATTTAGCTATGCACATGCCAAATTTCCAAGTACAGTATAGTTTAATAAACGAGATATATTGTAAACAACAGATGCACCATCATTTCGATGATTGATTTTACTCTGCGATAATCGTACGATTGTCGCAGAATGTTTTCATAGTGGTATCCAGTTGTTTATTTACCGTAAGAGTCGACCCTTTTGTGATCATGACTGAAAACGTTTGCTTACCCTTCCTTGTAACACAGAAAGTTGGAGATACCAAATCAATATATTTTTACGCATATATTGATTACTTTAAAAAAAACGACATTCACATTATGCAATATGGATTCCTGTGTTTCATGCTTCAAGTATGACATAAATTAAAAGGAAAATTCCAGCGCCTATAATCAAAACCATACAATTCTTGATAAATAGGAGGATTTCTTATTAACAACAACAACAACATCATCATCGACAACAAAACCGCTGCACTCGATATTTTTTCTCTCTCTTTTCGTCAAAGATGAACTGAGCAAATAATCAAATAGATACAATAATTGAACGCCGACATTAAGCCAGATGAAACATGTCTAAGCTTCATGTAACTGTTGTGGTTACACGGATACGACAACGAGCACTGTACTACAACTGAAGTTAGATTTACCGGTAATTTTGAATTAAAGCGATTGAATATAAAATCCATCTAAGTTCATTTCAATACCACCCTCTATAGTTCGCTTTAATACTTTCCAAATAGGCACAGAACTATACAGATTTGACCAATTACATAACAAATACATATAAGAAAAATGGATGAGCCATTTTTTTTCATCTTACCCTTTTCAAATTTTGTATTTTTATACATGCTAATACTTCGCCAGAAAACAACCAACCAAACAAACAACAATGATAATAAAATATAATGATAATAAAGTCATTCACCGAAAACTTGGTGCAGGTGATCATTAATTAGAACATGTGCATTTTAACAATGTGGTCCAATGTTCGATTGCTCCACATTCGGCGCGACAGTCGGTATACTTTCATTGGAAAGGGAATCGAAAACGGACAAAATACCCACTAACGCGGAACTTTATATCATATAATCAGCACGTGCAAATGTGATAGATCAACTTTACGATAATCTTATGAGGTCGTATAGTGTGCGATTTTCAACGATATTTTTGTGAAAGCCGTTTACGACCGTCTTAAATATAATCGTACGATATTTTTAAGATAAATCGTACGATATTTTTCTTGAAAGAGGCCCCTGGTCACAAAAAGCGATTGTAAAAGAAAAGACGGTAAATCGGGGGCGGATAGACCCAAGGCATAGGCGTATCTAGGACTTTGAAATTTATACAAATTCAGAAGGCGACAACCAAAGAATATATAGGATAAAGTCTCTATTTGGTTGATTGATTGAATGGAGTTTAACGCCTCTTTCAATATTTTTCAGTTATAGCTAGCGCAGCTCGCGAACGGCCAAAGGCCGTGAGCGCGAAGCGAGTGTTTATGGTAACGCGTGTTATTCTATTCTATTCTGTCAATACTGTCAAACGAAATAATCGTGTCATTTCTCACCCGGAGTGAATTCACTTGCAGGATAGAAAAAAAGTCAAAAATTGAATTGGAAAAATACCTCAACGTATCGTTCGTAAAAGAAAGATTTAAAAATTGAAAATTAATTTAAGCTATCCTGTTAAAACGAGCTTTCTATTAAAAAAAAAAATTTCTACCGGAAGCAATAAAACAAAGCCAAAAGCGAGGCCGACCGAAGCGATTCACGCGGTCATTCCCACAAAATATTCTTTAGTGTTATTTAAACAGAATGACAAGGCTATTTTTAACATCCTTACCTTTAGTCCTAACACGTATACGACCTGGAACATGCTAAACCCCCAGATTTATGCATGCATGTTAAGATTAAAATGTCAACACAAACATTCTTGATGTCATCAATAATGGACAATGACGTCACGAATAATTTAGTCTGGAAATTTAATTTTTTCAATTATAGACTGGAGGACTTGTTATGCATGCAAGATGTTTCTTACGATTTTCAATGTGTTTAATATAGAAAAGAGTGACTCAAGTTGCCTTGTAATAACCAAAACAAGAATGTAATGATCTTTTTCAGGTCATGAGAAAAACTTGTGGGAAAGAAGGAAATGCTAGTCTGTAAAGTTTATGTTAATATGTTTGTCTTTTGTTGTTGTTACCGCCTGTACAAGGACACGTTTGTAAGAGCATTCTTTAAAGCCTGAAGATAATATATTAGTTTAATTCCAGTTATGTTCAAAAAGGTTTATGCATTCTTATTTGCCCAAATGAAAACAATTTTGAGTACACAGTTTTTTTTAATAACTTCCGCGGAAAGTGGCCCCATGTACAATGTTTGCTTTTATTGATAAACCTTTACGTTTTTGCTAAATGTGATTAAATCTGAGCTTATGAAGAAACTATGTCTCGATTTCATAGAGGTATGAAACTTAATCGCTTAACTGATGAACGGATCATTAAGTATTGGATGAATAGATTGTACATCACAAACATACATCTACTCAATACATTATTGGTGTTATGTAATGGTACTTAGATAAAATAGACAAGGTAGTAGCCTATTTTTTAATTAAGTGAACTTTATTACCCTATGTAGATCCATGTAGAAAATGCAGATTCTATGGGAAATTTCAAGCAGTTCCTTAGAAATGTTTTGACATTAATCAAGACGAGTTATTATCACGTTATAGTATTCAAAAGCTGTAAGTTTATCAGCTTCATTTAAATGAACGAAATTTAGGTCTGCTAAACCTACGATTTCGAATTTGAAACTTTTTTCTAATGTTAAGTGACCATATACAATCGGAACATAAAACATTGATATTTAATTCTTGCTATAGAAATACAGGCTCATTAATTTAACCTAGTGCTCATTGATTTTTCCTTTTTTTTTTTTTTCCTTTTAACAATTTGGGAAATCTCAACCAGAAATAATGATTTCTTTTGTCTGTTGTTAACATAAATTTCACATAAATTTACACTATGACTAAGTCATTTTCAGTCTAGTATCTGTGGCGACTTCAGCTTTTTTCCAGGAGAGAAATTACAAAAGGGTTTTTTTTTTACCAGAAAATAAAATTGAATCAAAGGTAAAGTGCAAGTTGATTTACGAAAATTTAACGTCACTTAATTTGTTTTCAGTAAGACTCTCTCTCTCTCTCTCTCCTCTCTCTTTCTCGTAACAAATAATTTGTCAACCAGTACACAAATTGCTGCGCTCGCTTTTAAGGCTTTGCCTTATTTCATATTATAGTGGGACTGTGCCAAAAGATGAATATCCCTTTTCTATGATTTGAGCGCTGGTGAAAAATCAAAACATTGTAACTACGGCTTGAATAAGCTGTTGTTTCGATGTTATGATCATTCATCAACGACATTTTTCAACGGATTATGATTTCTTTTACGCACTTTCGTAAATTTCGTAATGGGAGTTACGCCCTTGAAACGTGAACAGTAATTGTGTTAAATAGTCCATAGTAATAGTTGTTGCTGTTTGTTCCTCCACTGTCTGGAGAACCACTTTATGTACAGAAATATGTCTCAACTGCTTCTTCACACTTTTAAATTGGCATTTTGGGCGAAAAGTACTTGGAGCGAGCAGATCCAGGTTCAAAAAACTTTGGTGCGGAAGAAAGGAATTCAAAAGAGTTATCTGTCGTGAGTACTCTCTAAATGTATACAAACGAGTCGTGCCGTTGGGTAGGTTCGCCTTGAATTTAAAGTTAAAACTGTTATTTTATTACGGAACGCATCAATCAAATTGAAAAATATACAAAATATTGAAAAAGCAAGTTAACTGCAAAACTGGACATCTCAATAATTTGATGATCTTGAGTTACCTTCTTTTTTGTCGGCTTAGTTTCTGTCGTGCTTTGGCTATTTCATCCCACTATTTAAGACAATCAAAGTACATGTAAACGCAAATCTAAGATAAATCGGCGAAGAGAATGGTTTGTACATGGTCTAAATCACAGGGAGATGTTCCGCTGATTTTTTTTAAATATATATGATAATATAGACAACGGATCGAACTCCATTTTGGAGCGAACATCACCCGGCACGAATCGAGAGTCGATTTCTAAGTCAGTTTTTACCAAATCTGCATGCATAATACAACACTTCATAACTAAATGGATAAGCTACCATTTAATACTTAATCTTATGACCAAACACACTTAATTTTGCCTAACTTAAATGTCGTGAGATTTTACGTCAAGTTCATACAGATGCAACAATCATTGGTATTTACTCCAGATTCAGGTAGAATATTATTCATTTACCATGTTAAGCTATTCAATTTAACATTACAACACTGGTAAGCATCAACAGAACGGTTTTTGTCCTAAACGCCGCTGAAATATTTATTTTAAATTGGCCATAACGTAACACTGAACCGCGAATCTAAAAGAGCGATTTGATTTGTTGCAATCCTATGAAATGAATGATAACTCTGCTAGCTGACCTTATGACGGTAATTTGCATGTAAAGTATGGGCAAGTTTATAAAAATTGATTTCATTTTATCAAATTCATTTCCATTTTCACTTTTTTCAATTCTAACAATTTTGAATGTATTTTTGAAATGTTGGACCCCTGCTCCGGTGAAAAATATTTTGACGAGCCGGGAAACCATCTTCACTGATTTTATTTAGTTAATGAAATCTTTAATCACAGAAGAGAGAAGGACCTGTTCAGCCATTCTATTTATTTTTTTATCTAAAAACTGACGATATGAATAACTTGCCAAGAAAAATCATTGTTTTAATTGATTATCATTTTGACGACCTTTTGTCCTTGTAATATTTTGTGCAGACTTTTGTCTGAGTTGCAGAATTGACGTCATATTGCCCAACATTTTAGTTTGGCCTTCGCAAATGAAGTGTGTTTGGTCTCAAAATTAAGTATTCAATGGTAGCTTATTCATTTTACTATGAAATGATGTATTGTTAATGCAGATTGGGTATAAACTGACTTGGAAATCGACTCTCGATTCGTGCCGGGTGATGTTCGCTCCAAAATGAAGTTCAACCCCTTGTCTATATTATCATATAATATTTTTTAAAAAAATCAGCCGAACATCTCCCTGTGGTCTAAATCTCCACATGATCTCCAAATTAAAAACTCAAAAGGAAAAATGATGGAAATTTCAGCTGTATGAGTATCGTCACGTACCCAGAGGCAACCTGAATTTTTCATGTATTGGGCCAGGGGTCGACACTAAGGGTGTCAGTTAATTCATTCCTCAGTCAACTCATTCCCAATTTGGGAAACTTGTTCCCTTGAAATAGTCAACATGACATTGCCAATATATTGAAGCCTATTCAAGATACTAGGCTCATATTTGGCATGATGATATATCTCAATGATGCGCTTCTGCAGGTACCAAAGTCAAGGTCATTTGACAAGGTCAAGGTCATCTGTTAAGGTAACAAGAGTGCCATCGTCACAAAATACGCCGCCACATTGCTGCTGTTTCACAGAAATAAATGTAGACACTACTTATTTTGACAGAACCAAATTGACAATGACCAAGTTTCATTTAAATCAAGACAAAAATTTAGGAGGAGTTGCCTTCACAAGGCTGCAATTTCAATAAGCCCCAGGCACTAAGTTCTAAGGGGGCATAATTCAGGGAAATAAATGAGCCATAAAATCCTTGATCCATGTACATCTTCAAATTATGGTAATGACATTGACCAAGTTTCATTTAAATAAAGACAAAAAGTAAGGAGGATTTGTGTTCAAAAGGCTGCAATTTCAATAAGCCCTAGATACTAAGTTTTTAAGGGGCATAACTCAGGCAAAAATCAACAAACCACAAAATCCTTCTTTCATGCACATCTACCAATTGAGGTGATAACATTGACCAAGTTTCAAGAAGATACAGCCAGAAACTTAGGAGTTGCGTTGACATGAAAAGTGGACCCAGAGACTAAGTTTTTAAGGAGCATAACTCAGGCAAAAATTAACGAACCATAAAATCCTTCCTTCATGCACATCTGCCAATTGAGGTGATAACATTGACCAAGTTTCAAAAAGATCCAGCCAGAAACTTAGGAGGAGTTGCGTTGACAAGAAAAGTGGACCCAGAGACTAAGTTATCAAGGGGCATAACTCAGGCAAAAATCAATGAACCGTAAAATCCTTCCTTCATGCACATCTACCAATTGAGGTGATTACATTGACCAAGTTTCAAGAAGATCCAGCCAGAAACTGAGGAGGAGTTGCCTTGACAAGAAAAGTGGACCCAGAGACTTAGTTATCAAGGGGCATAACTCAGGCAAAAATCAACAAACCACAAAATCCTTCTTTCATGCACATCTACCAATTGAGGTGATAACATTGACCAAGTTTCAAGAAGATACAGCCAGAAACTTAGGAGGAGTTGCGTTGACAAGAAAAGTGGACCCAGAGACTAAGTTATCAAGGGGCATAACTCAGGCAAAAATTAACGAACCATAAAATCCTTCCTTCATGCACATCTACCAATTGAGGTGATAACATTGACCAAGTTTCAAAAAGATCCAGCCAGAAACTTAGGAGGAGTTGCGTTGACAAGAAAAGTGGACCCAGAGACTAAGTTATCAAGGGGCATAACTCAGGCAAAAATCAATGAACCGTAAAATCCTTCCTTCATGCACATCTACCAATTGAGGTGATTACATTGACCAAGTTTCAAGAAGATCCAGCCAGTAGTTTAGGAGGAGTTGCGTTGACAGGAAAAGTGGACCCAGAGACTAAGTTATCAAGGGGCATAACTCAGGCAAAAATCAATGAACCGTAAAATCCTTCCTTCATGCACATCTACCAATTGAGGTGATAACATTGACCAAGTTTCAAGAAGATCCAGCCAGTAGTTTAGGAGGAGTTGCGTTGACAAGAAAAGTGGACGGACGTACGGATGGATGGACGGATGGACGGACGGACGGACAGACGGAGAAGATGACGCCAATATACGTCCGCCTCCGGCGGCGTATAATAAAAAAACTCAAAAACTTAACATTTCCAATATCGTTAAGCCTTTTCAGGATACAAGGCTCATAATTAGCATGATGATAGATCTCAATGATCCACATCTCCTGGTACCAAATTCAAGGTCATGTGACAAGGTCAAGGTCATCTGACAAGGTCAACATTTTGAAGTAAAAAAAAAAGTTACATGGGCATTTGTGTTTCACTAACGCATCTTGTTCTCTTTTTCAGATGAGTATTTTTTCAGGCACTCAGTAAAGATGGAAAAATGGACTTACTAGAAATAGAAAAGATTCTGAACAAAGCTGTTGAACAAGAGAGCATTGTTCTTAACTTGAGTAACAGAGGGATGGGCATACTGCCCAGCAATATTCATAAACTAAACAGAATTAAGAAACTCATGCTCAACGATAACAAACTTGTAATGCCCCCTACAGAGATCACAAATCTAGTCACTCTAGAAGAACTGACATTGGATAACAATTGTTTTACGATGTTACCCACTGGATTAGGAAACTTGTGCAGCCTCAAATTTTTAAGTGTTTGTCATAATCCATTAAATTTATTGACACCAGATATAGGTGATTTGACATCATTGACACAATTGTGGTTGGTAGAATGTCAGTTTATCAGTATTCCCTCAGAGATTGGAAAGCTCAAACACTTACAGACTTTAAGTTTACGTGGAAATAGAATAGTTGACATTCCCAAAGAATTTGGAAAACTTTTGTCACTGCGATGGTGCTGTCTAGCTGAGAATAACCTTGATTCTTTACCAAAGGAAATCTCGAATTTGTCAGCATTAGTTTATCTAGATTTAAATCGAAACAATTTTTCATGTGTTCCTGACTGTTTAATGGATCTGAGTGAATTGATATCGTTACATATGAGGTCCAACAGCATTATATGTGTTTCTGACGATATGATTTTAGCTTTATCAAAGCTGAATAAGTTTGATTTACGGGACAACGGCATTATGGAGAAACCAAATCACTGGAAGGTATGATATGGTATATAATCTTTTAAGCTTATAGAATCACTCTCCAACACGCAATCTTGATGTTTTCACATTCTTGAGAGAGAGACAGTGGTTTAAACCCACTGCTACCCAAATCTGCAGCTGGGTGAACTGGGGCTGGCTTTTAAATGTTTAGCTCATAAACTTACCCTGTGAATGGTGGGACTCAAACCACAGACCTCAATGTTGTGGGTCGAGTGCATTTACCACTAGGCCATCTAGGCAGGCATGATACTGTTGGAATATTAGACCCATTACTCTAATAGGGACCATTAGGGAATCTTTATCCTTATCCTTCCTGTAATAGTTCTGTAACATTTCTGAACTCATGATCTTTCACAATGTTGACAGAGGTTTCCTAATGAAAATCATTAGGAAACGTCAGTTAACACTGTTAAAGTTCATTACTTCTGAAACGTTGCAGAACTATTACAGGTCCGCTACCTTAAGTTTTTCTTCAACAAATTGCACATTTTCAGGATATTTCAACTACTCAGGCACATGTTTTTCCCAGAAAAAAAATAGTAGAAAGCAGGCCATATAAGCTGAGATCAGACTGCACATCTGTGCAGCCTGATCTTAGTCTATATTCACAGTCTGCCAAAGACTGTTTTACCACAGGAAAATGTAAAGAAAGCAAGAAAGGGTATGAAAACAAACACTGACTGTCACAATTAGTGCATCCAGTGCCTTGGGTACTTTGATTTTTAGCTTGATTGGTATTTTTAGAAAACCAGAGGTTTTCTCATCACCTTTGAGTTGCATTCTGAACATCACTCGGCCATTTCCGTAAACTGCAACAGACCTCGGATGTATGTCAGGCGGATGGGTATGTAACAAAATCGTGCATTTTGTTAGGCGGAAACTGTGTTTTTATGCCCCCGATAGGGAGGCATCATAAATTTGACTTGTCCGTCTGTCCGTCTGTCCGTCCGTCCGTCTGTCCGTCCGTCCGTCATTCCGTCCAAAAACTTTAACATTGGCCATAACTTCCTTATTACTTAACATATTCGCATCATACTTTACCACAACATTCCTTGGTACATTACCTTTCTGTAGGCACATACTTTGGTGACCTTGACCCCTGGATGACCTTGACCTTCAACATAGATTGGCCATAATTTAAAATCAAAGCGGTGTCGGGGGCATTGTCATCTTACAGTGACAGCTCTTGTTTCAGCCATTATTTAAGAATCGAAAGATATCTATATTAGGATATGATGGATTCACGTTAATGACTTAAATGATAAGCGTTGGCGACGTGGAATGTTTTCACTCACAGTTTAGGGCTAGCGCCATTTTAACTGACGTCATTGAGTCTTCCATAGGTTTTCCCGTAATTTATAAAAATGGTCCGTCTATGAACATCCGAGGTTAATCGTGAGATTGGCCGAGTGGTGTTTGGAATGCTTTAAGTTGTTCATGTTGACATTTTGGTGTAGGCTTAGGAATTGGTGTTTGTATGACAAACTTTAACCTTGGTCATACCATTGTTGTTATTGAAGATATTTTCACAAAATTTAGCATGTGTGTACACCATCTCAAGAGCTATTCAGACTATCATGTGGGATAAATCTGAAAGCATTTTTTTGTGAAAGTTATGCCCCTTTTTCTGCTTCTTTGTCCAGTATCTGCAGCTGAGTGTTGGCACTAGTAGTTGATGATATTTTTAAAGCAATCTTGTCATCGTTTCATTCAGCATGACAAGGATAAAAACCTGCTTGTACAATACTTTCAGGGCCTCGAATATATCCTAGTAGGTCAGACAGGATTACAAAATTCCACTGAAGAAAGTTTTTACGATGAATGTCTTGAAGTGATAGGAAAGTCTGAAGATACCACAGAAGACAGCGACAATGATGATGATGACAACGATGATGATGATAAAGAAGGAAATAATTCTGAAGTTTCACATGATAAAATTGGTGATAAAGAAAATTCTGCTGATAGATTGTGTAATGGAACAATCTGACATGTCAAAGATTAACTCAAATATTATTTGTGTTTCATTACACATCGTTGAAACTGTTCATATTGCCATACACAGGCTCATATATGAAAGAATTAATGCGTATGAACAATCAAATGTCCATTTGATATTTATTTTGTTTATATTAATTTTTGGTCTTCAAAACCATACTTTAAGGGTCAAGCATGAGCCCTGCGTTTCTAAAGATGAATTTTTAGTTGGGCACTTTTTGGAGAAATCTGCTGCTATAGCTTTGGTGTCAACCTTGTTGGTGTCAGTGTCATTATGCAAAAACTTAAATTTAGAAGTCAAATTTTGAATAAAGAAGAAATTGCTTCTTGAATTTTAAACAAGTACTTTTTTCACTTCTTGTATAATGTGTCAGTTACAACGCTATGATCCTTAAGATTGTCAAAACTAGACTGAAAAAAGGGTAATGGAGGGAAAAAGTATATGGGGTTGTCAGAAAAAAGATACAAGTCTGTGCATGGCATTTCCAACAATTTCAAATGTGTGCCAAGCGAAGACTTTGGCCAGCCTGTGCATCAGCACAGCCTGACCCAAGTCTTCACTGTTTGCTCTGTAGAAAGAGAAAGGCTCAAGGTATCTAAAGACAGCCAGGTAACTTAAAATGCATTTTGTTGCTTTCTGACCTGCCCACTGTTAACATTTAATGCACATGTCAAATTGTTTGAAATGTCATTCACAGGCTCAAATTTCTTGTGTTGAATAAAAGCTGAGTTTTCAGTTGTCATTCTTGGCTTTCAAAAGTACAAAACACACAAGTGAAAACATAGGCTTTTGTTGTTTATGAAATTATTTAATTTTAGTGGTATCCATAAAATTTTGTGCATTCTCATTGGCTGAAAAATTGGTTTTATTTCTCAATGAAAACAATTTTGATAAGACAGCTTTTTTTATGCAAAAGTCCCGCAATAAATCTGTAATTATGGAGGATTTCTTCCAGTTTGGCTTCATGGTATGAAATTATAGGATTTGTAGATCTAAATACCTAATCACACTTGTGTATGAATCCACTTCCCATATTCATACAGTGCGATTAGGATTTTTGTTTCATACCTCAATAAAAAATACTCTCTTCATTTCCAAAATGAAAGAAAACAACCATAATATCAGCCCTTAGACAAACACTCATTTTTCTGATATATTATTTAGTTGAATTCAAACAATTTTTAATTTTAGAAATCTTGGCTAATTTTTAATGTGCAACAGATGTATATTTGTAAATAGAGAATAGATGGCGTGATCTTTTACAGCTAAAAAACTCAATAATTGTAAGAAATTCTGATACTAAGAAAATATATAACAAAAGAACACTCAAGCAATACTTACATACCTAATTAAAGAAGACGTGAATCAGTTATTTTTCTAGTCAATTTCATTCAGTCAGTTGCCATGTGTGTTTTTCTGTTTATTTATCATTTGTACCGTAGCACATACCCATATGAGTGATGCCCCTAGAAGACGGTTAGTTGTTACGGGGGATAGTGCAAGGATACATAACGAAACTACTCCTGAGATCCACCATGGTTCTTTAACATGCTCTATGTAAAGCACCGTCTCACAGGACCTGGATTTAAAGTCTCATCTGAAAGACAATTTGTTTGTTAGTGTGCCAGCCTGGGAACCGAACCCTCGTGGTTGACCTTCAATGGTTTTGAAGTCCAGTGTTCTACCAACTGAGCTAATCAGGTTAACAACCAATTGCCATTTCTTAAACTGTCCATTTTATTCTCAAGTTTTGATGTCAAACTCATGCAGTTAAAAGCCAATCTCAATTCAATGCCCTCCTTGCTCTTATTTAGAGGACGGACTAAGATTGAGATCAGATGCAAAGCTACTATCTCCTAAATCACCCTCAGTCGAATAAAATCTATGTTGAATCCATCCGGATAGATGTTTAACAAGAGCAGCCTATGGGTGCTAATGGATGGTAAAAAAACTAATGGATGGGGAAAAAAAACTTAGTAGAAAAAGGGGCATAATTTCAGAAAAATTTTCTAAAGTTATCCCCCTTGGTAGAAAAGGTTGCTCTTTTGATGGTGAATCTGTGTGCCAAGTTTCAAGTGAATGCCTTCAGTAGAACAAGAGATATCACAATAAATAAAAGTTTTTTTGCATTTTTTCACTAATTTGACCTTATGAAAATGACCTCGACCTTGACTGATGACTTTGAACTTAATACCAACAGAAAGGCCTTGTCACAGGCAATGTGAAAAATGAAGGGTCTTTCACTTACCATTCAAAAGTAATGGCCAATGTTAAATTTTTCACATTTTTTTACAAGTTTGACCTTAAGAAATGACCTTGACCTTGACTGATGACCTTAAACTTGGTACCAACAGGAAGTGCTTATGTTTAATATGAATGCCCTTTCACTTGCTATTCAAAAGAAATAGCAAAATGTCAAAGTTTTTCCATTTTTTTTTTCACAAATTTGACCTTGAAAATTGACCTATTGAAATATTTTCAACAGAAATCAACACTCAAACTCAAAAGGAAAAATGTGTTAGGGAGGACTATTTTTCAGACCCAATGGCCACAAAAGAAGATCCGGCAGGTCATGTGACATGATAAGGCTGCCGCATGATCAAGTGACCTATTTCTATCAATATTTATCATAGAGGTTTAATATTTTACAGAATCAATCATTAGGTTATAGACTTTCATTTATAACCAATATCCATGTCAAAATGACCTAAAGACAGTGAGTGACCTTGGCCCTTTTAAATTAGAGTCGCTTGAGTGCCTGATTCCCTCCACAGGCCTGAAAATTCTGATAATGATTATTAGAGGATGATAAGGCTTTTTAAAATGAGAAATGAAGTGAATGAATGAGTGAATGTTTATTTTAAGTAAATAAGTGTTTATAAGTGTCATATCCTGAAATATGTCAGCATAAAAAAATCATGAACAATGAATACAAGAGGCCCAAGAGGGCCTGTATCGCTCCACTGGCTTTAATAACCCCAGACTTTTGCCCTGCCACACCAATATTTTGGGATCAATTGAAATTTCTTGAACAATTTAAGTAAAGGGTTGCCCAAGGAACATCCATGCCAAGTTTCATTAAAATCAGCCCAATGGTGTGGGAGAAGAATTTTAAAGATTTTAGCATGATAAAAATGCCCCCCCCCCCCTGCCATACCCATATTTGGGGATGAATGAAAATTTCTTGAACAATTGAAGTAAATGGGTCATCCAAGGAACATCCATGCCAAGTTTCATTGAAATTGGTTCAATGGTTTGGGAGAAGATTTTTGAAGATTTTAATGCAAACAAGAGCTGTCACTGTAAGATGACAATGCCCCCGACACCGCTTTGATTTTAAATTATGGCCAATCTATGTTGAAGGTCAAGGTCATCCAGGGGTCAAGGTCACCAAAGTATGTGCCTACAGAAAGGTAATGTACCAAGGAATGTTGTGGTAAAGTATGATGCGAATATGTTAAGTAATAAGGAAGTTATGGCCAATGTTAAAGTTTTTGGACGGAATGACGGACAGACAGACGGACGGACGGACGGAGGGACGGACAAGTCAAATTTATGATGCCTCCCTATCGGGGGCATAAAAAAATGCCCCGCCATGCCACACCCTTATTTGGGGGTCAATCAAAATTTCTTTAACAATTTAAGTATAGGGTTACCAAAGGAACATCTATGCCAAGTTTCATTAAAATCAGCCCAATAGTTTGGGAGGAGATTTTTAAAGATTTTAACCTGAAAAAATGCCCCACCCTGCCAGGCCCATATTTGGGGGTCAATCAAAATTTCTTGAACAATTTTAAAAGAGGGTCGCCCAATGAATATTCATGCCAAGTTTCATTGAAATCTGCCCATTGGTTTGGGAGGAATAGATGTTTAAAGAAAAAGTTTACGCATGGACAGACAGACACAGGGATGCACAACGGACACTCGGCCATGAAAATAGCTCGCAGGCCTTCGGCCAGTGGAGCTAAAAATTGAAAATTGACCTCTACCTGCTACACACATATTTTTCAATTATTCACAATAATTTTGTGCAGTCTGATAATGGGTCACCCAAGCATCATTCTAGTGAAATTTGGTTAAAATCCAAATATCAAAATTTCAACTGTAACAGAATGTTACTGCACAATATACTGGTTCTTTGTCTGCAAAATTTCCGCTTTTCATTAAACACTACTATAAGGATGTTACTTCATAAAAATTGTTTGTCATCCAAACAAAATTCTAACTAATGATAATAAGAAGTAAAATATACAATCCAATATATATATTTTATTCTGCCCAATGCCTTAGTGTACAGTCAACTTAGCTCTTTCTACCCCACTCTGAACCTCAGCACATCATTATACACCACTTGTACTCTCTGTGCAGTCAACCTTTGTTCAACTAAACTGAACAATTCAAAGGGGTATTCTCAGGCTGCTTATTTCAACTAATGTTGCTATACATTTGGATTTCAACAAAGGTTTTGTTCCTTCTTAAATCTTCACACCTTAGTAAATTTTAAGTCTAGAAAAATTCATCATTTAGGTGATACCATGGACTTTCCCACGAATGGCCTTCAGTGCATAATGCAGAAATGCAATTTAAAACAGTTTGTACAGTGCTTAATATGCAGCCTCAGATTTGCAATGGTTCCTCAACTTTGACAAGTTTGAAGTATTCAATATTTTATTGATACATCTGATGGAATGCAATGATCTAATTATATTATCAACAAGTGCATGTCGTATTGCGATGCAATACAGGAGTCCCCCACTGGATAACAAAAAATCCTTTCTTACAATATATCTCCTACTTACTAGATCTATAACTGTATACAAAATTTGAAGTTGCTAGCACATTAGGTTTTGAACAAAATGTCCCAAACAAAAATATAAGAGTAAAAACAACCAATGGCAAAAACTCCAAAAGTGGGTGGAGAAGAATGATTCTTGTACATGCCACTTGTCCTCAATGAGATCTATAAGTGTACCAAGTTTGAAGTTGCTAGCACTGATGGCTCAGGAGATATGGTCCAGACAAAAATGTCAGGATAAAAAACAACAACGGACGTGGATGTGGCAGAGTAACAGTTCTTGTGCATTACACTTCTTCTCAATGAGATCTACTAGTGTACAAAGTTTGAAGTTGCTAGGGCTTATGGTTTAGGAGATAAGTACGGGACAAAAATGTAAGGATAGAAACAACAAAGGGCAATAACTCAAAAAGTGGACATGGCAGAGTGACAGTTCTTGTATATGACACTTGTCCTCAATGATATCTATAAGTGTAGCAAGATTGAAGTTTCTAGCACTTATGGTTTAGAAGATATGTTCTGGACAAAATTGTAAAGGTAAAAACAACAACGGGCAATTACTCAAAAAGTGGGTCTGGCAGAGTAACAGTTCTTGTTCATGACTTTTGTCCTCAATGAGATCTATACATGTACAAAGTTTAAAGTTGCTAGCACTCATAGTTTAGGAGATATGATCCGGACAAGAAGGTAAGATTAAAAAAACAACAAAGGGAAATGACTCAAAAAGTGGACATGGCAGAGTAACAGTTCTTGTACATGACACTTGTCCTCGATAAGATCTATCAGTATACAAAGTTTGAAGTTGCTAGCACTCATAGTTTAGGAGATATGATCCGGACAAGAATGTAAGATTAAAACAAGAGGCCCAAGAGGGCCTGTATCGCTCCACTGGCTTAAAAATCTCAAGATTTGAAAGAGAGATATTGAAAATAGAAGGTAATGAAAGTGAACATCATTCAGAAGGAATTCTGTTTTTTTCTAAGTTGAAACAGACTAAAGAAGGAATGAACTAATTTAACTGATATGTAAAATTACAAGGAAGAAAACTATTTAGATATCACTTTGAAACAAGAGGACCAGAATGGCCCTTAACCCGAGTGGATATCATCCAATCCATATTTCTTGAGCAACTTTAGAAGAGGGTCACCCAAGGAACATTCTGGTAAAGTTTCATTGAAATAGGCCCAATGGTTCAGGAGATGTCGTTCAAAAATTTCGGGGTCAAAAAAAGCCACGCCCTGCCACACCCATATTTGGGGGTCAATCCAAATTTCTTCAACAACTTAAGAAGATAGTCACCCAAGGAACATTCTGATAAAGTTTCATTTAAATCAGCCCCAGGGTTCAGGATGAGATGTCAATCAAAGATTTCGTGGTCAAAATAAGCCCCGCCCTGCCACACCCATATTTCGGGGTCAATCCAAATTTCTTGAATAACTTTAGAAGAGGCTCACCCAAGGAACATTCTGGTAAAGTTTCATTGAAATTGGCACAATGGTTCAGGATGAGATGTCAATCAAAGATTTCGTGGTCAAAATAAGCCCCGCCCTGCCACGCCCATATTTGGGGGTCAATCCAAATTTCTTGAACAACTTTAGAAGAGGGTCACCCAAGGAACATTCTGGTAAAGTTTCATTAAAATCAGCCCCATGGTTCAGGAAAGGATGTAGTTCAAAGATTTCGGGGTCAAAATAAGCCCCGCCCTGCCACACCCATATTTTGGGGTCAATCCAAATTTCTTTAACAACTTTAGAAGAGGGTCACCCAAGGAACATTCTGGTAAAGTTTCATTGTAATCGGCCCAATTGTTCAGGATGAGATGTCAATCAAAGATTTCGTGGTCAAAATAAGCCCCGCCCTGCCACGCCCATATTTGGGGGTCAATCCAAATTTCTTGAACAACTTTAGAAGAGGGTCACCCAAGGAACATTCTGGTAAAGTTTCATTTAAATCAGCCCCATGGTTCAGGAAAGGATGTAGTTCAAAGATTTCAGGGTCAAAATAAGCCCCGCCCTGCCACACCCATATTTTGGGGTCAATCCAAATTTCTTTAACAACTTTAGAAGAGGGTCACCCAAGGAACATTCTGGTAAAGTTTCATTGTAATCGGCCCAATTGTTCAGGAGGAGATGTTGTTCAAAGATTTCGGGGTCAAAATAAGCCCCGCCCTGCCACGCCCATATTTGGGGGTCAATCCAAATTTCTTGAACAACTTTAGAAGAGGCTCACCCAAGGAACATTCTGGTAAAGTTTCATTTAAATCGGCCCAATGGTTCAGGAGGAGATGCCATTCAAAGATTTCAGGGTCAAAATAAGCCCCGCCCTGCCACGCCCATATATTGGGGTCAATCCAAATTTCTTGAACAACTTTAAAAAAGGGTCACCCAAGGAACATTCTGGCCAAGTTTCGTCAAAATCCACCAAATGGTTTAGGAGGAGAAGATGTTTAAAGAAAAGTTTACGCACACACGGACGGACGCACGACGGACACCTCGCCATGACAATAGCTCGCTGGCCTTTGGCCAGTGGAGCTAAAAACAACAAAGGGCAATAACTCAAAAAGTGGGTGTTGCAGAGTTATGGATCTTGAACATGACACTTCTCCTCAATGAGATCTATAAGTGTACAAAGTTTGAAGATGCTAGCACACATAGTTTAGGAGATATGTTCCGGACAAGAATGTAAGGGTAAAAACAACAAAGGGCAATAACTCAAAAGTGGGCATGGCAGAGTAACAGTTCTTGAACATGACACTTCCCCTCAATGAGATCTATAAGTGTACCAAGTTCGAAGTTGCTAGCACATATGGTTTAGAAGATATAGCCCGGACAAAAGTGTGATGGACAGACGGACGGACAGACGAAATCAAGCAAACCTATAGTCCCCTTACCGGTAACCGGTGGGGGACTAATAATTACTTTGATAACAGTTGAAAGAAATATTAATGCATTTAACTGGCAGTCAAAAAAACTAAAATGACATGCTGTAGTTAGGGGATTTAGATTTGTGTTTGACAAATTCTGTATTTGATAGAGTAGAGATAAGGAATATTTATGAGTATCAATGAGTGATGCATGCCAGTAAAGATGTACTATGAGAATTTTATTTCTGTGAAGTTGTACAAGTGAAAAATATTTTCAATTTTTTTAATTAGTAGAGGACATTTCAACATATACAGTGTAATTGATAACCCTTTGGTATCACCTAAGTTACGATTTTTTTCTAGACTTATTAAACTTAATAGGTATAAGGATTGTAGATTAGAAGGAACAAAACCTCTGTTGAAATCCAAATATTTAGAAACATTAGTAGAAATAGGTAGACCGAGATTACCCCATGAGAATTGGTTAGTTTAGTTGAACAAATGGTGACTCTGCAAAGAGAGGATAACTGGTTTAAAATGTTCTGACCTACTGCAGAACCTACTGCAGTTTTCTTAAACATCCTTTTCACTGTTACAGCCACATATATTGAGCAATCTTCAGCTCAATTATAATCTCGCATCTTTATTTGACAACAGTGTGATTTTCTAGCTATCTAGGTTTGAGGGATTGAGGACCATCATGGTCCTCTTGTTTTATGTGCCCTTGAGTTTGACGAAATTGAAGTTTTCAACCTTATTATAACTCCAATGTCCATCATTGTTATTATTGCTAAAATATCCATCAATTAGTGAATCAATTGGTCAGTCAATCATTTGCTTACTTTCGCTTTGACCACATTACTGCTTTTAAATTTGATTTTGCTCTAAAAACCCCAAATATTGAAAAATCTAGTCAAAACTTTGATTTGCTATTACAAGAATTTCAAGCCTGTGGAGCCACTCAAGCCATTCATGGCTTTCTAGTTCCTTCATGCTATTAATTCATAAGAAATGAAGAAAGTATTTTTTCTAATTTCATGGATGTATGAATCAATTTTGCTGATTCATACAGTGTTATTAGTTTTCGTTTCATACCTCCATCATTTCAAAACATACTCTCTTCATCTCTTAAATTAAGGTATCGGATAAGCAATACCGATTCTTCTTTTCTACTCTGAAATTTGTTACTTATCACTAATTCCAGATTTTTATGCCCCCCGTTTCGAGAGATCGGGGGCATATTGTTTTACTCATGTCCGCCTGTCTGTCTGTCCGTAAACTTAACCCGAAAACTTTACCTTTGCCTTTTCTCCAAAAGTATTTGACATACAAATCTTTACACCAAAGTCAAGGTCATGTGACAAGGTCAAGGTCATGTGACAAGGTCAAGGTCATCTGTCAAGGTCAAACTTTAAAAAAATGCTGTTCCGGAGGCATTCGTGTTTCACAAACACATCTTGTTACAATTTCTTTAATGCTTTTCAGTGGATTGTTGAGAAATAACAGTAGATTTTCATGTGATAAACTCACTGACTTACCAGTGAAATTATCAAAAACTTTTAACCAGCTTCTGTTCTTTTAATTCTAATTGATGGTATCTGAGCAGAATCCAAAAATCAAATCTAAATGACTGCAAAGACATTGTCTAGAAATCATGAGCAAAATTTATAGTATTTGTAATAAAATTTTTGCTTTTGCTTTCTTCTGTTTTTGAGTTTAAGAAATAGAATATTAAGTTTGTTTTTCGGGTAAGTCCCATTAATATTTCCTTTGTGAACAAAAAAGGCTATAATAGATTTTACACTAAAACAAACAAGCCCTGTGTTCTGGAAATGAAAGAGTTTCGCAATTGCTTTGAGATGATACCCCGCTTTGCACGTGCACATACGTGCAAAGCGAGGTATCATTTCGAAAGCGCTCCGCTAATGTTTTCATCCTGAACCCAGGGTAGATTAATACATTATGACACAATTAGCTTTTATAAAAGGCTAACCAAGAAACAATCTGCAAGACAAAAGGACTAACTATAGACAACAGAATGTCAAGTAATTGTTTGAATCATTTTAATTTTAATAAATAGATCTACATAAAACATAGATATTTAATTTGTGTTTGTTGGTGAATCAAACATTGCATTTTGTTCAAGCTATTTTCAAAAAAACATCCTGAATAAAAACCCCTTAAAAGTTACATTTCAATCTGAGAGCACTGAAAGTCTAATTTCAAAACATATAAATAGATGTGCTGAAAAAGCACAAATTCCATGAACCAGCAATTTTTAGAACTTTGACCTATATAAATTGACCTTGACCTTGTCAGATGACCTTGACCTTCAAAGATGTAAGTCAATGAGAGGAAACTTTATGCTAAATTTGAACATCGTAACTTGACCGGTGTTGAAATTATGGGAAGACAAGAAATGTGTCAGACACAGATGCCCTTCAATACTTTATTTTTATCAGTGACCAATTTGACATTCAGCTGTAACCTTTACCTTGGGTGTGTCCAAACAAACTCTAGCATGACACTAGTTTTCACCATTAACCAACCCACCCACACATACGGACCAATGGACAGAGGTAACTCTATATGCCATTTCATGTTTGGGACATAAAAATGTTTAATTTAAGGGTTTTGAGGGACACAGGTTTTGTGAGTCTGAGATATTCAAATAAATAGCCAGGACACCATAAACTATCCATGCGAGTCCCAAAGATACCCATATAGAAAATTTATATCCAAGACTTTCTAAACCTTAAACTAGAGAAAAGCTCTAAACTCATATAACAAAAAGTTTAGTGCCTAAAATAAATAGTCTACATATTAAACAGAGACTTCAAAATTTTGAGTAAGGACTCCTTAGATTCCAAGTATCAAGTCCTTGTGGACACCATTTTGTTGAAGTCAGACTAAAACCCAGAGTTTGTAGGTGTATGTTTTGCAGACAGACAGATGGACACAGGTTAAACAATATACCCCTGATCTATTGATGCAGGAGTGTAAACAAAAGAACTGACAACAGATGCCTTACCCTAAGCTCTAATTTTGTTAATTATGTACAAACAAGATAAGTTTGTAAAAAACTAATGCCCCAATCACTGCTTTTTTCAGTTACAGAAGATTGATACCTTTACTGATGACCTTGAACTAACAACAACAAAAAGTTCTTGTTCCTAGCAATCATCGAGTGAAATACAAAGGCCTTACTATTCAAAAGTTATGGCCAATGTTTAGGTTGTTTTTTTTTTTGTTTTTCTTTGACAAACAGAATAACAGAAAAATTGCCATTGAAACAGACAGGGAAAGAACAAAATACCCATGATCTATCAATGTAGGGGCATAAAGAATAAGTTGATAAAGGATTAAAATCCCAGATTCAGATTCATACCACAAATATATCAAAACAAAATATCAATTATTTTACACCACAATTATTCCAACAGTACTAATGATAACGATACTTATTCTTTAGAAGGTATTGTTGGTATAATTGTGGTGTAAAAAAATTAAAATTTTGTTTCAATGTAGTTGTGGAATAAATCTGAATGTAATTACTAAAAAATAAGTTCTTTTACAAAAAAAAAAAAATCTATATCAAGAAAGGCAACTTTATCACCATTTTAATCCTTTATCATTAAACTTATGTTTTTAGGCCCTTTTTCCTTTAATTTGAGATAAATTTCATCTAAACAATCATATAAATGATTGTTTAGAGGAAATTCACATCAAATTAGAGTACAAGTCTCAAAAAGTTCTTAAAATCTAGGCATTTGAAGTGGGTTTTCTAAGTAAATAAGTGGTGGTACTACTATTAGGGAAAGCAATATTATAAGAGGAAATACAGTATTTGTAAAAGTACTTCAAGAAAGAGGGAACAATAACCATCTTAATCTGATATTTCCAAACCTATATTGCGAGTATATTTTAGTGATTTTGTTGGATTATCAAGAAATAACAGTAGATTTCCATTTGCTCATCATTTACTTATTGCCTTACCAGTGAAATTATCGAAGTTTGTAAACCACATTCCATCATTTTGCCCTATCTGGTGTCATCTAAGTGACGTCATCTAAACGTTGCATAGCAATCAAGTACAAATGTTTTTCAAGTAAGATCAATAGATATTTAATTTCCACCACTCGTAAAAATATAGCTTTTGTTGTTCACAAAGAGGAAATATAATTTGTTCTTGCACTGAAACAAAGCTATTATCACCTATAAAAATTGAGCCTGTGCGTGAGATTTCCAACAATTTCAAATTTGCGCAAAGCGAAGACTCTGACCAGCCTGTGAATCCACACAGTCTGTCCAGAGTCTTTACTATGCGTTTAGTAGACAGATAAGGTCTTGAAGCATCTGCAGACAGTCAGTAACTTTAAATTAATAGAATATGGCCGACAATGCTACTCAATGTTTGCAACTCACAAGCGTTCCAAATTGTTGGAAATGCCACGCACAGGCCCAAATGATATTTTACAATTTGAAATTGATGTCACACCCTAGGATTCAAATTTAACATTGTCATGCAGAATTTGGGATATTCCTGCTATGGCAGGAGGTATGATTGTGATCAGTCTGTTCTTATGTGCCGCCTGACCTTAATCTATACCACCTGCTTTTTGCTTTTCAGCCAGAAAAGTAAAATGCCATCAATAATTGCATCCAATGCTTTCGGCACTTTGATTTCAAAACAAATTTGTCAAAGTTTTTATTATGAATGACAAGGATTAATCAAATACGCAGGCATCTAAATTGTGTTAATTTATTTTTTCCAACTAGGATCAGGATTGATCAAGGTCTTGTAACTGAATTTCCTGAACTCGTAAGGAACACTCATGCATTGTCAGAGTTTCTGTGGCAGCGAGTAATTCTCGACTCCTGAAATAGAGAAATTGTCATATCATAAACTACACATGTATTTTTTTTTTTTTTCAAATCCTTTCCTCTTTCTTCTAAAAAGATCAGCCATCAAAGATATCATTGTTCGAGATTCTGGTTTATTTTACATCAATTAGGAAACAAGTTCTTACAATTTACATTAATCCCTCTCGATTCTGCTTCCTGGCTAATTTACCAGTACTTGCACCGAATGTGTGGGCCAATGAAAGAATCTAGATCTATAGTCGCTCCTGGTAATCGAACTCAGGACCTTTAGGGTCAAGAGGCTGATGCTCTTCGTTCAAGGTTCTAGTCTGATATGAACAAAATGGGGTCAGAAGGACTCAATCGTTGGGATCTTAGGGGTCCTTTCTTGAATTTTGGAAGTCACTACTTTAGGTGTAGACTACTTAGTTTAGGCTATAATCTTTTATTATGTAAATTAAGCCCTATTCCCTGGTTAAAGGTTAGAAACGAGAGGACCTGTATCGATCCACTGGCTTTAAAATCTTTAGACTTTCATTAAATAAAGCTTACTTTAAATGAATACATTACAACTCCAAAATCTCCTAAGACCTATTTAATAATGATTAACTGGTTCTGGTCCATATTGCACCAAAATACTCAATCACAACGAACCTGCAACCCTTTACCCATCTTATTAAAACATAAGGTTCAGAAGATTTCGGGCTCAAAATGGGCCCCGCCTGCCACATCCATATTTATGGACCAATCAAAATTTCTTGAACTATTTAAGTAAATAGTCACCCAAGAAAAGGGTAAAGAAAGTTTCATTGAAATTGGGTGGTTGCGGAGGAGATATCATTCAAAGATTTTGGCCTCATAATAAGCCCTGTCCTGCCACACCCAAATTTAGGGGCCAATCAAAATTTAGAAAATAATTTTTGAAAAGAGACACTCAAGGAACATTCTGAAAAAGGTTCATTGAAATCAGCCAAGTGGTTCAGGAAAAGATGTTATTCGAAAATTTCGGGCTCAAAATAGGCCCAGCCCTGCCATGCCCATATTTAAGGACCAATCAAAATTTCTTGAACAATTTGAGTAAAGGGTCAACCAAGGAACATTCTGTTAAAGTTTCATTGAAATCGGCCCAGTGGTTCAGGAGGAGATGTCATTCAAAGATTTAGGGCTCAAAATTAGCCCCGCCCTGCCACACCCATATTTATGGGCCAATCAAAATTTCTTGAACAATTTAAGTAAAGGGTCACCGAAGGAACATTCATGCCAAGTTTCATTGAAATCGGCCCAATGGTTTAGGAGAAGATTTTTAAAGATTTCAAAGAGAAAAAATGCCACGCCCTGCCACGCCCATATTTGGGGGCCAATCAAAATTCATTGAACAATTTAAGAAGAGGGCCACCCAAGGATCATTTCTACCAAGTTTGGTTAAAATCCGCCCATTGGTTTGGGAGGAGAAGATGTTTAAAGAAAAATTTTACGCAAGGAAGGACGGACACACGCACTCACGCACGACGGACACTCCGCCATGACAATAGCTTGCTGGCCTTTGGCCAGTTGAGCTAAAAATAATGGAAGTGAATTAATATTTGGGGATCAACTTCAGGAAATATTTGAAGCCTGTAAAAACCAGAGAGTCTATGGGACTCACATCTCACAGTTGTGAGGGTCTTGGCTACTTTTTTTTGCATCTGAGATTCACAAAACCTGTGTCCCTTTAAACCCTGCTCGTCTAACACATGTGTAATATCACATTTTCTTTAATGCTTTTCGATGGTCTATCGAGAAATAATGGTAGATTATCACTTGATAATCTCTCCACAAAAGCAGTGAAATTATCAAAATTTTATACCCTGCTTTTGTGCATTTCACCCTATCTGACGTCATCTATGTGGGGTGAAATAAGTGACGTTACAATGAATGTTGCATAGCAACCACATGCAAAATGACGCGCTTAACGAAAATATGTCCTAGAGATTTCACATTTGTCTCATTTTTGCATTAAAGAAATAGAATAATTGTTTGTTTTTTGAGTAAGATTGATTGATCTTTCATTTTGTGAACAACAAACGCTATATGTTCACTCGTGAAAATATAGCTTTTGTTGTTCACTCAATTAAATATAAATCGATCTTACACTCAAACAAACGATTATCCTCTATCTAAATGACATCATTAAGATGACAAATTAAGCATGTCATTGTGTTATTTCTGTCATCTGAGAATAATCATTTTAATTAGTATAAATGTCAATAGTTATTTTTCATTTGAGAAAAAGAATCTGTTTATCGATTTTATTTGAGATAAATTTAGCTCAACCTTGTCTAGAATATAAAATTAATTATCTCACCAAGGCTCCCTTAATAACATTTCTTCTCTAGACATGGTTTAAGATCAGCTTGTCTCAAATGAAATCTCACTCAAATGAAATCTCATGGAGCCTATGTATCTCTTACATATAGATTATTATATGACTAATGAGGACCAGAGTGTGATATAGGCCTGCCACCTTGATATCTGCCCGGAGGGCTTTAGTCTGAGTGCAGATTGCAAGGTTAGGAACAATATCAGTTGTACAATAACCTGTTTATTACATTCAAGATAAATTGCTTGATAGTGGATAAAAAAATCTAAAAAGGGACATTTTTTGCACAAAATGCATTATGAGCTATTTCCCTTGAAGTACAAAATGTTCAAAGATTTTGCATGATGACAACATCCACAAGACAATAGCAATACCTTAGGTTGTCTTTTTATAATCTTGAGAAAGCAGACTTACTTTTTTAGTTCCGTTTCTGTGTTGTCTATGGCTGTTTCCATGGTAACCATTGCATTAACCATCTGTTCCACGGTTGGTCCATCTTGCCTAGTTACAGCATAAATTTCACCTAGTAACCGCTCACTTTCCAACAAATGTGCTTCAAGTCGAGCTGAAATAAAATATAAAACACACAATTTTTTACAAGTACAAGATACTTCTAAATAATATCAATTTAAAGCCTATGAATTTCAAATATCAAATTTGCATTTTTTTCGTTACTTATGTCCCGAGGACAAAGGATGTAGCAAAATAATTAAATCCAGCAATATAAATACTCTTGCAACTATTTTACATTTACTTTTCTGATTTAAAAAGGAAAACAAGAGCACCGCCTACTGGTGCCTACGCTCGGCTGTCAAGTGCTGGATTGTGGGAAAAAATCTAAGTTGAAAAAGGGGCATAATTTGCACAAAATGCATCTAGAGATACCCCCCTTGATAGTATAGGTTGCTATTTTGATGGTGAACATGTGTGCCAAGTTTCAAGTGAATGCCTTCAGTAGAACCAGAGATATAACAAAATGTCAAAGTTTTCGCACGACGACGATGACAACGAAGACGACAACGACACAGAGGCTATAGCAATACCTCGGGTTTTCTCCGAAAAATTCATAAGGTGATGTAAACTAAGATTGGCCTGCACATATGTGCAGTCTGATCTTTTTCTATACCTCCTGCCAAAGCAGAAATACACCTGGTTCAGTATGACATGAGTAAACAAAATGAATTTAAATCAATTTTGTTAAATATATAAAGCAAAGTATAATTTCAAGCAATATAATAAGTAGGTACATACTAAATTGAGTGTACTTCATAATATGACCTACATGGCGGGAGTGAAATAACTGTGTTGATTTTTTTTATATTACATGGGTGTTATTATATTCAAATAGTGGAATAACTAATATGCCAAGATTGTATAAAAACATTAGATTTTTGTTGTGAAATTGACGTCATAATGAATTTGACGACATCAATTTACAAACAATGTCATGTGTTTCACGGAATAACTTTATCGAAAAATATCCAGCATTTCCAGTTTTATCATGAAACTTTATGTCATAACACAAATTCATAGCGATTTTCTCCACACTACTAGATGCTTATTCTAGGCCAACTTCTGTCTAGCCAACAAATTAGTGACCTTGTGCTGTGACTTTGACCTTGAGTAAATCCAACATCTACTCATGATGGAGAATGAGTGTGCTAGGTTATCAAGATACATCAATAAATGTAGGAAAAATTATCTGTGACAAATTTCAATGGAGGGACAAAAATACCAGAGCAGTAACACACAGAGTTTGAAGGGACACAGGTTTTGCGCATCTGAGATGCAAAAATAAATAGCCAGGACCCTAAAAACTGTGTGATGCGAGTCCCAATATCTGGAGCTCAATTTCAGAAAAGAATTGAAGACTGCTTTTAATCGTCTTCGATTAAGACTGCTTTTAACAGTCTTCAAATCTTTCCTGAAGTTGAGCCTAAAATATTAAAATACTTCCTTCAATTTCTTTACCTTTAACCAGGGAATAGCTCTAAATCTACAAAACACAAGATTAATATGCTAAAAGAAATAGTCAACATATAAAGCAGGGTCCCCCAAAACTTATGTGACACTAAAACCCTTAACACACATTCATAGACTTGTCATTGTGTCATTTATGTCTCCAAAACCACAACTGGACTCAATCATGAACTGACCTTGATACTGGTCCTCATTATCAGGAAGATGGATTTCTTTTGTAGCTATCTGATGTCTAGTTGTATCTAAAGCCTCTGCGAGACACTGATGCTGTTTTTTGAGGGTTGGAAGATTGTTTATCACAGGTCCTAAACATTGTCGCTGTAAAGTAACAAATGAAATTGAGAAAGTGTTCCTTTGCATCATATGTCTCATTTTCAATCTTAAACTTTTATCAAGCTGTATTTAAATTTAATTTTGCATTTAACAAAATGCATATTTTTGGGACATTCCAATGATTATGACTCTTTTTTTCTCACAATTACTTAGTAAAATTAGGGTAGGTTGAGATTAGAATACACATCTGTGTAGGCTGATTTAAAACTATTGTCTGGCAAAGCTTTGTATAGCCTATGAAGTAATACTGGTACAGTAAGACATGGTAAGTTTTGAGGAAGTTTTACTTTAACCCTTTATTACATGACGGCTAAAATAGTACAAGCAACATATATATCGAAAACACTTTAATGAATTATTATTACATAACAAGCAACATATGTATCAAAATGCTTTTATGAATAATTATTACATAATAGTGTGGCAGAATGGGGCATGGAGTCGCAGAAAATCCCCGAGAGATATCATTAGAGTTTTAGTAAGAAACTAGGCTCCGGCTCCCCATTTATTTATTTCCATCCACCCAACCCTCCATGGATGTTACTCTCCTCTCATGGAGGTGGCCATGCGTTAGGGACCCAATCACAGGCCGGGTAGTCCTACAGGGTCCTATCCCTGTTCCACCAGCCCAGCGTTAGGGACCCAATCACTGAGCTATATCTATGTTCCAACCTACAGGGTCCTATCCCTGTTTCACCAGCCCAGCGTTAGCGATCCAATCACTGAGCTATAACCTCTAAACTCTCAACCCCCTTGGCTCAGTGTCCAATCACAGAGCCATACTATACAATGGATCGGCCCTGAGCCTATTCCTTCTCCCGCCAAAAATTAGGTAAAATATATAGATATTCAGCAATTTATAAAATATTCCTAATAAAATTGATATCCCTCTGGAATTTTCCGCAACTCATGACCAAAAATAAAATAAGTCCTTATCCTATTCCTTAAGAATTAGTTGCACTTTTCCTTTAGAATAGTCCTTGCTGTCAATTTTCTCTTTTTCATATTTAACTAACAGTTTTTATTGTCAATAACAACACATAATATTTTCTGTACAGAAAATGTTCTTACCATAAGAATAAATGATATATTTAAATTTACGAACATAGAATAATGCACGCACAATTATTTTTATAGTCTATTTTTCATTTATATTTTAAAAGCATCACAGAAAACCCAAGAGCGCCCCCTTTCTGGTGGTCCTCTTACCATGGTCCTGCAAGTATACAATTCATTATCATGTTAAAGATTAAATCTAAACCTTTAATTACTTAATAAAACATGTAATACCATACTCTACTATGAAGCTTCTTAAGATATACATATATTCTTAGCCGTCATGCAAAAATGAGGGAGGGTGGGTGGGAAATTGCATTAATTGCAGTTATCAAAATATTTTTGATGATTGTTCTGATTAAAGCGCCATCTGATGACTAGTAAGTTTCATGCTGATTAATTTCTCATGAGTAACCGGTGCACCGGTCGGTGACAAGGTAAACAAATCCCCTTCAATTTTAGGCAGTAATAAATCGGCCTATTTTAAATAAATAGCCCTTATTATTACATGACGGCTAAAATAGTACAAGCAACATATATATCGAAAACACTTTAATGAATTATTATTACATAACAAGCAACATATGTATCAAAATGCTTTTATGAATAATTATTACATAATAGTGTGGCAGAATGGGGCATGGAGTCGCAGAAAATCCCCGAGAGATATCATTAGAGTTTTAGTAAGAAACTAGGCTCCGGCTCCCCATTTATTTATTTCCATCCACCCAACCCTCCATGGATGTTACTCTCCTCTCATGGAGGTGGCCATGCGTTAGGGACCCAATCACAGGCCGGGTAGTCCTACAGGGTCCTATCCCTGTTCCACCAGCCCAGCGTTAGGGACCCAATCACTGAGCTATATCTATGTTCCAACCTACAGGGTCCTATCCCTGTTTCACCAGCCCAGCGTTAGCGATCCAATCACTGAGCTATAACCTCTAAACTCTCAACCCCCTTGGCTCAGTGTCCAATCACAGAGCCATACTATACAATGGATCGGCCCTGAGCCTATTCCTTCTCCCGCCAAAAATTAGGTAAAATATATAGATATTCAGCAATTTATAAAATATTCCTAATAAAATTGATATCCCTCTGGAATTTTCCGCCACACGAACCATGTTCGCCCCAAAATTCCACCAGTATTCACTGTCATTTCATTGAGTCTCCACCTGAACAAGAGTTTCCTGGTAAATTAAGGTTGGTTACAAAACAAAGTCAAACCACATTGGACAGTTCTTCATCTGCCCTTGCCTCACCACCACTATCTTCAAGTGGTATGACTGATAAATAACTTCATTCAATTTGATCATTATGATCCATATTACGAGTTTATTATTGCAAAACTCATTCTACTGAAATTAATGGAATGCTATCGCAAACCATCACCAATCAATTTGTTTCCAAGACAATACCATGTTTCCTCACATAGGGCATTCAATCTAAGATGTAATACTAACCATACCAAGTCATGAAAGATAATATTTTACTCATAGCATCAGTCTATCCCAATTTTTTCTCTTGTGTTTTCATATCACAAGTCATCTCTTTAAATCTTAAACATTACATAGGCCACTAGTGCGCCCAGGAAATGATATCGATATAAACATCAGATAATTTATAATCTGAAATAGCCTTAGAAAAATGGTTTTAACAATATGTCATGCAAATGCCTGCCTTAAAGCTTTAAGGAGTTCCTGCAATAAAAATAATTTACAATTATTAATTTCAAAATATCAAGTCAAAAAGAGTATGCAACAAAAACATTTGATTGGATATATTTCCTAATGGAAATCTCTGTTGAGCATCTTGTAAATCACTTGAAAGTGCCATCTGAAATGATTAAAAGTGTGTAAGCAACTGCATGATTCTGATGGGGAGATTTGAAGAAAGCTATTCTTTACAGGTCCACTATTAGAAAAGAGCTTATTGGACATGCAACAAAGTTAAAAGCATATTAACAGAGTCAAGTTATATATGTTTTATATATATATATTTTTTTTTTTAACATCATAGATAAACCACAACGGTCATCCTTTGGTAAATGAGCCCATTAGAGGAATCCATGGTTCTCCTGATACAATCCAATATTTTCAGTCCTGATACAATCCAATATTTTCAGTGTACAAGCCACCTATATCAAGTAAAAAACATGATACAACAGTAGATCACTCAGCTAAGCCTATATTTAATATATATTTGTAAACCTATAATCTTGCCTTCACCTTTTTCATCAAGTAACCTAGCAAAATAAATACATAAGTGAATGAAATAGTGTTGCATCTACTCGAAGAATATTTTAATCATTAGAAGCAGTTCCATTTACACATCCAGTCTGAAACAAGCTGAGATATTATTATTATTATTTTTTTTTTTTTTTTTTTTTTTTTTTTTTTGTTTTAAGTTAAAACAATCTGGCTTTATATAGAAAATCTACTGTGAGAACAAGCCTATCGACGGAAGCTGTATGGTTCCAATTCAAGTATTGGATGATGAATGAATATTGCGTTTAGTGGATACCGTGTGTTGATTTGAGGCCAGTCTGTTGAAACAAGACACATGTATTTTATAAAAGTGACTGCTTTAATGGAATAAGTTCCTCAAATATACCCTGTCTTGAGATAAGGTCAGGATGTAGCGAAATTATGCTACAACTTGAACTTACATCATCATATAACAGAAAGAGTACAACTAAGCCACTTCTTCAGAAGCAGGTAGATACACAAGTGCTCCCACTAATTTACAGCATGCTTGAACCATCTCTGTAAGAGGGACAAAGGAATGCCCCTGTAAATTATTAAAGCAATAATTTTGGGGGGAAAGGGGGGGTGCACAACAACATTTGAGAGCTTGGGGAACCTGCCTTAACTAAAGTTTAACTATTTTCAAGGAGACTCCAGTCAATTCAGGTTGATGTTGGTATATACATCCCACATATTGCACCAGTCTTTATTGTTGAATAATAAAAAGAATAATTAATAGGAAATTAAAAACAACTTTGCAGTAAATGCCACATGCATAAAGTACAATAGATCAATTGCATGAAATTGGGTAATCCAAGTATTTTAAACAATAACATTTTGTTGGACATTTAATTATATGTTTCAAATGACTCATGTTTCTTTGAATATGAACTCCCACATTTATAAGTGAAACCCCTCTTCACCTAGTGTGAAGGCATTCATGATATCACAAAGAACCTCATCTAAGAAGCTGAAAGAAGACCCTTCTATGACTTTTAATTATGACACTACACCATTTTAAATAACTGTTTTTGTTGTCCAAGTACAATCATCACCCTTTTCCCGATTTAATCAGACTTCAAGTGAGACCCCCATACTGATGCTTTTCACAAAAGCTGTTAAAAATATTGATCTGTTTTTTTTTTTGTTGTTTGTTTTTTTTCTATCAAATTGGGTATAAAGAATGAGAGATCAATTACACAGGAAGTGCATTCTCTTTTTTTTTTTTATTATTGGTTTTTCCTTATTCATTTTTTTTTTTTTATTATTATTTTTAATCTATTGAAGTAAACACAATGTTCAAAACAGACTAATCAGTTTCAGCCAACAAGGCTTTGTATGAAGTGTACCATTTCACTGCAGAATCACTGCATGTATTGCTAAAGGTTAAAAGATTTATCTATTTATTTATTTTTATTTTTTATTTCTATTTTTATTTTTTGAAAGTGCTAAAATTCTACCTGATCTCACAAAGAACTCTCGGAGTGTAGAGAAAAAACAGGTCCCTATTTGTGTACACCATATGTAGTCCGAAAATATGACTGATTTAGATATCAGATGTACTTTTCCAACCAATTCATACTAAGCAGTCTTGTTTTGCTGCTATTTCTGACTGCATAGCTGCTGTATAGCTCCCAAGATAATATTAAAGAAACGAGACACTTTGCCAGTTCAGACTTTACAAATACCCTTATGATTACCGGACAGGGGGTCTGGGAAACTTATTATTTTTACCAGACCAAACAAAATTCCACCAGACAGAACAATAGTACACATTGTGTATTTGGCTAGAATCAATGGGTCAGTTGGTCCAGTATTCATGCGCAACTTTCGTGAATGGTATGATTTTTTCGCAGATATGTCGGTGGGACTAGCGGCACCTCATGAAGTTTGCAGATCTATAAAAGGTACTCTAAATATTGAGCTCATGTGTTCATACCTGCAAGGCACACAGAACAGACTTGGTGGTTAGCAAATTAGATCATGGATCTTTTGGATAGGAATGTTCATAAAATTAATTAAAGACTGTAAAAGCTGAAGGTCATAAACCAGGGCCATATGATCAAGGCTCCACCATCTTCCTCAAGGATGTCCTGCCCTGTAAGTAGTATCTGAGACTGATATACCCTGAAAAATAGGATTAATTTCAACACTCTCAAAATTGTCTTCTGGCAATAGTTGTTTCTTCAACCAATCATTATGGAAATTCCAAAAAATTAAACAACTCCCTGGCCTTCGAAAGTACTTATTCCAGGTTGGGCTCAATTAAGACTCGATTTTGGACAAATTTCATATTTTTCATAACTCTACAAATCTAAAAATAGCATCCCATTAGGACAGAAATCGTACTAGGATCGAAATCGCATATCAGCCTTTGCTTTGCATTTCCTGCAAAAATAAAACAAATAGAATCTAGATAAATGATTCTATGTAAGTAATCAATTCATCATAATATCCGCCTCTCTTCAGTCTAGCGATAACGAACAGTTGTCCCGCCATTTTCTCGTCCGAGAAAAGCAACCCCATCATTCTTTAATCAATCCAGCCAGAATTTCCCTCTTCCCTGGCCAATATGAATATTTCTACATCTAAGTAATCTTCTTTCTATATCTCGGCATCACAAAAAACCAAACTGCTACTCGTAAATCGTTAAAATTGCATTAATTGCAGTTATCAAAATATTTTTGATGATTGTTCTGATTAAAGCGCCATCTGATGACTAGTAAGTTTCATGCTGATTAATTTCTCATGAGTAACCGGTGCACCGGTCGGTGACAAGGTAAACAAATCCCCTTCAATTTTAGGCAGTAATAAATCGGCCTATTTTAAATAAATAGCCCTTATTACTGTTTAATCCCTGCTTTTTACGTGCCTGTGATTTTATGATTGAGAAAACATTGTGAAAAAAGAAGAAATTGCTTCTGACAAGCAATTTCTTCTTTTTCCACACTATTTTCTACCCTACTGAATGGTTATTTTTTAAATTAAATCCACTTTAAATTTTCGTCTGCAAAACCTTTGAATTTGGACAGGTCCAAAATTTTGTAAAACAGGACAGGGTTAAAAGATGACATTGATCATGTCAGGTGACTTAAACATTGGCGTTAACAAATGCATATTAAAGAGATCTTTCATGGTTTATTTGTTTATCTTTAGTAAACTTAGAGCAACTGGCAACAAAAGGCTTGCTTCAATGGCATATAAAAAGCTCTATGTAAATAGATGCACAGACAAGTCATTTAATGCAACTAATCTCTTCACTGGTATTTCTGGATATATAGAAAAAATTAAACCCTTATCTTGTAGAATTTTTATATTTTGTTTCTAACAAATTGCCTACTATAAACGGCTTTGTATTGGGCTGTCCACATTTGGCGTTTTTTGTGTTTAGATTTATTGACGGTGATTTATTTTAGCGCATGTATAGTTCCGCAAGAAAGAGTGAGGTTCGAGAAACCGTTATCAGTTTCAATGTAAAATTGATCTTTGATCACTCACTTGAAATTGCAGGTCTATACTGCCAAAATAAAATGCCTAATCTAAATTTCAAAACAAAGAAAGTACCTTTTTTAGAAAATATTACCTTTCTTTACCAAACCAAACAATAGAATGTTTACACACTTGTTATTATAGTTAAATTTCATCTACTAGTTTTCCAAATATTTTGCCAGATGTATCAATCAACGTCTTAATCATTGACAAATACATCACATGAAGCTACATTACCCTCAAAAGGAAAGACTTTTCATCTTATTAACCCTTGTCATGCTGCACCCGGAATATTCCTGCTTTGGCAGGAGCTATAGACAAACATCAGCCTGCACATATGTACAGTCTGATGTTAGTCTACACCACCTGTTTCTCACTTTCAAACTAGAATTGTCAATAGATTTAGCTTTTCAAATCAAAATTGACCTACAGTTGGTACTTTCAGTTTTTGCCCTTTGATTTTGATGAAAATTTTTAGCCAAAATTTATTCAGCATGACAAGGGTTAAGACATATGTTAGCAGTGGATTAATTTCGGCACATCTTAGCTTGATCACCAATATAGACAAAATAAGTTAAAACCACCACCAAAATTACCCAGTTTACAGTAAATTCGAGCAGCCTTTCTTAAATTCTTCCATCATAACTTAAGTAGAAAGCATGTGGAGTAGACTAAGATTAGACAGGTTTGTGTATAGCAGGAATATACAATGAAGAGCATAAGAAGGGTTCCTAGTCATGGTGCATAAAGACCTTGGCAAAATTACATTCCAATCAAAATGCTGAAAACACTGGATGCACTAATTGTGAGGCAGTATCTATTTTGAAAATTCAATCTTTAATTGTTTCTTTTTTAATAAGGAAAATAAGGTGGTATAGATCAAGATCGGGCTGCCCTTATGTGCAGACTGATCTTTGTGTTTATCTCCTGTCAAAGCGGGAATATTCCAGGATCAACATGCTCTTGTACCTTGCTCTTGGGCATAAAAACTTTTTTTTTGTCTCTGCAAATGTTTGAGTCTAAACAAAAGCATCGCCTACAGGTGCCTACACTCGGCTGTTGAGTCCTGGATGGTAGAAAAAAAATCTAAGTAAAAAAAGGGGCATCATTTGCACAAAATGCATCTACAGTTATCCCCCATAATCATATAGGTTGCTCTGTTGATGGTGAACATGTGTGCCAAGTTTCCAGTGAATGCCTTCAATAGAACCAGAAATATCACAAAATGTCAAAGTATCTGCAAGACGACAACAACAACAACGATAACGCAGAAGACACAAAGGCTGCAGCAATACCTCATGTTTTCTCTAAAAACAGCCTATCTAAAACCATGAAAAATCCTATATCAAATACCTCATCTATACATAGCTTTGCCTCAATATAACTCACCTGAACTTCTGTCATATAATCAACTCTGTTTGTATGACGAAGCTTTTCTAAATACTGCTCTTTCTCAGCCTTTATCTTTCGTAACCTTTCACTTTCTTCATATATAGCATATATTTGAGCCTAGAAAGTAAGGGCAAAAGTTAGTTAAATTCCTTCAACAATAACTTATCAATACATAAATGTACATCCACATGGTCCAAGTTTTATTTGCTGAAGGAACAAAAAAGGTTCAAGGAAAAGGATAAATTGCTTTCTATGATTCTTCACAAAACATTTAAACCTATTTAACTCAACTTAAACTTCTCAATTTTAACTATTTGATAAAGGTATCAGGGTCACAATATATGATCCTAATTATAGCCTTTCCAAGCCCACAGCTGCTTTCCAAATAGGTTAATAGAACTTAAAGGATTTTTCAGCAGAAGCAGCTTGGAAGCCATAAGCCTGCAGAAATTACATATATGCAATTTAATCTTATTCCATACCACCTAATATTTTTTATTAAACAAAAATGTTTGAACATGGCATGTGTATAATTTCAAATTTAAAGAACAAAATTGCTCCTTTTGACGAACTTCAGGTTAAAAGTAACTAAATGCTGGACAAATCGGAGATGCCATCCTAAGGATTACAAACACATTCACTTTATAGTAACTGCTGGTTAATTTCAACAAAGGGGGCCGACATATTGAAGTTAGAATTACAGGGCCTTCTCTGGACTGAAATTTCTTTTCACCAATACATTCACCAAATCGAAAAAAATGGAGCCAAATTTGGATTTAAGGAGACAAATTGGGATCCATTTTTCTTCCAAAAATTGTGCTTGATTAAATCTTATGTTCCTATTATAAAGCTTATCGTCGAGGGGGGTTGTATTTAAATGTCAATTAACATTTAATTGATAAATAATTTTTTCAAACAATCACAGAAGTGTTAAGGGTAGCCAAGAGGTTACTTGTTCAGACACATGAATTTTGCCTCAATTAATTTCCAGTGACTCGTGAGCTTGTCTACACAATATCCTCTCAGCCTTTGTCAAAGTCAATAATGGCTCATGGGTCAAAGTTTGGATTTTTTTTGTCGCATGTCATTTTGCCAATTTCATCTTTTTATCGCCAAATTCATTTCATTTTCGCATTTGGCGACCCCAAGAGAAGGCCCAGGAATTATCAGGATTACACTTTCTCAAATAGTAGGCCTTGTCTTCTTTAGCAAACAGGCATCAGAGATATCATGTGTAGGATTACATTCTAAATGGATTCATAACGACTTCATATTACCCTTGTTAGAAATTAATTGGTTAAACAAACAGTAATGATTTTTTATGTGAGAAAAAGAATCTGTTTCTCAATTTCATTTGAGGCACACTGATCTAAACCTCGTCTAGGATAGAATAGTTTATCTAATTTGCAAAGGCTCACTCAAGAACATTTCTATTGTAGACAGATTAAGGTAGTGAACCCATAACTGATCCACAATGTTTTGGAAGTATTGAACTTTAACAATGTTAACAGAGGTTTCCTAATGCTTTTCATTAGGAAACCTCGGTCAACAGTGTAAAAGTTCATGAGATCTGAAATGTTGCGGAGCCATTATGGATCAACAACCTTAAAATAAGCATATTTCATACAAGATCTCAAAATAGGTCCTTTTACTATGTTTGATAGCTACCATTGCTTGCCGTTCCTGTTCCTCCAAAGTTTTTCTGGCCTTTGCCTCTAGAAAGGCCCACTGTAGATCGTACATCCACATTAATTCTAACCTTTTTTGTAAGGCTTTACGATCCATCTTCTGAAATAAATATATAATACATACTTTATATTTTGTAAGAAAAAAAATCTGACGAGGTTTGTTGAATTGATAATTGTTGAGGCTCTGCCAAAACGATTATTTATTCGAACAACTGAATTAGATATTAAGGTAACTGCGGACAGATAACATAGTCGAATTTTTGACTTTCTTAAAATCTCACAATAATTTCTGAGGTTTATATGTGAAGTGCGGGAATTGGCGAACACGCAATGAAAAGGGTCTGAAGGTCGTTCATTTGACGTCGTGACATCATTAAGGGGCCAACCCCTTTTTGACCCGCCAAAATCAATATTTGCAAATATTTTCTGAATTAATCGGCCAATTTTCCCGAAAAAAGTTTCATTTTGAAAGTCTAAGAGTGCCCGAGCTATTCGTTTAATTTCTGTGCGCTTTCAAATAGAAAAATAGGCCCGAAACGCTAACTTTTTCGCGAATTTTAAGATTTGACGTTCCTTTTTTCATTTCATCTTTTGTAAATAAGTAGAAATTTCTCAAAATTTCGTCCGGTGACCTATGCTGATTTTTTGTTATTTTGTAGCGAAAAGAATATGCTTTGCATTAATCAAATAAAATGATATGCCTTTGGGTTAGATTTTTTATTAAATTCGATTTTGTTAAGTTGTTGGAACAGTTTTTGTCGAATTTGACGTCGCACTAAAACCATCTGCACTATTCTTATTTGACGCTAATCTCTGTGCAATAACTTATTGTATAATATTTGAAATTTTGGTTTATCGTAAAATATAGGGTTCAAAAGTATTAAATCTGAATGTGATTTTATGAAATAAAAAAAATTCACTTAAATTATTATCCATTAAAAAAGACGGCTTTTGTGAACATTTGACGCGACGTTGAAAAATACTTTAATTTGCGTTATCTTTGCAGAATCGAATTTTACAAAACATGTTTTTTATTTCAAAGTTCTTCAGCGGAATGGTTTGGCAGCAACATATCTAAATTTCAGCATAGGTCACCGGACCGATTTTTCGAGAAAAAAGGCAATATTTCCAGTGACTGTACTCGAAAACAGCAACACAGAAGGCATTAACATTTAATACGTTACACTTAATTGTATTTCTTACACTTATATCCTCATATCAATAGAACATAAGATCAGCGTCTTTAAACAAAGCAAATGGCGTTTTCGAGATGAAAATCGGTTTATTATTTCCGAAAAAATGGACAATTACTGATTTTGGCCCCTAAAAAAGGGGTCGGCCCCTTGATGACGTCATGACGTCAACTCAACGTTATGAAATTCCTTTTTTATGACCGAAATATGAAAGCGGGTACTTCCTAGTACAGTTTTATTGCATTAGGCATGATTTGCAGACAATTTAAAATTTGGACCTAAAATGGCCCTCTATGTGTCCGCAGTTACCTTAAATCATACAATACACTAAGTATGTATCATATCTATCTTATAACTTCTTCTATTAACCTTGTTTGCGTCGATGTTTCTAACGGAATTGCAAGTTTCTTAAAATAACCGCATTATGTCATTCTAAAAATATCCATGTGATATCGTAACAAGAGCTGTCAGAGGACAGCAAAGCTCGACTATACCTAGTGCTGGGTAGTAACAGTAAATCAATATCGCCATTAGAAGATTCAATTAAATGAAAGTCAAAAGAAAAGAATCTGTGTCAAGAGGCTGATATTATGATCAGAGAATCATGTGCAAGGTTTCCAAGCATTAGCTTGAGCAGAAATAGAGACATAACTGATATACAACATCTGCATGTAAAAACTTAACCAAGATTTTCAAGTCCGAAAAGGGTTAAAATTCCACTTAATTCAATGACAGAGTATTGGAGTCTTCGGCTGGAGGCTGATTTTATAGTCACAGAAGGATGTGCAAAGTTTCAAGCAATAGCTTTAGTTGGAACAAAGATTTTAAAGACTTGCATGTAAAAACTTAACCAAAGCATTACGCCAATTAATGCCAATGCCGACACCTGGCTCACTTCAGCTTAAACTAATTAACCTTCTTGTTTAGGTTTTGGAGACCTTGTCTAGTTGAGCTGCGAATCCATGTTCAATTTCAGCTTGGCCACCACCATAGTGCAGTTGGTTAGGCATAAGACTTCCAATCTGGAATCATGGGTTTGATCCCCGGTGGTGGCAAATATCCTTTCCGAGGTTTGTCTCTCACCAACTGGCAGATAATCGTAAACCTATGTGAGGTAGCAGTCGGAGGCTAGGAAAGGATGTAATGGTAGTACAAATGAAAGAAATACCAGGAACCCATTGTTAGGTGCTTCGGCCGCCAAGATATAACTGTGAAATTGTTGAAAGCGGCGTAAAACCCATTCAAACAAATTAACTTCAGCTTGAACTGATTGACTTACTTCCTAAGGTTTTGCAGACCTTGTCTTGATAAGCTGAGAATAAAGTTTAACTTCTGCTTAAACTGATTGACTTACTTCTTTAGGTTTTGCAGGCTGTTTAGTCTGACTTAAAGATGAATTAGAAATAATGGACTGCCCCATTAACTCGTCTTTCAAATGTTGTTGGACTCGAGACCGGGTCTTTCCACTGCCAGGTGCAGGTCTACCAGGCCTAGATGTATCAGCTGTAAGATAAAAATTGTCTTTGGGTTACCAAAGCATACTTGGAAGGCTGGATTTACAATGTCTTGGTTGCCAAGTCTCGTTATATGGGATCAGTCATGACACTTACTTTAAGACAAAGACCTTTTCTGTTTCTAAAAGTTTAGACTTAACATAATACATAGGCTATGATCACAGAATTTGCTGAAAACAATATATAGTCGTATTAATTTGAAAATAAACTCTGTGGTAGAGAGGCTTGAGATTAAACAAAATATGTTTGTGAAACACAAATGCCCCTGTAACAGCATTTTATTCATAATGTTGACATTGACAGATGACCTTGACCTTTAAATATGACCTTGACCTTTATACCTACAAATGCACATCACTGAGATCTTTCATCATGCCAATTATGAGAAAGGTATCTAAAATATGCTTGAATAAACTCAACATGTTACAATTTTTGGTTAAGTTTTTAAGTTTGACCTTGACAGATGACCTTGACCTTGTGATTTGACCTTGATCTTAGTATCTACAGATACACTTTATTGAGATCTGTAATCATGTAAAATATAAGGCTAGTACCTTAATTATGCTTGAAGATATTTGCAATGTAATTTTTTTTATAAGTTTTTGAGATATTTGACCTTGACAGACAAACTTAACCTTGTCACATGACCTTGACTTTAGTATCAGCCCATGAATATCAATGAGATCTACCATCATTCAAAATATGAGGCTTGTACCTTGAATAGGCTTGAAGTTATTTGCAATGTTAATTTTTTTTATTAAGGTTTTGAGAAGTTTGACCTTGGCAGATGACCAATACTTTGCCATGTGACCTTGACTTTGGTATCAGTAGATACATATCATTGAGATGTATCACCATGCCAAATATGAGGTTTGCATCTTGAATGGGCTTGAAAATACAAGCAATGTTAAGCTTTTCGGTTAAGTTTTTGAGTTAATTGACCTTGAAAAACAAGAGGGCCATTGGCCCTGGGTCGCTAACCTGAGAAAAAAGCTTCATTACCTAAGTATGTCCATGCAACCACAGAAAAAGAGATTTTCACTTATTCAATCAGATAACATTTGAAATAATCCCCCCCCCCCCCCTGCTCCAGAAGTAACCAGAGTTTTTCACCGAATTCAATTCTTTTAGCAATTCTTAAAGGGGATCACCTAAGGAACATTCCTGTCAAGTTTGGTTAAAATTGGCCAAGTAGTTTAGGAGGAGATGTCGTTTAAAGAAATTGTTGATGGACGCCGGACGACTGACGACGCACGGACGCCGGACAAAAGGTAATCACAATAGCTCACTTGAGCATGTTGTGCTCAGGTGAGCTAATGACCTTCAAATAAATGTTTGCTATGGTTTGTTTGTATAGGGTTCAAAGCCCCTTTCAACAGAATTAAAGTACATTCAGTGGTTGGAGCAAACCACAATCATTAGATTTGATCGGAGTCAGTAGCTGCTTACCTACTTTGGCTACCACTTATCATTTGCCCATTAGTGGGAGATAATGATTCATGTTATTCACCATTAGAAGATTTGAAAAGTTGCAAGGGCTTTAAGGAATAAAGGTTTTGTGAGTCTGGGACTCACTCATTAATAGCCAACTCTCAAAACTATTTGATGCTTGTCCCATGGACCCTTTAGGGATCAACTTCAGAAAAGAATTTAAGACTGTTTAAAACTCCCCAAAGCTCTGGATGCACAAATCAACAGACAGTACTTAAAAATACAATTTCTAAATTCATTGTTCTGGCTTAAAAAGGTAAAACAGACAGTTTAGACTAAGATCAGACTGCACATATGTGTAGGCTGATCTTTGTATATACTGTCTGACAAAGCAGGAGTATTCTGGGTTTAGCATGACAAGTGTTAAAATAGTTATGTGTTTAACTAACTATGGATATTTTTAAGGCTTTTTTAAGATGATTTCAAAAGGTGCAAATCTATCCACCACCTTGTCTAGCTAAATCCAGAGTATTCCCATATTTCGACAAAAAAACATGAGGACACCTAAAAACAAAGAGTCTTAATCCAAAGAAGGGACTCCTAAACCTTAAGCAAGGACACTGTGGGCCTTACTATCCAGTCCTCAGGATGCACACAGACTTAAATCTAAAACCAAATTTTTCACCCCTGTCTGAAGCCAATACCTGCTATCAAAGATACTTCAGGATGAATGGCAGAAGCATCAATTTCCATCTCATGACTGAAGAAAGTTCCATCCATCGTTGGAGTCGAAGTTTTCCCGCCCGCTGATGATGCAATAGACTGGTTCTCAGGTGTCTGTGGACGATCAACCTCAAGCTTTACTGGTTTGGTGGCCTCGGCAGACCGTACAGTTTTCCTTACTGGCTTCTTTGTGGAAGAAGGAACTTCCATACTTTTACTGGCCTTGCCTCTTTTATCTACAACAGTCTGAAAGTTAAGATAAAGTTGTGTTTTAAATTCTACTGTTCTGACTTCAATATTCTCATGACTTTCCCCCTTTATCTGATCATTGGCAGGGATCGACACTAACACCAGTCCTCATGCCCGCGACTGGTATTTTAATTGAATTGAGCCGTTCAGTTTCATGACCGATCCAACACTCATTTATAATGAGATGCCTATTGAACTATGACATTTTCTGCCAATTAGTTAAAAAAAAATTATAAATCAGGGCAACTCAAATGTTCTTTGAACAGCTTGAACAGGCTGTTATTACAATGCTTAGGTGTCCTTCTAGTATTTCTTGTTTCAAATCCATGACTATAATGTTGTCTTAATATCTGAGGGGTGTGTTTTGATGGGGGTTAATAGATGGGGGCCTGAAATCCAACATTCAATCCTTAACCCTCGTCATACTGAATAAAACCTTCAGAAAAATATTAAAATCAATGGGCTAAAAGCACTGGAAATACTTATTGTGAGTATTTATTTTGCAAATGAAATCTTTAGACTTTTCGGTTTAAAAAGGAAAATCAGAGGGTAAAGACTAAGATCAGACTGCCCACATGTTCAGGCTGATCTTTGTCTATTACTTCTATTAAAGCAGGAATATTTCGAGTTCAGCATGACAAGAGTTGAAATAAATATGAGCCTGTGTGTGAGATTTTCAACAATTTCAAATATGCGCAAAGCAAAGACTCCTAGCAGTCTGTCCATCTGCACAGTCTGTCTTCACTATGTGTTTTGTAGACAGATAAGGTCTTAAAGTATCTGAAGACCATCAGGTAACTTAACATTTACAGTATGTGGCTGTCTACATAGCTCAATGTTTACACCTCACAAAAATTTCAATTGTTGGAATTGTCACACACAGGCTCATATGGGTTTAACTAACTATGGATATTTTACCTTATCCATTCTAGCTGTTAAGGACATTTTTGCCCTGGACTCAGCATTTTGCATGAACCTTGATGCAACTTCCCTTCCTGAAACAGTAAGCATGTACTGTAAACAGCTTTTAATGATGGTGTCCACATTTGATTTATTTTTTGTTATGTTTCTTTTTTGGCGGTGATTTATTTGTCCCATCTTACATGTACTGCCAAAGTAAAACGCCTATCTTATTTGCCTTTTTCATTGTTCTAAACTACGAAAAGAATAAGAATGATAATTCTCTGCATTATTGTTAGCTTTCTACAAACTAAACAAGAGATTGTTTTCATACCTTTCATTAGTTATATTTCGTGTACTAGTTTTTCACACATTGTCACCGGATTTTCATTAATATTATCAACCAGCTTGATTCTGATAAATTGGATTTTAAAAATATAAACGTTGTCAGTAGATTTTCTTATTTGAATTTGAATCATGTACCTTTCTTCTTTTTATCTGTTTCTGGTCGCTTGCCCAGGTCTTTTCTTTTTACACTGGGGGAATTCTTCCTCGCAAGACTCGGAGAAAATGTTTTTTTCATTGGATGATCAACTTTTAAATTTGCTGTCTGTTTGCTCCTGCTGAAAAGAATTTTCATTTGTTTGAATAGCTTTTTCCAGAGTCTCTTGTAAAAAGTGATTTTCACATATTAACCCTAATCATACTGTGCATGACATATCCCTGCTTGGCATAAGCTATGAAAAATAGAACAAGTACATGTATAGACTAAGACCAGCCTAACAAACATAAAGTGAAATCTTAGCCTATGTGGCCTACTTTATACATAATTATTGTGAGATAACTCTGACCAAAATGTTCCAAAGATTGCAATCCAAAGAAACCAGAATCATATTTTTTTTTCTCATGTTTAAAACCAATTATCTAAATTTGTGTGTTATAGCACTAGCCCTAAATATTACACAGAATGTTGTTTTGTTACATCTTCCAATTTTAGCTTCCTTTATCACTCAACTACAGTTGGTAGCGTGTCATACTGTCAATCTAGAGGTCCAGGGTTTTATCACCGATGGCTTAACTCATTCTTTCCGACTATTTGTCTCTCACCAATGGGTTGATATCATAGACCTAGGTGGGATAGCAGCTGGAGGCTAGGAAAGGATGTGGTGGTTGAACTGGTGAGAGAAATATCAGGAAACCATTGTTAGGTGCTCCAGCCGCTGCAAGATAACTGAAAAAATGCTGAAAGTGGCGTAAAACTCCATTCATTCAATTCAATCGTTTTAAACCAATCATTTTACATTGATTGGGAAACAAGTTCTTACAACTTAGATTAATCCCTCTCGATTCTGCTTCCTGGTAAATTTACCAGTACTCGTGCCGTATCACTCAACTAGAATTAGCTAGTTTGCTCTAAACAAGCAGTGTGGTTTTTTGTTCACTCGAAAAAATTTAATAATAGAAGAGTTAAGAAATACACTGTACAATAGGTTACATCTTTGTCACTATACAAGTATCATTTCCTAATTTCATAAAGTTTGGACAAAAATTGAGGTCAACAGAGCCCAAAGAAATGGTCGCCAACAGATGACATAAGACAGACAGTGTGAGTGTATGACATTTCCAACAATTTGAATGTGCACTAAGCAAATATTCTGGCCAGCCTGTGCATCTGCACAGTCTATCCAGAGTTTTTGCCTTGCACTTTGCAAAGAGAACAGGTCTAGATGTGTCTTCAGACAGACAGCCAATCTTTCCTGTTTTACTGTGTAAGTGTCCAGACTGCTCAATGTTTGCACCTCACGCATGTTTCAATTTGTTCGAAATGTCACGCACAAGCTCAAATGATTTAAAGCTCACCATGAGCATGGTGTTCTCAAGTGAGCTTTATTATGTATTTCTGTGTTTAACATGAAACAATATGTGTTGGATGAACACAAACTAGAAAGCCATGAATGGCTTGAGTCGCTCCACAGGCTTGAAATTCTTGTAAAAGCAAATAAATGTTATGACTAGATTTTTAGATATTTGGGATTCTACTGATTTTGAAAATGATTTGCAAAGTTTGAACTATATAACAGATAGAGAAATGACCTCTGCTCTTAAAAGACATATTTTTCATCAAATCAAAATGATTTTTGGCTGCATGATAATGGGTCACCCAACGATCATACAAAAATTTTTGATTTATATCCATCAGTTACATTCTGAGAAAATGATTTTCATAGTTTCCACTATTTAACTTTTTGAGAAATGACCTCCACCCATAAAATGCATATTTTTCATCAGTTCAAAATAATTTTTGGTAGACTGAAAAAGGATACTTAAGGATCATTCCAGTGAAATTTGGTTGATATCCATCAGTTACATTCTGAGAAAATGATTTTCAAAGTTTCCACTATATAACATATAGAGAAATGACCTCCGCCCATAAAATGCATATTTTCAATCCGATCACAATGATTTTTAGTAGACTGATAAAGGGTTACTCAAGGATCATTCCAGTGAAATTTGGTTGATATCTATCAATTACATTCTGAGAAAATGATTTTCAAAGTTTCCACTATATAACATATAGAGAAATGACCTCCGCCCATAAAATGCATATTTTCCATCCGCTCACAATGATTTTTTGTAGACTGATTAAGGGTCAGCCAAGGATCATTCATGTAAAATTTAATTGGTATCCATTGATTAGAATCTGAGAAAACTAACTTTTTACCATATTTGGAAATTAGCCACGCCCATTAAATCCATGTTTTTCATTGGATCAAAATTTCTTGAACAACTTTGAAAGAGGGTCACCCAAGGATCATTCCTGCGAAGTTTGGTTGAAATCCATCCAGTAGTTTCTGAGGAGAAGATTTTTAAAGAAAAGTTTACGACCGGATGCACAGACGGATGGACAGACGCACGACGAACACAATGCCATGACAATAGCCCCAGTGGCTTTCAGCCAGTGGAGCTAAAAAAATGGCATTTTTTTCTCATAAGTTTGACCTTTATAGGTGACCTGGAGATATGAACTTATATATTAAAGAATGTGTATCGATGAGATCTAGCATCATGCCAAATATGAGCATAATTTCTTAAATAGGCTTGAAATACGAGTCATTTTAAGTATTTTTTTTTAATAGGAAGACAGAATTACAGACAGACTAAAAGTCAACAGACAAAGACAATGGTAAAACAGTATGACCCAATCTTAACAACAACAATAACAATTCTCAATATATCCCTTTGTTATGGGTACTCATTTGAATCATCTCATAGAGACAATTTGAATGAGTTCCCTAAATATAAGATTCAGGCAAGTACTATTGTAAATATTTCATGCCAAAACAAAAAATCCCCCCACCCTATAGCTGTATCTCTGTTTTCTCCATCACTGTACTACCTACCTACACTTGTAGATCCCTGTACAAAACAAGAGGACCCTGAGGGCCCTAAATCGCTCACCTGATATTTCAAATAAATAATCATTCAGACAACTTTTCCTGTGATATGGCATGATCCTTCCCATTTTCAAAAAAGTTCATCCTCATGACCAAACAAACATTCTGACCACATTTCATGATGATTGGACCATATTTGTGGCTTCTAGAGTGTAAACAAAAAAAATGTCATTAAATCCCCTTAATCCTTGATATGGCATGAATCCTTTCCATTATCAATAGGGTTCATCCTTGGGCCTGACAAACATTCTGGCCAAGTTTCATGAAGATTGGGCCATATTTGTGGCCACTAGAGATTAACCAAAAAAAATCCTATAAAGGCCCCTTTTCCCATGATAAGGGATGAATCCTTCCCATTTTCCATGGGATTCATCCTTGTGACCTGGCAAACATTCTGACCAAGTTTCATGAAGATTGGACCATATTTGTGGCTTCTTGAGTGTAAACAAGAAAATTGTCATTGAGGCCCCTCTTCCCGTGATATGACACCAATCCCTCCCATTTTCAATAGAGATCATCCTCATGACCTAACAAACATTCTGACAAAGTTTCATGAAGATTGGACCATATTTGTGGTTTCTAGAGTGTAAACAAGAAATTAATCATTAAGGCCCCTTTTCCTGTGATATGGCAGGGATCCTTTCACTTTTAGCAATTTTTACAAGGGACCACCCAAGGAATATTTTTGCCAAGTTTGGTTGATTTTGACTCACAAAATTAGAAGAAGATGTTGTTTAAAGAAATTGTTGACAAAATTGTCATTAAGACCCCTTTTTCCATGATATGACACCAATCCTTCCAATTTTTAATAGAGTCCATCCTCATGACCTTACAAACATTCTGATAGAGTTTTATGAAGATTGGACCATATTTGTGGCTTCTAGAGTGTAAATAAGAAATTTGTCATTAAGGCCCCTTTTTCCATGATATGGCACAGATCCTTTCACTTTTAGCAATTTTTACAAGGGACTACCCAAGAAATTTTTTTTGCCAAGTTTGGTTGATTTTGACTCATAAGTTTAGGAGGAGATGTCGTATTAAGAAATTGTGTACAAAATTGTCATAAAGGCCCCTTTTTCCGTGATATGACACCGAACCTTCCCATTTTCAATAGAGTTCATCCTCATGACCTTACAAACATTCTGACAAAGTTTCATGAAGATGGACCATATTTGTGGCTTCTAGAGTGTAAATAAGAAATTTGTCATTAAGGCCCCTTTTCCTGTGATATGGCACGGATCCTTTCCATTTAAGCAAATTTTACAAGGGACTACCCAAGGAATATTTTTGCCAAGTTTGGTTGAATTTGACTCATAAGTTTGGAAGGAGATGTCGTTTAAAGAAAAAATTGACGCCGTGACGGACAGACAGACCCTTGACATTGATTGATCACAATAGCTCCCTTAGCTAAAAACTGTTCTACCTGCCTTGATCCCTGTACAAAAAACTGTTCTACCTACCTAGATCCCTGTACAAAAACCTGTTCAACCTACCTAGATCCCTTTACAAAAACCTGTTCTACCTACCTAGATCCCTGAACAAAAAACTGTTCTACCTACCTAGATCCCTTTACAAAAACCTGTTCAACCTACCTAGATCCCTTTACAAAAACCTGTTCTACCTACCTAGATCCCTGAACAAAAAACTGTTCTACCTACCTAGATCCCTGAACAAAAAACTGTTCTACCTACCTAGATCCCTGAACAAAAAACTATTCTACCTACTCAGATCCCTGTACAAAAAACTGTTCTACCTACTCAGATCCCTGTACAAAAAACTGTTCTACCTACCTAGATCCCTGAACAAAAAACTATTCTACCTACTCAGATCCCTGAACAAACAACGGTTCTACCTACTTAGATCCCTGTACAAAAAACTGTTCTACCTACCTAGATCCCTGTGCATAAAACTGTTCTGCCTACCTAGATCCCAGTGCATAAAACTGTTCTACCTACCTAGATCCCTGAACAAAAAACTATTCTACCTACTCAGATCCCTGTACAAAAAACTGTTCTTCCTACCTAGATCCCTGTGCATAAAACTGTTCTACCTACCTAGATCCCAGTATGATTTATAAACTTTTCTATCTACCTAGATCCCTGTACAAACAAGAGCTTCGCAGAGCGGCGCATATATGCCCGAAGGGGCTTGTCAGTAACCTTGGCTTGTCAGTAGCGTGAGCTTGAATGATAGCTAACAATATTGCAAACAGACAGACAGACAACTGGTGCCATAACATTTAAATATGAAAATATTTTTAGTCCTAAGCACAAAAAGACAACCTACAGAGTCATTATGGCAAGTTTCCTTTCATTCCCAACCATAATGAAGGAGAAAATGAGCCAACAAGAAATTTTGTTTTTCATCAACTCAAGGGCAGATAATCCAAGATAACTCTAGAATAACTGGAGCATTTTGAATTGAAAAGTCTTACGCAAAACTAGACATCATAGAGAGTAATTGTGTCTAGTTTCAGCTCATTTCAATTGATAGTTAAGGAGGAGTTGCACACAAAATACAGTGATTTTCCTTTAATTCAAGGGCAGATTTTTCAAGATTTCTCAGGAATGTCGGGAGCAATTTGAATTTCAAAGGTCTTATGCACAACTAGACATCATAGGGAGTAATTGTTTGTAGTTTCAGCTTATTCCCATTGATAGTTTAGGAGGAGTCGCACACACAAAAAACAGTGATTTTTGTTATTTTAAAGGGCAGATAATTCAAGATTTCTCAAAAATGACAGAAGCAATTTGAATTTCAAAGGTCTTATGCACAACTAGACATCATAGGGAGTAATTGTGTGTAGTTTCAGCTTATTCCCATTGATGGTTTAGGAGGAGTTGCGCACACAAAAAACAGTGATTTTTGTTATATTAAAGGGCAGATAATTCAAGATTTCTTAGGAATGACTGGAGCGATTTGAATTTCAAAGGTCTTATGCACAACTAGACATCATAGGGAGTAATTGTGTGTAGTTTCAGCTTATTCCCATTGATAGTTTAGGAGGAGTTGCGCACACAAAAAACAGTGATTTTTGTTATATTAAAGGGCAGATAATTCAAGATTTCTCAGGAATGACTGGAGCGATTTGAATTTCAAAGGTCTTATGCACAACTAGACATCATAGGGAGAAATTGTGTGAAGTTTCAGCTTATTCCCATTGATAGTTTAGGAGGAGTCGCGCACACAAGAAATTGCTAACGGACGGACAGACGGACGGACAGACAGACAGACGGACGGACGGACGACCGAGGCCATAACATAATACGACCCTTTGGGCGTATAAAAACTGTTCTACCTACCTAGATCCCTTCTTTGTTTCTCGTATCACTTTGACTTCCTTCATTTTACTATCTTTATTTTCCTCACTAACAATATCACTTATAACTGAAATATTATCATTGTCATGGTCCATGCTTTGTACAAAAATATCTGGAATTCTTGTAACTGAGGCGTCAGAATCACTTGTGTCATCAAAATTTGGTTGGGGTAAGTTAGACGGCAATGTTTGTAAAATCCTACGACTTCCTAATGATGGAGACATGGGTATTGACTGTACAGCTGTTCTTGGTTCACTTAGATTATCTGAAAAACCAAAATGTATTTGTAAAAGCACTAATGCCCTGGAAATAGAGGATATAAAATGAGTGATCATTGAATACCAAAATTTATTAAACGAGTCATCTATAAACAGATAAAAAACAAGGCTGAGCCGAGTTTTATCTGTTATAGACAACGAGTTTAATAAATTATGTATTTTATGAGCACAAATTTGATATGATATTTATTAAACAACCTGTTTTTTTGCTATAAAGAGAAGACATTCCAGAAATTTATCAATTCAAGATTAGTGTAAAGTCCTGTGAATATGCTAATCGAAAAACAAGACTAAAAACCAAACTTTAACTTGAACTTTAACTTTGATGTCATTTTCACAACCCAAATATGATGTAGCTATACGTTCCTAGCTCATTTGCATAGTTATTCCACTAGCATTATAACACCCCTGTAATATCAAATATATTGAACAGGTTTCTTTCACTCCTGTGACATAGGACATGTTATATATAGCATTGCTATTCACATAAATAGTGTTTAAGTAACTGTAATACAGCACAATGTTTAGTTCGCTGATTAAGTTTTCACAGATGGACAGACAGACATCAATATTAAAACAATAAGCTCTCAATCAATTTGTTAATTTGTCGCTCCGCACTGGTATTGTCCCTGGAGACTGGAAGAAAGCCACTGTAGCTCCAGTCTTCAAAAAAGGCCAAAAGTCCCAGCCCAGTAATTACAGACCCATCTCCCTTACCTGTATTGCGTCTAAACTCTTAGAGCATATCATTGTTTCAAATCTTATGTCCTACCTCATTAAACAGTATTCTCAGTCCATTCCAACATGGTTTTCATTCAGGCCACAGCTGTGAAACCCAACTACTTAACTTTACTAGGGATTTATTCAACAACTTGGAATCTGGGTATCAAACTGATGTTGTTGTCATGGATTTTTCTAAAGCCTTTGACAAAGTGGACCACCTTTCCCTCTTGTTCAAACTACAGCAACTCGGTATAAACCCTCAAATTGTCAACTGGATCAAATCTTTCCTTAGTAATCGTTCCCAAAGAGTTGCTGTAGAAAGTCAATTTTCCAGTGAACTTCCAGTTCTTTCTGGTGTCCCTCAGGGATCAGTTCTAGGCCCCTGTCTCTTCCTCATATACATTAATGACCTCCCAGATTCAGTCAAATGTAACGCTAGAATGTTTGCCGATGATACTATTGTTTACTTAACCATCCACACAAAAAATGATACCCTATACCTTCAGCAAGATCTACATAACTTAGAAAACTGGGAGAGAACCTGGTCAATGGAATTTAACCCTGATAAGTGTGAAATTTTAAGAATAACGAGGAAGAGACATCCACTTATCTACCCTTACAAACTTCATAATACAGAACTAAAGGCAACCAATGCAGCCAAGTATCTAGGTGTCACCATCACTTCTGACTTAAATTAGTCTAAGCACATAGAAAACATCACATCAAAAGCAACATCAACCCTCCGCTTCATCCAAAGAAACGTACGGACCAATAACAAACAGGTCAAAACTGCTGCCTATAACACATATATTAGACCTCAATTAGAATATTGCTCATGCATATGGCATCCCTGGCAAAAAACCCTCTCCCATAATATCGAAAGAGTGCAAAGATCAGCAGCTAGGTATGTCATGAATGACTACAACTACACCAATAGTGTCACCCAAATGATTAACACCCTTAACTGGAAATCCCTACATGAAAGAAGGCTACATAATTCCCTCATACTATTTTATAAAATCAGAGCTGGTACAATAGCTGTAGATAACAGTCACCTTATACAAACAAGAAATCTTAACTATCTTATTCCGTTATCAAAGACCCAATACTTCACTAATTCCTTTTTCCCCAGGACAGTGAAACAGTGGAACACTCTACCAACTAGTGTCAAGTCCAGCCCTAGTCTTGGCATATTCTCCGAAAGACTAGCGGCAGTCAATCGTGTATAAACTACTATCTGCTTTTACTTTTTAACTGTAGCATACTATCTTCTTTTATAGAATTGTAACAATGTAAAATATCTTCTCTTTCCTTAACAGCTCTTTTACTGGTTATTAGCACACCCGCACCCAGTTATAATCGGCAATCGATTGTTGGGTTAAACAGTAGATAGAGATCAATAGATATAGGTACATAAAAATTCATAAATTCCTGTGTTCTTGCTATTTATCATGACATCCAAATACCAATTAGAAAGGTATTGCCTTCATATCTTAGATAAATAAACCTGTTAGTTTCTCTCTTATGACAGCTTTAGAGTTCCCACTGTGTTGGAAGCTTAGACTAGTGGACAAATCCTGTGCCATGTTTTCTAGCTCTCTTTTGGGTCCACTGCAAGAAAATGAAGTCTGAATCAGTTTGTTTATTTGTTGGAAACAGATTTAACAACACTTTTAACAATCTTTCAGTCTTATCATGGCTGCTTGAGCATCTATCAATGGATAACTGGTATTTCTTGCACCATTACTACTATATGCATTAATCCTTTCCTAGCCTCAAGCTACTATCCAACTTAGTTTATGATTATCCATCCATCGGTAAGAGACAAATGTCTGAAAGGATATATGCTTCCCCCCAGAGATTGAACTCATGATTTGATAATCTTTTATTTCTATTTTTATTTTTATTACAGAACAATAAAATTTCAACCAGGTCCAAATTCATAGAAATTGCCGACAACAATTTACAGATGATAGTTCTTAAAGAATTGATTCTTTTGAACTAGAAAACATTGCGGACAAAGAAGAAATTGCTTGTAACAAGCAATTTCTTCATTTTCCACAAAAGTTTTGTTGTTGTCGTTGTTATTGTTCTTGTTGTCTTTGTTCAGAAGTGTAAACAAGAGCCGTCAGAGACGGATTATGCTCCCCGAATAAGGCATTGTCACAAAAACAAAAGCCATGTTGGACATGGACATCCCCCGCAAAGAAAGTTTGATAGCAGTGCTCTCAATAAGGGCCAAAATCAGGAATTTTTGTAATTCCATGTTTGGATTTCAGGAATTTTTTCTACGAAGTTAGGAATTTTTAACCCCTCCCCATGCTACCCCCCCCCCCCCCTCACACACACCTTCCTTTTTCTGTACACTTTGTAAATGCTCGTTTCCTTGTTAAATGTAAGCTAAATTTTTGCTCCCAAAGTCCATGATTCTGGTTGGTTCTCTAAGAATAAACGACTTCCAAGCCTTAAAACTTGTAGCTTTGACTTTCAGCTGTAGGGAAGAGCATTGGTATCACAATCCCCTTTTATTACTTTCATTGAATAAGTTATGGCAACTATTATGAGAAAATGTGGAGTTTCTATTTGGAATTGGTCCTAAGCTGTATCTTGCGCGGTGGGCCTAGGAAATGCGGCTTTCTCAAATTTTAGTAACGATGTTTTGGTATCCGGCGATATTACAGAAATTAATGCTTTAATTTTCCTCGGCCTGTCGTTCCAAAGGTGGCGAACGTTCTAGGTAGTGTGCCAATAAAACTTAAAGTTCTAAGCCTATTTAAACTTACGCAGAATTATCCGAATAGCAGAAGTCAAGAAAAATTCGTAATTTCAAATCTCTCGTCAGACATGTTGCAGACAACTTAAATGACGTCATTGGGATTTCCCCACGTTCTCAGAAAATGCCGATTCTACACGTATTTAAACGAGGACAAACGAATGACCTTTCGTAAGTGTTTTCCGGTAGCGTCTTTGTCACTTCGGATAAATTACCCGTAGATCTATTCTAAGAGTTTTAGAAAGCGATATTTCGATATTTTATCGGTCTGAGCTGCATGAACTACGTTTGATATAACGAATTTTCCCCTGATTTGAATTTTGTTTGTTTCAATAATCCTATCAAAGGACCCTTGCGATCTGCGTATCCGACTAAGAAAGATAATGACAGAAGCGGTAATGACGCGTCGCTAACCCAACTGCAATATTGCGTAATCAGAGACTGGTTGTTATAGCGACAGTTAAATACCCCGCCCGTTACACATGGCTTATTTTGGTCAGCTATAATGTGTATGCTCACGTTGATTATCGATTTTTTGCACGTGTAGACTATCGCTAAATTCTTTATTAGGTAAGTTCGTAAAACGACCGGGGGCAAATTACAGGACGTTTTCCTCGAATCTCGGACGTTTTTTTACGTCCGGGTTTGATTTTCCGGACGTTATTTCTGAAATTCAGGACGTATATTACGTCGACGTCCGCTTATTGAGAGCACTGTGATAGTAAACTGAAGCCTAATAGATAAAAGATTCTTTTGTACTGTCAAAGATTTGCCTCCTATAAAATCTAAGTAATAAAAATAACAAAGGGCAATAACTCCAAAATTATGCTAGCAAGAGTTGTAGTTCAGGTGTATTGCACTTCTCCTCCATGAGATCTATCCACCCATACAGATTCAAGTTGATAGCTATTATACTTTAGGAGATATGCTCTGTGGTCAGATTGCAAGGACTCAAATAAGGTGTTATCTTATACAGCTAACATAAAGGTAACAAACATTAAACCTCCTTTTTGCATGACATATTTGCAGGACACAAATTTCAAGTAGTTTATGGTAAAGGGCATCTGATTTGTTACTCAAATATGAAATTTAACTGAATTCTGACAGTTAGACTAGGAGCAATTTGGGAAAAACTGTTTTTTACCCTAAGTCCCCTTTTTCCATGACGAGGCCTCAAATCCAAAAACCGTCAAAGGTGCATCATCACTATATCATAGGAAGTTCACATGGTAAGTTTCCTTTGTTTTGGCCCAAGGGTTATGGGGAAATAGGTGGGGACGGACGGACAGAAAAACTATTTTACATGCTTACGTAAAGGTAACAAACATTTAGCCCCCTTTTTCCATAATTTTTTTTTTACGTTAATTTCAAATTGTTTATAGTAAAGGGCATCTGATTTGTTACTCAAATATGAAATTTCACTAAATTCTGACAGTTAGACTAGGAGCAACTTGGGAAAAACTGTTTTTTACCCTAAGTCCCCTTTTCCTGTGACGGACGGAAGGAAGGACGGACGGAATTCAGACGGACGGATGGACAGACGAAGCGGCGGCTTTATGCTCTCCCTTCGGGGAGCATAAAAAAGTAGGATAGTGAAACCATGGGTTAACTGTTTCTTACCAAAATACTATACAATAAACTTCAAATCATTCTAATAATTTGACTGACCTCAAGGATTGATTGATTCTGGCTGGTGAATGACAAATAACTTTTACAGGCGTCTTCTCAACACCAATCCTAATATCCACTTCTGACCTATCTGCATCAACTGTTTGTCTCGATGCATCAATACATAGCACATCTGATGGTAATTGTAATCTCTTGCGATCATTTGGTAGCTGAAATATGAGTTACATATTGGTATAACCTATGAAGCAGGAGTGGCAGAAAGCCAGTGAAATGTTTTTTTTAAATGCGAAATAATTTTTGATTTATAACCTCTGGTCAGTCTATTTTAGAACCAATCTCTTTTTCAAACATTTATACAACATCATACAAAGTTCACAGATGGTCCCTTTTTGCCTGATGGGTTACATATATTAAACAGGTATTATCACATTGATGAAAAAGCTATGTAATTGAGCTTAGATATTAGAGTATGTTCATTTTATAAGCAGAATAATATGTTTTGAATATTTTAACTTGAAATCCTTAACCCTTGTCATGCTGAACCCGGAATATTCCTGCTTTGGCAGGAGCTATAGACAAACATCAGCCTGCACATATGTGCAGTCTGATGTTAGTCTATACCACATGTTTCTCATTTTCAAACCAGAATTTACAATAGATATAGTTTTTCACAGATAAAAATTGACCTACAGTTGGTACTTTCAGTCCTTTTTGCCCTTTGATTTTGATGAAAATTTTAAACCAAAATTTTTTCAGCATAACAAGGGTTAATACCCCATCTATCAGTATCCAATAACAGTTTAGAGGTCTATGGTTAAAATTATAAAATCCATTGGCATTTCCCTTCTTCTCTCAGAATTTCCCTACTGTGTAAAAAGCTCAGTCTGGTAGAGAAGTGTATACACTGCTTGCTTTGTACCTAATTATTAGGAAAACATTAAGAAAGACAGGTAAGGTAGAATTGTCTGAAACAACAAAATTGTTTAACCCTTTGCTGTTTAATCCCTGCTTTTTACGTGCCTGTGATTTTATGATTGAGAAAATATTGTGAAACAAGATGTGTTTGTGAAACACGAATGCCCCCGTAACGGCATTTTTTTCAAAGTTTGACCTTGACAGATGACCTTGACCTTGTCACATGACCTTGACTTTGGTACCAGCGGATGCGGATTATTGAGATCTATCATCATGCCAAACATTAGCTTTGTATCTTGAATAGGCTTGAAGATATTGGCAAGGTTAAGTTTTCGGGTTAAGTTTTTGGACGTTAGACCTTGACAGATGACCTTGACCTTGTCACATGACCTTGACTTAGGTACCAGCGGATGCGGATCATTGAGATCTATCATCATGCCAAATATTAGCTTTGTATTAGTCATGGCGAAGACCATCGGACCGTCGGACATGTCCGACAAAAATCCCCTAGGTCCGGTAAAGTGTACCATATTGTCAGTCCTAATGTCCGACACTATTTTCTGGGCAGAAAAATCTGTTTTAACAGTAAATCCAAACTTTCACTCAAGTAACCATTTTTTTTCTGGTCAACTTTCTCAAGAAAACAAACTTTAGTTTTAAACTTTACATAGTTCTAGAATCCATCAATTAACAGTTCCTCTACGACTTTCGGCACCACTAGAATATGCGAATTCTCTTTTACAAATTGTACCAATTAAGAGAAAGAAGAGATGATTTAAGGATCTAATTTAGAAAGATTTATTGGTAGCTAGTCTTATCTTACCTGAATTTTTTTGTATTTTTTCAATTTCAAAGGCACACAGACTAAAATTATTTTCTGCTTATTCGTACCCAAGAATGTTCGACCCATCAAATTATGTCTTTCTTTTTTTAATGAAAAAACACAAATGACTGTTACCTTTTGACTTGAAAAGACATTTTTTTTAAAATTCTGAAAATATCTGAAGCTCTATTTATCTCAAAATCTTTGTTTTTAAATCAAACCACTGAAAACACTGACAGAATGAGAGGACTTTGACAAGCTATTTAGGCCATTAATTGTATTGCTACTAATTTTATAAGTTTTCTCTCTCAATGAGGAAACACTACAATGATGATATCATTTGCCCCTTAAATGTTCGGTCTGACAGTTCCGACTTCGGTCTGACAGTTTTTCAAGGACTGTCAGACTGACTGTCTGACAGATTTTCTGGGTCCTTCGCCATGTCTGTTGTATCTTGAATAGGCTTGAAGATATTGGCAAGGTTAAGTTTTCGGACAATCGGACAGACAGACGGACGGACAGACAGACGGACAGAGAGACAGACGGACATGAGTAAATCAATATGCCCCCGATCTATCGATGCGGGGGCATAAAAAGAAGAAATTGCTCCTGAAAAGCAATTTCTTCTTTTTCCACACTATTTTCTACCCTACTACATGGTTATTTTTCAAATTAAACCCACTTTAAATTTACGTCTGCAAAACCTTTGAATTTGGACTGGTCCAAAATTTTGAAAAACAGGAAAGGGTTAAAACAGAATTAAGATTCAGAAGGATAAGAGTTAACTGCTAACCTCAATATAATCATCGCTGTCAGACAAATCAAGGCTGTGTGTTTGTGGACCTTGTGTTCCATTTCTGGGCTCTGAGGCCTGGGGCACCTGTCTGAAATTATGATTGATTGTTTTGGGGCTTAGCACTACTTTCAATATTATTGTAGTTATATAGACACAGCTTTTGCAGCTACCCATGGTTTTCGATCATTTCTCACACCAGAATTACCACAATATTTCATTTGAGCAACCAGCTACTCATCCAACTTACCATAAAAATTCTACTAGAGCACTGTGAACTGTCTTGCACTAAGCCATCAATACTTAGCATTGTGTCTAACAAGAGCCGTCAGAGACGGATTATGCTCCCCGAATAAGGCATTGTCACAAAAACAAGAGCCATGTTGGACATGGACATCCCCTGCCACGAAATCTTGATAGTAAACTGAAGCCTAATAGATTAAGGATTCTTTTGTACTGTCAGAGATTTACCTCCTATAAAATCTAAGTATCAAAAATAACAATGGGCAATGACTCAAAATTATGCAAGCAAGAGTTGTAGTTCTTGTGCACTGCACTTCTCCTCCATAAGATCTATCCACCCATAAAGTTTCAAGTTGATAGCTATTATACTTTAGGAGTTATGCTCTGTGGTCAGATTGCAAGGACTAAAACAAAAGGGCCGTTGGCCCTGGGTCGCTCACCTGAGAAAAAAGCTTCATTACCTAGGTATGTCCATGCAACCACAGAAAAAGAGATTTTCACTTATTCAATCAGATAACATTTGAAATAATCCTCCCCCCACCCTCTGCTCCTCCCCTGGTCATTATTTATTTAAGCTTTTTTCATAAAAGGTCTGTGATCAGCTAATCTATGCCAGATATACAGGCTGAGTCTGAGACTTTCAAAGTTTTCTTTAATGAGTTGATCAATCCATGTCAAATATAAAGGCTGTAGGGATTCAAAATTCTCAACAAAGCACTCCCCCTCCCCAAAGATGCTCTGCACCTGGTGAATCTACAGTCATGATTTTAGCTAATTCAATTAATGTCCATATGCTGATCATTCATACCAATATTCAAGTCTGTAGGACTCCTGGTCATTAGAAGAAGTTAAAAGATTTCAAAAATGATCCAAAGTACTACCCCCTCCCCAAGACACTCAGCACCTGGTGACCTTACAGTCATGATTTTAGCTATTTTTATTAATGTCAATATATTGATCACCCATTACAATTTTCAAGTCTGTAGGGTTCCTGATCCAGGAGAAGAATAAGGTTAAAGATTTCAAAATTGATCCAAAGTACTACCCCCTCCCCCCTAATGCTCCGCATCTGGTGGCCCTACATTCATGCTTTTAGCTATTTTATTTAAGATCCATATGCTTATCATCCATGCCAATATTGAAGTCTGTAGGGCTCCTGGTTCATTAGAAGATGAAGGTTAAAGTTACAAAATTTTCACAAAAGTACTACCCTCTCCCCCCTGGTGCTCCGCCCCTGGTGGCATTACAGTCATGATTTTAGCTATTTTTATTAACGTCTATGAGCTGATCCTCCATGCCAATTTTCAAGTCTGTAGGGCTTGTGGTTCAGAAGAAGAAGAAGGGATAAAGATTACAAAATTTTCACAAAAGTACTACCCTCTCCCCCCTGGTGCTCCGCACCTGGTGAATCTACAGTCATGGTTCTAGCTATTTTTATAAAGGTCCATATGCTGATCATCCATGCCAATATTCAAATCTGTCAGGCTCCTAGTTCATCAGAAGAAGAAGGTTAAAGATTACAAAATTTTCACAAAAGTACTACCCCCTCCCCCCTGGTGCTCCGCACCTGGCAGCCCAACAGATATGGTTTTAGCTATTTTTATTCAGGTCTATGAGCTGATCATCCATGCCAATTTTCAAGTCTGTAGGGCTCCTGGTTCCAAAGAAGAAGAAGATTAAAGATTACAAAATTTACCCAAAGTACTACCCCTCTCCCCCCTGGTGCTCCGCACCTGGTGGCCCAAAAGATATGATTTTAGCTATTTTAATTCAGGTCTATGAACTGATCATCCATGACAAGTTTTAAGTCTGTAGGACTACTGGTTGAGAAGAAGAAGAATTTTAAAGATTTTCTTAAAATTTCACTGTTTGTTGCCATAGCAACCAGAGTTTTTCATGGATTTCAATTCTTTTAGCTATTTTTGAAGGGGACCACCTAAGCAACATTTCTGTAAAATTTGGTGTAAATTGGCCAAGTAGTTTAGGAGGAGATGTCGTTTAAAGAAATTATTTACGGACGACGACCGACGACTGACGGACGGACGCCGGATGAAAGGTGATCACAATAGCTCACATGAGCACTTCATGCTCAGGTGAGCTAAAAAGGTGTTATCTTATACAGCTAACATAAAGGTAACAAACAATATTAAACCCCCTTTTTGCATGACATACTTTTAGACACAAATTTCAAATAGTTTATGGTAAAGGGCATCTGCTTTGCTACTCAAATGTAAAATTTCATCAAATTCTGAGCATAAGACTAGGAGAAATGAAAGAATAACTGTATTTTACATGCTAACGTAAAGGTAACAAACATTTAGCCGCCTTTTCCCATGATATATTTTTTTTACGTTAATTTCAAATTGTTTATAGTAAAGGGCATCTGATTTGCTACTCAAATATGAAATTTCACTATATTCTGACTGTTAGACTAGGAGAAATTTGGGAAAAACTGTTTTTACCCTAAGTCCCCTTTTCCCGTGACGAGGCCTCAAATTCAAAAACTGTCACAGAAGCATCATCACTATATCAAAGGGAGTTCACATGGTAAGTTTAATTTGATTTGGCCCAAGGGTTAAGGAGAAATAGGTGGGGACGGACGGATGGACAGACAGACAGAATTACGGACGGACGGACAGACGAAGCGGCGGCTATATGCTCTCCCTGCGGGGAGCATTATAAAAGCCCACCCCTTTCTTATGGAAATGCAATGATTCTTATCGAAGCCCAGGGTTCAATTAGTGCTTTAACGGTACATGAACTACTCATCAGGTTTCGACACTAAGAGGAGTCCTGGAGCCTGAGACTTCTTATTTTGTCGGGAAGACTCCTTTACTTTGTAAGTTCAAAGAATATTTCCTCAACCAAATGATCAGAAAAATATCCTTCAAGTTTCTACCAATAAACTCTATTTGTCAGAGTTTCAGATCTCTTTGATATGAAATATCAGGGGTGTGGAAATACGAGTTTTCTCCACTTGTCCCTGGACAAGTAAAAGCGGATTTTCTACTTGTCGAGGATCAAAATGAACTTGTCCGCTAAATAGTAAATAGAAAAAATTGAAAAAAACATTGCCTTTTGATGAAGAAAATGCTGGTATCCAGCATTTTCTACATTAAAAACAATGTTTTCTACCCTTTGATATGAACATTAGGATGATTTCTCTCTTAATTCTTTTAAGTAACATTTCAAGATTTGCCCTAGTATTTACTTGTCCTTGGACAAGTGGCTTAGAAAAATTTACTTGTCCGCAAGTACAAAAGCCCGAGTCGGACAAGTCGGGCATGGGAATTCCACACCCCTGAACATGCTGCATATAACATTTGGTTGTATCTACTATCTACTTATTATTTGAATTAAAACCATCTCATTATTCTGGGGACATAATTGTGAAAAAAGAAGAAATTGCTTGTAACAAGCAATTTATTCCTTTCCACAATTTATTCCCCAAAATATGAAAATTTGGAATCCCTTATTTAAGCTTGGACTCCTTGATTTCATAAGTTGGGAGTCTGCTTGACTCCTTTTTCTTTGAAGTTAGGGTCAAACCCTGCTAAGCATTAGCACATTCATGGGAGACAAATGACTCAGGTCACAATGACTTTTGTCAAATGGGGTATGAAAGTTGGCTGAGCCAGGGTTTAAAGCTGCTCTCTCACAGATTGGGGAATTGTAATTTCGTAAAATCAATTGGAAGTAAGGACCTCATAATGTTGAAGCCTTTAAAATAATACGATTCAATCTAGTAATGCATGGAAAGAAAGACTGATATTCTTGAATTTAGCGAAAATCAGTCTGAAAAATAAAGCAACAACTTAAGCCTTAAAAGTTATTTTTCAATTTTGAGTCAACTATTTACACATGTGTATTCTGTGTGTTTGTCTTATTCAATCAAAAATAAAGGTAAAATTATTTGACAGCTAGAAACTTCAAATCATTACAAGCAAAAAATGATGGATTATTCACAGAAACTTACGATATTGTTATTTAAAGACTCCAAATAAATAGACTGGATCCATTAATGATCTTGCCGCTTCAAAATAGATAAGTTACAAAGTTATGGAAATATGTTATTTTGGAGCCAACATAATTCGGCCATTTTTAATTGTTTAACAAGAGTGCCATAGTCACAAAATACGCCGCCAAATTCAAAATGACCAAGTTTCATTTAAATGAAGACAAAAAGTAAGGAGGAGTTGTGTTCAAAAGGCTGCAATTTCAATAAGCCAAAGATACTAAGTTTTAAGCAGGGTGCCCATTCATGTACTACAGTACGTAATTCACGTAGAAAAACATCAATTCACGTACTGGTTTATAAGCCAGACGTGCAAGCACGTAAAGAATAATTGCTTAAAGTAGAAAGATAATGACCATTACGTGAATGTTTGAATGAAATAGTATCTAGTTTGCATGCCTGATTAACAGTTGTAAATCCAATCATTAATTGGTCAGTCATTTATTTTAGCCATTGAAGAAGCTGTATGGCTTATCAATCAACAGGTAATTCTAAAGTCGTAAACATTGGCAGCCATGAAACTCCAATTATTTATGTCTGTGTATATCAAAAGAATTCAAAAGATTCTTCAGTGATTCAACTGACTCTTGTTACTTATATAATATTCAATATTTTAACTGAAACTACTTTGTTTTAATTTTAAGAAACCCATTTCTTCAAATTTATAAATTAACTTGCAAGAATTAGAGGGGCTTACAATTGCAACTAATATGGTTGTTAACAGCAAATTATGGAGCATGTGCATTTACTTAGAGTACTTTTTGAGTAATGTTATTCCAATTTTGAACTCAGTTTAGATGATTTTAACAGCATAGCAATTGTAGATCTTTCGGACCTTAAATCAGTTTTACTCTAACTTGTAATTACATGTTATTGAGTAACTTCTATAAGATACGGTGTATCCTTAACTCTGAAAGTAAAGGGTTTGCTGTACTCCTAGATTTTTCTTTGTATCCTCAATTTTAAACTTAGAGGGTACATGTACCCCCAAAATGAAAACCCAGTGGGCATGCTGTTTAAGGGGGCATAATTTAGGGTAAAATTAATGAACCATAAAATCCTTACTTCATGCTCATCTACCAATTTGGTTATAACATCCACCAAGTTTCATTTAGATCCAGCCAGAAACTTAGGAAGAGTTGTATTCACAAGGCTGCAATTTCAATAAGCCCCAGAGACTAAATTTTAAGGGGGCATAACTGAGGCAATAAGCCCCAGAGACTAAGTTTTTAAGGGGCATAACTCAGGCAAAAATCAACGAACCATAAAATCCTTCCTTCATGCACATCTACCAATTGAGGTGATAACATTGACCAAGTTTCAAGAAGATCCAGCCAGAAACTTAGGAGGAGTTGCGTTGACAAGAAAAGTGGACGGACGGACAGACAGACGGAGAAGATGACACCAATATATGTCTGCCTCCGGCGGCGTATAAAAAAACACACATTTCCAAATCTAAGAACAAGTTTTGTATTTTTTTTTGTAAAAGAACTGTGAAAGAGCAGCTTTAAAATCACGACCCAATGGGTTGACGGCAAATGGCATTACTGCTGAGCTATCAAGATTCGCAAGGAATGTGTACTTAAAGTTTTCCCTGGGTGAGTAAAATATAAATTCAGGCTTGTCTATGACCAAAATAATTATATCTACAAAATAGTGAATTGATGAATCTTAAGAAAAATATGATTTTGAAGAAGAAAATTCTGGACCCCACCCAAAACAGGACCATTCCAGGTTCAGCATGTCAAGGCAATTTTGCCTTTTCTGCATGTTTTTTTTCAATTTGGTACATATCCTTCACTTTTAAAGCAAATTATCTGTGATTTTGTGCAATATTAGTTTTAGCAATTAGATTGCTGGCAGGCATACCTTCTAGGTGAGAAAATAGACTCTTCCAGTTGCCCTTGTATAAGAGATGTATGAAGTCTAGACACATTTCCTGATGTGTTCAATACCTGTCCAGAATGAGATGAAGCTGAAAGGAGAAATGGAGGATATTGAATGAGTGGTCATGGAATACCGAATTTATTAAACGAGTCATCTATAAACAGTTAAACACGAGGCTACGACGAGTTTTTATCTGTTTTAGATGACGAGTTTAATAAATTCGGTATTTTATGAGCACAAATTTTATATAATTTGACCCGATTTTTTGCGTAAAATCGTCTAAATTCTTGAAATTCAACATTTCAATTTTCTGCAAAACTTATAACGCCGTTTAAAAGTGATGTCACAATAGATACATTATGACGTAATTTTCGCGGTTACAAAATAGCGTCACTTTTCGTTCTGAGCTCATTTCCATTCCACTATTGTAATAACACCTGTGTACTCAAAAGTATTCAACGGGTTTATTTCACTCCCGCGACGTAGGTCATATTATAAAACACTATATGATTGGGTCAGCGAAAAAAATATTGTAAGTGCCTATATATAGGCACTTTCAATAGTATTGCACTGAACCTTCAATATCTAAAGATAAACAGACACAAATCAAGATAACTAGACAGATAGACAGGTGGTGAAACAAGAGCACAATCTACTTCAACATTTCAATTTTCTGCAAAAAAAGTTTGTTACGCAAACAACAATGCCAATGGGAATGACGCCAAGGTGATCATAATATTTCATGTTTCCTCTGAAAACAGCTGGGCTAAAAATGGAATATTCCAATTGTCCAGTGTATATGGGTTTCTTTCATGTATGTTGTCCTAATAAATTTCTGAACTTGACCAGAACTTTAATCTTAAGATAGACAGACACATAAAGTAAGAGAGAGACAAAAAGACGGACAGGTAGTGAGAAAAAGGAATTTTCGAGTTGTCCTTGTATCAGTGTTGCTATTGTGTCTGGATAAATTTCTGTGTTGAGTAGCCCACTGCTTTCTCAATTTGGGGGTAAATATGTGTATATTACAGCATGCATGTACCCCCTCTATATGAGACAAAGAAGGCTGCTTGCAATAAATAGGGGGTACAAGCTTCAAATTGTGGGTAAATCACCCCCATTTGAGGGTTTATGGGAACACTGAGTACTTGTCAGGAACTAGATAAAACTGAAAAGAGGAAACACTTAATCTAAAGATAGACAAATAAACATATAGACAGACAGAAGGGATCAATGCTAACACCAGTCCTTGGGTCCAAGACTGGTAGATTTTAGGGAGGACTGAAAGAAGTTACAATGCTGCAGGTCCTTCAGGCCTGTAAGTAATGGCCACATTACTGTTTATCTTACATTGATTGGGAAATAAGTTCTTACAACTTGGACTAATTCCTCTAGATTCTGCTTCCTGGAAAACTCACCAGTACTCATGCCAATGTGTGGGCCTATGAAAGAACCAAGATCAATAGCCGCTCTCAGGAATCGAAATCGGGACTTTTAGACCTTTAGACCACAGACTGTGACACCACTATTCCAAATTCCTAACTTTTGCTAAAATATTTTCCACCGCCAAATTTGTTTTTTCCCTTTTAAGGTAGTAGACCCATAATAGCTCTGCAACATTTTGGACCACAAGTTTTTTCACAATATTAACTGAGCTTTCCTAATGTAAATCATTAGGAAATCTAGGTTAACACTGTAAAAGTGCATGACTTCTGAAATGTTGTAGAACAATTACGGTTCCACTACCTTAAATAAAATCAACCAAAAAGTATAAAAAGCGAGAGGCTTGACTAAATAGATATACAAACAATACCTGAGTTGGTATGGATTTTCTGCAGGTCACTAGCACTGGAAATCAAACGACCTTGAGCCAAACTTTTCCTGTAAATAAAAAAAAATGTAAAAGTTGGTTAAGTTATATTGATTAGGCCTGTGTGTGATATTTTCATACAAGTAATATTTTTCATGTGGGCTTAGTAGCAAAAACTATTAAAGTCATGAATGGCTTGAGTCGCTCCAGTCCACAGGCTTGAAATTCTTGAAATAGCAAATCAAAGTTTTGACTACATTTTTAGATATTTAGGTTTTACTGATATTGAAAATGATTTTCAAAGTTTCCACTATATAACATATAGAGAAATGACTTCTGCCCATAAAAGACATATGTTTCATACAATGACAATTATTATTGGCTGCATGATAATGGTTCACCCAAGAATCATACCAATGAAGTTTGATTGATATCCATCCATTACATTCTGAGAAAATGATTTTCAATGATTCCTTTTCATAACATATAGAGAAATGACCTTGCCCATATTATAAATTTTTATCCTATCTCAATAATTTTTGGTGGACTGATAAAGGGTCACTCAAGGATCATTCTAGTGAAATTTGGTTGATATCCATTGATTACATTCTGAGAAATTAATCTTGAATGTTTCCTCTATATAAAGAGAATTGACCTCCGCCCATAAAATATATATTTTCCATCAGATCACAATAATTTTTGGTAGACTGATACAGGGTCACCCAAGGATCATTCATGTAAAATCTAATTAGTATCCATCAGTTACATTCTGAGATAATAATCTTGAAAGTGTCCACTATAAAACATAAAGAGAAATGACCTCCGCCCATAAAATACATATTTTTCATCCGATCACAATAATTTTTTGTAGACTAGTAATGGGTCACCCTAGGATGATTCATGTAAAATTTAATGAGTATCCATCAATTAGAATCTGAGAAAACTCACTTGTTTCCATATTTTGAAATTAGCCACACCCATTTTATCCATGTTTTTCATGGGATCAAAATTTCTTGAACAACTTTGAAAGAGGGTCCAAGGCTTTTCCCAAGTTCTTTGAGAAAAGGCCCCTAGCATTCAGTTGGGAAAAAATATCGACAAAATTGCAAATTGAAGATTTTTTCATGTATAACTGTTTGGGTTATTTCTTGCTTGTAATGTACTAATTTTCTTTAAAAAAGCTTGTTCTTAAAATTGTTAAAGTTAACAAAACACATATTCATACTCCCAAGTTACAAATATGTCAGAAATAAGTTGTTTGGTTAAATCCATTTCATTAAATTGGGAATTTTTCTCCAAATTGGGAAAAATTTTGGGGCCTTTTCAATGGGGAATGGGGCCTTTATTGGGCCCCTGAGAGATAGAAGAAAAAGCCCTGGGGTCACCTAAGGATCATTCCTGTACAGTTTGGTTCAAATTCATCCAGTAGTTTCTGAGGAGAAGATTTTTGTAGAAAAGTTTATGACCAGGCGCCTGACGGACACAACGCCATGACAATAGCTCCAGTGGCCTTCAGCCTGAACTCGAACTTTTATAACCAGACGGTTTGTGTTCGGGTTGGTGAATGTCCAATGTCATCACATAATTTGAGACATGCAAATCACGCCGTTTCCTTGGTTACATGTTTAACTTCCAACTCCATTTTGTTTCACATACAACTGTATCACTAGATGCTTATAGATTTGATTTAGGCCATTACTGATTGCCTTGTTTGATAACACCTGTTTTATTCAAGTGTTCCGAGTATCTTGATTTTTAGCAGTAATGGATCAGTCTAATTTGTTTGTCACTAAAATTCACAAGTTAAATAATAATAAAGAAAAGGTTTTTTTCTGGCCGGGTATTGTTACCATTAGGTGTATATTACAGCCAATCTGATATTGGACGACGAGATTGAAAAATAAAAAGCCTACCAACCCGCATTTCTTGTTTGAACTATTCCTAAAGTCTTACCAATGCATTGCATGTCATTTTTTTACGTCATGTATGCAGCCGACAGAAGATCGCTGTGCATAAACCCCTATCTTACAATGTATATAGCTAATAATTAAACCTTATGTAGTGAATATTGCAAATAACATTACTGGGAGTGATTAGCCACGCGGCTATTAAATAAACAAGGGTTAACTAATTACAGGAATTATTGGCGATACTGTAAATTGAACAAAAGGTAAGGGTGCGTACTTTGCCTCTCAACCCAAATCATATAACACAAATTTGTGTCCAAAAACTAAGGGAAGAACAATTCCATTTGTGCCTGAATTTAGGGACAAAAAAGACATTATCCTTGAAAATAATTAATGGTGTCTGAATTTTTCGGATGTCCAAATACTTCCGGTAAATACGGTACATGTCATTGTTCTTACCTTACATAAAGTTGTCATCCCTTAACATGTTCAGATTAAAGGCTTTTGTCAGTAATACTGGACTCTATGGGTTTTCTGTTACCTTTCTTTTTTTTCGGGGGTGAGTTTTGGCTCTAGGTTCAGTCTTTTATAATTTTCTGGTGTGTAAACAGACCTTACACAATCCAAAAATGCAAGAAACAGATCAGCTGCACTGTTTAAATACTTTTTGGGGAAAATGTATTCTACAAAATATGTTTCATATAGCGATTTTACGATGTTTTGAAAGCGACGTCTTGACGGCTTGCCAAGTACTTTCTTTAGTATTTGTGTGTGCTCCGATCTCTTTATTCACAAATTCCTTACTGTGATTAACAGTGAGGTGGATATGCCCCTCCTCCTCAAGCTTAGAATATGCCCTCCAACAATCTGATATTATTGGTACCCTGCAACACATGTTTCTTTATTAGGGGGATCAAAGTGTCCTGACTTCTATCTTCCACGCAGGCTATAAAAAAATTCTTAGAGTCCCGTTTGAATCCTCCCAAAACCCACACACCTTCTTTCCTTCTGATATTTTCTCTTTCTGAACTTGCTCTGGTCAATCTCGACAACTTTCCCCCGTCTACCTACCTTGCCATCTTCTTTCTCTATAACCTCTACACACTTCCCTACACAAATTGTATCCTTTTTAATGTAGTTTTCCCTTCTAAAAACTGCTTACAACTTCCCTCAAATCTTCCTATCACATGTTTTTCTTGAAGCCAACCGATTAAACTATTTATCCCTCTTAATATCATACATATTGTCATAAACCAAAGACATTTTAGTTTGACAGCTCTTTGTTCACGTCATGATGCACAAAAACACCTTTGTTGCGTCATAACAAATGAAATTGTGTTGTATGTCATGTGTCAAAATAAGGTCATGTGATCATCCATATTAATTTTAATTCTGTAACAGAAACAGGTGGATATTTTTTTCTCTCATCTAAAATATCAATTTCAGGATGAATTCATTTTTGAGGTTATTTTTCTGAGATTGACAAGCTGTTGCTGTTCCACTTCTAAATACACATGAAGCATGCCATTTTCATGGTTTTATTGCACCTGGTAAACCAGAGGTGCGCCTTCTACATCTACATGTTACTCCCGAACAATCAATGCCTATTATGACTGGGAGGCGTGTGTCAGGAAAACTGTGATAAAAAGTTCTTTTAGAGTGCAGTAATTAAAAGTGTAAAAGACTGATAGTGAAAGTTTGAAAAAAACCTGGATCAAGGGTAAAAGAGTGAAGGTTAAAAGAAACAAGATGTGTTTGTGAAACACGAATGCCCCCGGAACAGCATTTTTTTTAAAGTTTGACCTTGATAGATGACCTTGACCTTGTCACATGACCTTGACCTTGTCACATGACCTTGACTTTGGTGTACAGCTTTGTATGTCAAATACTTTTGGAGAAAAGACAAAGGTTAAGTTTTCGTGTTAAGTTTTCGGACAGACGGACGGATGGACAGACAGACATGAGTTAAAAAATATGCCCCCTATCTCTCGATACGGGGGCATAAAAACCATTGTGATCATTAGAAATATACATAGAGTTTCCCAGCACTATTGATCTCTATACATTTACAGACTTCACGAAATACTGCCGGTCCCACTGACATTTCTGGTAATTATCTTCCTGGTCCGGTAAGTTGCATATGAATACAGGACTGACTGACTGGTAAAATCTAGCCACATTCACTATATATTAAAATGTTCTGTCTGGTGGAATTAGGTTCGGTATGAATTTTTAAGTTTACCAGACCCACTGTCAGGTAAAATATATGGTTATTTTGTGAAGTCTGCATTTACATATATAATAGGCAGAGTTGACGGGTTGATTAAACGGGATTGGTTGACAGGACGAGATATTCACAGGCCGAGTGGACTGTTAAACAATTTTGACAGATGCTGGTTTTGCTCACGCATTGAAATACAACCTCAAAGTTTTTCTGCACGTTGTATGTTTAACATTTCAATCTAATTGATGATGAGAAATATTACCTCGGCTTTCGTTGGCCAACATTTTCTTGTACTTGTGCAGGTCTGTACAGATTTCTTTTGGACGCCATAGTTGTCAAATAACGGAAGTTTCCCGCCACGGTTGTTGTTGTTATTTAAAAGGGATAGTTCACGACAAACTTTGGTAGATGTCCTGTCAACTCGGCCTGTTTAAAATTCAGCCTGTGTAAAACTTGGCCTGTGTCTGACTCGAGCGGCTATATTGGCACACTAATCAGATAGTTAATCAAGGTGATAATTGTATGCGCGGACTTTTCGCACTTTGTTTTTTTCTGAATCTAGAATTTTCAATCTATCTTCCAGTGAAAGAATTTTTGAAATGCGACATCTGGTAGTCCTGTACTAGAATCAATCTTTTTTTCAAAAAAATAAAAAATAAATAAATAAAAAATAAATAAATAAATAAATAAATAAAAAAATAACATTACTGGGAGTGATTTCTCAGATGATCCCTTTTTGCGTGACGGGTCACATTGTTGTTTTTTTAACTTGCGCCCTCGAAGATTTTAGCAAAATATTGTTGAAGAAAAGATGCATTTTCATAAACGGAAATTTGGTGATGCAACAAGGACAACATGCTTTAAAAATATAACCGTTTTTAGTTCATGAATCAATTTGTTGCATATTTGTTTGAATCTTTGCCTGCGAAATTGCTCATTTAACATGATTAAGAAAAAAAAAAAAAAGAAAAAGAATTCACCAAAATGATTTAGTATGGACACTTTCTTTTTTATGAATTACCCATTCAGATGTATCAGCCTTGTGTATTATTTTGTTTTGTCAAAAACGTACATTTTGCATGCCTGATTTGTAGCTTTAAACTTAATAAATAAATGTGATTCACAAGTAGTTTTATTTGTTGCTTCTCATACGTGCAGAAAATCTTCCTGAAAGATACAAAAATTGAAATTTTTTATCTGAAAATTTGGTGCTGCAACAAAGACAATTCACTTAAAATGTGATTTGATAAAAAATACTTTCAGATGTAACTGGACAAAGAATAATTTTTTTTGGTTAATAACTCATCTTTTGCATGCTTAATTTGTACCTTGAATCCCGTAAGTAGCCGTCTGTTAACCCCTTGCCAAATATTACTGTATAGTTAAAAACATCGTAAAATTGATATTCATCTCAATCCAAACCATTCTGAGTCGCTAAATAAGCGCTCTATTCATTCATTCAAAACACTCACTTAAACCATTCACAAACGCTGTAACTCACTGAAAACTATGGTATTAACAACGCCATCCAAATAGATAAAACTAGAAAAAAATAGCGATTTCACAAACATATTTGAAAGTGTCAGCGTCTGATAGGTTCTTGAAGAAATAGGAAGCCATTTATAGAACTTTTATACATATTTTGATAAAGGGAGGTAATAAATATCCCAATTTTTTGTACACCCTGAACAAAATTAGCGATATTGGATTACCTCCCTTTAATTTCACTCAAAACGCGCGCCACACACACATTAAATTTCATTTCATAATCTTTCCAAATTCATTCACCTGACGTTGTTAACTGTATTTGAAGCAGACGGCATAACCCCATACAACAAAAACAGTAACATTGACACCATAATGTTGAAGTCCAGTTACATAATTGCACCTTAATTTGAAAATACCATGAAAACTTTCTCTAATTATATTTTTTCCCTGAACATTCACTCATTTTTTTAATTTCATTTAATAACAATAACAATCGTATAAAAATTCAAGCATATATACCTTCATTTTTTGTCTCTTGATTGCCCGGTGTAATTGGTACTTAAACGAATAAAAGGGCAGATGGTAAAAAAAGGTAAGTAAAGCTAGAAAAAAAAATCGCGATTTTACTAGCAAAATAGAAATTGTAAGTGTCTTAAAAGTTCTTGAAATAATAGGATGCTATTCATAGAACTTGCATGCATATTTTATTAAAGGGAGGTAATGAATATCGCTAATTTGTTCATTCTGATCAAAATTAGCGATATTGGATTACCCCCTTTTAAATTCACTCGAAATACAATCATTCAATTGCAATCCAAAACCATTACAAAATTATTTAACTTGTAAATCTCACAATTTGGTTAACTGTACATTCTCATATAAGATATTAAAGCGTCCTGAACAAATTAAGCGGTATTTGAATACCTCCCTACAAATGTACCCAAATATTGCTCCACACACTCATTCAATTTCATTCTAAAATCATTCCAAATTCATTCAGCTTGTCAATTTCACGATATTATTAACCGTAGCTGCGCGTGTTTAAGATTACATTCATGTGACCAAAGAAATAACTTTATAAACTTACGCAAAGCTGGTTTTATAAGCTTCACAAAAGTTTTGTGATCTAGCATTCAAAACACGACTCAAGAGGAAAAATTCGACTAATATTTCAATAGGTAAGGGTAATTTTTATTTTTGCAAAACTGAAAATTAAATAAAAAAAAAAAAAAAAAAAAAAAAAAAACAGTTGAAATCAAACAACAGGTCACATTCTACTATTTACTCCCTCTGTAAAACAAACAAACAACATTTGGAGATGTAACAATTTGTACACGAAAGTAACATCACTTCTTTTTTTATCGCGCATATTTCTTAATTCTAATTCATAAAATAATTATCAATTGATTTTAAATCTTCAGGATGCTTATTAAATCATATTCTGTCTGAAAATAAACCACTGGGCCAACTTATTTCTCACCCCGGGCGGGTACTGTTGCCCGTAACATCAGAGTATCTCTCAGAAAGCGGGCTACCAGCTCTAGACTGGTCCACATATCGACTATCAGAATAGCCTAGAACAGGCTATTCTGATATTCGACAGTGAGACCAGTCTACACCCGACCCGAAAGCGGGCGAGAAATAAGTTGGCCCACTGTCACATATGTACAAAGAAAAAATTATTGCAACATCAAATTTTTAATGAAATGGTCCACAACAAAGTAGTTCTCTAGTAACCTGGCGCATTGAAGACACAAGACAATATTTTCATTGAATATTAAAATCTTTAATGAAATGGGAAAACGAACTTTAATTACAATTTCAACACTGTCATTCAAATAATGGCCGTTATAAAAAGAACATGTTTTTAAGGTGCATGTAAAGAGTTTGAGGACCAATTTTAAAACACTTCAAACTTCAAACACTTCATTTGCCAAGAAAAAGCAGTATGTCAAGGTATATCAAAATGAAGCTATGAATGAGCAGAAGCAGTTTAGCAACAGAAGACTACCATAGCTATAGCGGTGTAGCCAAAATATTGTGGAAAAGGGTCATTTTGTACAGAACAAGCAACTGCAAGACTGTTGGATAAAATTGGCCCATATTTGAGCAAAGTACAGAATAAAGTATTATCCAGGTACTACTTCAAACGTTGGTATAAAACTCGAGCCCAAAACGTAGTTTTGCAAGCCATTTATTTTGACTCATTTTATACACATATATATCATATATGTCATTCTAATTTTGTAAACGTGTAGATCTTTTTAAGGTATGGTGTGTTATCACAACATAAATGGACATTAATAGTTTATATACCTGTAAAGTTGTTTAGCAATATATCAATTTCTATTTCACTGAATGATAAATATATAGTAATTTATTATAGAGCATTGAATTCAAAAACTATAATTTGAAATAAATCGCAGAAAATATTTCTAAATATTATGGTGTGCTGTTGCACCATACCTCACTATTATTTAGAAAACAGACCAAACCGGTTTGACAAGTATGTTGACAAAATAAATGGAAATTGATTGTTTCAAAAGAGCCTTTTTAGACCGAGTTTTATATCTAAGGTTGTAGTAGTACCTTGGTAGTACTTTTGACTGTACTCTGTTAAAATATGGGCAAATTTTACCCAACCGCCATGCAGTTGCTTGTTCTGTACAAAATGACCCTTTTCCACAATGTTTTGGCTATATCGCTATAGCTATTGTCGTTTTATGTTGCTCAACTGCTTGTGCTAAAAAATAGCTTCATTTTGATATACAATATTCCTGGACATACTGCTTTTTCTTGGATAATGAAGCGCCCTTAAAATTGGGTAACCATCAAAAATAAATTTACAGTCAACATCTTTTACATCCATTAGCAGTCAATTTTCTTGCCATATCCTAGATCAAGCCTTGTATATCAATGCCACCATTACTCTTGTAGCACCTTTCACAACATTGTTGGTTTGAATGGGAGGTAATTGTTCGTGTACTCGGCTTCCAAAATAATGTCCAATACATGTTCAATGAGAATCATATTTGGCATAATTGAAAGAAGTTTAATAGCTTCATAGTTTAAATGTTGCAATACTTTTTTCCTAGTGTATATATAAAGCAATTCTGAAGACTCGGAAATTTATTACCACGGTTAACACACAGTTACTATCGTGACATATTCGACATTTGTCCGAAAAAGTACAGTTTTATATAAGGAAGTAAGCATTAATCTTATTTAACTAATCTTATGGGTACATTTATACACAGATAATAAGCAAGCAACACAATCTTTCTGACGCTACGAAGAGAGAGTGAAATTACGGAACATGAATGAAAAAATAAGTTTATTTGAGAGTAACCTAAAAGTGCAGGATAATGAATTCTTTTTCATATGGCCCTTTTAATCTTTGCCATAGAAATATTTTGTAGATTTTATTCGTTTGTCTTTTTATTTATTTATTTTCAAAATAACATCTTTTGGATTCACAAATAGCTCAATCGTTAACCCCCAGTGCAAGAAAGAGATAGAGAGGGAGAGAGATAGACAGAGTGAGATAGTTAGAGAGAGCGAGAGAGTGAGAGAAGAGAGAGAGAGAGAGAGAGAGAGAGAGAGAGAGAGAGAGAGAGAAAGAGAGAGAGAGAGAGAGAGAGAGAGAGAGAATAAGAGAGAGTGAGAATAAAAGAGAGTGAGAAAAAAAAGAGAGACAGAGACAGACAGAGCGTGATTTTGTAATTTGTTGACCCCCGTCCCTTGACCTTATTCACGGCACACATTCTAATAAAATATAATGTCATTTGTCTTTAAAATATACAGTTAAGAACATCGTGAAATTTATAGGATAAATTATTTTAGAATGAAATACATAAAATGTACGCATTTTTCCGATGAAGAGTTTCAAGGTCAAATCAGACGCTTAAATTCAACACAAGCCAATACAATAATGCCATTACATGTATTTGGATTGATTTGATTGAAATATTATCTATTTGAACGATTGGGATGTTCAAGTTGCGTCCAAAGATAGTTTGCCCACTAAAATATTGATATCGACGAGCGTTTGTTTTGTTAAGTTTGTAAGCGCTTGTGAATCTCGAATGCTTTACAGGAGTTTGAATCTCTGTCGCCCATAGATAAATTTAACAGACCAGAGAACGTGAAAAAGCTGAACATATATTTATAACTTTGAGCGTTACATTTGTAACAATTTCACTAGTGTGCAAAGCAAACCCACTGGCCAGCCTGTGCTTTTGCACAGTCTGGCCACAGTCTTCGCTATGACTTCTACAGAAAGAGAAGGCCTTTAGACTTTTTGAGATGATCACCAATTATTCAAATGGCACTGTTTTGCTGTCGAGGCCACCTGATGTTTGTGCATTGTGCAGATGTGAAATTGTTGGAAATTATCACGTACAGTTAACAACGTTGTGAAATTGGCATTCATCTCGATCAAATCCATTCTAAATGACTCGCTCAGTGCACCCATTCATTCATTACTAATACTCCCTCAAACCATTCAAAAACGTCCCAAACTCATTGAAGAAGATAGAAGCAACAACGCCATCAAAATAAATAAAGATAGAATAAATCGCGATTTCACATTCATATTGAAAATGTAAGCGTCTGATAGATTCTTGAAGAAATAGAAAGCTATTCATGGAACGTTTATGCATATTTAGTTAAAGGGAGGTGATATATTTTGCTAATTTGTTCATTCTGATCAAAATAAGCGTTGATGGATTACTTTCTTTAAAATTCACCCAACACTCATTTAATTTCATACCAAAGCAATTCCAAAATTATCCACCTTGTTAAATTCACGTTTTTGTTAACTGTACATTCTCAGATATGTTTCAAAAGCGGTTATTTATCTTTGTCGTTACAGTCTTTGAATTCGACTAATAGCAATCTTCTTACTATACTGATCAACAAAAATAACGTATCACTTTTCAATGGCAAATAATTTTACCCTGAAATTGTTCAATTTACGGATATGACCTTACTTTAGTTTGGCCGGCTACAAGGTAAACAATTGTAATGAAATTTATTCCTGAAATCATATTCAGTTGAGTAAAGACTCTTGAATGAGAAAAACGTGTTTTCTGCTCGTGCAACAGATTGAATGCACCTCACGAAAATAAAGTTGGTCGAGTATTACAGCAAATAAAGGTGGTAATGAAAAACAGTGTAGACATTTATCAGATCAAACAAAGTCTTCGAGTTTGGCGATAGCAAAAAATTGAATTTCGGAACGCCATCGCGCATAGTCATATTGAACTGATTCGTTAAATCAAGGACACTTGCAGCTGCCATAAGGGATCATAACCGGCCTATTGTAGGGTTAAAACATAAATTCTAACAGCTCACGGAACCATACTTTGGATCCTCACACGATGAAGGGGCTGCATTATAAGGTGATATGACCGATAATTCTTGCTCTCCATGTCACAGTTTTTCGAGTGGACTAGTGATGACAGTGAATCACAATCAAAGTGCTGTCAGCACTGTAAATCGGACATCATTGAGAGGCTGGGATAGTGCAATAGTTTGCCAATCAAAAGGGCTCAAATTTGGACAATAAAAGTTGGTAAAATATTTGCCCAATTTGTGAGTTTTTTGTCTTAACACTCCATCTTTTCGAGGACATCGCCAGCTCATCCAACCTCGTGGGTCCGATTTTGAAATTTTGCTGATTCGATAGCCCTCTACTAGTCTAATTTATTTCTTAGCAGATTTTTTTACGTTGTTATAATTAGCACACGCCAAGCTAAAAGCTTGTCTGTTAATATTATTCCTCTCTCTATAGAGTTTAAAAGCCTGTTTAGCAACAAAACATTTTTCATTAAACTATTTACAATTTTGATTACCAACATGTTTGTATTTCAAGCATTGAGTTTTCCCCAAATACTATAAATGCATTTTCCCTCAAGAAACACGTGAAATCGCCAACTATGCTATTTATATCTTTGGTTTCTGACCAATCGATTAAATCTAGCAGCACTCTATGATTATTCATGAGTTGTTCTTAAAATAGATCGCTCTTACATCTATCCTAAATCAGTTTATCGTATTTTTTTGTCGGTTTATTTGTTATTGAATAATTTTTCTTCATACTCAAATTTGAATTTATTGAAAATAGGATTGGAGCGTGATCAGAGTAATCATTGAAATCCAATATTTCAAAATTACAAAATTATTTCTATCTGTTAACACATAGTCAACAGTACTCATTCCACCATGAGAACAAAAAGTAAACTTCCCACGCTCCCTGTCCGAGTGCAGACGACCATTGACCAATGACAAACAACTGAATTGACACATTTCGAGCAGACGATGTACATTTGCATCAACCACGTGGTCTGAATTTACGCGTGGGTTTTGACCGAGTGATAATCATAACAGAATTTGATTGGTTGTCAGCCCTACAACTGGTAAACGACCGTTCGAGAAAAAAATCACAGCAGTAATATTGTAAGTGCTACAAATTTATTATACAGTTAACCTATTGTACGTTTCAACTCCTTTACTCAACCGAAAATCTTGTTATCAACACTAAAAATACTAACTGGTAATTACTAAAAGCGAAAATTACATCAAATTTTGTATAAGCCTCTGTTCTTTTTGTCGAAAAGTAAATAAGATAAAAACAAAGTTTGTAGATTGTGACTGAAAAGGCCGTTTCTTCGGTGTTTGAAAACACATTATTTGGTTTGAACACATTGCTCAGAAGATAAAGGTAAAAATGTAGTGGGTCAAAGAGACTGGATTTCTGGAAAACGGTATATATAAATGCGGACTGCTTCACAGTCCGATTTAAAAATTATGAATCTGAGCTGAGTATTGAAATCTTCAGTAGCTATAGCCATATGTAACACCCCATGAGCAAGTCAATGTTTTGGTCCATTTAGCTCATGCAGTAATGGACTTTCTTCGTGAACATTTTCTTTAAGTTATGTCAATGACCAATCTTTCACCGACCGGACTTATCTCAAATTCGAGCACATCAAAAACGAGCTGGCAACGAGAGTAATAAACGAGCACGAAAACCAAAGGTGTTGAGTCAGATTGAGGCAGGACGCACAGCTAATGGATGGCCATATTGGGAGTAAGTCTTTGAGCGCAATTTGCACATGGATTCACGCGCTAGTGACTTTTACTGAGCAATGGAAACCTACTCTAAATTTTGATTTTGGGGGTTGTCGCCTTCATGAGTGTTTAAATTTTCGATGCGTTTGTATACGTTGTCGTCCTTTTTGACACAAATCAATAATTGGCCAACGTTTATTTTGATATAACCATTCTTTCAAACTTTATGTTATGAAAAAAAGTTATATCTTAAAAATTAAGCGATGCGTTATTTTTGTTGTTCCGTATATTTTAAGTGTGGTGTCCGTGCTAGAAATATAGCACCGGTCTCTTGATCAAGGGGGCATCAGTTCGTTCCCGGGAGCGGTAATCGAATTTGTTTGGCGCTAGGACTGGTAAATGTTCAAGTAAAGCAAAGTGTAAGATGTAAGAACTTGTTCCCAAATCAATGTAAAATAATTATGTTTAAATAAAAAAATGATATGGCAATGTACTAGCTGAGCAAGTAACAGGGGTTATTCAAATGGATAGCTAAGTGCCCGGGACACGTGAAAGTCTCTGAAGGCAAGTGATTTTTAAAAGTTTCTTGGTCACCGGGCAAGTGAATTCTTCAGCAAATAGATGCAAACGGCACCGAAAGATTCCTAGAGAAACCAAACTTATAAACAAGATTGTACAGTTAGTAACATCGTGAAATTGACAAGTTGAATGGGTTTGGAATGAAATTGTAAGAGTGTGTTGTGCGAGTTTCAAGTGAAATTGAAGGCGCGGGGGGGGGGGGGGGATAATCCAATGCCGCTAATTTTGTTCAAAGGAAATCAAAATTAGCGATATTTATTACATTCCTTTAATAAAATATGCATACACGGTCTATAAATAGCTTCCTGTGTCTTCACGAATCATCAGACGCTAACAAATTCAAATGTGTCAGCGAATTCATGGATTTTTTGTGCGGAATTTTATTTTGAATTATGTAGTTGTTTATTATATCTTAAATATATTTTGGAGCGTTTTGAATGGTTTGAGTGAGTGTTTGAAATGAATGATTGGAGCACTGAGTGAGCGATTTAGAATGGTATTGGTCGGAATGACCGTCAATTTTACGATGTTCTCAACTTTAATATAGGTATCTATATGGTAGTCGGTTTAATGTTTTAGTCCCTTAGATAAAATCAAATATATGTGTTATTTACAGAGTTCGTTGCACCCCCGAGGTACCAAGGTTCCTATACATCATTTTAAAGCTTAAAGCATGCTGAATACGATGCACAATGTTGTCAAGCTGTAAACCTGTGCTCGTTTTGTGTAAACACACAAATATAAGGAAGGGTTGCGCAAAAAGATAACTTATGCAAAATCAAAGGTTGTTCATGAAAATCATGTTTTAACTAATCTTTTACGAATTAATACACTCGGATTTATCAAAAATGTTATTAAAATGGTTAGAGGAGATTTATCAAACACATTTCACTGAATTCTATATAAAAACTGTGTTCAGATAGTATATAAGTTTGTATATAGTGGGTGGGATAACTTGTACATGGTGAAGCACTGACTTTCAATGATGCAAAAGGCATTATACTTTTGGGTTACATTAGGAAATACTTTGTACAGGCTATTTCTAAAGTGGACAAACTCTTCCAAGTTATTAACAATGCAAAACTCGTGTCCGTTCACACATACCCCACCCACTTACTATTGATGTCAAGTCCATCATTTAGTTGATTTTACGGAAAATAGTACTCTTTTACATTTTGGTTGGTTGCTTGGCAAAAATGTTTTATGTTGTTTAATTAATTAATTAACTTATTAATTAATTAATTAACAAGAAATTTTTTATACGTATAATGATTTAAAAGTTTCCGTTGGTAGGCAGGTTTTATTGTGCTCGCCAGAAATCCATGCTGAAAATTTCAGAAAGCTTTCTTCCAAGATAGTTATATGAAGTGGGAATGAAGGCACTAAAAAGCATCAAATACTAGTTGCTATTTGGTAGTTTTCTGGTTACCTATTAGTTTTGGACAAAACAGTAATAAACACAACGCTACAAACTTGAGCAGCGAAATCGAAAGTAGATCGCTATCAGCTCTTGGTTACTGGCCACCATATTTGTTCTAGTCATCCAATAATCCAAAATATCAAGTGAATAATTACCCTACCTTGTATTTTGCATTATTTAGCTCCTAATTCTTCTGTTTTCCTCTTTTCTTTCTTTTTAATATTTCTTTAATAATATTTTGCATTATTAACATATACAATAAGTGTACTTTCAGTTTTGCTACATTTGTTGATACCGTCTTTGATCTTGTGCTATAATTCTGTATGTCGTTTTATTAAATGTATTTTTATTGACACCTTGTATATTTTCTATTCTGTATTTCGTGTACCACCTGTCATATGGATATGTTCCATTTATGTCATAAATCAACAAGGTCGCATTTGGTCTTTTGAATGGAAGTAATAATTTCAAATATCACTAGTATGGCAGATTCCGAATTGAACATGAGGGTGGATTGCATATTCACTGGATAGACCAAGAACCGGCTCCTAACGCACTCATTGAACTCGTCAGTTGTAAATGCAAGACAGGGTGCAGTGTAAGAAGATGCTCATGCCATAAAGTTGGCTTTTTATGTACCGATGTCTGTGACTGCATCGACTGTGAAAACTGCGCTAATAACCCAGACAATGATAGTGATGTCGATGGTGGCGATATAGACTGAGCTCCCGAAACAGAGCAATGACATTGACCATGTGTCAGTGTAACAGGCGTGCTGTCATGTATCAGTGATATTGTTCCGCTGTTTTGATTTTTGACTATATTTTAAATGGCAAGAAAACCCCAATTTTATTTTCAAATAAGTCATTACCGTGAATTGGTAGCTCAGCTTTGTGCTCTATGTTCAGTGTTTCAGTAACGTACAGAAATTGATTTTGATTTTGTTATTGAGATTTTTAAAAGTTAAAACTGTGTCCTTTTGAGCGTTACTATTATTATGATTATTATTATTTCACACATAATAGGGAAGGAATCTATGTGACAGCTTTTCACCTATAGGTTTTACGGTAATTGTCCTTTGTCATCGTGATTTCTTTTTTTTCTGAATTCAAACTATTTCTATGGATGAACATTTTTGAACATTTCAAAAAATCGTAAATCTAAGTGACCAGCTAGAAGTTTTGACTAGTATGTACCAGTATGAAAAGAACATTAAAAATAAATAACAATATGAAAAATAAATAAAAAAATGGTTATAAGATAAAAAGGCATTAGTCTTGTAAAAGTGAAGGCCTCCTGTGGTTAGGGTTGTTCACGTCCGTAACGGCGAGGTAAAAATATATACAAATATAAGAAAAATAAGACGGCTATTACGAGGGACGATCCAGAAATTCGTATATTCGGCCTATAACTTTGGCATTACTAGCTTGTTCAGTGTAAAATTCATTTTGAGTGCGGTTCAGTATCTAGGAAGAGCATATATATTATTCCGTTTTGAAAAAAAATATTTTGCGAAATTTGATTTCGATACCAGAGGAACATATGTATGCTCAGGCGGGGGAGCGTAAAAAATGAAAATCTGCTGCAAAAATCAAAATTTCTGAAAGTGCTCGTTAATCTTATTTAAATTATTTGCTAGAAGTAAATAAGACACAAATAGGGAATTGATTGTCATACTTTAAAACATTTTTGGAAGAGTTTTTACGTACATAGAACGTCTTGAATAAGACTTTATATTCAAGTGAATAGTGACCTGACGTCAACACCAAATGTGAATTCCATTTATTTTTCGAATTTTCATATGATCATGAGCAATTACCAACTGTAACATTTCAGATAATTAAGAAAAATATTATTATGCCTAAAATGATAATTTTTTTACACGTTACCTTGTATATTCAAAGAGAGCCATGCTTTATGAGAGGATTAAGAGTGTTATAATGGAATTTCAACCAATGAAGTCGTCCCAATTGAATTTCAATATTTTCCAAACATAAAGGTCCTGCATCTGGGTCTCCATTTCACTAGAAATACATTTCATGAAGAAATTGTACACAAATTTAAATACCAAATGGAATGTGGATACTCTCTGCAAGTTATTTATTAGGCGCAGAAAGGCATGCGAGCAAATGGAGGCTTTGTAGAAAAGAGTTAATCATGACGTCGCATTTGACTTTCTTGCTCCCCCGCCTACATGCAGGTCTATATCTTAGACTAGTCACATTACAGGCGCTATATAACACATCCGAAAATTTGCATATTTATTACACAGATGATGCATTAAATTAATGAAGTAAAAGTGAACTTTTCTAAAGATTTATAATCCCATTTAATGGATTTCTGGATCAACCCTCATATTCACTTAAAACGTTTGTTAAAAAATGTTACTATGCAAACCGTTTAAAGTAGGCCTAAAAATTTCGACATGGACCACCCTGAATTAAAATCCTAGATCCGCACTGGGGTGGTACCCCTATCTCAACGATGAAACTGAAAAAATGTGCCCATCACTTGTTACTTTTATTGTCACATATCTTAAAATGCATTAAGTAATGAGAAGTGTCGATAGTCGACAAACTTGATAAAGGAAAACAGTTCAATTAAATACTCAAATTTTGTAGAAAAGTTAGGTTTTGCCACAACCCAGGCCATACAAAATCGTGTTCACAAACTTTCTGCACAGGTTACTAGACTGACAACATTTTGAATTGAAATCAGCATAAATACTTACAAGATTGTATATAACGACCTAGGTACCTCGGGGGGGGGGGGGGGGGGGGGGGCAGCGATTTTTTTTACCTGGGTCATCGAAGGGACTATTTGTATCAAACTGAAATTTTTGTTTCTAATACCATTTATCATACTTACTAAATTCCGACAGCTACTTCTAATTTTGCCCTTGATATTACACCTACCGGTACCTAAAAATTGTTTCTAAGTATCAAGCATATCACAGATAAAAGACCATACGCATATGTATATTCGATACGTGACATCAGGGTAACCACTTGTTTGTATTTTGCATTGTGTATGGGATACTTTGGAATTATTCGGAATAATTTGTTTACATAAGGTCAGCTTCTTCTGTCTTCATCAGCTACAAGTTAAGCTGATACCTCTAATTGTTGCATGGCCAGTCATTATAACATCTTAAATAAATAATCAAAAAGCCATGAAACAGTCTAGTCGATTTGGGACTTATCAGCTGATAAGACCCCTAGGTTATAGACTGTATAAGTGTTTTGCCGTATTTGGCCATTTCATTAGGAAACTACGCTTGCATACAACAAATAGTGTGCTGAACATTTAATTCATTGACGTTTAAATAAAAAGCCAATCAGGACGTTCGGAAATGATAGATAGTATACAGTTATTTTATGGTGTTTTGTATTACAGTGAAAATTATTGTCCCGAGGTAAAGGGTTGACATATTGAACTGTTTCCCGATGCCGAAGGCATCGGGCAACAATTTATAATGCCATCCCCGAAACCGAGGGCAGTACTTTTTCCGATGCCGAAGGCATCGGGAAACAATTTATAATGCCATCCTGAAACCGAGGGCAGTACTTTTTCCGATGCCGAAGGCATCGGGCAACAATTTAAAATGCCATCCCCGAAACCAAGGGCAGTACTTTTTCCGATGCCGAAGGCATCGGGCAACAATTTATAATGCCATCCCCGAAACCGAGGGCAGTACTTTTTTCCGATGCCGAAGGCATCGGGCAACAATTTATAATGCCATCCCCGAAACCGAGGGCAGTACTTCTTCCGATGCCGAAGGCATCGGGCAACAATTTTTAATGCCATCCCCGAAACCGAGGGCAGTACTTCTTCCGATGCCGAAGGCATCGGGAACAATTTATAATGCCATCCCCGAAACCGAGGGCAGTACTTTTTCCGATGCCGAAGGCAGCAGACAACAAAATATAATGCCATCCCCGAAACCGAGGGCAGTAGTTTTTCCGATGCCGAAGGCAGCAGACAGCAATTTATAATGCCATCCCCGAAACCGAGGGCAGTAGTTTTCCAATGTTGTTCGAATATACATTAAAAACTTTTTTATACCTGATTACTGTTGAGAAAATTTGTTTTTCAATCAAAAAGTGTGTTACAAACAGCGACATAATGAGAAGAACAAGAGGACCATTGTGGTCCTACACCACTCACCTTCGTCTCTTTGACCCCTCCTTTAGAAAAATTAAATGCTTTAAAAATCATTAAATGACCATAAAATTTTCAAAGAAAGAAATTATTCTATTCCTTTGATCCCTGCGTAAGTTTCTATCCTTTTCTAAACAAGTTTCATGAGACCTGGCCATCATTCTGACCAAGTTTCATGAAGATTTGGCCATATTTGTGGCCTCTAGAATGTAAACAAGAAAGTTGTCATTAAGGTCCCTTTTCCATTGATATGGCATGGCTCCTTCTCATTTTCAAGAGGGTTCATCATTGTGACCTGGTCAACATTCTGAGCAAGTTTCATAAAGATTAGGCCATATTTGTGGTCTCTAGAGATTAAACAAGAAATTTGTCATAAAGGCCTCTTTTCTGTGATATGGCATGGATCCTTCCAGATTTCAATAGGGTTCATCTTTGTGACCCTGGTCATTATTCTGACCAAGTTTCATGAGAGGTTGAATAATATTTGTGGCCTCTAGAGTGTAAACAAGAAAATTGTCATACATGCCCCCATTCCCATGATAAAGCAAGAATCCTTCCCATTTTCTATAGGGTTCATTCTTGTAACCTGGCCAACATTCTGACCACGTTTCATGAATATTTGGCCATATTTGTGGCCTCTAGAGTGTAAACAAGAAAATTGTCATTAAGGCCTCTATTCCCGTGATTTGGCATAGATACTTCCCATTTTCAATAGGGTACATCCTTGCAACCAGACTACAATTCTGACCAAGTTTCATGGAGACTGGGCCATATTTGTGGTTTCTAGAGTGTAATCACTTAAAATTGTTGACGCCAGACGCCGGACGACGGATTACAGACGACGCACGCCGGACATTCAATGATCACAAAAGCTCACCTTGAGCACGATGTGCTCAGGTGAGTTAAAAATCGATTTTAGGACAAATTCATAAGAGCGCGGCTTTTCGAACATTTATTTTACATGCAACAAAATGACGTCATTTTGGCAAGCGGGCAATAGTTCAGTGCTCAGTTCAAATGAACGAGTTTTGTCGGACTCGTTCTTTTGGCGTAGTTGCCCTCGCAAGCTAGGGCACTCTGCCAAAAGAACTCGTCCGACACAATATATTCCCATTTAAATTCAATAACCTGTAATATCAGGTCAGCTAATAATCCTTAATGTCTAGATAAAAGGTACCATCTGTTTGAAGTGTACAGTGCCAAACCTTGTCAGAATGCGCGGATTGCGCAGGCTGAATAAGGTCGAAACTTTAAGTATTCGGCTGATTTTCAGAATATAAAAGATAAATCTACCTTATTTTATCTTATAACTGTACAAATATCCGCGTGATAACATCCCGTATGATATTTTTATGATATCACATAGTTATTTTTAGAACAATAATATCATGCAGTTATTTTTAGAAACTTGCATTTCAGTTAGAAACATCGACGAAAACAAGACAAAAAGAGGTTATAAGATAAATATAATACATACTAAGTGTATTGTATGAAAAATATCTAACTCGGTTGTGAGAATTGATAATTGTCTCGGCAGAACCTCGACAATGATCAATTCTCCCAACCTCGTAAGATAATTTTTCTCATACAAAACACTAAGTACATATTATATATGTATAACAACTGTCGAAATGCGACGTCAGATTGAAGTGAATGGTTTAACGAAGTTCCTTTCATTTTCGCGTGACGTTTCGCACACATAAAAAATAAAATAAAAAATATTGAAATGAATTTAATTTTGATTTAAAATGTTATCCTAAAATAGAAATGGATTATACTAACCCAGAAAAGGGATGAATATCAGTCATTTTAGCATTCTGAAAACATAATTTGGTTTTAAAAGAAATATATTAATCATAATTAAAACAAGGACAATACAAGTGGATACCTCGCTCGGTTGTAAGTTCTCTTTTAATTAGGGGCATGAATACAATTTTAATTATCCCCCCCCCCCTTTATTAATGACTGAGATGTTTGGCAAAGATTGATTCTATAGCAAAACTCGAACGGATACAACTATGATTTTACCTACGACAGGGTGATGAAAATAACACCACTTTTTGTTTCGAACCTGGCCGAGACAAAAACCGACATCTCTGCTTAAGTTATTGATACTCCACCTATTTAAACGAATTTCTCCTAATATTCCCTATTGACATTAACATTCTGAAAAAACATTATTATTCCACAGGCGACGATATATAACGTTACTTGAGAACAAGTAGCCAAACGTAGCCATGTTGATATATGATAGGGTTAGTCCAATTCTTTGCGGTAGCGTTTGCAGAGACTCGAAAAATGGTTTTATGCCCCAGTGCGAGGCACGTTGGCGTTTAAGCAATTTTGGGGTCTCTGCAAATGTAAAAACCCGAAAAAACGTGAACTGACGCTTTTATAGCATAAAAAGAAAGACTATAGTATTTATTCAAACAGAGATTCAAAAATGATTCACAGGAATGCTTTAAAACTAGATCCAAGTCCTCAAATGTACCAGAAAATTGCATTATGCATTACATAGTCGATTTTGTTTATGACTACGTTGCTTGATAATTGATAATTGATGACGTCACAAAATTTACGCAGGAATAAGATCAACGTCTTTCAACGTGCTCTATATTTACGAGGGTTGATCCAAAAGTTCGTAAAATTAGGTTATAAATCTACAGAAAAGTTATCTATCAAATTATACAATATCTTAATTCATCATCTGTGTAATAAATGTGGAATTTTTTAATTGTTTACGTTCAACAGCGGCTGTTAATGAATAAATCAAGACAGAGACCCCCACGAAGGCAGGGGAGCATGAACGTCAATTACACATTATTATAATCTCTTTCAACGTAGTCTACGCCAACTCTCGTGCCTTTCTGTGCCTGACAAATCAACTTGCAGAAATTATTCACATATTATTTGGAATCAAATTTGTTCACAATTTCTATATGCTTGAAATTTCTAATTAAGTAGAAACCCTGATACCAGATCTTTATTTTGAGAAAATAATGAGAATCAAATGGGACAAGATCGTTCGTTGAACCTCTATTAGACTATTCTTATTCCTCCTATGAAGCATGGTCCTCTTTAATCATCCGGTGTAGCGGAAAAGTTCTCTTCCTTCTCACTTTTTATTATTTTTCTAAATTATCTGAATAATCCAAGTTGATGAATAACATAGGTAATGACAAAATTCGAAAAATAAACGGCATTCACATTTGGTGTTTTCATCTTGTCACTTTTTTCCTCGAATATTCTGTATTATCAAAATTTGTCTATGTCTATAAAAAGTCTCACAAGAAACTTTAAAATAAAACACATAATTTTCTATTTTTGTCTTATTTATTTAAGCCAAAGAATTTCAACTAAAGTTTCGGAAAACTTTCAGAAATCTGTATTTATTAAACAGACTTTCTATATTTTTTCAAGCTCCCCCGCCTTAGCATACATGTGTTACTATGGTAACATATTCTTATACTGCTTATGAAAATTCTGAAAAAAAAGAAATAAAAACGTTTATGCTCTCTGTAGTTACTAAACTGCACATTTACTTAATTATATGGTGAACAAGCCAAAATGTGGAGTTATTAGCCCATTATACCAACTTCTGGATCACCCCTCGTATGTTAGACATAAAAACTGATAAAGTATATAAATCCAGAACGAGTATATTTAAGTTAAAAACCGGGCGATAACGGCGCGTGAATTTAATAATTTATACATGTTTTCTCCCTTTAACGTCCGGGTTTTGTCCGTAACGTATGCCTGTTACGACCCGAAAACGCATATATGCATTATCATACCATAATCTCTGTTTGGAATCGAGAATAAACGTTATTCACTAGGTCGTATAAAGGGGAGTTTATGCAGAGATGGACATTTTCTCAATAAAGTCTGTATAAACGGTAATCCGTAAGCTTTTATCTCCGACACGAGATACGGTCGTTCATTGTTGTCGCCGTCTCTTTGTATAAATCCTCGCTCTTTAGGGGTTCCTGGTGAAAAAAAAAAAGAAATCTTGTCACATGGTATAATCCACGATTTTTCCCCTGGCAGGGCGGAGCCTAAGTAACGGGTCGATGCACTTAAGGTTAAGATAAATCAGCCTTTATTCATTATTATTTACGTCTAAAGATAGTCGACATAATTAACTTGAGATCGTAAAGCGAAGGTTAGTAACCAAACCCTCGTAACTTCAGCTTGTCTAAGCTGAAGTAACGAGGCCTTGGCAACCTAACGATGATATGTGTTCACTTTCCCAAAGCACGTGAATCCGTTTGGTTTTAGGAATCAGTTATTTGCACGCGTTCACTATTAATACCGACTAACTTTTCAATGAACCCAAAATATTGAAAAGTAAACTCGCTAATTTACCTCTCGGCTAAGCCCCGCCCTGCCGGTTCATTTATAACACACAATAACAAAGGTCAATGCTATTCATACAGGTTCAAAGAGTACAAATTCAAAATCACAAGTTGCTGATAATGATTATAATAAGAAATTTTTAATAGATCTAGTAATAATTATAATGATAATTATAATAATAATGAAACAAAATGTGTTTGTTAAACAAAAACGCCCCGCCAGTTCCATTAAAAAAAAATCAATAAATTTGGCTTCGGAAATTTATCATGACGTTGACATATGACCTTGAAAGTGGTAAGATCTTGTCACAAGCAGAACTTGGTTGAAATATTAAGGTTCTTACCAATCAAAATTTATGACCAATAAAAATATATGAGTATGATGGTATAAGTAAAAAGATCGATCAGTCAAAAATAAGTAATTGATACAGACACATGACATGTCCTCAGGTCAATTTCATTAGCCTTTATTCGAAACAGTAAACCAACCTTTTACAGTATTATCTAGAACTATTGACACAAATCCACCAAGAAACATGGGTGACCCTATAAACCCCTTTACAATACCATTCACTGTCTCACTTTCTGAAATATAGAGAATAACATGTTAGTGTCTTAAAATATCAATGTTATCTGGTCGAGGTTGGGAGAATTTATCATGACGAGGCTTTGCTGAGGCATGATAATTTCTCACTGCCGAGACCAAATAACATTGATATTTTAAGACACTTACATGTTATTCTATTTATCATGCATTTTTCGCGCTTAATTATAATAAACCCTTAAAAATCAAAGAAATTAAGGTTAAAGTATATGCAATTTGTTTCTAAAAATAGACTGCCTGATATCATGTTATGCTATCAGATAGGGGATATCAGGTTAATACAGGCTTCATTGCATGATAAAAAGTTATTCACTTATATTGATTATAAAACAGGTTTGACTTGGTCCTCTAAGAAAAAAAGAGATTAAAGTTAGAAATTTCCAAGTATAAAATATAAGCGTTATCATGTTATATTTTTCCCTGAAAAACTTAAAATGGTAATTTACATTTTAGTGTGTAAGTTACCATTGGAGTAAAACTCGAAAAGTCGTACACCCTTTATCATCGTGGTCCTAACTCATATCAGATATGGTCATGTTGTTAGAGTGATATAAGTAATCACAGCTACCCACTTATTTAGCTAAATGAACTGGGGCTTTAAAGTATCCCATCCGCCTACTTAGAAACGCACATCCGAAATCATCCGATTACAAGTCGAGCGCGCCAACTATCTGACAAACGAGCCAGACAGGTCTAAACGTAACAAAATATCATTCCATCTTTATATTAAAGTTTATGCAAGAGCAGTGAGTTTAAGCAGTAACAAAGTATATCTTATGGTGGCGTATAAGATGTGGTATATAAACGCAAAGACTTATCTACCAACACGTTTGTTACATGAACGAGTCTCACCAAACATGATTCCATCCGGATATGCGAGCACCCATTCTGGTATCACGATTCCAGCATAGACAGAGATTCCAAATATCGCGAGATTTCTAGATGACGTCATATCAACAGATTTCAGGGTAAATACACCAATAGCTGCGAGTATTCCAAATCCAATATACATGGCGGCGCCCACAATCGGATCTGGCATTGTCGTCAATATGGCGCCAAACTTGCTGATTACGGCGAGTATGATGCAAATTACTCCAGCCAAACTGAGACAAGACCGACTACCAACCTGAAAACACAGAATTTTTCTACAAAAGATTTTTGAGATAGTCTCTCAGACTGGCGAAACATTTAATAAAAAATCTTACCTACAGAAAATCATAGAAATTGAACTGTTCTTCAGACCAATGATTCGTTATTCAGTTAATTTAAGGCAAGTAATTCGATAAGAAAAAAATGTGATGTGACAGATTAGTAGTTTGTTTCAATTTATGTACAGTAGCTTTGTGACTTCACTTGTTGTGTACAGAACAGGGGTCCAGGAAAGAGGGGATAAAGCCAGTCTAATATCTACATGTATATTTCTCAATGAAACCCAATGTTGTGGGTACTCATTTGAATCGTTTCAAATGAGTACCAACAACATAGGTTCTGAGTAAAGACAAATGAAATATTTAAAATTGAAATCCAAAAACACCCCCTCTCTTATCTGTAGCTGTGCAAAGAACACCAAAAACCGTTCACTACTTTCATTGTGTTTCATATGAATTGCAAATTATGTCCTCAGACCATAAACGTATATCTCAGCAAGGTATAATTTTCAAGTTTTATGTCAGAAGAAAGTCTTTCGCCTTCCTTTCTTTGAGACAAACTGATCTTAATTTCGTTTAGAGAATAAAGCCCACAATCTTCAAAGGTTTGTTTTACACTTTTTGTTGATCTTTAATTGTTCCAATAATATCATATACCTTACTTATTCCAATTAGCGCAACATTAGGTGTACTTGAGGTTGTTGCATGTCCCGCTCCCATTATACCAGACAAAACACTGCCCAGTCCTTCGAACAGAATACCCCTGTTGACGGCATAACGTGGTGGAGGCGGTGAACCCGATATACTCGCTGCAGCGTAATAATCACCTATCGACTCCAGGATGGAGGATATTACAGCACAGAGGAACCCAACACAGATTGTCGTATTGAACAATGGCGATCCGAATTGACCTGAAATGATCAATTCGTAGGTATTGGGTTTTTTTTTTGTTTGTTTTTTTTTTTGGAAAATTATATGGAACTCGATAGACACTGTTGAAGCGATGTGAATAAAATATACCATTCTGAATAAAGCTCGATCTTTTCCGTAAACTGGAATACGCAACGAACTAGAGTGTAGTAATTTTGGGCCTTTTTTAGTTATTCGGCTTCTAGTGGTACTTCGGTCAAGATGATTCAAGAAATACAAATTCCTTTCATGCTTTCTGTGGAGTTTTTTTCTGCATATTAGAATTTGTTGTCATCAAATTATGATATACTCAGTTTAAGGTAACAAGGGACACATAATGGACCATTTTAGGTCCAAATTTTAAATTGTTTGCAAATCATGCCTAATGCATTTTAAGTGGACTTTGAAGTACCCGCTTTCATATTTCGGTCATAAAAAGGAATTTGATAACGTAGAGTTGACGTCATGACGTCATTAAGGGGCCGACCCCTTTTTTAGGGACCAAAATCAGTAATTGTCCATTTTTTTCGGAAATAGGAAACCGATTCTTATCCCGAAAACGCCATTGGCTTTGTATTAAGACGCCTGATGTTATGTTTTATTGATATGAAGATATAAGTGTAAGAAATACAATAACCTGTAACGTATTAAATGTTAATTCCTTCTGAGTTGCTGTTTTCGAGTATAGTTACTGGAAATATTGCCTTTTTTCTCGAAAATTTTGTTAGATTTTTGTTAAAATTCGATTCCGTGAAGATATCGCAAATCAAAAGATATTTCAACGTTGCGTCAAATGTTCACAAATTGAAGCTGTCTTTTTAAATGGATAAAAATTAAGTGATTTTTTGTATTTCTTAAAATCACATTCAAATTTCCCTTTTCATTGCGCTAATTCCAGAACTTCAAATATAAATCTCAGCAATTATTGTGAGATTTTAAGAAAGTCGAAAATTTGACCAGTTTATCTGTCCACAGTTACCTTAAATTCTCTATTGAATTTGTTTCATCTAACATTAGTTTAAGCGGGAACGTTGATGCTTTAGATGCCATGTAATCCAGTCGATTTTTCAAGAGGTATATTCCGTTGAATCGCCGAAGGTGTCCGATTGAAAATTTAGATGATAACGTCTAAAGACCATGTTTAAAATTGAAAAAAAAAAAAAAAAAAAACGAAACAAAAATATGCCCACAGTAAGGAGAATGAGTGCTCATTTTAGACTGCTTTCAATTAATATTCTAAAGAAGCCGAACTAAGATTATGCGATTCACTACTATACCAAGTTACCTGGAAAATTATTTAACATTAGAAATTTACACACTAAGAAATCGTCATTTCCAGTAATAATAGAAATACAACCTACATATACCTGGATAAGGAATGTAAATCCACGGGGTATTCCAGATGATGTCGTTCTTGATATCAGTCCTTGCCCGACGTGAAAGACGTGAGGGATCGTCTGTGAACACCCCTGTCGCTGTCAGAATTCCACAAAACAACCACGTCAGCATTATACTGAGAATCAGCTGTAGACAGAATTATGATTTAATATAACACTGCGTATTTGTGAAGTAAGGCTATAAAATTACCGGAATATTGCTATTGATTAATTAACATTTCATTCTTCATTAATTCCACACTTATATGTTTGAAACAAAAGAGGTTGTCTTTTTGTAAGTATATACTTCTACCCCCGAGAAACGTATAGCATTTTCATTTAATTAAAGAAAGTGTCGTCAAACAAAGTCAAATGAATAAAGTAGGATATGCTGATAATTATAGAAATATGGGTAACCGTAAATCTTTAGAGGATTTTTTTTTTCTTTTGACTTACCGGAAACATCCGAAAAATGGGAATCTTCGTAAGCGATTTAACGTTTTTCTTTTTGGAGCAACTTGAAACGATAGGAATTTGAACTCTGTCCATATATAGCATGAATATTGCAGTTAAACCAATACACCTGGAATCAAATATTGAGAGTTTTGATTTTTTCTTATTAAAAAATGCACGTGTTTTGTAAGATGATATTTTTCAAATAAACATTTATTAGAGAGGGGAAAGTACTTTTAATCGTTGCCTTGGTGAAAATACCTGACAATATTTTTACATGTTTATCCTACACTTTTTCTTTTTATACCTGATCTCCTATATAAAATGTTTATTAACTTTCTCCAAAATTGTTTCATAGTTTCAGGCACTATCAATCACGTGATCGGGCAACAGTATGAACTGTTTTACCCATGCGCACTAAGCACCGAACTGTTGCCCGCTTGCGAAAATGACGTCATTATGTTACAGGTGTAAAACAATACGCTGGGTTACGCGCTCTTATGAATGCTATCCTAGAATTGACCTTCTTTCTATATATTTCACATTTTGTAACTCATTTTTGAGTGAAAAATATATTTACACAATATTGATCAGGCAATAAAACAGTTATTTTTGGTGATTCGTACAACAGTAAAAACCTATTGCCCTCGGTGTCGGGGATAACATTCCTAACTGTTGCCCTTTGCCTTGGCATCGGGCATCAGTCCTGAACGTCAGCCCCTCCACCTCGGGACAAAAGTTTTCACTGTTAAACGAAACACCATGAAATAACTGTATTCTGTTCAATCTTAGGATAAAAACGTATCGAAACACCCGAAACGCAATACGCCAGAAGAATCTTAAATATTGCCGTCTTTTAAGTTTGTTTTCAATGTATTTAACCCTTTTGAAAGTAAAAGGTTGTTCCACCAAGAACTCTCATATAACTTCTATAAATATGTGATAAAAACTGACGGAGAAAAAGTAAACTATTCCAGTTAAAAACGTACATAGCAGATATTCCCCAATGCGTCCTTGCTAATGACATGGGTATTCTGTATAAAGACAGTCCAATCAGGGACACAACTGTAGCAATCGTAAGGGGACTAATGATGGTCAGAAATATGCCAACCAAGCCGGTCATTCCAACAAACACTTCAAACATAGAAGCTACACACAGAGACCCAGTCATCTTAAAAGAAATAACGCTTATAATAACATTTAGTTAAAGCCTAGTATAGCTCGACAAACATGTTGCGCATCAGATCGCTTGTTAAAGAGAGTAAGCCCGCAGGCTGAATAAAATTATATTATCCGTCTGGTAAATCGTACGTTGTGGTTTTATTCTTTTCTCAGGCAATATTTATAGCTAGTGACAGGATAAATTTAATTTCTTGATACAAAAGTTCAAAAACCAAGATAAAATCAATTCTATCCATGTCATTATTAACGAAAGTCACGTGGGAAGTCAAGCTGTAACAACACATTTGCATTGTCAAAACGAAAAATAGGTTTCTTCTTATTTTACTGCGCACATTCGATATGATGCCCTGCTTTTCTCATTTGTTCTAGTATATAGAGTACATACTTGCAGATCGCACAATAAGAACTCTTATAAAATGCGCACCAGTTCAGACTGCAATAGTATTAGTTATACGGTTTCTTGCCGGGGTATATGACGATTTATTACCGGCTGGGAAAAGTGATGTCATCCGAGCCGTAGGCGAGAGTCGACATCATTTTTTACTGCCGGGAATTAATCGGCATATACCCAGGTAAGAAACCGTATAACGAATTTATTATACTTATAGTTTTAGGGCTAAATATCCGTCTTTTGCCTATTTAAGGCCTTGGTATAAATCGAATTCTTTTAAACTACCAATATCCATCAATGCGCCCCTATGAAAAGTAAACATGTAAACAAATTGACGTCATATATAGTTGTGACGTCACACTACTTCACTCGGCGATGTTGTGATATGGAAGCGGTTCTTGGCTAAACCTTCGAGAAAGTTGGCACTTTAAATGGACCAATTTGTAAAGTCTTAAGGTATTTATTGACATCTATATCATTTTTTATTTGCACATTATTAACCAACATACTTTTTAACTGTAGCCTAATGTGAATACTCGGGTCGTGCTATCAGCGAAGCGAGAGAATCATTGCCGCCATTGCCGTTTCGATATTTTGTATATGTACACAGCGAGACGCCCTAAGAAAACATTAGAAGCGACAAGGGAGCAGCCGTAGATATCAATGTTTGTAAGGTCAGCATTAACCAATGAAAATGCTAGAATTTTCTTTGCAGTATAATAATTCTTTATATGCAGAACATGCATGAATTGAAGGAACGTTTTATAATTTATAGAAGATAACTGATACATTTACCTCTCTCAGCTTTCTATACATTTCTTCTTCCATATCCGGATCAAACAAGCCACTTGTCTCATTAAGTGCGAATGTCAAATTGGATGTAGTGTTGCCTACCTTTCCTAAAAGCACATTCTTTCAATATCTTTATTATAACCTCAGTTAATTAATTTTATATGCTTTCATGTAACATTGAAGTGTTTAAATTACAATACAAAACAATACAACAAGTTTGTTGCATTAAACATTCACCATAATTGTAGCAAATGACATGACATATACAATAAACTGAATTGGTCGAACAAGTTCTTATAAATTCTAATTGAGCGTACACGTTTAGTTCGAATATGCCAGCATGGCTCCTTTTTGGTGAGTATAAAATGACAAAAGTCTGCTCAATTCTTGCAAAATAAGGTTACTATAGTTAAACCTCGGTATTTGAAAACGCGGAAAAATGTGGTAAAGCCAGGAGTAGGGACGAACTGAAGTCTAAAAAGACTCATGAGTTAACGGTGCTTAAAGACCAATACAATCACATGTACACCGAAGGAGTAAAGAAACTCATCATGGAAGCCATTTTTTCTCTCCCTAACAATATTCATTGATTTTGCCATTATATTTCAAGTTTCTTCAAGATGAAGTCGGTTTCGAAAGAATAATACTTTTACGCGACGACACATAGGGTAAATTCAAATGGCAGCCCGGGAGTGACGTGAGATGATGTAATAATCTAAAATTTACTGCAATATGCATGCGCAGAAAGGACATTCATGTGAACGGTGTTACCCACTGGTGGTAGTAAACAAACTTCACATTTACCGCTACAAAAATTAATTATCCATGAAATACCGTTATCCCATTAAGAAATGTGATGAACTCGTGCAAAATACTAAATGAAATAAGAAAAAAGTATTTGTTGTTTAATGTTATATAGAGCATTTGATTTTTGCAATAGAATTGTTGTGCACTATTTTCGACGCCATTTTGGAACCCAAGTAACACCGGCCTGACCCAGGATCAGAAGCGTCGAGGTTGAAAGGTTAAAATGATATCACTAGTGTCGAAACCAAGGTCGTTCTGATGAAAACCCGGTTAACTCGGGTCGAAACAGAGTCCGATATGAACTTACCCATAAAGTTTGCTTGGTAAATTAAATAGATAGATAAAATGCCAATAGTTTTGCATTTCTTTGCTCTTTCAGTAAAGGCAGAGAACGTGACATCAAAATTTTCGTTGGTTCCAATTTTTCTGTATTAAACTCGTCTAAAGTATGTTTATAAACATTCAAAAACCGTGGTTTATTCTGCGTTATTAATGAACTTGCAGGGCGTGGCTTAGCCGTGACGTAATTTGGCGAGTTAACTTTTAGGGGAAATTCAAATGGCAGCCCGGGAGTGGCGTGAGATGATGTAATAATCTAAAATTAACTGTTATATGCATGCGCAGAAAGGACATTCGTGTGATCGGAGTTACCCACTGGTGGTAGTAAACAAACTTCACATTTACCGCTACAAAAAATAATTATCCATGAAATACCGTTATCCCATTAAGAAATGTGATGAACTCGTGCAAAATACTAAATAAAATAAGAAAAAAGTATTTGTTGTTTAATGTTATATAGAGCATTTGATTTTTGCAATAGAATTGTTGTGCACTATTTTCGACGCCATTTTGGAACCCAAGTAACACCGGCCTGACCCAGGATCAGAAGCGTCGAGGTTGAAAGGTTAAAATGACATCACTAGTGTCGAAACCAAAGTCGTTCTGATGGAAACCCGGTTCACTCGGGTCGAAACCGCGTCCGATTTGAACTTACCCTTAGATATTTTGGGTTCATTGAAAAGTTAGTCGTCAATAATCGTGAACGCGTGTAAAGAATCGTAACATTAAACTTAAAGGTACCACGTACTTAGAGAGAGTGAACACATTTCATCGTTTGGTAACCAAAGCCTCGTAACTTCGGCTAAATTAAGCTCAAGTAACGAGGATTTGGTTACCAATCTACGATTTAAGGTCTTGGGTTTTTTATGTTGACTCTCTGAGGAAGTTAGTTATTTCAAATTAAAGCTGATTTACATAAACCTTAAGTGCAACGACCCGTAACTTAGGCTCCGCCCTGACAGGGCATTAATCGTGGATTATTCTTATAAACAAATTTGACTTAGTTTCATCAGGCTTCGCTCGACATAAAATCAAAATACCGAAAGTACTGTTAAGCTAACAAAACATTTATTGATTATTTTTTGAGTTAGTAAGTTTCAGCAGGCTTCTATTTTGACGTACATTCAAGTACATATTACAACTTCCCTAGGATGTTCTGGATGCAAAAACGTTTGCGATTCTTTAAAACAAATTATATTCCCCGCTTTGCAATAATTAGTACATATTTACATGCATTTCAAACGTGTTTTTACAAAGCAGTTCTGGGCATATAAGAAAAAAGAATATGTGAGTGACTTAAACAATAGGATGGTTAAGAAATAGTTTGACCCAAAATACCCTGCTCGAAGTAATAAATAATTTTAATTTACCTAAACCTTCACATTGCCATTTGGTTTCAGCCCTCATGTTGACTAGTGGGATCAGAAAAGTAGAGCAAACTCCTTGAAATATGGGTAGTCTGAAAAAGCGTTCTGTTTTAGTGCATAAATCATACAAATAACTATTAAATCTGGTGGGAAGTCTTTGAGAGAGCGGTAAGAGAGCGATTCAGAATGGTTTGGATTGAGGCGAATGTCAATTTCATGTTTCCTTCTGTGGTTCAACATAATGGAAGATAAGATTAATTATGCATTCGAGAATGAAGTTAAAAATTAATGTTTTAGAAAGCATCACCCAATGCTTGACCTTTACTTCCAATTCCATAAGTTCATCGATATGTTCATTCTAAATCGTAAAAGTTCACACTAATTATTGTGAGATCTGAATCATTTTATATGAATTATTTCAGTAATGTGTATGATTTATTTGACAGCTAACAAAAAAGGTAGCAATTCATTTCATTTAAGAAAGGTACTGTGAAAGATTTACTAAGCGAATAAGTAGTTATATATAAATTGTGCATGCAATTAACCTCACTCCAATAAGAGGCTGGAGGGCAGTTACAAGTCCATTCATAAATAAAGTTGTTCCAAATATCTGTGCTCTGATTGGATGAGTAGATGGGGCACAAATGACGTCAGAAATGACGTAAGCTGTTGTGAGGGCTCCTCCAATTGAAAGCAAAACGTTCTGAAAATTTGAAAAAAATATTTCAATGTTCTTTTTATGACTTAAATGTTTCGATATTTTTACATAGACTGGAAACAATAATAGACGCTCAAATAAGTTCACTTAAAGTCCCCGTCTGTGTTCGTGAAGATTTCCGAAACGCAAGACAATAATCTTGGACGACAATGTACACAAAAACTAGACTTTTATTCTCAAAGATAAGGTTACATTTGTAATTACAATATTGGGTAATGCAAATGATTATGACGCGATGATCAAAATATAGGCCTAACTTGATGAATATTTATGACCCGCAACATTTCGGACTCCAATATGAATACCACTTCTATACCGCTCCTGCACGTGGGCGTATTTCATGTGACCAAAATGCGTTTAAGTCCGGCAGATATCTAGCTTGACCCGGATGTAGGGTTCAAAGTTTTTTTCTTGGCGGTTTCGTGTAGCCAAGGTCTTCCCCAACCAGAATCTGGCTGATGACATCTTATCATCAAAATGTTGAGCATTTTGAGAAAATTGACATGGCAGCCAGGACTTTCAAATGATACGCTAACAGCTCAGTAGATCACTATTATTACCTTTAAAAACCTTTCGTTTTGTGGTTATTTGCTATTCATGTGCCGCATTAAAACTATTTGACAAAAAAAGCATATTATTGCATAAGAAATTAGTATGGTAGTCAAGATGGCAGCCAAATCGAACTTTTAAATGACATTTGAAGTATTTCCTGACCCATAAGACATAATAATCTTACAAAAGGGGTTCAGGGCTTATTCAGTAAACTTTTGTAAGCGGGTTAAATATCTAAATATCAGACCAGTGACAACTCTCATATAATGATACATTAATTCTTGATTTAAAGATGACAGCTAGGAAAAAGAACTAAAGACTTTTGAATATTTTTGCGCCAAAAATTAATGGTTCAAGACCTATTGCATGGTTGCTTTACAAATGGGGCTATAAATGATAGATTATGTATGGTATACAAGAAGGTAGCCAAGAAATATAGTTGATAGAAAGTTTTAGGTTGTAAAAACATATTAGAAAAATGATTTATTTATACTGATGAAAATACAAACCACTATTTTGAAATGACGAGTTACATATAACCATATATGAAGTATTGTTCTGTTCTAAGATGGCAGCCAATAATGCATGAAATATCATTTTACCGTTTTTTAAGCATATTTTTACAATTAAAATAATAATACATGCGGAATTCAAGTGCAGACGTTATCATTTGAACTTTAAATTTTAACACAAAGACAACACACCAAATGATATTTTTGTATATTTATTAAATGTACAGGAACTTCAGACTTGAATGGTCTCAATCTATAAGAATCTTCAATAGACCATTTCAATATCCCAAACCGTACTTACGTTGAGATCACTAAAATGCTTTTTGCTTGAAAAGAATGCGATCTACAATTAAACATTTCATTCTCTAAGAATCCGTACTTTTATTGGTGCATTTTTTTTCAAAAGTGCATTTAAATGAGCAAGACAAAGGGGTATTTTTTAGGGCCACTAAGTTAACAGTGTATGTCTAAAGGTCAATTTTAAGACAAACAGTGTCTACATGTTCCCTTATAGTTTGAAAGACAATCAAATTGGATTGGATTGAAAAACTCATTGTTTACAGTATGTGCATGACATTGCGTCACCACTGCGAAAATATAGTAAAAAAATTAATAAAGGGAAAAAAGATCTCAAATTACATAATAAATAAAAGACCTTCAACTTTAAGGTGATTGCTTATGCACATATCATAGCATGATTTGGGTAAACCCGTATTTTTCAGTTTTTTATGTTATGCGGGTAGTTTGAATACATATGTATAAGATAAGATATGGCCCGTAAAATATCTTACTATTTTCTTAATACAAGTTGGTGGTCATTTACAAACCACATGTAGACTATAATCATACAAACATGTTTTGTCAATATATTCCTATCCTCCAAAAGTTGAAATAAATTTTATAATAACTGGAGAAAAAAGCGAAGACACTTTTTTGTAGACCTGGCTGCCATCTTGAAAATACAATGTGGTAGGCCTAGTACTTTGCACCTGAACACAGTTATCAAAAACCGGATTTTAAGCGGATAGATTTTTTGCTTTAGGAAATACAGATCATCATATTCTCATGTTTACCATTAAAGTACATGTATTTATAAATCTGAAACTTTTTAAAAGACTTCAATCTCCATTGCCAAACTGAATTTCGCTGTAAGATCAAGCAGCAGATCAATACCACTATATTTTCACATGATTCGAGGTGTTTTACTCAACATATAAAATCAAATCTTTTAACGTATATGAAAAAAGATTTACATTGTATCTTTAAATGTAACAAAAATCAATATACACCTTTATTTACACAAGTAACCATGCAGTTTTTCTAAATTACGGCCATCTTGATAACTATACTTATTCTAATCTTCATTCGCCGCCGTCATTGGGCAGTTGGTATCAATTGATTGGTCCTGGGCTTGATCCCCGTCGGCGGCATTCATCCTTTCCTATTTGTCTCATTTTAATGGGTCGAAAGTCGTAGACCGATGTGGGATAGCAGCTGGAGACTAGGAAAGGATGTTATTGTAGTACTGGTGTGACAGGAATCAACTGTTAGATGCTCCAGTCGCTGTGATTTAACTGAAAGATTGTTGAAAGCGGCGTAAAACCACTTCTTAACAAACAAACAAATCCTATCTTTATTCAGGGTGTTCATTACACCAAGAAACTTCAAATAAGCATCTCATCAGCTAAATAAAGTACATAATTTCGATGATATGTATAACCCTAGTAGCAAGTATTTATGTTTTAAGTGGAGTTGGTCGCCATCTCGACTTTCTTCAAACTATTCTATGATGGCAATGCACCATAATCCAGATTCTCCATAGGCTGTGTCTAAGCTAAAGGAAAAAGAGTTAGCTGTAAAATGCCGTGCAAACCTTTAGCATAAAGTAAAAATCTTCTGGTTCCTGGCAACCATCTTCATGTTGAAGATTTAAGAAACACTGAATAAGAGGTATAACTAGTCAGAGATTATAAGGACATTAACCAGTTTACCAAAAATTATTCAGAAAGCTCTTAAACACATTTCTATGATTCTTTTATCTCGCATGAATCGAGAAATACTTTACTACTTGTTTAATAATTCGATTTGGCTGCCATCTTGACCACCACACTCATTTCTTATTTCATGTTATGCTTTTATTTTGTTACATAGCTTCAGGTTAGTATCTTAACAATAAAATGACCACCAAAATCGGTTTTATAAAGCAACCACAGTGATTAAAAGAGCTGTTGGCCAGATTTTTGAAAGTCCTGGCTGCCATCTCGATTTTTTTAAAATGCTCATTGATGACAAGATGTCATCAGTCAGATTCGGGTTGGGGAAGACCTTGGCTACAAGACTCAGTCAAGAAAAAAACTTTGAACCCTACTTACAGGATCAAGTAAAATATGCCAGTTTTCTGCCGGATTATTTCACGAAAAAGCCGCGGTTTGTCGATTGATTTGTATTTTTATGTATCTCATCTCTCATAAGACTAAACCAAGAATTTTTTTTAAAGAATATTCACGATAGAGCTATTTTTCACTCCAAACGCGGATCATGGCTTTAATATTTTGATACAATTTTACTCGAAATCTTATGATCTATATTTAATACATGAATTTCATTTATGACACAAAGTTTCTTTTCAAAATGTATTCTTAGCCGTTAACGTTAGTCAATTACTTCTTGAAAAGGAAATGCTTGCCAAAATATAATTTCTAGCCTTTCATTAAAACTTCCAGAATTAAGCAATCATTGATCGAGACACTAAACATGTCCAATTTGCAGCGTTTTTGTTGTAGCTTGTCACTCGAACAGCCCTATGTGAGGAGTGAAATCGTTCTAGAAACGTTTTCTAAATGAACCCACCCGCTTTGTACGTATTTTCACGTACGAAGCAGGGTTTCATTTATAAACGCACGCAAATATTTTAGCATCCTGAACGTAGTGCTGGATTTATCAGCCCTTCGTTCAGGATCACCGAACGGTGCAAACAGTTTTCCAATTATACCCCACTTTGCACGCAAGGGCGCGTGCAAAGCAAGATATAATTGGAAATCTGTTTGCACAGTTTTGTAATCCTGAACGCAGGGGTGGTGTACCTGTAGAGCAACAGAGAACATGACACCAAATGGCGGGACATCGTCCACAGAGTACAGTAAGTCCCACACAGCGTACTTGTCAGTAATGTCAATAGCTTCTTCGTGTTCTTCTACGGCTCCTCCGCCTTCTTCCAGATGCTCAGCACAACCGTTCTTGACATTAACAATAACCTTTGATTCCATTGTGTGTACTTCTGTGTAAAAAAAAACACAAACAAAATAAACAGCAACAACAACAACAACAACCAAAAAAAAAAACAAAACAAAACAAACAAAGAATAAGATCTACAACAACAAAATAAGAAAAAAAAACTCTCAATAATCTTTGATTCCATTGGATGGATATCTTTATAAAGGGGCGTAAGTTTGGAGAAACTTGTAAATGGATATTTGATTGGTCAATCAATATCTTTAATTGACAGCAGCGATCTGTAATTTTTCTCATGGGCACAAAACAGATATTGAACTCGTGCATCTATTCCACCGGTGTTCTTTTCGACTTTTGCTCATGATTAAAACCGAAAGAAACTATTTTTCCTGCGCATGTATTCAATAAAGCTAAAACAACTGTTTCAATCTTCTATCGTTATATAAGCTAGGCATTTTAGAGCTTTATATTTTCAACACCTTGTAGGTAAGAAGCGCACCAATGCCAAAGAACACACCAAAAGGCACCATTGTAGGGACTAATCATTATTTTAATAGTATTGGGAAAAATGAGACGCCTTTTTATCAATTTTTATCAAACGACTTTATGTATGAGATACCGAAATGACTTTCGTGTTTTTTCTTCTTTTTTTTAATATTGCAAATCAAGGTCTTTATTGCTAAATCAAACAAAACAAAACAAAACAAAAAAAGAATGTGTAAAGTGAAAATGACAAAGCTTACTTTCGCCCCTTTTATTTTGTTTCGTTTTTTCACTTTTCCGTTTTAAACATCGTGTCAGTCCCATTTTCAAGCCAATATGTGAAAGTTAACAGGAAAGCTGATAATATTTGTGGAAATTAGCACTTAATCAAAGTTTTTAAGTAAAAACCAAAACGCCCCATTTCCGTTGCTTTCTAACCGTTCAGTCCCATTTTCCATCGGAACCTTCATAATGACCCAATATAATTATGACGTGAAAGCTTCCAGAGAATCAAAAAATATTTTTGGCTTTTTACTTGAACGAGTATATAATTGTAACCCTCAATTAAATATTCGATTCCGTCGGGATTCGAACCCAGGACCTCTACATCTCAAAGCGAGTGCTCTACCACGTCGCCATAAAACTAGCTTGTACGGCAAGGCAGTACAAACACCCCTTATACTCAATCTGCTACATAGCCCCCGCGACAATTAAGATTCTTCCACGAATCTTCTTTATTCAACATCATTTGCTTCCAATTCACATAACAACACCCACATGTGGGTTATTTACGTTGGGCGCCAAATGTAACCCGCAATTAAATATTCGACTCCGTGCTCTACCACGTCGCCTTATACTCAACCCGGCTTCATTATGGGCGAAAATCAATAAGGTCCGCATTCCCGCGTTATCCGAAGGAGTAGTCCCGTTTTCTATAGGAACCTTCCTTCTGACTCTACAATCACAGTGTGAAAGTTTCAAGGACATCCAATTACATGTGTGGGCTAAACTGCGTAAACGAGAATATTTTGATAGAAAATCCCCCTTGTTTTCCGACGGATTATCTTCGTGTTCGTAGGGAACCTTCCTTATGACCATTTATTCTGTAAAGGATTCAAGGAAATCCTGCATTATGTTTGGACTTTATTGCGTAAAGGAGAATATTTTGAGCTAAAATCCAAAATTCAAGTTTCCAGTGATTTCTAACGGATAAGCCCTAATTTTTTAAAGAAAACATCATTATGACCTTACAATCATCTTGCAAAACTTCCATGCAAAATCTGTTAACATTTGTGGACAGTGTGGCGTAAACGTGAATTGTTTACGGGAAGACAAGCGTTTTGGACGGACGCGAAACATGCCATCGTTACAGCTCATCTACTCAATTTAATAGAGAATTGCAAGGCGTTTACTACGCATATATTTATCTCATTATTGAAGGTCAGGTAGTGAAATTCTCATTGACAAAGGTATTAATTAATATTGAAGTCGATGTACGTGTTTCGTGACCTTAAATAATCGTTTCATACGAATTAGTCTGCATTATTTAAATTTGTTGTTCTGTAAATGTTACAATAGTTGTAAATAATACACCAGCATTGAAAAACGTGTGCAACTTATTGGTGTTCAATCCCCGACGGCGGCCTTCATTCCTTCCGACTATTTGTCTCTCACACATGGGTCGATACTCGTAGACCTATGTGGGAAAGCAGCTGGAGGCTAGGAAAGGATGAAATGGTAGTGCTGGTGTGAGAAATATCAAATATCCATTGAAAGGTGCTCCATCCGCTGCGTTATAACTGAAAGTTGCTTAAAACTCCATTCAAGCAAACAAACAAAAGCATCTTATTGGTATACATTTTAAATCTCCAAACGTCTTTTGATTCAACTTGTATCTGCAAATAACAATAAAGATACAAAATAGGCATGTCAATGGCACAGCGCGAAACAGTTGTAACTGCCTATAAACATATAGGCAGTAACAACTGTTTTGCGCCGAGCCATTGATGTGTAATTTTGTAGCCCATTGTCTAAAAGACTAATATCGATGAATAGAGAGAAAAAAAAATGTGCGGTTTTAAGAAAAGCAAATTCTCTGTTAAGGTAGGGGTGTGGAATTCCCGTGCCTGACTCTTCCAACTCAGGCTTTTTACCTGTGGACAAGAACATTTTACAGGGCCACTTGTCCAAGGACAAGTATATATCATATCTTAGAAATTAATCAGCCTAATGCTTGTAGCACAGGATCGAAAACATTGTTTGAATTGTAGCATTTTCTTCTTTAAAAACAATGTTTTTCTCAAAATCTATCTATTCTCCTTTTTTTGCGGAAAAGTTAATTTTTATTTTAGGCAGTACACTACTTTGGACTTTCTCTTGATCTTCGTTTTCGTGGACACAAAGCTGGCCCCATTCGGAACATCGATCGGACTTTTCCGTAAACTGAAAAGTACCTCGGACGTAAGTGTAGTAATTTTTGGTCATTTTTCGGTAATCCGGCCTCTGACGGTTCTTTGGTTAATACGCTTGAAGAATAGGGCCTAGTATATTCCTTTAATGGTTTTAGATCGTCTGCGGAGATCATTTTGGCATGTTATAATTTGAAAGCAAAACGCAGTAAAACACTGCGTTTTGTTTTCAAATCATAAAGTGCCCAATTTTAACCTTACGTTGATTTTATTTTTCGCAACGTCATCCTTAGTTATATTTGTGACGTCATATAAACCCACGTGCAAAATGACGCGCTTTCATGGCTGCGCCCTTATTATTCCCGAGGTCTATTCCGTAGAATCGCCGAAGGTTCCCGAGTGAGCTGGCCCTATCCAGGCATCAAGTCCAAGCGATTTTTAGACCTTGACCCGAACTTGATCTCTATGGAAATTTATTTGATTTCATCTACTGGCATATTTTATCTATACTTAGTTCCAAAAGAAAGTGTTCACTTTCACTCTTTGGTTTTCCTTATTTTTTGCAAAGTTGGGGGAACTCTTGCTTGTAAATTCTGTTGCATGTTTTAGACATGACTCTTTAGATACGAGGCATAAAATCCGATTTCGAAAAAAAGTTGCGTATACTGTGGGCACTTGTTCAGCACATATGGTGTTGAGATAGGCCCTCCTAAAATTTCTTTTCTGGTAAAGAGAAATATGCTTATATGGTATTTCCTAGTTTCACTAGGGACTCTCTACCATTTCCAAACAGAAGTTTGAGTTTACATGTAGACGTCAAACCTGTGCCTTTGTTAGAAGTTTGCAATATTAAATGGTCAATGACGTCAGATACAACGATGTTATAGCGTTATACAATATTAGTTGATACGTAACAGAGGAAGCACAATCGGATACATACGGTTTCTATTGGAGTATGAGTGCTAATTCAATTTTATGGACAAATTTCTTTGCACGGGGTTAATTTTCGCCAAAACCCGAAATTTGTACGTCAACCTACGTTGTTTTATAGTCATTCAGATGTGAATTTATTACAAGGTAGGACGAAGGGATTGAACTGAATGCGATTTCAAAAGAGTTATTCATCAACTCTTTGGTACAAAAGCAAATCACTCAAAATCAAAGATCCTTTACTAGCCTAAAGTCAATGATTTCCGTGTGCCTCATTTCTCAAAGTTTCGCTGGTCTATAGTGTCGATGTTTGTCATGCACAATTTTGTGACAGTACATTGAGTAAGTTTCGAGATATTCGCGTTTTAAAAGTGCACACTTTCTTTTGGAACTGAGTATATTTACATAAACATATACCATTTGCAAGTAGAATTCGCTATCCGAGTTGTGAATTGTATACAAATTTATGGTAATCATAAGACACAATAATGTATTCGAGTAATAACATCCCAATTTGATGCGATGAAAAAATCAAAGTGCTATCAGCACTGTAAATCGTGCATCATTGAGAGACTGGGATAGTGTAATAATCGTCAATCAAAAGGGCTCAAATTTGGACAATAAAAGTTGGTAAAATATTTGCCCAATGTGTTAGTTTTTTGTCTTAAAACCCAATCTTTTCGAGGACATCGCCAGCTCACCCAACTGGAGTTTATAGAATTATATCCACTCCACTTGAGAGATATGTCACAAAAAAGTTCCTTTCAACTTGGGACTGAACCCAGTTCAACTAAGATTGATTATCCAACATGCTACCAACTGCGCTATACGGTCAGCACCGCCGGTTTATCAAAACGTAACGGTAATCCTAGGCCTTAGCGTAGTTTGTAACGCACCTGCCTCTAGTTCGATACTCGGCCGCGGCAAATACCCTTTCAGACGAACATGTCGTCCATCAATGGTTTGATATCGCGAACCTATGTGATGGAGCAGCTGGAGGCTGGGTATGGGTGTTGTGGTAGTACTGGTATGAGAAACAAAAGGAATCCATGGTTGGGTGCTCCAGTGGCTCAATACGACAACAACAGTCGAAAACGGCGTAAAGCCTTATACACCGATCAAAATCAACCCAATGGCTAAGAAATATGTGCTAAAAATAGACTAGGATTAAACTATGTCGACTATAGAAGCAGACGATTCCAACAGACGACAAATGAAGAAAGAACTCGAGACGAAGGAAAACGGAGAGGAACGAGGGTAAGAAATTGTTGTTGTTGTTCTTTTATGAAATATAAGAAGTTGTTTCCCCATTTTCACAATGTATCCCCTCCGCAGGGATAGACATTGATAAAATTAAACCGTTTTTAGAACAACAAATTAGAACAGCACGAAGATAATTTCAATTTCTTTACTCAACCGAAAAGCTTGTAAAAACGCTGAAAATACTAATTGGTAATTAATAAAAACGAAAATTACAAATTATGTATAAGACTCTTCCTTTTTTGTCGCAAAAGTGAAAGAGATAAAAAAAATAAAAAAAACATGTAGATTGTAACTGAAAAAGGCAGTTTCTGCGTTGTTTGCCTTGAACAAATAGCTCAGTGGATAACACGCAAAATGTAATTGTACAGTCTCGGTAAGCGTGGGTTTTAACCACGTGATAATTTTATTGGTTGTCAGCCCTACAACTGGTAATCGACCGTTCGAGAAAATAATCAGAGCAGTAATATTGTAACTGCTACAAATTTGTCATACAGCTAACCTATTGTACGTTTCAACTCCTTTACTCAACCGAAAATCATGTTATAAACACTGAAAATACGAACTGGTAATAACTAAAAGCGAAAATTACATCAAATTTTGTATTAGCATCTTCTTTATTTGTCGCAAAAGTAAATAAGATAAAAAAAAGTTTGTAGCTTGTGACTGAAAGACCGTTTCTTCGGTGTTTGAAAACACATAGTTTGGCTCGAACACATTGCTCAGCAGATAAGGGTAAAAATATAATGTGTCCAACTTGTGCGATTTCTGGAAAACGGTGTATATAAATCGGGTGAACCTGATTTAAAAACAAAACAAGCAAAGTCGAGTAGGAATTATCTGGGTTGTTTTAGTCTTTTCTGAATGAAAGGGGTCAAGTTCCAGTCAAAGTAACCAAGGTATAAAAATCAAGGTACATAACCCAAGTAACTATATTAATATAATTGACAATATTAGTTAATTTTAGAATGATTTTCGAATAAAATTGAAGGGGTGTACTTGGCAAGTTTTAAATGAATTTAGACGGGGGGGAACATAACATCGAAAATTTCCTCAAATTTCCCGAAATCAGCGACTCCCCCCCCCCATACCCCACCCCACCCCCTTAAATAAAAGCTTCGTACTTTGTGTTTATGTGTCTCCAAGGACAAATCAGAAGCTTTAAAATCCACACCAACCGAATCGTGCATTGCTTAGTTAGATATTAATGAAATATTGGTGGTTTGGAACAATTGCAAGCGCTTTTGAACAAACTCGGAGCGTTTTCAAGTGATTGGAATCGGTGTTTTGATTGCACTGAACGGAGTATTGGTCGAACAATTTAGAATGGTTTTGATTGAGGTGAATGTCAACTCACGATGTGACCAACTGTAGTAAGTACTGAGAGATACGTAAAATATTTTTCAGAAGAAAATTGATTATCTTTTTAAACCTGAAACTGTAAACAGGGTATAGTATAACATAAAATCGGTACTTTTTGGATAATTGTATTTCGGCCTTATGTTACGACCTAAATAAGACTTTAATCGCTGTTATCATTTTAACAACACAGTTATGACAATATTCATGACCAATATGTAGGCTATAACAAGGCTATGCTTTTGTCAAACAATGTGTCATATATACCAAATTTGAGAAGTAAATATTAAAACATCGTCAAATTGACATTCACTGCGATCAAAATCATTCTAACTCATTCACCAAGCGATTCATTCATTCATTCCAAAGACTTTTTAAATCGGTCAAAACGCCCCGAAATCAATAATAAATAGATCGAAATCGTTCCAGACGATCTACATTTCATTCAAATCGACCTAATTATTCAACAATTCTATTGTCTGGGTTATATTTTTTAGTGACTGATTGGTCTGTGAAGACACACAGACAGAAAAATGCGCATATTTCATCAAAGCGGGGAGGGGGCGGGGTATCTTTGATTTTGTCCAACTTGGACAAAATTAGCAATATTGTATTGCCTCTCTCAAATTTCACTCACAGCTCCCTCATCGCACTCAATTTCATCCCAAAATCATTTACCTTGTCAATTTCATGTACACCAAGCACAAAGTCATCCGTGAAATGGCACAATTGTTTAATAGAGCGAGTTTCAATTATATCAATATGAGCTCAAGATTTTCACTAAGGGATAAACAAAAGTATCCACGATCAGAGAAGAAAATGGTGGATAAAAGAAACTTTCAATGATATGAATTGACTCGATTGCATGTATGGTTAAAATAATAGTTATCACCTTAATGTTTTCGTTTCATTTTTAAACTCATTGGAGTAGGCCAAAACGCATTTAATAGACTCATTGAGACGAGTCCACTAGTTGCACTGCATTAGATCGTAATGGAATATTTATACGACCGATTTTCATAGGTGTTGTGTTTTGAATCGATCAAATAATTCATGATACTAATGGCTCGTGTTGATTTGTAAGCGTCTGGTTTGAATCTTAAGACACATAATTAGAAAAATAAGTGCATTCTATGAAAGGGAGGTAAAAAATCACTCGCTAATTTCGTCCAATTTGACGAAATTATCGATCATGTTTTACCTCCCTTGAAAACCACTCAAAACTCGATCCACACTCTCCTTCAATTTCATTACAAGCCATTCCAAAATCATTTATCTTGTCAATTTTACGATGTTCTTAAACGTTGTAATCCAAATTCAAAATATCACAGATACCTAAGAAACACAACTAATAGAAATAACTATTTCTATCATTACTTTTAATGCAGATTATAATGAAAATGATAAATAAAATAACAATAATGAAAATAATAATAACAATGATATAGTAATTAAAATAATAATGATAAAAACAACGGTCATTGGAAGTATATCTACATTGATTAACAGAATGTGAGCGAAAAAGAGAATAATACCATCAACAAACACAAAACTGTAGGAACAGAAGATAATGTGAACACAGGGAGACACTTCAGTCTGCGTAAGGATAGCTCGATTCAAGGAATTAAAATTATTGCACAGGAAGCTTTTTACATATTAAACTTACAGTTAACAACATCTTGAAATTGACAAGGTGAATGATTTTGGAATGATTTAGGAATGAAATTGAATGAGTGTGTGGAGCGAGTTTTGAGTGAATTTAATGGGAGGTAATCCTATATAGCAAATTTTGTTCAGGATGAACAAAATTAGCTATATTGATAACCTCCCTTTAATGAAAAATGCATACAAGTTCTATACATAGCTTCCTATTTCTTCAAGAACCTATGCGGCGCTAACAAATTGAATTATGTCAGAGAAATCGCGATTTTCTCTATCAAAATTTATTTTGAATTGCGTTGTTGGTTCTATGTTTTTTAATGGGTTCGAGCGTATTTGAATGGTTTGAGTGAGTCTTTGGAATGAATGATTGGAGCGCTGAGTGAGCGATTTAGAATGGTTATGATTGAGATGAATGTCAATTTCACGATGTTGTTAAATGTATATTCAGAGTATTGGGTAAACATTCATTAAAAAAAGATAAAAGAATCATAGCGAACTTTTCAAAGTTTTCCTTTACATAACATTACATCGCATATAACAACTAGAACATAGCTTTTCTTTGGATGATAAAATATAATAAAGTTATATGCAAACACTCACTGTGCGATTTATCCATAAAGTAATCAGTGTTTATATACCTTTAATTGCAATTCATTTGTAAGTGTACTTTAACTGTGATGAAGTACCTCGAATATTCAAATGAGATACAGTACTGCAATGTTTACAAACTCGCCGCAACGCTTTTATCACATTTTTTCTATTGTGCCGAGTAAGCATCTTTCCAAGTTGAAGTTAGGACGTTGATCTAATTATCAAGATGATTGACCTTGGGGAGATTTCGAACTGAAAATGATTGAGAAAGATGCGCGGGTTTTGAACAATACGAAAGGGATGGAGTCGGGGTTATAGATATTCCATGTTTTCTCTACACGAAATGGTTGATATTCTTTTACCTACCTTTGATAAATCTACGCGCTAATCTATAAATAGAATTCTGATTTAAATGGACCAATCAGTTGGTTAGTAATTTGAAGCTTACCAATCATTTTCAATTTTTCAAGCAATTCGAATGAGTTTTGTTACAGGAAATTACGTCGTGACATTGACTTTCATCTCAATCAAAACTATTCTAAATCGCTTGCTCAGCTTCCGTTTGAATCTATTCAAAACGCTACAATTTTTTTAAAAAGCTTTAAAATCGATCAAAATGATATTTTTTTTTCATTCAAATTGATCAAATTATTTCACGATTTTATAAGCTGTTGTTGACTTTAAAGCTTCTGATTTGTCCACCCAGTTACACATATAGAATTGTACGTGGGTTATATTAAAGGGAGGTAGATCTATTGAAAGGTCGATAATTTCGTTCCATCGGACAAAAAATATCGATTTTAGCTCACCTGAGCACGAAGTGCTCAAGGGAACTATTGTGATCGATCGTTGTCCGGCGTCCGTCTGTCCATCTGTCCGTCTGTCCGTCACGGCGTCAACTTTTTCTTTAAAAGACATCTCTCCTAAACTTATTGGTCAAAATCAACCAAACTTGGCAGAAATATTCCTTTGGTGGTCCCTTATGAAAATTGCTCAAATGGAAAGGATACGTGCCATATTACGGGAAAAGGGGCCTTAATGACAAATTTCTCGTTTACACTCTAAAAGCCACAAATATGGTCCAATCTTCATGAAACTTGGTCAGAATGTTTGTTAGGTCATGAGGATGTAGTCTATTGAAAATGGAAAGGATCCATGCCATATTACGGAAAAAGGGGCCTTAATGACAATTTTGTCAACAATATCTTTAAACGACATCTCCTCCTAAACTTATGGGTCAAAATCAACCAAACTTGCTAGAAATATTTCTTGGGAGGTCCCTTATGAAATTTGCTCAAATGGAAAGGATCCGTGCCATATCACGGGAAAAGGGGCCTTAATGACAAAGTTCTTGTTTACACTCTAGAAGCCACAAATATGGTCCAATCTTCATGAAACTTGGTCAGAATGTTTGTTAGGTCATGAGGATGAAGTCTATAGAAAATTGGAAGGATCCGTGCCATATCACGGAAAAAGGGGCCTTAATGACAATTTTGTCAACAATATCTTTAAACGACATCTCCTCCTAAACTTATCGGTCAAAATCAACCAAACTTGCTAGAAATATTTCTTATGTGGTCCCTTATGAAAATTGCTCAAATGGAAAGGATCCGTGCCATATCACGGGAAAAGGGGCCTTAATGACAAATTTCTTATTCACACTCTAGAAGCCACAAATATGGTCCAATCTTTATGAAACTTGGTCAGAATGTTTGTAAGGTCATGAGGATGAACTCATTTGAAAATGGGAAGGATCTGTGCCATATCACGGAAAAAGGGGCCTTAATGACAATTTTGTCAACAATATCTTTAAATGACATCTCCTCCTAAACTTATGGGTCAAAATCAACAAAACTTGGCAGAAATATTCCTTGGGTGGTCCCTTATGAAAATAGCTCAAATGGAAAGGATCCGTGCCATATCACAGGAAAAGGGCCTTAATGGCAAATTTCTTGTTTACACTCTAGGAGCCACAAATATGGTCCAATTTTCATGAAACTTGGTCAGAATGTTTGCTAGGTCATGAGGATCAAGTCTATTGAAAATGGGAAGGATCCATGCCATATCACGGAAAAAGGGGCCTTAATGACAATTTTTATACGCCGCCGGAGGCGGACGTATATTGGCGTCATCTTCTCCGTCTGTCCGTCCGTCCATCCGTCCTATCATCCGTCCGTCCGTCCATCCGTCCGTACGTCCGTCCACTTTTCTTGTCAACGCAACTCCTCCTAAGTTTCTGGCTGGATCTTCTTGAAACTTGGTCAATGTTATCACCTCAATTGGCAGATGTGCATGAAGGAAGGATTTTATGGTTCGTTGATTTTTGCCTGAGTTATGCCCCTTAAAAACTTAGTCTCTGGGGCTTATTGCCTCAGTTATGCCCCCTTAGAATTTAGTCTCTGGGGCTTATTGAAATTGCAGCCTTGTGAATGCAGCTCTTCCTAAGTTTCTGGCTGGATCTAAATGAAACTATGTGGATGTTATAACCGAAATTGGTAGATGAGCATGAAGTAAGGATTTTATGGTTCATTAATTTTACCCTAAATTATGCCCCCTTAAAACTTAGTATCTAGGGCTTATTGGAATTGCAGCCTTTTGAACCCAAATCCTTACTTTTTGTCTTTATTTAAATGAAACTTGGTCAATGTCATCACCATAATTTGTAGATGTACATGGATCAAGGATTTTATGGCTCATTTATTTCCCTGAATTATGCCCCCTTAAAACTTAGTGTCTGGGGCTTATTGAAATTGCAGCCTTGTGAAGGCACCTCCTCCTAACTTTTTGTCTTGATTTAAATGAAACTTGGTCATTTTGAATTTGGGTCTGTCAAAATAAGTAGTGTCTACAATTATTTTCGTGAAACAGCAGCAAAGTGGCGGCGTATTATAGACGATGGCGCTCTTGTTTTGTTTACTCTGTAGAAGCCACAAATATGGTCCAATCATCATGAAACTTTTTCAGAATGTTTGTTAGGTCATGAGGATGAACTCATTTGAAAATGGGAAGTATCTGTGCCATATCACGAGAAAAGGGGCCTTAATGACAATTTCCTCGTAAGAGCTCCAAACGCCACAAATATAGTCCAATCTTCATGAAACTTGATCAAAATGTTTGCCAGGTCACAAGAATGAACTCTGTTGAAAATGGGAAGGTTCATGCCATATCATAGGAAATGGAGTCTTAATGATAATTTACTTCAGGGTCCTCTTGTTTTTTTTTACCTCACTCTAAAGTAATTAAACATTCGCTCAGCCAGCTCCTTTAATTTCGTAAAAAAAATCATCCACCTTGTCAATTTGTTTTAAAACTGATATCGATTTAAATGCGTTTTGAATGACAAGAGTGAGTCAAAAAGCTAAGGACAGAGCTCCGAGCGAGCGATTTTGACTTTTTCGAGTGGAAGGACAGTCAATTTCATAATTTTAATAACCGCATTTTTTTCTATAATCCAATAATCGGGCCATTTACACTTTTGTTATGATCCGAACATTTTAACAAATACGAACCAGTGAAATTATTTCAAAAATTACACACTAGCGCATCAATCGGGAACTCTCGGCGATTCTACGGAATAGACATCGGGAATAATACGGGCGCATCCATAAAGGCGCGTCATTTCGCACGTTGGTTTAATTGACGTCACAAATATAAAAATACGCTGCGAAAAACAAAATCAACGTAAGGTAAAAAGCGGACATACTTTGATTTGAAAACAAAACGCAGTGTTTTACTGCGTTTTGCTTTCAAATCATGATATGCCGAAATAATCTCTATAGACGATCTGAAAGAATTAAAAAAAATTGCTTTTCTCCAAGCGTATTAACCAAAGTACCACCAGGAGCCGAATTAACTAAAAATGGACCAAAAATTACTACACTTACGTCCGAGGTACTTTCAAGTTTAAATTCCGAGCGATGTTCCGAATGACTAGAGCATGTGACATTTTACATTGACCACTATTCAATTACGACAAGACAAAATGCAATGCATCAAAATGGGCCGCGAATTATTATTATTTTTTTTATAAATGGATTATGTATTCTTTAAAATAATGTTTATTGTTTTATTTTCAAACATTCTCTATCTGGAATTTTAAGATTTTAACAACATTAATGGCCCTGCTAAAACATGCAAACCCAGCTGAAATAAACTAAGAAATGCTTTATTTCAATTTAAGCCAAATGAATAACACAGTCCAATGTCACAATGAATAGTGATTGCCTTTTTAGCTCGACTGTTTTCGGAGAAAACTCGAGGTATAGAGATCATCTTGGCGTCGTTAGTCTTAATGGTGACGTGATAAACATTAATATTTTTCATATACATGTATCTATTGTTAAGATTATTTTTTTCTCTGGGCCAGCTTTGACATAAGTCGTTGCATGCTTTCGTACAAAGAGGATTTGGAGTGTCATTGTGCGCAATGAAGTATTGTGATATCGTCGTAATTCAAAAACCTCATAGCTAATGCTCGAAATAAGCTGTAGTTAAGCTGTAGAATTATAACGACGATTTTTTTTATCCCGCATGGAACTGCTGAGGACAGTTAAAATGAGCCGTTTTAACTATATGTTTTAATAGGCTAAAACAGACAGGAGTGTAACCATAGATGTATTTCTCCGAGAATCACTTCAACGTAAAAAATTCCATCATAGCTGAAAGAGAGTAAATCTAGGTCAAACCAGATTGAAGTGACCAGTTATTTCAATAAATTGTGCAATATTTGCAAAATCATGTTCAAAAGCAATAATTCTGATTTTATTTCTCAATCATTATAATTACAAAACAGTTTTTGCAATACTGTTGTTTCATCCAGGCTGCATCATACGTATTTTTCTATGTTTTGAATAAAAACCTTGGACAAGTTGAATAATGATGTATCCCTCATTCCCCATAGACACATTACAAACGCATTCATACCTCAATGAATGAAAAAAAGAGGGAGTGCTCAATCGCGGAAGAAATGTAGTTAAACTGTAGTTTAGCCTTCAATAAGCAATGGTCACAATAACGGCAATTATCGTAGTTAATCGTATTCCATTTTACCGTAGGCAAGCCGTTTCACTAATACGATAAACTAAGTTATAGTCCGTTTGACTTCTATATGGACCAATCCTTTCATCAATTACATAAAATTGCGTTTGAATAAAGGATTTGTATGTAGTAAAATCCTAATTTCAGCTTTATACCATTCCAAAAAATATTTTTTGAAAGTAAAATGATTTCAAAATAATGATTTTGTCTATCTAGTTAATGTTAATATTTTCGCATTATCCGTTCTTAAACACGAGGGGTGATGGAGGCTGTTCAAAAGTAAGAAAATGTCAACATATATAGTAAAAACACGTGGTTTTATACTAAACTTTTGACAGATGAAATGTACACTATTCCGTATTTGGACATGCTAATTAGCATATCGACGGTCATGTCATCTTAGTCTTTGTCCTACTTTATCATCCAATCAGAATGCTGGATTTTTAAAATTTCTGATGGTTTATTTTCCATAAACTAACCAGATGAGGTTTATTTTGATCATTATTTCATTTAAACGTCAAGGTTTATTTGTTATTCCAAGCATGCGTACATACGAAACTCTACCCCCTCATGAATATGCAACGAGCACGTGAATAGTAAAGGAGAAAATCGTGATACACGTGCACATGTTTCATACCCCATATTCTTCTCTGATTTGGACCTGGTTGTGCGTGACATGGTTTGTCCATTCGTTTGCATGTGGTTTAACCCTGATTTCAACATTATTGCAGTTACATCTCAATGGCTGGTGCACCTACCCTTAGTTGGTTCGCTAACTAAACATTTATGTATTTATGTGTTTCTGTATGTATCGACAAACTTTTTATCGTTTCATTTTTAAAATGTCTTTGTCTTTGGCTAAACAGATTAGTTTACTAACGTTAGTAAGCTGTTCTCTGGCTATGACCAAATTTGAGTTGTTGTTTTGTAAGGTTAAGTTCACCTGTCCTTGTATACATATTTTTGTTCATATATAGTTCGGTGACCATTGTCAAGTCAATAAAAACAATTAATACTGCATTATTTATTATCGGTAATAGCTCATTAGAAAGCCTCAGTATTTACGTTCATATTACAACAACGCCGTATTTGGAAAGAGCGGGCGTTCACTTTGTAATAAATATAACCGGCTTATTCCGTGTAAATCGTGCAATATGCTGTCAATTATATTAAGCTCGGTAAAAAGACTAAGTTAAACGCTTTTTCATCCAATCAGAAGGCTGGGATTCGAATTTATTTGATGGTTTGTATTCCATATATTCTCGAGACGAGATTTGACGAGAATTGACCTCTCATAAAAATCAGTCATATTTTGGTTTGAATTTGATTTGAATTGGGGTTTTACGTCGCTTTCAACAATCTCTCAGTTATATCGCGACGACTGGAGCACCTAACGATGGATTCCTGGTATTTCTCATACCAGTACTACCACCACATCCCTTTCATAGCCTCCAGTTGCTATTCCACATAGGTTTACGATTATCTACCCATTGGTGAAAGACAAATGTCGGAAAGGATAAGTGCCGCGGCCGGGGATCGAACCCGTGCGAATTAATCATATTTTGGTAGCGAGTGTAATAAAGAGTCGGAAATTATCAGATTTTCGTTCATATAAAGAACGGGGGTAATTGACAGCTCAATAAAGCCAAACTATACATTATACTTTATCATCTGTATTTGCTCCTTAAAAAGCCTCGATATTCACGTGCATATTTCAACACCCCCATATTTGGAAAGAAAGGGGCGTTTAATTGTAATAAATGTATCCGGCTTATTCCGTTTAAATCGTGCAATATGCTTCCAATAACATAAGGCGCGGGAAAAAGACTAAGTCAGTTAAACGCTAATAATTGAAAATTAAACGCTTTAAACAGCCTCAGTCGGTCGCTTCGCTCCCTCCTTTCGGCTGTTTAAATCGTTTAATTTTCAATTATTAGCGTTTAACTATTACTTAAACTTAAATAGCACGTGATTTTTACCGTTAGTACTCGCCTTTTCATCAAGTTTTCCTCGTGAAATTTCCAACTACTGCGTTTAATAATGCTTTTTGATTGGTCTTAACATGTAAATGTAGGGTTCATCTCAGAATGAATAAAATCAATAATCAATTATCAGGTCAAACAGTTTCTGAAGAAAGAGAGGATATACACATATTTGATATCCAACAGTAGCAAAAATCTTAGACAAACTTAATTATATTGAAAAACTCGATTTTATACTAAAACAATTCACTTAAACTCTTACTCTTTTGACTCGGCCCCTATGCAAATCAGTACTATTTTTGGTTATACAATTCGCTGTTCCGTTTAATACAGTAACAAGTAGGTATGAAATGCTGAAAGTTAACATGTAGACGGACGGACAAAATCATTATTTTACATTCAAATATTCTGAAAAACAAAATTCGTCATGGTATTAGCTGGAAAAAATGATATGACAAGAAAAATATGCGTTTCATTAATTAATTTCTGAGATTTTCAGCGAAATGTTGGTCCATATGGAAGTCAAACGGACTATAAAGTAGGACAAAGTACATTAAAAAAGGTACTATCGAACAGTTTCCGTGGGAAGAAGTACGTGCGAGTAGGAACAACTACGAAGAACTGCGTAAAAGTAAGAAGTTCAATTAGATTAAGTAATAGTAATACGCTAATAATTGAAAATTAAACGATTGAGGCTATTTAAAGCGTTTAATTTTCAATTATTAGCGTTTAAGGTTCATGTAAAGAGTTTGAGACCCAATATTTAGGGCACTTCATTAGCCAAGAAAAAGCAGTATGTCCAGGTATATTATATATCAAAATGAAGCTATTCGTGAGCACAAGCAGTTAGGCAACATAAGACCGCCATAGCTATAGCGGTATATCCAAAACATTGTGGAAAAGGGTCATTTTGTACAGAACAAGCAACTGCCTGACGGTTGGATAAAATTGCCCCGTATTTTAACAAAGTACAGTCTGAAGTACCATTCAGGTAGTGCTACAACCTAAGATATAAAAGTCAGTCTCAAAATGCTCTTTTGAAACAATCAATTTCCATTTATTTTATCAACATACATGTCAAACCGGTTTGGTCTGTTTTCAAAATAGATGTAAGGTATGGTGCAACATCACACCATAATATTGTGAAATATTTTTTGCGATTTATTTCAAATTATAGTTTTTTTAATTCAATGATCTACAATATATTTATCATTCTGTGAAATAGAAATTGATATATTGCTAAACAACCTTACAGGTATATAAACAATTAATGTATATTTATGTTGTGATAACACACCATACCCTAAAAAGATCTACACGTTTACAAAATTAGAATGACATATATGACATATGTGTTTATAAAATAAGTCAAAATAAATTGCTTGCATAACTACGTTTTAGGGCTGAGTTTTATACCAATGGTTGTAGCACTACCTGGATGGTACTTTAGGCTAGACTTTGTTAAAATATGAGCCAATTTTATCCAACAGTCATGCAGTTGCTTGTTCTGTACAAAATGACCCTTTTCCACAATGTTTTGGCTATACCGCTATAGTTATAACAGTATTATGTTTTTCAACTGCTTGTGCTCATAAATAGCTTCATTTTGATATATAATATTCCTGGACACACTGCTTTTTCTTGGTAAATGAATGCGATTAAAATTGGGTCTCAAACACTTTACATGAACCTTAACTGACTTAGTCTTTTCCCCGTGCTTTATGTTATTGACAACATATTGCACGATTTAAACGGACTAAGCCGGAAACCTTTATTAAAATCAAACGCCCCTTTCTTTCCAAATAAGGAATTGTATAAATATGCACGTGAATATAGAGGCTTTTTAAGGAGCCATTAAAGATGATAAAATATAAAGTATAGTTTGGCTTTATTGAGCTGTCAATGAACTCCGTTCTTTACATGAACGAAAATCCGAAAAATGTCCACTGTTTATTACAAGTGCTACAACATATGTCTGATTTTTATGAAAAGTCAAGTTCGACTCAAATAAATCAAGGTATAACTTCAATTTATGTATGGTTATTGCCAGATTATACTAATCTGTTTTTAAAAAAAAAGTCTTACCTTTGTTCATCTAGGGCCGCTATCTCTCACCAATGGGTTGATAATCGTAGACCTATGTGAGATAGCAGCTGGATGTTAGAAAAGGACGTAATGGTTGTACCGGTGAGAGAAATACAAGGAATCCATTGTTAGGTGCTCCAGCCACGGCGATATAACTGAAAAATGTTGAAAGCGGTGTTAAACTCCAATCAACCAATCAATCAATTTAGAGCCGCTATAACATGAAGAGAGATACGGCGAAATTTTGACTCGAGGAAGAAATGAACACAGGGAATTTTGTTAAAATAAATGATATGAAAGAAAGTGAAATTATGATTTTCTTTTGAATTTATTTTAAGTATTATTCGGTAAGCGACAATTTTCTCCCTTTTTTGAAATAAATGAACAGTTACGAAAAATAATCGTTGTAAAATAAGAGATTCGCCAGGCTAAAGCCAACCCTGTCGGGTCAAAATCAGCACAGAATATCCATTCAAAAACATGTACACGATTTTCTCATCATCTTTTCACGTGCTCGTTGCATATTAATGAGGGGGGTAGATTTTAGTCGGTACGCATGCGATATATTTCAGATAAACTTCTGATAAACTTCGACGTTTAAATGAAATAATGATCAAATAAACCTCGTCCGAATAGTTTATGGAATATAAACCATCAAAAAGTTTGAAAATCCAGCCTTCTGATTAGGTGCGTTGTAGTACGGCAAACTTTCACCTAGTCGAGATCAAGTTTAAGCCCCGTTCCCACTGTCACGGTGTTGGTCCCGGACACCCACGGTACCTCCCGGTGGGGAAAGAGCCGGTATTCCGGGATGATCCGGGATCTTTTCTCTAAAAAATGATTCATATTCCCATATTCCCGACATTGCCCCGGTGTACCCCCGGTTTACTAGCAGGATCTTCCCGTTCGACCCCGGACTATCCCGATTTGTTCCCGGTTTGCCACGGTGTATTTACGGTGCAGGGGCCGGCGTGATCCCGGTTGATCCCGGTACGACCCGGTGTAACCCCGGTCGTCGCCGGTAGCGCACCGGTAGCCGCCGGTATCGCCCCTTCATATCACGGTTGTATTCCCGGTTTGTCACGGTTTCCCCCGGACCACTTATCCGGGACTAACCGGGGGTCCAAACCGTGACAGTGGGAACGGGGCTTTACATCGTGAAATGTGACCGCGAATTTTTATAACGTACGTTTTCCTTACCTAATCGTGAGCAACAATTAGATACACCTACTACAAAACCGTAGTATCGATGACAAAAGTTTACGATATCATAGCGTGCTACTACTGTTAATTAAGGTTCATGTAAAGTGTTTGAGACCCAATTTTAAGGGCATTCATTTGCCAAGAAAAAGCAGTATGTCCAGGAATATTATACATCAAAATGAAGCTATTTATTAGCACAAGCAGTTGAAAAGCATAAGGCTGTTATAACTATAGCGGTATAGCCAAAACATTGTGGAAAATGGTCATTTTGAACAGAACAAGCAACTGCATGACTGTTGGATAAAATTGGCTATATTTTAACAAAGTCTAGCCTAAAGTACCATCCAGGTAGTGCTACAACCATTGGTATAAAACTCAGCCCCAAAACGTAGTTATGCAAGCAATTTATTTTGACTTATTTTATAAACACAAATGTCATATATGCCATTCTAATTTTGTAAACGTGTAGATCTTTTTAGGGTATGGTGTGTTATCACAACATAAATAGACATGTATTGTTTAAATACCTGTCAGGTTGTTTAGCTATGTCACAGAATGATAAATATATAGTAATATTGTAGATCATTGAATTAAAAAAAACTATAATTTGAAATAAATCGCAGAAAATATTTCACAATATTATGGTGTGATGTTGCACAATACCTTACATCTATTTTGAAAACAGACCAAACCGGTTTGACATGTATGTTGACAAAATAAATGGAAATTGATTGTTTCAAAATAGCCTTTTGAGACTGAGTTTTATATCTAAGGTTGTAGCACTACCTGGATGGTACTTCAGACTGTACTTTGTTAAAATACGGGGCAATTTTATGCAACCGTCATGCAGTTGCTTGTTCTGTACAAAATGACCCTTTTCCACAATGTTTTGGCTATACCGCTATAGCTATGGCGGTCTTATGTTGCCCAACTGCTTGTGCTTACGAATAGCTTCATTTTGATGTATAATATACCTGGACATAGTGCTTTTTCTCGCCTAATGAAGTGCCCTAAATATTGGGTCTAAAACTCTTTACATGAACCTTAAGGCTATCGGACACCATTGGAAAACTTAACTCGAGTTTACGACAACATATTACCTCCCTTTAATAAAAGTTTATCCCTTTCGTAATTTTTTATATTGAAGTATCATTTCTTTTGTATTCTAACTTTATTGTTATTTTATTTCGAAATCAAATTGCAATGAACTGAAAATTATTTTATACTGAGGTTAAATTGTAAACCCTCTTGAAAATTATTTAATATAGATTCATCGGAATCTTTTCCTTTCCAACGCTACAAGAACTTGTTCCGACAGGTCCAATTGGAATAAAACTTGGTAGTAAACATTGCCAAAGAAGTTTAAATGGGGAATGTTTATTTCTTTCATTGCGTACGTCATGAAAAATCGGGATATTTTGTTGGAAAGTGAGAAGACTCTTGTTTCAAGCAAGTTTTTCTTTTCTGATAAGGTTATAACCTGACATTTCTCTGCCATTACATTACCTTTCAACTGTATTTTGTCATTTGAATATTTTTTCTAGCAAATTCAACAGATGGCATTTAGATATTTAGTATGTCATGGACGCTTCAAGTTTGTTTCCTGAAATGTATCATCTTATGACTGATATGCATAATGATTGGGCTTATTAGAATATATTTCTTTCTTGCATATGTATTTTGCTTGCTTAAAGTATAGAAGAAGAAGCCACCTTCCTTCTCAGTAATTATTACAGGTGTAGAAATCGAACTTGTATTTTGTCTTGTAAAAGAAGAACCCCAAAGGTAAGAGTCCTATCTAACCCACCCATTTATCCCCCTAAATTGCTTCATACGCACCTGGATTATCAGTGATTGAAACTTAAATAGCAGTTACATAAATATAAATGAGGTACATGCTTTGTATAACAGCAAATGTTATCAAACTCTTGTCTTATGAATATTTATTACCAGAAAACGAAGATAGGTGAGCGTCTGAACTTGGAGGGTTGGTTGTTTCATGGAAAGCAAAGTGGCCAAAATACCTGGATACATCTACTTTACTTTACCTTTTCTATATCTTCTAATGTCAAACTAATTTTCTATCATATACACTACTCAAAAGTTCTAAGCGGCCAACTTACCTTTCTCCATTTTTCACACAGTTTCCGCTTTTATCTTAAAATGTGATCTTTGTCTTTCGAAATCGTGGCTCTTCAGCCATCATCCTATCCAATTGTTTTACAAAATTTATGCATCAGTAAGTCGTAAAGACGAAATCAGATGCATGTACCCTCAAGAAATGTCAAAAATACCCCACCCACCAATGTTAACCTTGAAATCGAGGGTACTCCTACTTTCGTTTAATTCTAAAACATTTCTTGTTTAATTATTTCACTGCGTTTTCTCTTGTTGAATTCATAAATGATTTGGTTACATTATTAAAGCGAAAACGAGTTGAAACCATGCGGCGTTTATAACATATGACCAAAAAGGCAAGTGGCCGCTTAGGAGTTTTGAGGAGTGTACTTTCAACTGTATTTAATGTAGGTGTATTATTTTTGTTGATTTGAAAATAAAAATAAGATTTCGGTGAATAAACAAGTATTTTTTCGAGAACGTTTTTCCTGCATTTTCGTCCTGTAAATGTTACAAATCCAATATTTTATGATTCCTTGTATTCAATGCATCATGTATACCAACTCACTAATATTGAAGGTCACCATTCAGCTTCTTATCGTCCGTTTCTCAGCATTTTTGCGAGAAAATATGGTGTTTCAAAAATGCCAATTTTCTCCGAAAAATGCATGGAAAGCTATGCTGATGTTGATGAACAACTACGGCCAACCACGTTATTCAACGTATTTATGTAACCAACCCTTGAGTGTCGCATGATCGAGAAGCTCTACGATCTTGATACGCTTATTTTGATCATGCACAAACAATTCTTGGCGAAATCGTGGCTGAAGCGAATCTGGATATGGTCGTAGATAGAACATGGCAGATCGTCGAAAGGTACAAACATCCTGATAGCATCGCGGCGACTTCTTGTCGTCCATAGTAACATTGAAGTAGGAACGTGGAGAAGTTACGCAAGAAACTGGTGACACATTACAAAAACGTCGACATTTTTTTTAGTTTTTAATTGGGATAAAGTACTTAATTTTCAACTGAAAATTAATAAACTATACATCAAATCCCGCCTCAAATATCAGTCTACATGATTATTTGGTAAAATCCGCATTATCTTGATTGTTCATAAATGATTTAGCACTCTAAACGTTAAAAAATAATATAAAATTGACTTGTCCCGCGTTACATTTTTCTCTTGTCGAGGTTTTTCATTTTGTTGTTTGAATTATCTGGCGATAGACCGTCCTAATAATTTTGTATCTTGGCGAAGAAATAATCTTCCTGATTTCGTAGTTAATATTATTTTTAACTTAGTTGAAAAAAATTAGATCGCACAAAGATAAATTGAAAAGATAGAAGATACCCCACCCTATTGCACAAAATTTACGTTTTCGGGTCATTATCGCCATACGTCAATAGAGGGTTAATTAATTTACGTTTTTGAGGGCTTTAACATTTGCAGAGATCCAACAAATGGCTTAACGCCCGAGTGTCAAGCACGTGGGTGTAAAGCATTTGAGGGTCATTGCAAATATCAATGCCCGAAAAATGTGAACTGACGCTAATCGCGGATATTTAAGCAAAAAGAGCCGGGCGTTAACAGCTCGTGATTTTACTGATTAATCCACGTTTTCTCCCGTTAACGCCCGGGTTTGTCCGTTAACGTATGTCTTTTACGACCCGAAAACGTACATTTTATGCAATAATATGCAATAATAGCGTCAATTCACGTTGTTAGGGAGTTAACATTTGCAGCGATCCTCAAAATGCTTTAACGCCCTCGCGCACTCGGGTTTTAAAGCATTTTTCGGGTCTCTGCAAATGTTAAGGTCCTCAAAAACGTTAATTTACCCTATATTAACGACGATGTAGGTGAAAATGCTGTCTTGTTTAGGCCGTTCATCTGTTTGCGTCCATTTTGAACTACCAGTCTACTAATAGCCTCGGTCGTATCCACAATCACTCTGCTACAATTTTGCCTACTCTTGTTTATTTTCAGTAAAATTTCTATTTCAATAAAAATTGGGAAAAGCCAGTCAACAAAATAAACATCTATCATTTTATTAGGATATACATGTACAGTTAAAAACATCGTGAAATTGACACTCATTGCGATCAAAAGCATTCTAAATCATTCTCTCAGCGCTCAATTCATACATTCCAAACACTCAGTCAAATCGATCAAAAACGCTCGAAAATCATTAGAAAATTATAATATTTTATTCATATCGATCATATTATTCTATTATTTTATTACCTGGCAGGGATTAAAAAGTATCTGATTGGTCCACGAAAACAGAACAGTACATATATTTTACTAAAGGGAGATAATTAATATCTCTTATTTTCTTCATCTTGAACAAAATAAGCGGTATTGGATTACCTTACTTTAATCCCATTCAATTTCATTCCAAAATCATTCATTTTGTCAATTTCACAATGTTCCTAACTGTACTTCATTTCACTAATCCTATAAGAAGAGCATTTCATGCTTGGTTCAATCGGCTGAAACGTGGGGTCATGCTGTTAATCACATTGTAAAATTGATACTGATCTCGTTCGAAACCATTCAAAATCACTCGTTCAGCGTTCCAATCTCAATTTTAAACACGATTCAATCACTCAAAAACGCTCCGAAATCAACCCCGCTTAAAAATCGTTAATAGCGATCAAAATTTCATTCACATCGATCATAAAATTGCACGATTTTATTGGCTGATATTGATTTATATGTGAAGACACAAAATTAGAAAATACAAAGATTTTCGCCATTTTGCCCGACCTTCACAGCGATTTGGTCACGATTAGCCTCGGTCCGAATGAAAACGTTCGGCGTCGCAGGGCTTCGTTTTCTCATTTAGACATCTAAAAACTCTTAAAAAAGGCATCCTAAAACGTCTTTATGTGATAAAAACCTTATTTGATTAATCATCACGAACAGTTTAGGCGAACACCATCTATTAAAATCGTGCAATAATCTAATCGATATGAATGAAAGGGTGATCGTATTGAATGAGCGACGGCCCCTTGACCAAGAGGTCCCGAGTTCGATTCCCTCGAGCGACTATAGATCTTGGCTCCTTCATTGGCAGCCGCACTTGGCGCGATTACGGGTTCATTCTCAAAGAATCGAGAGGGATGAATTTAAGTTGAAAGAACTTCTTTCTAAATCGATGTAAAAAGAAAATGTTTGTATCAATGATTTTGAAGTGTTTATGGTCAATTTTGGTGCGTTATTGAGTGGTTGGAAAGAGTGTTTATGTAGCTTCAAATGGAGCTATGAGTGACTCATTTAGAATAGTTTTGGAACGATTGTCAACCTCATGATGCTGTTGACTGTAACAAGATTTGTTTTCTTTTAAATTGGATAAAAAGAAGAAAAGAAAAGGAAAACATCATCAGAAGCAGTAGCGGTATGGTCTAAAGAAGTAAACGCAAATTGGAAAATTATAAAGGCGACCAATATTTAGAGAGTAATATGTTAGCGTATTTTTTAAAAAGAATTCAACGCCATCATGTTGAGAGACGATCCTTTGCCGATTAATGATAATCTTTTGTAGCTGAGACAATATAACATTGATAATTCAAGTCACTAAAATACAATTCCATAAAAAAGTTTATCATACAATCATTTCTTAATGCTTAAATTTTATGTAACCTTTATTGAGTAGGAAAGTCAGGTGAAAATAGTTCTGGTCAAAATAATAATTTTACAATATTGTTTATAAAAATAAACTGTCTTTTATCATTTTATTATATTTGGTAGGTTTCAATACAGGTTTCGTTGCATGATAATTTGTAATTTTTTGATGATATAGAATCACCAAATAATCTATTTTTTGACGTTATTGTATTCGTTATTTTTTTTTCTTCAAATGTTGAAGTTGCCTATACAATGTCATTATCCTATCACACATTCCATGTAGAAGACATCCAAGGAATAATTACTTTGGACAAATTTTGAACATTTCTCGTTCCTGATGAACCAGCGGAAAAAGAACAAGCACGTGTATGGCTGTAACGACACCAATTGTTAAAAAAATGTTTTGATGACTATGCGTGATAATTTGTCAATTGTTTAGTATCTTTTCATTCATTTTTTAGTCTAATTAAACACAATCAGTCTAAATTTTTCTGTCATTAAATCCAATCGATGTGTGTTCAGTCAGTTTGGACTCGAGAATGATTGGCTAGCAATACGAATTAGTTATAAGGAGTAAGGTTTGATCTATCTATCTATCTATCTATCTATCTATCTATCTATCTATCTATCTATCTATCTATCTATCTATCTATCTATCTATCTATCTATCTATCTATCTATCTATCTATCTATCTATCTATCTATCTATCTATCTATCTATCTATCTATCTATCTATCTATCTATCTATCTATCTATCTATCTATCTATCTATCTATCTATCTATCTATCTATCTATCTATCTATCTATCTATCTATCTATCTATCTATCTATCTATCTATCTATCTATCTATCTATCTATCTATCTATCTATCTATCTATCTATCTATCTATCTATCTATCTATCTATCTATCTATCTATCTATCTATCTATCTATCTATCTATCTATCTATCTATCTATCTATCTATCTATCTATCTATCTATCTATCTATCTATCTATCTATCTATCTATCCATCCATCCATCCATCCATCCATCCATCCATCCATCCATCCATCCATTCATCCATTCTGTTTGTCTATCTCTCTGTTTATCTATTTTTCCACCTGTTGATATGTCGACCCATTTGTTGATCTGCTCATCTTTCAGAATGTATTTAACACAATTACATAAATGCAAACTTGAGATGCGTCAGGTCTGGGCCCAGATTATAATTTTTTTTCTTTCTCAGCTGAGCCCAAATTTTAAGTTTTAATTAAATATTTCAAGTATTGATTACTAACAAAATATTTCATTTCGTGTGAACGATTCTCGCCCTGCGTTCAGGATGTAAAAACGGTGCAACGGTTTGGCAATTATACCTCGCTTTGCTTGTGCACTTTCGTGCAAAGCGGGGTATAATGAGCAAACTGTTTGCACCGTTTTGTCATCCTGAACGCATGCTAGGCCTCGTTGATCGCCGAGTATGTAAAGGGAACAGTGGCAAAACGTTCCTCTAGTGTTGCTGGCTCTAGACTTAGCCGACACTAAAAAAGTCGATAATCTAATGTCGTCTCGTTAAAAAAATGAAGTAAGGAACCTTTCAAAATTCATATACTACGCACAAATTCAATGACAGTAGTATATATAACATTCACATTTTGTAGGAATTGTTCTTTTGTTAAACCCATTTGACTATTATTACCATATTACCTGTGAATCCTGTTGATTTCTTCCATTTTCCACAATGTTTGTTGCTTGCTGTAAACATTATGTATGTTCAATGCAATAAAATGTATTGTATTGTATAATACGCTTACAAAATTACAAATTAGAAGCTGTTGTAAGGTTCTCGCGCAATATATGTATATGGATTTATTTGAGTGCATGTTTGTATGTTTATGTTTATATAAATGTATGTGTATGTATTATGCATGTATGTCAGGCTAGATGTTATAACCTAACCTTTGTTTTTGTTTACAAATCATTTGTAAGTAAATTTTGTGTCGTTTCAATAACTATCCAGCCTATAACATCAAGCGATGCAAAGTAAATATGCGACCGGATCACCGTAAACATAGCTTGATTTCTTTTCGAATCTCTGGTCGTCAATCTGCTCTCTTACGTACACATGATAGGCCTTTTTCTGTTTTTGGCCTGGTTTAGCAGGCCATAGAAAACAACCCTGTATACTGGAAATCGCATAGGAAAAAGATAATCGAGTCAAAAACCGAATTACACGTGAACTACGTAGCTATTTTGTGCTCGTGCGCGCAAAAAATAGATCTAGTATACGTCATCAACTTTTGTGCGACACGAAGTGCTTTGTGTGTTCAAAGCAGTGCTTGCATATCACCACGCTGTGATAAAATCAAAGTACTGGTAGTACTGAAGGCGAGGGAACTGAATAGACAAAACAACACACGGGGCCAATTTTAACCTTGATTATTCACCTTGTCCTTAGTTTGTATACCAGATATTTTCTTACTTATCACTGCTGTGTTAAAGATACTAAGCTTTTTATATTTGATCTTGACGGATGACCTTGCTTAAAGGGAAAGGAAGAAGACGCTGCTAAATAACACACTCTCCCCAACATCATCTATCCTTTCTGCTACAAAGTTTACTAATTTGCCCCCAAATTGTATGTAATCTGCCACCCTTTACAATTTGGACCTGTCTAAATATTTGTTGTCTTGTAAGGGATTAATCTAAATTAGAAAAAAATAAAAGCCCTGTCCCATCCTTAAACCCCTAAACAGGCGACAAAATATCAGACTGGGCCAACTTGGACCAGGTTGGATACAATAAATCAACATGAGTGTAATTCGATATATATCTAAGGTAGGAATTTAAAAAAAAGTGTATGAGTATAGGGTGGACCATATTGTTGAAAAGGAAGAAATTGGCCCCATTAATTTCTTGTGTTCCCACAATAAAATACCACTTCTTTGTGGAATTCAATTCAATGTAAAAAAAAAAAAAAAAAAAAAAAGAAAGAGCCGACAACCTTGTGCCCCTAGAAAAAACAGCATTACAACGATTGTTAGACGGAATGATCGAATCGATAAATTGACTGACTAGTAGCAAACCAATCAACTCAACTAAAATTATAGAAACGCAAAATGCGCCTGTTCGAAAAGCGGTATCGGGCGTAGTAATCTATACCTTGGGAATTAGTTGTTTTTTTGCGGACTCAGCGCTATATAGTGAGAATACCGTTCCACATTTTCCTTGAAATGAGTTCGGAACCCTTGGTTTCCCTCGCCTAAAAGTCCTTGCTTAAAAGATTCAAAATTTGGAGTGCATGTCTTCAAATGTCACCTTGCCTCTTTATAAACCAGGGCTTCAGTGCTTATGGCGCTTTGATTTTATTCTATTACTAGCGCAATACGTAAAATTCCACCCAATTGCACTCTGATTTACATGTATAAGCATACGATAATTGGTCTTCTTACAACATATTTTTCCGCCTTGTCCGTACAATTCTAACAATGCGTCGAAAATGGATTGATAGGATATAATTTATTGAATGATGGATTTTTAGTTCATTGGTCATTAAAAAAGTTTTGTACCCCTGTTTTTTCATTAGACTTTTTGTTTGAAACAATAAAAAGTATGGCGAGGGTGAAACCCATGTTTATGAGCACGCCTTCATGAAGTCATATAGCGGACCGAAACACTTATTCATTGTCCACAGCACTACGAAAGCATCTATTTCATCGAACAAGCATACTCATCTCGTAGGTTTTGTCTTTTTTTTTTTTTTTGACCTGGTGATCGCTGTATTTTCGAACGTTGCGAGGAGCAGTTGTTCGACTTCTTATTGTTCGAAAAAATCTGTTTCTTCCCTCTTTTTTGTTTTACGTAATCCCCTTGATGGTCTTCTCGGTGGTTCCTATTCGGACACTATATTGTTTAATCATTCCAATTCACAAGACGGACTTTTGTTGTAAACTCGCACCCGATTCTCCGACCGGTCTCTTAGAAGTTCTTGCCGACTCTAACAGGCCAAGTAATCTTTTATTTTTCATTGATTGTTATGCTGGTACCAGGTTCGACATTTTAAAGCAAATACAAACCAAAAGCATTACTCCTAACTTGTCTTATAAAGCTTTTGAGAAACTTGCTTTTTGCGTAGTCCATGGTACATGATTACTGGATCTTAGTTTAGGGTCATTGTGCTTTTCTATCTAACTTAAGTCATAATTTACTTTTCACCAAAAGGTCACAGATTAAAACAAGAGGACCAAGATGGTCCTAGATCGCTCACCTGTGTCTCTTTGATCACTGGGACATCACATCAAGTAAAAAGGCAGAAGTCACAAAGAAGATAATTTCTACGTAAAACCAAGTGTCACAAAGTTTGGGCCATATTTGTGGCCATTGGAGTTATTTCAAGTAAATTATCATTTAGTCTCTTTTTCCTGTGATATAACATGAATCCTTCCCATTTTCAAAAGAGTTCATTCTTGTGACCTGGCAAATATTTAGACCAAGTTTCATGAAGATTGGACCATATTTGTAGCTTTGGGAGCTCTTACAAGAAAATTGTCATTAAGGCCTCTTTTCTCGTGATATGGCATAGATCCTTCCCATTTTCGATAGGGTTCATCCTTGTGACCTGACCAACATTCTGACCAAGTTTCATGAAGATTGGATCATATTTGTTGCCTCTAGAGTGTAAACACTTAAATTGTTGACGCATGACGACGCACGACGGACGACGAACGACGCACGACGCACACCGCACGACGGACGGCGGACATTCAATGATCACAAAAGGTCACCTTGAGCACAATGTGCTCAGGTGAGCTAAAAAATCATGAGCATGGTATGAAAAACTTTCTTTGTCATTAACTACAAAACAGTTTAATGCAAGGGGTGCAACACATAGTTGATAATGTAAATTATGGTAGCCATGATGTATTTGTATGTGCGTCTTGTACCTCATCGGTCTATGATCTTCTGGTTTTGAAATAAATCTTCTTTATTTAAGAGTTTCTAGAACGCACATAAACCTAACAATTGAAACTTTTTTTTTTTAGAAATTTAACGTTATGATGCTTCGACGGTTTTGGAGATAATAATAATAAAAATAATAATTATAATAATAATAATTATTATAATAATAATGATAATAATTATAATAATTATAATAATAATGAAATCGTATTCTAGGTCTATTACAGTGTCCTATCAAATCGAGGCGGTTCGCAACCCATCTATATTGAATTTCAGATCCTTTGCATACCATATCAGCAATGGAAAACCCAAACATCGTATAAACAGTTTATTTAATCTGTAGTTACAATGTTTGGTCATCGACTCCTCTATCAAGAGTTCATTCCTTTCAAATCTCCATCGTATTTTGACCTCTTATTTCTAACAATGTCAACGAACTCAATTCAAGAAAACTTGTTACTGAATTGTAGGACAAGACTTTCCATTTGAGAAATTTAAACTACTTTTGAGAAAAGGTCATTTGTTAGACAAAAAAAATTATATAGCTCTCTTGTCTTCTATAACGAACATCCATCAGGGATATCCTGGCTTACATATGTGACCCGTCACGCGAAAAGGGACAATCTGGGAACTTTGTAAAATGAATATTCTAAAAAGAGATTGGGTCCAGCATTGCTCAATCAGAAGTCAAATTTCAAAATTTCTTTCATTGGAAGGTAGATCGAACATTCTAGATTCCGAAAAGAAGCACGGTGCAAAAAGTTTTGACTCTAGTCAGTCTGCGCACTCCGCGCAGTCTGACTAGGGTCGACACTTTACGCACTACCCAGATGGTCCCTTTTCGCGTGACGGGTCACATATATTTGAAGAATCACACTCTAAATGGCGTCATCACGACGTCATCTTACGCGCATCATTTGGGTGATTTTTGGTGGAAGTTTACGTTCACCAGTGTTAATACCGCGTTAGAACAATCCTGTCAGTTGTTAATAGGTTTTCAAAACAGAAGCGCTCTCTTAGATTCAATTTACTCTTTTTCAAGAATTGTGTTCGTCTGACAACTATGCATTTTAAAAATGGAGTGAAACAAGGATTCTGCATAACTTGTTGAAACCTCAGAGACATCCCTTAAGTGCGAAATCATATGCAATTCTGAGATCGGGTGAATGTTTTGCTTTCGTAGAACTACTTTTCAGACAGAGTGAGCAATTTGCCCCTTGTTTCCCAATGGTCTATGGGAGGTCACTTGGTAAATGGAATGACTGGTATGGTAACCTCCCCTGACACTACTAATGATAATAGAATAATAACCTAGATCACACACATGAATACGGATACAACGCGAGCAGGAAGTGTAAAGTAGTTAGGTCGTGCGATAAAGGTTTATGCAATGGGGTTTACACTACTCTTCAACACACGACATTCAATCTCGAGAGTGTCTGCAATTATTTTACGTGCTTACCCCTTTTTTTCATTTGAAATGAAAATCGCTGAACATTAATTGATTATCCCTTTATTAAATTTTTCAAGCAACATAACAACATAATTTTGATTGTGACTACGGATAATCGATTAGTGTTGCAAAGAATAATGATACCTAGATAATCTGGTTGTCATTTCTTTCCTTTTATACCCAATTGATCAGACAATTACTCGTTTAACTACACCCGGCATAATGCCGAAAGTTATCGAAACCTTCTAATTACAGGACTTTTGTTGACGATCGACGATATATATTGAGAAATGTATATCTGAAGTAAGATGCGAACTTGGGTCAGGTCATTTTCCTTTTATCGTTATTTTGCATGTAAAATTATCGCAATTTTACATGTAAAATTTCTCTTTTCTCAACAAATGGAAGAATCACTCTAGTATGCCAACAGAAACGTCCACCATCAGTACTTCAGTGCTTTGATTCATCTGCGCGATCAAAATATAGGTTTTAAAGTACAAAACTTGTGCAAATATGAAAAAAAAGAAGAAATTCTGTGACTCGATTTCGTTTGAGAGAGGCTGATCTTTACCTCATTTAGGATAGAAAAAGCTATTACGTAAGCTCGTCAAGACTTGCTAAAAAATACAATTCTATTCTTTAGGCTACTCGTTTTAAACTAGACTGGTTTAAGTCCGTTAAATAGAGCATAGATATGTATAATTTATTTTAAAAAAAAGTTCCAATGAACTGAGAGCCCGCAAATGATTGTGTTTCAGAAACAAAATCTACGGAAAAATAAAAGGGGCATGTTATAATTTGATAACAACATGCCCCTTTTATTTTACTAGGTTTTGTTATCAAATTATAACATGCCCCTTTTATTTTGTTTTACTGCGTTCTGTTATCAAATTATAACATGCCCCTTTTATTTTTTCAAAACCCTATTCGAATAAAAATATCTTGATAGGATGGTACGCTTCAATCCGTGACAACACATTTCGAATCAATTTTTAGTATTGTCAAGATATTAAAAGGCTTTTACTGTATCTGACATACGAAAGGTGGAGGTAGTATTTGGGTAACACAAAAGATATATTGATACTGCTAAGAATACTTGATGACCGCGACAAAAGCAAAATTAAGCAATTTTAGGAAAGGCAAATGTTACCGCAAGGTAAATAAAAAAAACCACATGTAGAATTGAATTAAATTAAGCCAGATTAAAATCTTACGAAGCCCATACGGCGTCCGCAAATAGTGCAGTGCTCCCGTGGCGGCATACGGGTGCCGCAGATCTTTGAATTTTGTATAAATTACGTTATACAATTTTTATAAAATCTGAAACCAAAAGCTTGGCGGAGGCGCGAAGTCTGTAGACACGCCGAAGTAAAGGCACCGTACAAAATTCAAAGTTTTTCTTGTAAATCTTTACTGCGTCATCCTACGGTATCAGCGCGTCGACGTACGGAGACCGTATGACGACGGTCAACAAAAGATCCATTTTGCTTATTGCACGGTCTCCAAGCGGTGATCGGGTGGTACTTAAAGCTTCCAGGTAACATATCTATGATTTTCGTGTGGTCACGAGAGAGGAAGGGAAGAGAGAGAGAGAGAGAGAGAGAGAGAGAGAGAGAGAGAGAGAGAGAGAGAGAGAGAGAGAGAGAGAGAGAGAGAGAGAGAGAGAAAGGAAGAAAGAAAGAAAGAAAGATAGAGAGCTTCATACATGTAAGGTTTTTGAGATAGCTACAGATTACAGTATATAATTCTTTTAGAAAATGAAGGAAATGGGTGTTCAGAAGTATATATTTAAATTCCTTATCTGTATGGTTATTATCAAAGAAAAAAAAATGGAAACACAGATCTTTTTTATGTTCTTATTTGTGATTATTTCATGTATCAAAACTGGTAAGTTCAATTTCCTTTTAAACATAGCTAAACAATTTCAATCTTATTAAGTCGGATTTTTGTTTTTAGGGAGATTTTGTTTGTTAAGAGAATATCGATGCATTTGATTATATATCCCTTGTTGTCAATAATGTCAATAAGAAATTAGTTTAAGTTATTATGGTGGCTGCCCTGCTTTCAGGATGAAAACGTTAGCGAAGTGCTTTCGAAATGATACCTCGCTTTGCACATAAGTGTACGTGCAAAGCGGGGTATCATCTCAAAGCGCTCGCGAAACGCTTTTACATCCTGAACACAGAGCAGGCACACATGCGGTTATTTCATGATCTGAGTTTTGTCATTCGTTAATTTCTTTCAATTATTAATTTTATGTGCAATAATAATACGACAGCAACTATAACCCCCATTATAGTGAATAAGATCGTGAATTTGACAAGGTGAATGATTTTTGAATGATTTTGGAATTAAATTGGAAGAGGACGATGAGTGGAATTTGATTTAAATTTAAGGGAGGTAATACAGTTTTATTAACATCGTCAAAATTGGACGAAATTAGTGATTTTACCTGCTTTTAATAAGATGTACATATTTTTCTTTCTTGGTGATAAAAGAAAACAGAAAAGCACTGGTGATAAATTGAGTACTCGCAGAATTTTTACAACCAAATATAAACCAAGAAATTTTTAGACTGGAAGAAAAGACAGATATTATGTAAATTCAGAATATCGGCACATTATTTAGGAACTGAAAAAAAAAATGATGTAGAAAAAAATATACAGATAATGTCAGTCTGAGGTACAGGATGAAATTCTCTTTCTTTTTAAATGCCCCGATCTTAAAAAAGAAGGATCATGTACACTTTTTTAAAAAAAAAATCCAAAGACAAGCAATCTGCAATGTACCAACCCTAAATACACCTGAACTTTTTATCTGGTTGATGAGCTCAGAAGACATCTTTATATAAAGGAGTATTAGTATTTTGATTATTTAACTGTTTTACAAAAGGAAATTTATTTTAGTTTATATTTTTTCTGGTCTCTACACCTGTTATATAACGTAAATTAGCATTTACACCATCGTGTGTGACTATCTGTGAGCCATCGGCAACATGTACCTGTACATGTATGTGTCATGCAGTGACTTGTTCATTTGTCTTTTTTTTTTAGTTTGAGTGAGTGTTTTGAATGGATGAATGGAACGCTTTCTGATTGAATAAGAATGGTTTTGATCGGAATCAGTAACAATTTCACGATTAGAGTACATCGTTGAAAACCATTCTAAATCGCTCGTATTTATCATTCATTCCAACTCAATCAAACCAATCAAAAACAACCCAAAATTTTCAAAACATTTTGAAATCGTTGAAAAAATCAACATCATCTTTAAATCGATCAAATCTTTCCATGATTCTATTGGTTGGTGTGGGTTTTAAAGTGTGTAATTGGTACTTGATGACACTCAAACAGCTAATAACATCGTAACATTTACAGTCATCCCTTTCAAACGCTTCTAAATCAATCGTTCGACGCTCCATTCGTGGCAATCCTTCCGCTCATCCAAATGTTTCACAGTGGCCTGAAATCATTCGAAAACGTCACAGAATTGTTCTAAATGCTACACTAAGTTCATTCAAATCCAACAAAACATTTAGAGGGGTAGGCGCAACACTATTGTAAGCGCCTTTTTATTTTTAGGCACATACAATAGTTGTGCGCTGACGCCTCGATTTCTTTTTTTCTACAAGCGGGTGTTTATTTTGGAGCGACCATGAAGACACACACAAAAAAAATTATAGAAAAGTACGTAGATTTTTAAAAGGGGGTTAATAATATACTCGCTCATTCCATTCATTCAATGTCATATAAGAATAATCCCGTTCGACAATTTCACGATTTTATTTACTGTGTGTTTAAACAGAAATTAAGCAATCCATAAGCTGTTTCGGGGACCTTATAGCTAGATTTCGTGCGATGAGCCGTGAAATCTACTTCTTACGGTGATTTTCCATGCTATTCTTTCGAAATAGATAAAACAGATTTGAACAATTCCTTAAAAAGGTATAAATAAACTTCCAAATGAAACGTATTGCTTGTCATCTAAAGATCATTAGGTTTACTCATTCATGTACTTTCAAAGTTGAGAGCGGGGATCGCCTTCAAGTCCTATCACATGTTTTTTAAATATACCCGAAATACCTATGGTAATGAAGTCAATGCCTACGTCAGAGCTCAGTTTTGAAAATACAGCTATTTACATAATCCTAGTTTGAAAAAATAAGACAGTAACAATAAGATTTCTTTGCCTTTTCCAGTCCAAAGTATCTCGTGCTTTAGTTGTAATGGAACTTTGTCACCAGGTGGATGTAACAACACCGTGCAATGTGGATTTGGGGAGGTTTGAACGTTAACACTTTCTACCCGTTACGGAAAATGTGTTATTCTGTGGAATATATTTGCAAAACGAATTGAACCTAGATTCCATTTCAAAAATCACATAAGAAATATCACACTATATATCTTAGAGAATCTGCCTAAGGCAAAATAAATCGAATCTAGTCAGCCTACACAAATCCCTAAGATTTATCACGGACGACACTGTTCTCAGTTACCAAAATTACCCCCTTTTCCCAAAACGGGTCAGAGATTTAATTTCTCATGTATATTTGTATATTCAAACTTAGGACGAAAATAGTAGACCATTGTGGGATCGCAGCTTGAGGCTAGGAAACGGTGTAATGGTAGTACTGGTGTGAGAAATACCAGTAATCAATTGTCGGGTACCGCAGCAATTTGACTGCAAAATGTTAAAAGCGGCGTAAAACCCCATTCAATAAATAAAAAAAATCTAAAACACCCGTTTGTTGTGTTCGTATAGATATTCAATATTCCATAAAATGATTTTAACAATATTAAAAAGTATTTCAAACAAAAAAATGCAATACGTGTTGGGGAATATTAATTATTAGGCCATGTGTTTTGAGAGGAAACCTCGAGTATTACCATGGCCATAGTGTGGTCATGTCGTTTTCGTCGTCGTCTTCGAGCAATGGCTTTTTGTGATATTCCTCTTATAACTGAAAGCATTTACTGAAAATTGGGCACAGATGTTCACTATAAAATGCCAACCTTTACTATCAATGGGACTCACTCAACATGCATGTTTGCAAATTATGCCCCCCTTTTTCAATTACAATCTTTCTATTTTCTAATCCAGCATCCAACAATGAAGTCGATTCCTTGCGGCCTCACATATTCGTTTGAAATTTGTCTTCCACCAATGGGCGGATAATTGCAAAGCATATGTTGAATAAAAGCTGCAGTCGATATAGTATTGTTAATTGAAATACAGACCATCCATTGTAAGGCGCTCCAGCTTCTGTGAGACGCTACCCCCCCCCCCCCCACCCCCTTCAAACAAAAGGAATTCAGCCAAGCCTATGCACTCTTTGACGATGGTCATGTATTTATTTCTACTCGACTAATCATCAGCTACTGTTCTTTTGAGCATTTAGGACCCTAGACTTTTTCCGAACTCAACTGATTCTTTTTTTCAAAGCTATAAATTGAATAAAAATTTGAACATTAAAGATAACATTGATAAGCTGTTTTTTGAAATTACTTATTACTATCATCTTATAAATTCATTCATTTATTATAGTATTATAGTAGAGTTAAATATTTAATCATAAGTTCAAATTTGAGAAAATTCTCACTTGATCAAACGTTTTAGAATTTGGTGTTCATTTGTGTAATCTTATGCAATTTGTATGACCACATCGTTACAATCCATAAAAAAAGTCACATTATATTTTTGACCAGTCGGCCGAAAAAAAGGACCATTTCGGAACTCAGTACAATAAATGATTGAAAAAGAAATTAGTTTTAGTTAATGGGAAACAGAAATTCGCATTTTAAAAACTCCCATATGGGAAGGCAGAATGATCATTCTAGATATAGAAAATCAATCAAGTGCGAAAAGTCTCGATCCGCGCAGTCTGACTAGGCTCGAATTTTTTCGCACAACCCAGATGGTAAGTGCCATTTCGCCTATAGTTTACATTTGTGTTCATCGTTACTTTAGGTGTGTGCGATACAGAAACTCGTCAATATGACCTATAATACAGGATGTTTTCCTCAAACGGTGAGTTGGTAAACAAATCTCTGCTGTCAATCAAACATGCAATCGACCAATCAAAACATTCGTAAGGAATTTAAAACGAGGTGACTGTTGAACTCCCACACTTTCCGCCATTTTGGTTGAAATAAGTTAATAAAATATGAGAAGTAAAATATGAGACAGAAAGCTTGAGTAAGTTGTAGTTGAGACATTTAGGTGGCTCTCCAACAATTTTGTGTTTTTTTTTTTATGTAATTGTCTGTATACTGTACAGTTAATTGACGTTTCAATATCTTAGGGGCGTGTCGTGACGTAGGTCAAAGGGATGGGACTCATAAATTTAATACAAAACAGGTGAACATTTGACAAGTCCCAGTTATAAGGGTTAGCAGATGACATTTCAACTTGTTTTCATATTAAAAAAGATGAATAAGATAGTAAATAGTAAAAAAAAAAAATAAGTTTACAAGCGGATCGCGGCAGCTTTATTATCTAGTTATAAAAATCTTAGGCTCATGTTCTTATGAAACCGACAGAAAAGAAGTATTTTTTTATGAAATGCCCCTCTTTCCATTTCATTTCTAATAAATCTATTCTACTTTCTTCTAATGTTCCTAATGTGGGTAAAAACCAGGGGTCAGTTTCATCAAAACATTTAAGAAGTTTTTTGTCTTACTGATAATTTTTTAAAACAACTATCACTTTACCTAGTTATTGATGGATTGGCGATACGTGATTTTTGTCCTAAATGTTGTTAGTAATGGGTAAGACAAAAATATGTCTTAAATGTTTTGGTGAAACTGGCCCCTGAAATACTGGTCACGTAGTAAAACCTGCATGAATTTCAGAATTGTACATCGATGGGTCGAATTCTGATTGGTAAACGTGACATTTTCAATACGAGGTACCAGTTCTGTCAGAGTTGTTGTTACTATGATAATTGCAATAACGTGGGATGTGGGTCAGAAGGTAGGTTCAATGGAGGTTCAGTGTGAAGATCGAACTTAAACTATCGTGGAATACTATTGAATGAGTGTGTAGAGCGAGTTTTGAATGAATGAATGAAGAACTACGCTCATTTTGGCAAAAAGACAAATTTGCAATATTTCATGTGACCCCTTTTAAAAAATATACGTTGCATTTCTTGAAAGAATTTCGCGAATGTTTCAAATCTTTACGAGTAAAAAACTTTTCATACTTTTGAACGAAGTTGCGAAGCATTGTGAACGATTCTGAAACATTTTCGAATGGTTTTGGAGCGTTTCTGAATGTACTGAGTGAATGTTTGGAATGGAAAGGCGAAGCGATTTAGAATGGCTTCGAAAGGGAACAGTGTCAGCGAAATGAGCTTAAAGAAGTGGGCCCGTAATAGTTCCGCAATGTTTCGGAACCCACAATCTTTCACAATGTCAACCGAGGTTTCCTAATGAAATCATTAGGAAACCTCGATTGTTATTGTTAAAGTTAATTACTTCTGAAGCATTGCGGAACTATAAAGGGTCCTTAAGGTCGAAAACCTAAAGTGAAAATGGTCAAATCGGCTCGATCTCCGAAACACATCTTTATATAGCATTTTAATTAAACATCTCCGTTTTTAACGTTATCGTCATAGCAGTGCTTACATGTCGTAAATGCCTATTCAATATATAGCGGATGTTGAATGAGTGGTCATTGAATACCGAATTTATTAAAATTCAGTCTTCTATAAACAGATAAAACGAGGCTGCGCCGAGTTTTTATCTGTTTATAGATGACAAGTTTAATAAATTCGGTATTTTATGGGTACAACTTTGATATTCTATTTATAATATGACCCGAAATTTGCGAAATCGTCAAAATTCTTAAAATTCAACATTTCAATTGTCCGCGAAACTTATGACGCCGTTTATAACTGACGTCACAATATATACATTATATCGTCATTTTCGCGGTAACGAAATAGCGTTGCAATGCGCCCCGAGCTCATTTGCATAGTTATTTTACCAGAGTAATATCACCCGTGTAGTATCAAAATATTCAACGGGGATTTTCTCTCCCTCGACGTAGATCATATAATAAATATACGTCATAGTCTATCGTTTTGGATAGAGTTATTGCATTTTCTTAAAGAATTGTCTGCTCATTTCTTAACGCAACCAATGAAGGTATTGATTCAAAACACACTGAAAGGCGGAGTTTTATTTTTGTTTAAACAAATCTCAAACTCTAGGCACTCCAAAAAAGACAAAGCGCAATTTATGCCGTTGGATAAAATCATTTCTTTAAACGCTATTTTTGTGCAACGACAAGGATAAACCTTTGTTTAATGTATTACAGATTATACTTTTTTAAGCTGCAAAAAGATTCGTGCTAGTTTATATTTTATATCTAAGCTTAAGGAATAAATTTAGACCATTAATTAACCTTGATATCAATCAATTTAAAGACTTACAATAAAAACTTTATTTCAGAGGAAGAGTGCAAGAAGTATCTGGGAAAGGGATATTTTTACGACAGTGTGACGCAAATCTGTGCCAAGGTCGTAAAATCCAACAATAAGTTCAACTATTCGGAGGCGGAGTCTAATTGTCGAAAAGACAATGCCCGGATGATCATGGCTGATACAAAAGACAAACAACAGTTCCTTCTTAGCTGGATATATACACATCCTAGTAAGAAGTCATCTATATGAGTGCAACCTTTGGAATATTTAATTCTTCTTCACCAAAAATTCCTGCTACAGGCCGTAGCAGGTAGTGTATTGTAAGATCAGACTGCCTAGACATGCAGCCTGATCTTAGCTTACACTGACAGGTTCTACTTAACTGTTATCAGAAAGCCAAGCTGGTATAAATGTAAAAAACAACAACAACAAAAGGAACAAAAAACAAACAAACAAACGAACAAAAGTTGGAAATATATTTGACACAAATTTAAATCTACAACATAAGGGTAAATTCTACTTTGTATATCAAAATCGAGCATTATGGTTGACTAAAATTAGAACGCTTCTGTACTTTATGCCTGCAAAAAGGTACAGTATTTTTTTTTTGTATGACATCATCTAATTGGGTCTCAAGAACTCAATAGCAAGGTTCATAGGGGTCCTTGTTTAGGGTTTGGCAGTCCCAGCTTTAGATGTAAGCTATTTCGTTTTAGTCATCCTCATGTTTTGTGTTGAAAAAGGTTTTGAATAGTTTTAAATTCTCCTCTGATCTTGGGGACTAACATAAGATAGTTTTTAGGGTCTTGTGCTTCGTTTCACTTATCTTCTTTCGAAAAAAATAAGCGTAGGTCAAAATCTAAAATCGTAACTTCTATTTCATTCATCGTTAGATTCTGCATTGCAATACGAGGGTGAATCAAAGATTACGTAGACTAGCGTTGCAGAAATTTTGCTTTCGCAGACTTTGAAGAGAAAACTACCTTGTTATTAAATTGAGTAATTTGTCTTTCTGTGGTGTATATTTGGATGAAATCCAAATAGTTGGTCACCTTTAGCAACCATTCTAAAACATGTAGTCATTTGGTACCGGCGCACGGTAACGACGTCAACATGACGCTGCGGTATTGATAAGTTCCGTCTCGAAAGTCAGCACTTTTCAAATTACTTTACTCAACAATAAACACGATTTCTGCATCGCCTATCCATTGGATAAGTACTATTTTCATATCCATCTGATCCAAAACGATAAACTTAAATGTGTAATGTGTCTAAACGATTCTGAACTGATGTTGTTCTGTGACAATTACAGATTTAACACCGAAGAGACGTTTTGCATTCTCCGAGTGCATTGAAGTCGTCTTAAGAATATGGTTCCAATGAGAAGATGCATGGCAGAACTCCGTTTTAAGTACTGCAGAAGAAGCTTTAGATTTTTAACTTACGCAAAAAATGGTCGTAAGATGTTTGGTTAAACAGGCCCCAGGCTACCAATCTCTGGGTCTCAGACTCGAAAACGAGCATCCCTTAAAAACCCGAATGTTGCTCCATGAAAATATACAAAACTTGTAAAAAAATATTAACTAATTAATATCCTTCTATTATCAGAAATAAAGGAAATATACTTTCTTTTATTAGAAAAATAACCTTAAATATTACCATGTTTTAGGAATCCATCTGGTGTATTCATACAGTTTATGTCTTTTCCTTGGAAATAAGACGTCGCAATTTCATTTGACAATAATATATACAATACGTGGTCTCAATGACTTAAAGAATGGATGTCAGAAGAAAAAGACTTAAACCTTTTGGGTTTCTTATTTTAAACGCCCGTCGAAAGACGAGACGTATTATGGGGCCAACTTATTTCTGACCCCGGGTGGGTATCTGTCCCCGCTATTCCAAAGTATCTCTCAGAATGCGGGTTATCAGCTCTAGACTGGTCTAACTATCGACTATTAGAATAGCCTAGAATAGGCTATTCTGATAGTTGAAAGTAGGACCAGTCTACACTCGGGGGTAGGATCCAGGTCAGAAATAAGTTGGCCCATGGTAAAACCTGTGGCGTCCGGAGTCATGCATACGGGCGGACGGGCGTCGTCCCCTTCCTTATCCGGAGTATAACTCTGTTACCTTTTGTCCGTACTTGAAACTTGGCAGTCACGTTCCTCTCATGATTAGGGAGTGCACTGCATAAGAAACTCAACTCTAAATAGCTTATTTCTCTAGTTATTTGCCTTCGCCGTTTTTCATACTTGGACATCCAGCAGCTCAACAAGCGTATCTAGTGACACATTGCCACCTTGTTAAATAATGACAAAAACATAATTATGTCTGTTTTCAATTCAAAGAAATCGGAGATTTCTGGATTGGTCTTACAAAGAACTCTAGCGATGGATATCGATACCATTGGTTCGATAATCAGCCAATGAATTGGGAGAACTGGGGAAACACCTTCCAGAAACAGCCAAGTGACGTCAGAACTGGAAATGAGGATTGTGTGTATCTTGATTCAAATGACAACTTCCAATGGCATGACGGTCGCTGTGACGAGCCCAAATCAGGATTCATTTGTGAGATCTGGAATATAACAAACAAAAACTTAGGTAGATATAAAAACAATACCGAACCTCTTGTCGTTATCCCAAAATGTAAAGAGAGAAAGATCGTTTGATACTGTATCAAATCGATTTATGTTTTCATTTCGTGAACAATAAAGCTATACTTTTACGAGTGGTGGAGTCAGTAGTGTAAAAATAGCTTTTTTTGTTCACAAAATGAAATATAAATCGATATTACTAAGAAAACAAGCGATTATTTTATTTCTTCAATGCAAAAATGAGACAAAATGTGAAGGTTTTAGGACAAATTTTCATAAAACTTCTGTTTAATAGGGACTACAGTTGACAAGTTGAAATGTGCTTAATTTGTAAATAAAAAGGAAATCTATATTTTAAAATGTCTTCAATTAAAAAAAAATAAAAAAAAATATTTATATCGTTTTTTTACTCTAGGTTTATAATTTGGGGAGATTTGTTTTATTTGTTATTCAAATGAGGTTTTGCTTCTAAAGGCACAAGCCGCATGCAGGCTATTTTATCGTCGATGTTCTGTTAAAACATCGCATCTGCAGCTTGATACAAGCTGTAAATACGAGTTTTTAGCAAAAAAATGGACAAAAAAATAAACTGACGACAAACAATTGCCTATGGTTCCTTTACAAATTTTTAGGTTCACATTGTCGGCGTAAGGTGTTTGATGGCTACCTCTATGATAGTGCCACCAATATGTGTTTAAAACTGAAAGACAGCAATACTCTTCAATATACACACGACGATGCCGCAAAATACTGTGCTGGTGAACCTGGGGCTACTCTGGTTAGGGTATTTACCAAGGAACGAACTGACGTAATTACGCGATGGATTTATTCTAACCATGGTAAATCGGTGACCTACTATTCAAAACATCGTGGAATTTACCGTTTAAAATATTTCTAGGGCACTGACTCATCGCTCTATGTATAACATTCAAGACACTCATTCCAATCAAGCGAAAACGCTTCAAAACCGATAAAAACGGCATTGAAAAAGTCATATACGATCAACCTTTCATTCAAATTGATCAAATCATTTTATTATTTTAAAGGCTGGTGTGGGTTTTAAAGCGTCTAATTAGTCAATTTAGATACACATAACATTTAAAACTCGCTAATCCTTCGAATTCAATTTCATTCAGAAATCATTTCGAAATCATTCAACATGTCGATTACACGATGTGGTAACCGTTTGAAATTCTTGCCGTGATTCTCACACGTGAACAGTTACACGAAAATATACGAATACTGTTGAGCATGTTTTGTTGTTGAAAATTTACATTTTAGCTTGCCGATGGACAAAAGTCGCATTCCAAAAATGATTTTATTGAAAAGCATACTTAGTTCTGAACGAAAGTAAGCACCTTAAATTTTTGCATTTTCCCGAATTTAACATGCAGTGAATATGGAAATCTACCGAATAAAATCCACGTCAAACTTTTTAAGATAAGACTATACATGTAGATATAAGGCCTGCTATCGGATTTCAAAGAATATATGCGACCCGTCACGCGAAAAGGGACCATATGGGAAGTGCGTAAAGTGTCGACCCTAATCAGACTGCGCAGACTGACTAGGGTCGAACCTTTTAACGATGTGCTTATTTTCTGAATCAAGAATGATCAATCTACCTTCAAGTGAAAGGATTTTCGAGTCACAACCTGTGGTTGACCTAAGCTGGACCCAATCTCTTTTTCAAATATTTATTTAACAGAGCTCCCAGATGGTCCCTTTTCGCGTGACGGGTCACATATATATACTGCATACTTTCAGACTGCTTACATGACGTTGGGCTATGCGCCATTACTAGTAACATGCGATGTTTAAAACCAAAGTTTAGGACATTATTTCTTTTTTTTTTTTAACTTCTGTTCTTGGGAGGGCCGACCCAAGTTTTTTCAAAACTAAAATTAAAAAAAAAAATGAAATTCCATCAATTTTGTTTTTATTTACCCTGATGGGATACTTTTGTCTGGTATGAAAAATGTATTTCACTTAATTATTTTCTTTAGAACCAGCTCCTTTAAGGGGGGAGGGGGGGTGTCTTTAGACAATATTATATTCTACCTCTAGAATTGAGTAATTGATGTTTTTTGACACAACAACAGCAACTTAAAAAGAATTCATGTTTTTGCAAGAACATTTCTGAGAAGAAGTTAAATGAACTCATTCTGATAAAAGAGTGGTTCTTTCAGTTTATATTTTTTACTCCGATTTAAGGATTCAGGGCATTTTATTTATTTTTTTTTCATTCCCTCCTCCGATCCTTTGTCTTGTATTATTTTTCCAGAGAACCAGAAAATAGTTATATTAGTAATTACCTTATTAATTGTTGTATATGTGACCTGTCATGCAAAAAGGGACCATCTTGGAACTCTGTGAAATGACTATTTGAAAAAAAGATTTGGTCCTGAATTTGTCATCCACAGGTCGCATTTCAAAAAATCTTTCATAGGAAGGTAGATCTAACATTCTAGATTCAGAAAATAAGCACATTTCGAAAAGTTTCGACCGAGTAAGACTCCGCAAACCGCGCAATCTGACTAGGGTCGACAATTTACGCACTACTCAGATGGCCCCTTTTCGCGTGATGGGTCACATATGTTAATATATGATGACAGTGATATTGTTTGTCTCTTCTGTTTATGTCCGCCAGCAAATAGCAGTGATTATTGGATCGGCCTTAAAGATGTTACAAACTCGAGTAAATTCGAATGGGTGGACGGGTCTAATACCACTAACTATAACAACTGGGGAGGCCCGGACCGGGGCAAGAACAAAGTTTCACAGCCACACAGGACGGGCCTCCAGGATTGTGTTTACATGTCTAAGGACTTCAATTATACTTGGTTCGCTGAAAGATGTGACGAGAATAAGACTGGATTTATATGTCAACATTTTCCGACCGCCAGCGAAAAGGGAGGTAAGAATAGGGATCAATAACCAACCTTCTGAATACATGAAATAATGTCAAGTCCCCACAGATCGTACAGAAATATCGTGAAATTGACAAAGTGAAAAGTTTTGTAATGTTTTTGGATCAAAATTGAACGAGTGAGATGAGTGAGTTTTGGGTGAAAATAGAGGGAATTAATCCAATAACGCTTATTTTGTTCAAGATAAAATATGTATGTAAGTTCTAATGAATAGCGTCATATATTTTTCAAGAACCAATCAGACGCTAATAATTTCAATAACGTCAAAGAGATTGCGATTTTTTTCGAAAGTACTTGGTCATGATTTTTTTTTTGCGTTTTTGAATGGTTTGAGGGAGCGTTTGGAAAGAATGAATGGGGCGCTGAGTGAGCGATTTAGAATGGTTTTGATTGAGATAAGTGTCAATTTCACGATGTTATTAACTGTTATTAACTGTTAATGGGGTTTTCTGTGTACCTTGATTGCTGCCAATATTCTGCTGATGTAAATTTATAAGACATGAAGCACTATGAAGACTTCTTGTAGGTGAATATAAAGACAAGGTTAATGCGAAATCCTTTGATAAAGCCAATATATATATAATACGTACTTAGTGTTTTGTATGAGAAAAAATATCTAACGAGGTTGGGAGAATTGAAAATTGTCGAGGCTCTGCCGAGACAATTATCAATTCTCTCACCCGAGTTGGATATTTTTTTCATTCAATACACTAAGTACGTATTATATTTATCTTATAACCTATATTTGTCTTGTTTTCGTCGGTTTTTCTAACTGAAATGCAAGTTTCTAAAAATAACCGCATTATATCATTGTTCTAAAAATAACTATGTGATATCATAAAAAATATCATACGGGATGTTATCACACGGATATTTGTATAATTATAAGATAAAAAACAAACATTGGATGAAATACTAGTTGTATTATTGATCTATGTCGCAAAACTCTGTGGTTTGGACGGCTAGCTGGTCGAAATGGAGCTGCGGGGAGGTCTTGCGTTAGACCTCCCCGCAGCTTAAATTGTTCCTTTCCTTGACATGAATGTAATAAATAAAGTGCCAAATAAACTCGAAATAATAAATGAAATTTTTGGGGTTGATATCGAAAGATTCTTGAATTATTGTCTGGTGATGATTTGAAATTAACAACTATATTTAGACTTTTGCAATGTTATAGTTGATAACATCGTGAAATTGACAATCACTCGAAATAGCTCGCTAATCGCTCTATTCAAAACACTCATTTTAATCGCTTAAACAATCCCCAAAATATATCAAAAACCGTTCGAAATCGTTCAAAACAGTCATCATTTACTAAGATATTTTTTTTCATCGATTGTATTGACCGGTTGGGACTTTATACCGTCACTTCAATCCTTAAAGAATTACAAACAGGCAAATACTTAGATTTTATTAAAGGGCGGGAATGGAAACGCTAATTTCTAAATTTGGACGTATTTTTCGATATAATAGACCCCTTGCTCCTCCCATTAATTCAAATTCATTTAGAACAATTAAAATTCATTCGCCTTTTCAATTTCAAGATAATAATAACTGTAACAACATAGATGAGTTTCCGCTATTTCAGCCGCCGTCATAGAGCAATTGGTAGCTAGAGGTCCCGGGTTTGGACCCCGACGGCGGCACTCATTCTTTCCGGCTATTTGTTTCTCACCAATGGGTTAATAATCGTAGACCTATGTGATGTAGCAGCTGGAGTTTACGAAAGGGTCTGATGGTTGTACTGGTGAGAGAAATTCCAGGAATCCATTATTAGGTGCTCCAACCGCCGCGATATAACTGAAATAATGTTGAAAGCGGCTAAAAACTCCATTCAATTAATCAATACTCTATTTCAGCTCCCGGTGGTGGATGTTTTAACCGACTATCAAAAGGCTATTTCTACGACCTGTATACAAAGACGTGTGTCAAGGTATTCAGTGGTGGTAGTTGGGACCGTAACGCAGCGCATAATGAGTGTAACCAGACGGGGGATAATTTGCTAGAAATATCAAATCAGAACGTCGACAATTATGTGCAATATTTGATCAGGAGTCTTGGGCGTAAGTCGATTTTATACAGTGTAGGAAAGTTGTGTACTATTTGAAAATTGATGAAACGCTTGCCACGTCCATTGGCCTTCAGTTAAATATCCCTTAATTATTTAAACTTTATTTATCTACAAAATATATAGTTTTTGATATAAACAAGAGAGCAAATCGTAGGAAGGCGATCTAAATGCTGTAACTTTAACCTGTTTAAGTTATAGTTAAGACTTTTAAGTCGTCCACCAATGAAAATTGGTTGAAACAAAATGGAGAAAATTGTCGACTGACGTGATAATCGATCTGTGATCGGAATCAGCTCCTTAGATTCAATTAAAGCCCCAGTCTGCGTTTAGAGTAGATACATCGCTTATTCACGAACAACCTTGAATAATTATTCTTGATTTAGTGTTATGAAAGATGAGTATAAAAAATACACTTCAGGCGACAAACGGTGGCTTTTTCGGGAAACGCATAATCTGTCATATAAAGTATTATATGTAAATGATATTTTGGTAACGTGAAACACACCCACCAGAAGGGACGATAATGCGCTCTATTCAAATCGGAGTCCGAAATATTGAGAGTCATAAATATTCATTATGTTAGGTCTATATTTAGATCATCGAGTCAGAATCATTTGCATTACAGAATAGTGGAATGACAAATTCAAGTTTATCTGTGAGAACACAGACTGGGACTTTAATATTAGTTCAGATTACAGCGATTATTCAGGATTAATTGATGGATTCCAATTTAAAATCTGGGTACAAATTATTTAAAAATCCAGTCATCAAAACTTGATTAAGTACATGGGGAAGAATACAATATATATTCAGCGACACTAGAAAGTTAATATGCCTTGGGATGATTTGACCATCAGTTCGCATTATCGTCTCCTTTCGGCGGCCTGGGCGCGGCCTTTCATTTACAGATTTATGGCTACGGGCAAATTCTCTTTTTTATGTGAGGACAGCTTGCAGTTTGAAGAAAATCCTGCTTCGGCCAAACCGAAAACCAAATGACGTCGTGCGTTAATCAAACGTCCCATTTGTGCAAATCTCTCAATAATCTATGTTCCCTTATAAAGGGATCACGTAAGTTTATTTGTGCGAAAAATATTCACATTTAGTGCAAGTATCGTATTTTGCAAAGAACAATACTATTTGAAAGATCGAAAGTAGTTTGGGTGGTAACTTTATAATGACGCTAGTTATATATACTAATGGCATGAATTAAGCATACTATTCTGAAATGCGAACTAGGATTGACTTCCACTGTATTTGATATATTAAAGGATTCCTTTGCTGAGTGCGTACATGATGCATTCTCGTAATTCGGAACGCCACTCGGCCAATCTCACGATCAACTTCAGATGTACATAGACGGACCATTTTAAAAATCAAAGTACTGAAAGTACTGATAAGTTGGAATGCGTTCAAGAGAAGCTGACGCCTCCCGCCCACCACAGGTGATCACATAATACTTCTCGTCTTTTGACGGGCGTATATAAACCAATGTATTCCAACAACGAGAGACGCTTAAAACTCTGAATCGCTATACAGGACTGTCACGCCCAAATGTATGGGCTAATGACAATTTTGCCAACAATATTTGAAGGGGGTCATCAAAGGAACATTCTTGTAAAGTTTGATTGAAATCTGCTCAGTGGTTCAGGAGGGGATGTCGTTCAATGATTATGGGCTCAAAATAAGCCCCGCCCTGCCATTCCCATAGTTATTTGCCAACGGACGACGGAGTCAGGATTATCCTAAAAAGCTCTCCTTGAGCACGTTGTGCTCAGGTGAGTTAAAAAAGAAGAAAATAATACGGACCATACAGCCGACTAATGGACGCACAGGGGAACACTTATTCACTCAAAACAAATTTTATTTTATTTTTCAAATGAAATCTGCTCCATTCGAGTTATATATTACATTTTTAATTAGAAGTGTCTCAAATTGGACCTCAACAAGTGATTTGTCCGTGATAAAAAGATATTTTCGCAGGGAAGTCTTTACTTCATGAGTTGGTATCTAAAGACAATTTTTGGACGAAGTTCAATTGTGATTTCGACCTTTCTGACTCCAAAATTGGGCACTTTCTCGGGTCATTGACAAGTTTTATGATTTGGGTCAATTGGTTGTTCAGTTAGAGTGGAAACTCTTAACTGTTTAAATTTACTGATGACCGTGACATGTATGACCCCGAAACAATAAGACATTTCTTTGGGTCATGGGCAATATTTGTGTAAAGTTTTGTTATTGCAGGTCAACTGCTTCTCCGTTTATCTAGCGGAAAGAAAAAGATCAATGGACTGAGAGACAGACATGATGAAATCAATATTATGCTACTCTACTTCTGAGTTGGGGTACAGTTAATAACATCGTGAAATTGATAAGATGAACGATTTTGGAATGAATTAGGCATCATGATGAATGAGTGAGCGGAGCGAGTTTTGAATGAAATTTTAGGGAGGGAATCCAGTGTCGCTTAGTTTGTTCAAGATGAACAAAATTAGCTATATATAAAACCTATATATAAAATATGCATAAAAGTTCAATCAATAGCTTTCTATATCGTCAATAACCAATCAGACGCTTTAAATTTCAATTGTGTCAGGGAAATCGCAAATTGGTTCTTGCTTAATTCATTTTGAATGTACATGTTGATCTTATTTTTAGCTCACCTGAGCACGAAGTGCTCAAGGTGAGCTATTGGGATCGTAGAATGTCCGTCGTCCGTCGTCAGTCGTGCGTCGTGCGTCGTCCGTCGTGCGTCGTCCGTCGTGCGTCGTCCACAATTTCTTTAAACATCTTCTCCTCCTAAACCAGAGGGCCAATCTTGATGAAACTTGGCAGGGATGTTCCTTGGGTCAAGCTCTACCAAAGTTGTTCAAATAAATGAAATCCACCCTTAACTTTCCCTTTACCCTTAACAAAAAGGGTGAAAATATGAAAATCTTTAAAAATCTTCTTCTCTGAAACCAGAAGGCAGACAGCTTTCATATTTGGTATGTAGCATCATCTAGTGGACCTCTACCAAGTTTGTTCATATCAAGACCCTTGGGTCATATTTGGGCTTAGCCCGGGCCCAACCCTTTTTGCATAGAATCAAAGAGCGAAAATCTTTAAAAATCTTCTTCTCTGTAACCAGATGGCAGACAGCTTAAATATTTGGTGTGTAGCATCACCTAGTGGGCCTCTACCAAGTTTGTTCATAACAAGACCCTTGGGTCATATTTGTGCTTTGCATGGGTGCATCCCTTTATCTCTTATGAGCACGAAGGGTAAAAAATTGAAAATCTTCAAAAATCTTCTTCTCTGAAACCAGAAGGCAGACAACTTTCATATTTGGTATGTAGCATCATCTAGTGGACCTCTACCAAGTTTGTTCATATCAAGACCCTAGGATCATGTTTGGGCTTTGCCCGGGCCCAACCTTTTTTACATAGAATCAAAGAGCAAAAATCTTTAAAAATCTTCTTCTCTGTAACCAGATGGCAGACAGCTTAAATATTTGGTGTGTAGCATCACCTTGTGGGCCTCTACCAAGTTTGTTCATATCAAGACCCTTGGGTCATATTTGGGCTTTGCACGGATGCATCCCTTTATCTCTTATGAGCATGAAGGGTAAAAAAATGAAAACCTTCAAAAATCTTCTTCTCTGTAACCAGAAGGCAGACAGCTTTCATATTTGGTATGTAGCATCATCTAGTGGACCTCTACCAAGTTTGTTCATATCAAGACCCTAGGATCATATTTGGGCTTCATCTGGGCGCAACCCTTTTTACATAGAATGAAAGAGCAAAAAGGCATATCTGTCTTGCTCTTCGCTGAAAACGTTGCATGGTATTGATCTTAGGCAATTATCTTCTTTTTGAAATCTGCCTATCTAATTAATGTGATGTCCCAGGGGTCATAGAGACTCAGGTGAGCGATCTAGGACCATCTTGGTCCTCTTGTTTAATAACTTTGAGCGGTTTTGAATGGTTTGAGTGAGTGTTTGGAATGAATCAATGGAGCGCTGAGTGAGCGACTAAGAATGTTTTTAAATGATTTGAATGTCAATTTCACGATGTAACTAACTGTATGGTGGTGCTCTTAAACGTGTTGATGTGTAAGGATGTGAAGAAAACAAATTGAACTAGTTGAGTTTGTTTCAAATGGCAAATTGTCTTGGTGATAAATGCAATTGGGCAAAGATATTCATAATTCAATTAAAAATATGGTGGCAAGGGTTTATGAGGATAAGTATTGTTTTTTTACAATGAAACATTCATGTAGATAACTGCAATATGACGAAAAAAACGACAAAATGATGCAAAAATATTTATTTACTTTATAAGTGTATCATCACTTTAAGAAAATATTTTTATTTCGTAGCTTAGACAGAAATTTACAATATAACACCTACTCAAAGAAGGTCGTTCAGAAAGAGAAACTATGTTTTTAAAGGAAGCTATAACATTATTCTACAAAAAAAAAAGGTCGCGACCTTACCAAATAAGCAGATCACGTGATTGTCTGTGCTATTACTACAATACTGAGAAAACAGATCGCGACATTACCAAATAAGCAGATCACGTGATTGGCTAGTGCTATTGTTAATTGCTGACCTTATTGGACTTGACTTATCACATGATTTCCAAATATGGTAATGCAAACATATGATACTGTTATATTCGTACGCGATTTTCAATAAATATCGTTTAAAACATAAATTAGCGTGTTAATAATATACGTGAATGATAGTTGTGTAATTGTACAGCATTATTACTTTTTGATGAAATAAACTGTATGTCTTTGTCAAGTTGAGATATACAAAATAGGCCGAAGTGTATTCACATCCTGTTCACGTGATATGTGTTCTCAAAAAACCCGAAATGAAATTATCTTGTGTTCATTTTGCGGTTTTGTTAAATCTAAGTTGGAATTGCTCCGCATTCCAACTTAATTACGGGAAACCTTGGAAAAACTCGATGACGTCAGTTAAAATGGCGTTAGCCCTCGAAACTGTGAGTGAAAACATTCGACGTCGCCAACGCTACTCGTTTAAGTCACTGACGTGGAACCATCGTATCCCGATATTAATATCTTTAGATCCTTAAATAACGACTGAAAAAAATCTTAATTTTTGAGAATGATTCGTCATTCTCAAAAATACAGATTTTTCAGCCGTTATTTTCTGTAAAAGATATCAATCTACAGTGCTAGTTTTTCTGACACTGTTTCCGCCTAACAAAATGCACGATTCCGTTACATACAGTTAATTACATCGTAAAATTGACACTCCTACCGATCAAAACCATTCTAAATCACTCACTCAGCGCTCAATTCATTCATTCCAACCATTCACTCAAACCATTCAAAAACGCTCAAACCCATTGAAAAACATAGAATCAACAACGTCATTCAAAATAATTTTTGATAGAGAAAAATCGCGATTTCAATGGCATTATTCAAATTGTTAACGTCTCATAAGTTCTTGGAGAAATAGGAGGCTATGTATAGAACTTGATGCATTTTTTATTAAAGGGAGGTAATTCATATTGCAAATTTTGTTCATGCTGAACAAAATTTGCAATACTGGATTACCTCCCATTAAATTCACTCAAAAGTCGCTCCACACACTCATTCAATTTCATTCCCAAATCATTTCATAACTATTCACCTTGTCAATTTCACGATGTTGTTAACTGTACCCTTCCGCCTTACATACATCCTAGGTCTGATGCAGTTAACTGGAATAGCCGAGTGATGTTCTGAATGGCGTTCTCGTATGACTGGTCACATTTCGACGTCTATGTTAAACGTCTTTTCTGTTCATTTTTAAATTATGTCCTACATGTTTTTTTCAGAGTACTCCATAACTGACTTTTGGATTGGTGCAAAGTACTACAACAACAACAATGGTTATCTCTGGCAGCACGAGAACTCTACGATAACTTACGAGAATTGGTACAAGTTTTCGGCACGTCCGAAAAACTGCGTTGTGCTGGATCAAAATGACAGCTATCGATGGGCACCCAAAGAATGCGGTTTTAGAGCTAAAGGGTTTATATGTGAACTTGACACTGAGGCTTTTAGTGATCTTCTTTTAAATAAAACTACTATAATCTAAATGAAATCTTACGTTTCTTTGGGGTTTCAGTTACTTTATAAGATGGAATCGTTTATGTTAAAAAGGTCGTGGAAAGGGTATTAAAACCGTATTACTTGTTGAACCTTTCAGCACTGTTATAATTTGAAGGTTAATAATACGCAAAGAATTGATAACTAAGTGCTGGAGCAACATTGCACTCACAATCTCGCACCAGGAGAAGTTATTTACAATTTTCGTAAAAAAAAATATCAAAAAAACAAGGTCAACAAAGAAAATCTGTAATTGGTAAACATACGTTTCACTTTTGCAAATTTCATTTTTAACCCCCCCCCCCCCCAAAAAAAAAAAGAAAGGTGATAAAACAAACAAGAACAAAAATCAAGAGCTTAAACGGATTAAATATAAGATTGATCTCTGAATTGAGAGATTGAGGCTGCTATTCAAACAAACAACAACAACAATACTTACAACAACGAAGCAGCAGGTGCAGCAGCTGTTACTTCAACAACAAAGCCCCGGTTGACCTATTCAATCATTCATTTTGAACATACAAACCAATGCCTCGACACTTTCCGCCATTGGTATTAACATTTTCAAAAAAATAAATATATAAATAAATAAATAACGTGAAAGCATTACCAACGTTTTTCCTTTTCTTTATGTCCATAATCGTATAACTTGCAGACAATGACGTTGGCAACCAGGGGCGTTGCCTTGAGAAATCTAGGTGTAGGCAAGACGATACCAAAGGTTAGTTTTATCGTAGACTCAAATATCCGATCATGTAAGGGTGCGTGATGGTGTAATCTTTCTCACAGCCTCCTCTTTGATATAGTTAACAACATCGTGAAATTGACAAGATAAATGATTTTGGAATTATTTTAGAATGAAATTGATTCAGTGGGAGGAGCGGGTCTTAGTGAATTTAAAAGAGGTAATCAAATATCGCTTATTAGCGATATTTATTACCTCCTTATGATAAAATATGCATACAAGTTCTATGAATAGCTTCATATTTCTTCTAGAACCAATCAGACGCTCATAATTAATTATTTCAGTCAAATCGCCATTTTTTCTAGCTATATTTATTTTAAATGAAGTTGTTGAAATTATTTTTAATGATTTTGGGGCGTTTTAAGTGGTTTAAGTGAGTGTTTGGAATGAATGAAGCGCTGAGTGAGAGAATTAGAATTGTTTAGATTGAGATGAATGACAATTTAACGATGTTTTTAACTGTAAGCGGATGCTCCCCATCAATCTTTTAGAAAAAGGCCTGCGCTATTTCAGCTTCGGTTAACCACGTACTACATGCATGATCTGTTTGTGTTTTTTTTCTTTTTGTCTCAGATAATTCATATTTTCTAGCATAATTTTTCCGTGCTTGTTTTTTTTAGATGGGTTTTAACGCCTCTTTCAACAATCTTTCTGTTATATCGCGGTGGCTGGAAATTTAGCATGTGTCTTCACTATCCCAAGAGCTATCATGACTTTCAAGTGGGAAAACACTGAAAGGATTTTTGATTTTTCCTCTTTTTCGACTCAGTTTTTTGCATTATCCAGCACCTGAAGCCAAGAACGGCCAAGCATTGCACTACTTGGCGGAGTTATTGTTAGAATGATATATTCACTCAAAGCTTCATGTTGATGTCTGGTATATCTAGACAATTGTGAGACAAAAACAAAATAATTGTTTTTGATTGTTTGAATGGGGTTTTACGCCGCTTTCAACAATTTTACAGTTAAGCGAAGGCTTGACAATGGATTCCTGATTTCTCACACCAGCACCACAATCAAATCATTTCCTAGCATCCAGCTGCTATTCCACATAAGTCTTCGTTTATCAACCCATTGGAGGAAGACAAACAGTCGGAAAGGATGAGTGCCGCTACGTCCATTCTCCGTATAACGGCCCAATTTCAGGTGCTATTTTGTGCCAGCATGGCATGTCTTCAAATCTCAATGATTTTTGTTTTTTTTTTTTCGAAAGGGAGTGTTTCGAGACTTTGATTATTTTGTTTACTACGCATGTATAACGGAGTAATGGGACTGTGTTTTGAGAGGCGCAATCTTAATTATATAATTTTTTTTTCAAAAGATAACATTACCAAATATTGAAAGGCTTTGGCGATGATCCCTTCTTCCATAATAAAAAATATCTTTTAAATAACAAACAAAATACTATGCTGTACCATGTAAGCCCCGTGGATATTATACAACTTTCAGACGTCTTTTTCTTTATTTCAGAGTTTTGTTAAGCGAAGTGCTGTGTTTTCAAATCAGAGAATTCTGTGTAGTACGATTTTACAAACGATATGACCAAATTGCTAAAATCAAGCTATTATTCACAAAACCCCAACAAACGTTTGGCAGGTCAAACCAAATATTTGTATTTTTTAAAATTTATATTTAAAAACAACAAACATGTGCTTCAGCGTTTTTTTCTCGTAACAGTTTCAGAAAAAATTAAGGTATTATCTAAGAAATGGGAAATAGTTCAAGTTGATACAACCGTAAAAGTTTTAGAGACAAACGGGGCAATATGATTTGCTAATGCTGGAGGATATCTCGAAAGTGTTTAATACATTGATTATTCAGTAAGTATTGCAGAGGCTTACTGCGTTGAGACTTAACTTATTTGTTTGGAAAGATTATGCCAAAAGGCAAATATATTCTAACATACTTCAAAATTATATTTTATTTTCTTACATATTTCTTATCGGATGTGCCTGTTTTGTGTTTTGCGTATACAGTCAGTACAGTATTTAGCAAGAACCTAAGGGGCATTCGAAAAGTGCTTGCTAAAGACAAGTGTTTGATTGATACAGGTTACTTTCTGTCCATTTGTCTCATTTGGGAACCCAGTGGCCGCTTGCTAATACAGGTTGCCTACTGAATACAGGTGGCTGCTAACACAGGTTTGACTGTATCTTGCTTTACCAATCGTTTCAAAATCGGAGTCGGTCTATCATGCAGGAGGTCAAGGGTAGTGGTAAGCAATCGGTGAATTAAAGGCTTACATGTAAAAGAACTTTTAAAAGGGATGGTGATAGTATTTTATGCTCCTGGAGATATGAAACTTAAAACCTTATCAAACGTTTAAAATACCCGAAAACGACTAATGAATTTTTAGTTCTATATCTCTATGAATTAGAACTCCTCAACATTCTTCAAAATTTGTAGTCTAATATCATCAGGCTTCTAAGTAGAGCCTTTTCAATAAGAGGTACTTTATATTTAGACCACTTTGCGCGCAAGCTTATAAAGAACATTCATTATCTTCTTTTTCTTTCATTGAGAAATAAAACCAAATATTTAACAAAACAGATGGACACATTTGAAATTGAAATTGAATTATTCGAAGATGTGAACTTTAAGGCTCTAATTGTAGGCAATTTCGAGCACAATTTATTACCCTGTAAAATTCAATTTTAGTGGGGGAATCCAAAACAAGAGCACCGCAAGCGAATAACAAGAACGGTTTCTGGTTATTGATAGTGAAATAATTGCAATCCAATAAAGTAAAGAAATTTGATTGGTTTAAATCGCATCACGTGGGGAAATCCATTGCACTTTATTTCTGTATAAAATGCAATAGGTCTTTCGGAAACCCCCCGTAATTCGATCTGCAGGTCCTGTGTTGTAGGAACTCGAATTAACCTAGATTCCGATCATCAACGCAACATTGCTATTCGAACTGTTATAAATTAATATATTTTCGAAAGAATTTGCAATTCTGATTCTGAGCCGACCTAAACTTAGAAAACAGCGAGTCGACGAAGACCTTCAAGCAACCCTCTCAACTAAGACCGACCACACCGTTTTCATTTAAAATACAGACTTACTTGGCAGAAACAAGCTTTTTTTGTAATAAGTACCTCTACGAATTTCAATGTTGTCTTTCATTTGTGTATCATTTGTTTTACTATATGACATTTCACTTCGATGGCGAGATAAACAATACACGATCTAAAAATAGATCGTGTAATTTATACGCGCAAAAAGTAGACTTGAAGCTTAAATGTTTGGCTGAGTATTTCAATAGTTTCTTCGATCTAGATGAATGCAATTATAAGGGACGAGTGTCTTTTTCACAGCGTTTATTGGGGTATAAAGTGCAATTGCCTTAGCACATGGCTTAATCATAACGCCCTACGGGCGTTATTTGCCATGTGCTAAGGCAATTGCACTTTATACCCCAATAAACGCAGTGAAAAAGACACTCATCCCTATGATATTTCAAGTCTAAAATAAGTGCACAATTCTTACATAGTCTTCTTAGTACTACTCAAAGTTTACCAAGCAACAAACTTTTTCGCTGTCCTACAGGAGCTGATTAAAAAAACAATGAGGGCCTTAAATCGCTCACCTGATATTCCAAGAAAATTTTCATTAGACTCCTTTTCCTGTGATATGGCGTGAATCATTCCCATTTTCAAAAGAGTTCATTCTTGTGACCTGGCAAACATTTTGACCATACAGATTGGACCATATTTGTGGTGTCTGGAGCTCTTACAAGAAAATTATCATTATAAGGCCCCTTTTCCCGTGATATGGCACAGATCCTTCCCATTTTCAAAAGAATTCATCCTCATGACCTAACAAACATTCTGACAAAGTTTCATGATGATTGGACCATATTTGTGGCTTCTAGGGTGAAAACAAAAAGAATGCCATTGAGGCCTCTTTTCCCGTGATATGGCATGAATCCTTTCCATTTTCAAAAGGGTTCGTCCTTGAGACCTGAGAAACATTCTGACCAAGTTTCATGAAAATTGGGCCATATTTGTGGCCACTTGAGTGTAAACAAGAAAATTGTAATTAAGGCCCATTTTTCCGTGATAAGGCACGAATCCTTCCCATTTTCAGAAGGATTACTCCTTGTGACCTGGCAAACATTCTGACCCAGTTTCAAGAAAATTGGACCATATTTGTGGCTTCTAGAGTGAAAACAAAAAGATTGTCATTAAGGCCCCTTTTCCCGTGATTTGGCATGAATCCTTTCCCATTTTTAGTATAGTTTATCCTCATGACCTAACAACCATTCTGACAAAGTTTCATGAAGATTGGACCATATTTGACCACTTCTAGAGTGTCATTAAGGCCCCCTTTCCATTTTAGTAAGTTTTAGCAGGGACCACCCATTGAATATTTCTGCTAAGTTTGATTGATTTTGACTCAAAAGTTTAGGAGTCGTCTATATTAAGATGAAATATACATGAAACTACTTTATCTGTAAACCGTTCTAAATCATCTAACCCGATCGAATCTGTTAAAGACCTCCTTAGATAGTCAAAATTATGGTTATATCGATATCAAGTGACCCTTATTACTGGTGAATTTTTCAGTAAGCGGAAGCGAGAGGAATACATCACAGTTGAAAGAACTTGTTTCCCAAAAGGACTAGAATAAAAAGGTTTAAACCAAACCAAGAGATCTATATTCATTAAATATATTACATAACACAAATATCTATTAACATAAGTACTTACTTAAGCTAAACAAGAGCTGTCACTGTAAGATGACAATGCCCCCGACACCGCTTTGATAGTAATAAGGAAGTTATGGCCAATGTTAAAGTTTTTGGACGGAATGACGGACGGACGGACAGACGGACAGACGGACAGACAGACGGACAGACGGACAGACGGACGGACGGACGGACAAGTCAAATTTATGATGCCTCCCTATCGGGGGCATAAAAAGACCCATCTAATTGTTAATTCCATCGAAAAAAGTAGCCTCCAGGTGTTGGGTTTTAAAATTATGATTAATGCAATATAAGGATAAACAGTTTTATGAATAAAATTATGAATAATTCTAATTATACGCATCTTTTGATATCTTATATGTAGCGGGGTGTTTTATATCTCCCGATGAAAATAAAAAAAGAATGAATCAAAACAAATAAACAGGGGCGTTGCCTTGTGTAAGCAAGACGATGCCAAAGGTTAGTTTTATCGTAGACTCAAAGATCGGATCATGTAAGGGTGCGTGATGGTGTAATCTTTCTCACAGCCTTCTCTTTGATACAGTTAACAACATCGTGAAATTGACAAGATGAATGATTTGGGAATTATTTTAGAATGAAATTGATTCAATGGGAGGAGCGGGTTTTAGTGATTTTAGTGAATTTAAAAGAGGTAATCAAATATCGCTTATTAGCGATATTTATAACCTCCTTATGATAAAATATGCATACAAGTTCTATGAATAGCTTCATATTTCTTCTAGAACCAATCAGACGCTCATAATTTCAATTATTTTAGTCAAGTCGCCATTTTTTCTAGCTATATATATTTTGAATGAAGCTGTTGATTGTATTTTTAGTTATTTTGGTGCGTTTTGAATGTTCGTGAAGTTGGTAGAGTAACAGACAAGCAGACTGGCAGAGTGAAGTGAGCAGAGTGGCAGACTGGCAGAGTGAAGTTAGCAGAGTAGCAGACTGACAGACTAGCAGAGTGAAGTTAGCAGACTGGCAGTCTGGCAGACTGGCAGAATGAGAGAACAGACCGTCATGACCATGAAATTAGAGTTCATTTTATGCTTATTCCGTTTTGATTTCGTTAAAATTAATTTTTGGGTGAACGTGTGGCTCCGGATAATTCCTCACTTTTTACAATATTGATATATTTCCAAGAAGTATTACCAATTATAATCCTTTATGTCGGGCTAGTTCTAATCAAAAGCGTTCGATTTGAAATTGATTCCGTTTGTTTCAGTGGGATAACCTGCCAAGTTGTCAGTTGTTGTTGTTCAATTTTGTCAGCAGATTTTATGCCTCGGTCTCCTTCAGCTGGTGTACTAAAATAACAACATGCACTAGCAAACTGGCAGTCTAGTAGACTGGCAGTCTGGCAGACTGCAAGAGAAGCCTGCTGGCAGAGTGAAGTTAGCAGGCTGGCAGTCTGGCAGAGTAGCAGAGTGAAGTTAGCAGACTGGCACTCTGGCAGAGTAGCAGAGTGAAGTTAGCAGACTGGCACTCTGGCAGAGAAGCAGAGTAACAGAGTGAAGTTAGCAGAGTGGCAGTCTGGCAGACCGGCAGAGTGAGAGAACAGACCTCCATTAACAGGAAATTGGAGTTCTCTTTATACTCATTGGGCTTTGAAGTCGTTGAAAATAGTGTTTAGACGAACGTGTTATTCCGGATAATTTCCCACTTTTTACAATATTAATATATTTCCAAGAATTATAACCAATTATAATCCTTTATGTCGGTAAAGCTCTTATCAAAAGCGTTTGATTTGAAATTGTTTCCGCTTGTTTCAGTGGGATATCCTGCCATGTTGTCGGTTGTTGTTGTTCAAGACTGCCAGTTTGCTAGTGCATGATGTTAATTTCAGTACACCATCTGACAGAGACCGCGGCATTTAAACAGCTGACAAAATTGAACAACAACAACCGACAACATGGCCAGTCTGCTAACTTCACTCCGCTACTCTGCTTCTCTGGCAGACTGGCAGTCTGCTAACTTCACTCTGTCAGTCAGCTACCTTGTCAGTCTGCCAGACTGCCAGTGCTCTATTGCGTGTTATTATTTTCAGTTCACCACCTGACTGAGATCGCGGCATTTAAACAGTTGACAAAATTGAACAACAACAACAATCGACAAACTTGAAGTTATCCTACTTAAACAGCGGAAACAATTTCAAATCAAATGCTTTTGATAAGAGCTTGATCGAGATAAAGGGTTATAATTCTAGGAAATATACTACTATTGTAAAACATAAAAATTATCCGCAGACGCATGTTCACTCTTAAACTATTTTCAACGAATTCGAAGCCCAATAAGCATAAAAATGAGCTCTAATTTTCATGTTAATTAAGGTCCGTTCTCTCACTCTGCCAGTCTGCCAGACTGCCAGTCTGCTAACTTAACTCTGCTACTCTGCTACTCTGGCAGACTGGCAGTCTGCTAATTTCAATCTTCCAGTCTGATACTCTGTCAGTCTGTCAGACTGCCAGTGTCCTATTGCATGTTGTTATTTTCAGTAGACCAGCTGAATGAGACCGCGGCATTTTAACAGTTGTCAAAAGTTAACAACAACACTTGACAAAGTGGAAGTTATCCGTTTTAACAGCGGACAACAATTTCAAATTAAATGCTTTTGATATAGCTTGATCGACATAAAGGGTTATAATTCTAGGAATTATACTGTTGTTGAAAAAAGTTAGAAATTATCCGAAGCCTCACGTTCACCCAAAAACTATTTTCAACGAATTCAAAACCCAATTAGATTAAAAATGAACTCCAATTTTCATGTTAATGAAGATCTGTTCTCTCACTCTGCCAGTCTGTCAGACTGCCAGTCTGCTAACTTCACTCTGCTACTCTGCCAGTCTGCTACTCTGCTAACTTCACTCTGCCAGTCTGCCAGTCTGCTACGCTGCTAACTTCACTCTGCTTGTCTGCTACTCTGCCAACTTCACGAACATGCGTTTTGAGTGGTTTATGTGAGTGTTTGGAATGTATGAATGAAGCGCTGAGTGAGCGAATTAGAATGGTTTTGATTGAGATGAATGTCAATTTCACGATGTTTGTAACTGTAAGCGGATGCTCTCCATCAGCTTTCAAGATGAAGGCTTGCGCTATTTCAGATTCGGGTATTCACGTACTACATGCATGATCTGGGTTTTTTTTTGTCTTAGATAATTCATTTTTTTTTTGCTTGTTTGTTTGAATGAGGTCTAACTCCGCTTTCCACAATCTGTCAGTTATATCGCGGCGGCTGGAGCACCTAACAATGGATTCCTAGTATTTTATCACACCAGTACCACAATCACATCCTTTCCTAGCGCCCAGCTGCTATTCCCCATAGGTCTACAATTATCAACCCCTTGGTGGTTGACAAATATTCGGAAAGGATTAGTGCTGCCGTGGGGGCTCGATTCCGGGACTTCTAAAACGTCATGCAGAATGAGCCATCGACGTCGATGTGATATTCATCCGATTTAGCTTTGAGAATGGGGTAAAATGGTTTCAAGGAAAAAGTAATAGATACGCGTTTTAAGGAAATGATTTAGAAAAGGCGCTATTGAAGCCCTAGCCACCACAAAAATTAGATCTTGGCAAGTTACTGATCTTATGATCAAGTGGCATGATGTAGTCAACATTTTATCAAGTGACCCGGTATCAACAAGTTAATTTTACGGTACAATTTTATCAAATAAAATTTACAGTAAGTGAAAACAACAATAACAGATGAAATTAGTATTATAAAGTGTCTATTAAACATGTTGGTTTCATATTGTAAAGAGAATGCGTTCAAATGGGAAGTAACCGTAAAAGACCAGCTCTGATAACACAAAGTATGATTAATTCCCTTGAATAATAATTCAAATCACTCCATTCTCAACGCCTTTTTTGTTGCATGAAAAGCCACTTTTGTTTAATTTCGTCACCAGCCTTGTTATACCCTGTACATGTAACTACATCTACAACATGTAAAGGTGTAGTAACGAATCAGAACAGAACAATACATATCGTTTATTACGTCCAGTCTGCTAACTTCACTCTGCTACTCTGCCAGTCTGCTACTCTGCTTACTTCACTCTGCCAGTCTGCCAGTCTGCTACGCTGCTAACTTCACTCTGCTTGTCTGCTACTCTGCCAACTTCACGAACATGCGTTTTGAGTGGTTTATGTGAGTGTTTGGAATGTATGAATGAAGCGCTGAGTGAGCGAATTAGAATGGTTTTGATTGAGATGAATGTCAATTTCACGATGTTTGTAACTGTAAGCGGATGCTCTCCATCAGCTTTCAAGATGAAGGCTTGCGCTATTTCAGATTCGGGTATTCACGTACTACATGCATGATCTGGGGTTTTTTTTTGTCTTAGATAATTCATTTTTTTTTGCTTGTTTGTTTGAATGAGGTCTAACTCCGCTTTCCACAATCTGTCAGTTATATCGCGGCGGCTGGAGCACCTAACAATGGATTCCTAGTATTTTATCACACCAGTACCACAATCACATCCTTTCCTAGCGCCCAGCTGCTATTCCCCATAGGTCTACAATTATCAACCCCTTGGTGGTTGACAAATATTCGGAAAGGATTAGTGCTGCCGTGGGGGCTCGATTCCGGGACTTCTAAAACGTCATGCAGAATGAGCCATCGACGTCGATGTGATATTCATCCGATTTAGCTTTGAGAATGGGGTAAAATGGTTTCAAGGAAAAAGTAATAGATACGCGTTTTAAGGAAATGATTTAGAAAAGGCGCTATTGAAGCCCTAGCCACCACAAAAATTAGATCTTGGCAAGTTACTGATCTTATGATCAAGTGGCATGATGTAGTCAACATTTTATCAAGTGACCCGGTATCAACAAGTTAATTTTACGGTACAATTTTATCAAATAAAATTTACAGTAAGTGAAAACAACAATAACAGATGAAATTAGTATTATAAAGTGTCTATTAAACATGTTGGTTTCATATTGTAAAGAGAATGCGTTCAAATGGGAAGTAACCGTAAAAGACCAGCTCTGATAACACAAAGTATGATTAATTCCCTTGAATAATAATTCAAATCACTCCATTCTCAACGCCTTTTTTGTTGCATGAAAAGCCACTTTTGTTTAATTTCGTCACCAGCCTTGTTATACCCTGTACATGTAACTACATCTACAACATGTAAAGGTGTAGTAACGAATCAGAACAGAACAATACATATCCTTTATTACGTCCAGTCTGCTAACTTCACTCTGCTACTCTGCCAGTCTGCTACTCTGCTAACTTCACTCTGCCAGTCTGCCAGTCTGCTACGCTGCTAACTTCACTCTGCTTGTCTGCTACTCTGCCAACTTCACGAACATGCGTTTTGAGTGGTTTATGTGAGTGTTTGGAATGTATGAATGAAGCGCTGAGTGAGCGAATTAGAATGGTTTTGATTGAGATGAATGTCAATTTCACGATGTTTGTAACTGTAAGCGGATGCTCTCCATCAGCTTTCAAGATGAAGGCTTGCGCTATTTCAGATTCGGGTATTCACGTACTACATGCATGATCTGGGTTTTTTTTTGTCTTAGATAATTCATTTTTTTTGCTTGTTTGTTTGAATGAGGTCTAACTCCGCTTTCCACAATCTGTCAGTTATATCGCGGCGGCTGGAGCACCTAACAATGGATTCCTAGTATTTTATCACACCAGTACCACAATCACATCCTTTCCTAGCGCCCAGCTGCTATTCCCCATAGGTCTACAATTATCAACCCCTTGGTGGTTGACAAATATTCGGAAAGGATTAGTGCTGCCGTGGGGGCTCGATTCCGGGACTTCTAAAACGTCATGCAGAATGAGCCATCGACGTCGATGTGATATTCATCCGATTTAGCTTTGAGAATGGGGTAAAATGGTTTCAAGGAAAAAGTAATAGATACGCGTTTTAAGGAAATGATTTAGAAAAGGCGCTATTGAAGGCCTAGCCACCACAAAAATTAGATCTTGGCAAGTTACTGATCTTATGATCAAGTGGCATGATGTAGTCAACATTTTATCAAGTGACCCGGTATCAACAAGTTAATTTTACGGTACAATTTTATCAAATAAAATTTACAGTAAGTGAAAACAACAATAACAGATGAAATTAGTATTATAAAGTGTCTATTAAACATGTTGGTTTCATATTGTAAAGAGAATGCGTTCGAATGGGAAGTAACCGTAAAAGACCAGCTCTGATAACACAAAGTATGATTAATTCCCTTGAATAATAATTCAAATCACTCCATTCTCAACGCCTTTTTTGTTGCATGAAAAGCCACTTTTGTTTAATTTCGTCACCAGCCTTGTTATACACTGTACATGAAACTACAGCTACAACATGTAAAGGTGTAGTAACGAATCAGAACAGAACAATACATATCGTTTATTACGTCCAGGTACAACAATGTACAATAAGAACAAATACAAAATAACAAATGTGGAAAAAAAAAAAGATTAATAACTTCCGATCATACAAATATTCGAAATAAGTAAGATGACAAAATCTTAGCTCTCCGAGGGATAGACCCGCTTTGAATTATCAGTGGGTTGGTGGTAATTGTCACCAAGTAACGAGTGAATCTCAAGTCAACTATAGTTCCGCAATTTAAAGTGAGTGATCAAATGGCAATTTTGTCTATACAGGTATAGACAAAATTGACCTTTGATCACTCACTTAAACTTGTGGATCTATAGGTTGAATAATTAGCTGGGGGCTCGGCTTAGATGTAGAAGTACTCGACATGCAGGTGAGGAACACACCAGCGATCAATGGTTCTGTACAAAAGTTACGGCAATATATCTGAAGTATTGTTGAAAGTGTAGTTAAACTTCCGAAACGAAAACCGGGTCGAAAATGTCGCGCTTTACGTCCCTTTTCGCATGTGGAGTTACCGAAGAATTACCTATAAAAATGTGTGGATTAAATTTTGGATAGATAATCAGAATATCGAAAGGAATCAATCATTCATTTGATAAAGACTTTCTGTCAGTTTTGACCTGAATCCTTGACGTGTCTGCCCTTACTGCACTAAAAAGTTGATGCTTTTTCTCTGTTACCAAAGTACAGTTTTCACATCATGAAGTTCACAATCATTTCGATCAAAATTATTCAAAAATACTTCCTCAGCGCCCCAATCATTCATTCCATACACTCACTTTATAAGTTCAAAAACGATCAGAAATTGTTCAAAAAACGCTTCAAAATCATTCAAAATGATCAAATAATTCAAAAGAGTCTGTCTAATAATTGCATGAGTTTAATGGCTGAAGCTGATTTTTAAGAGTGATTTTAATGTTAGGACATATCATCAGAAAGATAAGTAAATTTTATTAAAGAGAGGTAAGAGAATTATCCATTATCGATTATGTTCTACCTCCCTTGAAAATCATTCAAAGCTCGCTCTACACACAGATTGCATTTCATTCCAAAATCTCGTCTAAATTATTCAACTTGTCAATTTCATGATGTTGTTAACATCACCAGTATTTGTAATAAAGCAACACCATCATCAACAAAACATCCATCAAACAACAACAACATAATCCATCTCAAACGGCTACAATAAAACTTGATAAAGTGGAGGAAAATATCTAAAGATATTTCACAACATTATTTTCTAAATTGTATGTCGTTGTCGTTATACAATTTAGCCAGATTCGCAATCTGACTTTTCCAAACTGGAACTGTAAAATGGACAATTGAAAACAAAGATTCAAATCTTGATTTTACAAGAACAGAATATACACTAATGAATAGTGTCTAAACTAAGATTTGGGCCAACCGAAATCACTATCTTTTTTTTTTTTAAATATATAGTTCTTTACCAAGCAAAAAATTATGCTCTGGTACAGTTACCACATCGTGACATTGCCACTCATTGCCATCTGGATCACTCTCATTCATTCAATTATTCAATTATTCATTCATTTATTCATTTATTCATTCATTCATTCAATCATTCATTCATTCATTCATTCATTCATTCATTCATTCATTCACACATATAAACACTCCCTTTAAACACCCACTTTAATCGTTGACTTTTGAGTGTCTGATTGGTCCACGAAGGCTCACATACAGAAAAATAATACTTTATTCCTTTTGGAAGAAATTAAAGAAATTGTATTACCTCCCTTTAATGTCATTCAAAACTCACTTCTACTCTTTCCATGTCCATTCCAAAATCATTTAGGTCTATTTAACGATGAAGGTAAGTACAAACTACAGTGTTTACTTCAATAGAAGAGTTGTTAGAATGGTCCATTTTTATACGCCACCGGAGGCGGACGTATATTGGCGTCATCTTCTCCGTCTGTCCGTCCGTCCATCCGTCCGTCCATCCGTCCATCCGTCCGTACGTCCGTCCACTTTTCTTGTCAACGCAACTCCTCCTAAACTTCTGGCTGGATCTTCTTGAAACTTGGTCAATGTTATCACCTCAATTGGTAGATGTGCATGAAGGAAGGATTTTACGGTTCGTTGATTTTTGCCTGAGTTATGCCCCTTGATAACTTAGTCTCTGGGTCCAATTTTCTTGTCAACGCAACTCCTCCTAAGTTTCTGGCTGGATCTTCTTGAAACCTGGTCAATATTATCACATCAATTGGTAGAGGTGCATGAAGGAAGGATTTTATGGTTCGTTGATTTTTGCCTGAGTTATGCCCCTTGATAATTTAGTCTCTGGGTCCAATTTTCTTGTCAACGCAACTCCTCCTAAGTTTCTGGCTGGATCTTCTTAAAACTTGGTCAATATTATCACCTCAATTGGTAGATGTGCATGAAGGAAAGATTTTATGGTTCGTTGATTTTTGCCTGAGTTATGCCCCTTGATAACTTAGTCCCTGGGTCCAATTTTCTTGTCAACGCTACTCCTTCTAAGTTTCTGGCTGGATCTTCTTAAAACTTGGTCAATGTTATCACCTCAATTGGTAGATGTGCATGAAGGAAGGATTTTATGGTTCGTTGATTTTTGCCTGAGTTATGCCCCTTAAAAACTTAGTCTCTGGGGCTTATTGCCGCAGTTATGCCCCCTTAAAAACATAGTCTCTGGGGCTTATTGAAATTGCAGCCTTGTGAATGCAACTCTTCCTAAGTTTCTGGCTGGATCTAAATGAAACTTGGTGGATGTTATAACCGAAATTGGTAGATGAGCGTGAAGTAAGGATTTTATGGTACATTAATTTTACCCTAAATTATGCCCCTTAAAACTTAGTATCTAGGGCTTATTGAAATTGCAGCCTTTTGAACACAACTCCTCCTTACTTTTCGTCTTTATTTAAATGAAACTTGGTCAATGTCATCACCATAATTTGTAGATGTACATGGATCAAGGATTTTATGGCTCATTTATTTCCCTGAATTATGCCCCCTTAAAACTTAGTGCCTGGGGCTTATTGAAATTGCAGCCTTGTGAAGGCAACTCCTCCTAACTTTTTGTCTTGATTTCAATGAAACTTGGTCATTTTCAATTTGGTTCTGTCAAAATAAGTAGTGTCTATAATTATTTCTTTGAAACAGCAGCAAAGTGGCGGCGTATTTTGTGACGATGGCACTCTTGTTGAAGAAGACGACAACTCATTCAATGTTTTATTTTTGTCGTTGACAATGTGTATGCTTTTGAAATGTTTTAGAATGAAACTGAATGAATGGGTTGAATGAACTTTGAATTACACAAAAGGTAGGTAATACTATATTGCCAATTGAACGAAATAATCAATGATTTATTATCTCCCTTCAGTTCAATTTACATACGTTCTTTGAAAAGATTTGTGCGTTTTCGCAGACTAATCAAATGATTCAAAGCCCAAGCAAGTCTATAATGGTTATGGAATTATTTGATAAATTTTCATGAAGATTAGGGGCGTTTGAATAATTTCGAAGCGATTTTAAACAATTTGAGAGAGTGGTTGGAATAATTAGAATGGGAGGCTGGTCGAGCGATTAAATATGTTTTTGGTCGATAATACGATGTTACTACCTGTAGTATGTTGTAGGGAACATTGTGAGATAGAAATACATGGTTTGCCACAAGCAATGTGTTTCAGAACGTTTTTGACCGGTTTGAGTGAGTTGAGTAATTGAATAGAGAGCTGAGTGAATGATTTTGATCGGAAAAACTATCAATTACTAGATATTCTTTTCTGTTAATTCAGCAATACAGCTGGTGTTTGAGAGAGTGTTAAGAATGATTTCAGAACCGGCTTTATACATACCAGTCCCGCTGATCAATAAGCCATGACAAATTGTATTTGTTCAGTTCTGTCACATACTGAGATACGCATATTTGTTAAAGTATAGGGCTTTTAGTTTTTCCCCATGATGCTTATTGGTCTTATTCCAAACGGTGTTTGTTAAACTGAAAATGTAAACAATAAAAATGCATAAGTACATGTACACTGAAACGAACTTCTAAACGGCCACTTTGGTTTTTGCTGAAAAAGAAATAATTCCGCTGGTAACTGAATTGTTTAAAAGTCGAATTGTATTAGAAAAATCATTTAAGGAGAAACTTCAAAGTATTTCGACCCCAAAGAAATTGAAAAATGCAACGAGTTTGAAGGGTGGGTGGGTAATTCTAAAAGTTTATGCTCAGTGGAGAAATAAAGCAACGGCAATGTTATTTTATTCAACAATTTGATATCTGACACGCAAATGACATCGAAGAGTAGCACTTATTTTATTGATTTTTGAGCGTTTTTGTTACTTAAATGTTACAATTTCTGTAAAAGGTGCGATATTGCGACTTTTGCAAAGTGGTGTTGCTCTGTTTCACCGTGTAATATAGATGCCACGGACAAAACTTCGAACCAATTCTTCTTTCAGAACGTGTCAAATTGAACTGTCAACCTTATGGAATAAAAGATGTTTTATTAAATGACTTAAAATGTGGCTAATGTAAGGTGACCGTTTAGCAGAACGTGTCAGTGTATTTTTCAAAGGTACAGATCAAAGGGGGTTAAAACCTGCGCAAACAGTGCAAACAGTTTGCCAATTGTACCCCGCTTTGCACGCAAGTGCACGTGCAAAATGGGGTACAATTGGAAAACTGTTTGCACTTTTTTATGATCCTGAACGCAGTGCAGTCTAAAATCTTTATTTCTCAATGAAACCCTATATTGTTAGTACTCATTGGAATCGTCTCGAGACGATTCTGATGAGTACCAACAACGTAGTATTTTTAATATAATAATTGAAATACTTTCATCTAAAATAAAATAAATACCTCGTTCCTTTACCTGTAGCTCTGAAATTGATAGCCTTTTTCGACTCCGGTAGAATTTTAGTAAACCTCATCTGGCTAATAGAAAGCACGGGTTAGCAATTCTGTAGTGATGTCTATTCTGATTCAAAATAATTGCTATTTCAAGCAGTTATCAATCTGATGCTTGGTTTACATGCAAACCACGTAAAATCAGAAATCGCAAGGGTAAATACTGCAAACGGTTCGTGACGATAGGTAGTGCAACTTTGATATTTTGAAAGTAAAGTGCGTACTTTCTTTTATAACTGAGTATATTTTTCGCTTTACCCTGATGGTCTTTTACACATGGTTGACATTGTTTTCAATACTTTAATTACTATTTTTCCAATTTGTAAGCTTTGCTATATCCAGTGAGGTTAAAAATGTGCAATATGAAATGCATTAATAAATCAAACTATATTTAACGGAACAGTAAAGCGAACGTACTGTAGATTTATAATTGTCGGATAATACAAAAGATAAATCTTCCACTTGATTAGTATAACCCAATAAGACGTTGTTGACTTTAGACAATTTTATAATTTTAACCCATTAAGGCAAAAAACTGTAGAATATTTGCACTTGAAAACGTAAATGAACTGTAATCTAGACACTTGCAAATCTATTGATTCAATTGTTGGATATTAGATGCAGTTAGTAACATCGCGAATTTGACACCCGTCCCGTTCAAAATCATTCTAAGATTAAGGGGAGTGGATCAAGCAGAACGCAAACGCATGTCGCACTCGCTCTGCGCTCTATTCGGAACATAACATGTCAAAAACATCGTGCAATAGGCTGCATTTTCGATCAGAACCATTCTAAGTCTCTCGCTCAGCGCTCCATTCATTCCAAACACTCACCAAAACCATTTAAAAACGATTAAAAAAAAGGTAAGGTCAACAATTACATTCAAAATAAAAATCACTAGAAAAAAATCAACGATTTAATTGACTTAATTGAACTTTGGAAGCGAATGTGTGTTCCAAAAGACACTGAAGGCTTTTCAGAGGATTTATCTGAATATTTTATTACAGGGAGGTAATAATCATCGTTAATATTGTACATCTTGGACAAAATTAAGCGGTGATGGATTACCATCCCTGAATTCCACTAAAAACTCAAAATCATTCACCCTGTCAATTTCACGATGTTGTTAACTGTCCTACCAACCACTCAAATCGTTCAAATAAAGTCAAAATCATTCGAAAACACTGCGAAATCGTAAGGTAGTGGACCCGTAATAGTTCCGCAACTTTTCGGAATTCACGAACTTTAACAATGTGACCGAGGTTTCCTAGTGAATTTCATTAGGAAACCTCGGTCAACATTGTGAAAGTTCATGAATTCCGAAATGTTGAGGAATTATTACGGGTCCACTACCTTAGATAATGTTCCACAACTTTATTCAAATCAATTATATGTATACCATTTCTTGTTTCTATCAAATGTTGTCAATTTGCAATCGACCGCAAAAACACTAAAGTCTATTCAAAGAAGAGTCCGTGAATCTTTATATAGGAGGGGGTGGATGTTAATAAAATGTCGATTCATGCGTCCAAATAGACGAAAAAAATCTCCCAAAACACTCTAAATCGCTCGCTCAAACAAAAGCTCTTAGAACTCCTATCACTTTCTCAAATCGTTCAAAACGCACGCACATGACACAAAACGCTCAAAAACTTAAGTCAGTTCAATTGAATGTTTGGACAGCGTAAAGAAACGGTTTGGTTTGTCAGTAAGGTCAACAGATTGATTAAATGGAGTTTAACGCCGCTTTCAACATTTTTTTTCAGTTATATCGCGGCGGCTAGAGCACTTACAATGGATTCCTTTAATTTCACTCACCAGTACAACCATCACATCAATCCTAGCCTCCAGCTGCTATCTCACAGAGGTCTATGATTATCAACCCATTGGTGAGAGACAAATAGTCGGAAAGAATGAGTGCCGCCGTCGAAGATCGAACCCGGGACCTCTAGATTGACAGTCCGACGCATTACCAACTGCGCTATGACGGCGACAGTAAAAATATAATTTATTTAGGATAAATAAAAGAATTTAAAAATTAAAAAAAAAGAATGAACGTCATTTACTACTTCCGTTTGATTTCAATTAAAACTTGCTTATCCCATTCAACACAGGGTATAACGTGCCTCGCCGACACCAGAAGGTTCATGGACACCTGATCGATTTTTTCGATACGGAACTAACGGTGGGGCAAGTTTTTGACTGATTTGTAAACCGAAATAATCATTTTCATTTCATTTTTTAGTATCACTGTCGATATAAATGGTTCTTCTTTTAGGAAATAAAAGTAAAGGGTAAAAACTAAGCCAAATGAGCCAGTTCTAGCCCTAGGAGTGAGTGACTTTGCTTGTTTTTTTAGGTTTGTCATTAATTTTCTGTCAAACAACCTGACTATTCTTATTAGAAATGTTATTGAGCGAGGTAAAGATCATTTTGTCTCAAACAAAATCGACTAACAGATTCTTTCCTCACATGAACACCAGTTGTGTGCCTTAAAAAAGTCTGTTTATAATATGACCGACGTCGCCGGGGTGAAATAAACCCGTTGAATATTTTTGATATTACACGGGTATTATTACACTAGAGGAATAACTATGAAAATGAGCTCAGAGCGAATAGCAACGCTTTATTGTAACCACGAAAATGACGTCATAATCTGTTTTGTGACGTCATTTTGAACGGCGTTATAAGTTTCGCGGAAAAATAATTGCAATTCAATAAAATAGAGAATTCTGATTGGTTTAAATCGCATCACGTGGGGAAATCCATTGCACTTTATTTCTGTATAAAATGCAACAGGTCTTTCGGGAAACCCCCGAAATTCGATCTGAAAGTCCTGTGTTGTAGGAACTCGAATTAACCTAGTTCCCGATCATCAACGCAACATTGCTATTCAATCTATCATAAATTAATATAATTTTGGAAGAATTTACGATTACAAGCATGCAGTTCTGATTCTGAGCCGACCTAAACTTAGAATACAGCGAGTCGACGAAGACCTTCAAGCAACCCTCTCAACTAAGACCGACCACGCCGTTTCCGTTTAAAAATATAGACTTACTTGGCAGAAACAAGCTTTTTTGTCATAAGTACCTCTACGATTTTTAATGTTGTCTTTTATTTGTGTATCATTTGTTTTACTATATGACATTTCACTTCGATAGCGAGATAAACAATACACGATCTAAAAATTGATTGTATAATTTATGAATACGCACAGAAAGTAGACTTGAAACTTTAATGTTTGGCTGAGTATTTTAATAGTTTCTTCGATCTAGATGATTGCATTTATAAGGGACGGGTGTCTTTTTCACTGCGTTTATTTGGGTATAAAGTGCAATTGCCTTAGCACATGGCTTAATCATAACGCCCTATGGGCGTTATTTGCCATGTGCTAAGGCAATTGCACTTCATACCCCAATAAACGCAGTGAAAAAGACACTCATCCCTATATTGAAACGTTGAATTTCAAGAATTTTTACGATTTTTCGCTAAAATTCCGGTCATATTATAAACAGAATATAAAATTTGTGCTCACAAAATAAAGAATTTATTAAACTCGTCATCTATAAACAGATAAAAACTCGGCACAGCCTCGTTTTTATTTGTTTATAGATGACTCGTTTAATAAATTCAGTATTCAATGACCACTCATTCAATATCCTCTTTTTATTGTGTGTGTGATAAAAAAAATACCGTGATAACGTGCGAGAAATGACGTCGTGATGAGAATGTTACCATGAGTGAGACAATTAAATCATCGTCGACAGACAAATGGAGCTATAAGAGAATATTTGCTATTTCCATGGTTTTTTTCAATTCGAGCCGCTGTCAAACTCGAGCTTACGTCATGGCAAATCAAAGCAAAGGCCGTAGTAAATGCACGCGTCGACACATTGATGATTCAAATCCAAATGCAGAAATAGGAGATTTGGTACTTCATAGGTCAACCAGGGGTCACATGGCTAAAATTCTTATACGAAATAATAGAATGATTGTACAGAAAATAAACCAAGTTCGAAAAGTTTCGATCCTATTCAGTCTGCAAAGTTTGTGCAGTCTGACTGTTGTCAACACATCACGGAAAAACAGATTTTCCCTTTTAGTCCGAGGGATCACACGTATTCAGAGAAGTATAAGAATAAAGGATTCAAAATATACGAACGCGGACTAGGACAAAAATTCAATAGTATATCTGCAGACAGGAGACAAGAAATGCAAAAAGTAAATTTACAAGTACAAAGCCGTAAGCTCAAGTCTAAAATGTATTCTGCATTCTGATACAATTAGTAACATTGCTAAATTGACACTCATCTCGAAAAAATCATTCAAAATCAATCGCTCGTTCAGCACTCCATTAATTCAATCCAAACACCCGCTCGAATCACGCAAAAACGCTCAGAAATAGTATAATATCGCTTCGAAATTATTCAAAGCGAGAATATCGTTTCCTTCATATCGGTTAAATTTTTGCGCTTTTTATTGACTGGTGTGGTTTTTAAAGCGTCTGATTTGTCTGTGATCACTCACAAATAGAAAAGTACGTACAGTTAAAAAAACATGAAATTGACAAGATGAATGATTTTTATTTGATTTAGGAATGAAAAATGTGTAGAGCGAGTTTTGAGTGAATGTAATTGGAGGTAATTCTATATCGCAAATTCTGTTCAAGATTAACAAAATTAGCGGCATCGATTACCTCCCTTTAATAAAATATGCATAAAAATATATAGATAGTTCCTATTTCTTCAAGAACCTATGAGACGCTAACTATTTGAATGTGAGTGAAATCGCGATTTTTCTCTAAAAAAATTCATTTTGAATGACGTTTATTGAATATTTAACCACACTTCTGAGTTCTAAGGCTCAATAGATAATCCACGAGAGCTTTAGCTCGAATAATGTGACATCAATAAAGATTTGTACTGCATGGGTGGAAAGGAACAGCCACTCGGAACTTTTTTCGACGATTGACGGTGATTTAACCACAATGCGACTACATGCTTTGTATACATGTAGACATAAACAAACGTGTCATGATATAACTCGAATACGATATCGTGACTTGTGATTACAATGAGACGTCGCAGTAACGTCGGGCTATTTTATGAAATTCAGTCATATTTTTGTTTAATTTTAAAATAAAATCGCTGTATAGGCTAAATCAGCGCACTATTTTACATCATTTTAAAGCGTCTGAATAGCTCCATCTTATAGACACTAAATTCTGATAGCCGTGGCTGTGAATGAAAAATATTATCAAGTTTATTTTTAAAAAATCACGAAAAAACGCATGTAACGCGTAACATGCTTCTCTTTCAATACTTGTTCAAAATGCCATAAAATCGCGGATACACTCTTTATCACAATAAAATTTTACACACAAACACATAGAATATTGGGCCAAATGCAGTGTGAATTTCGAAAGTTTTGGATGAAATTTTACGAAAATCTCTTCACGTAATTAAAATAGCGGAAAGTGTAACGCTGCTAAAAATGAAGCAAAAAATGACGACTGAAAATTTTCAACGTAAAAATAATCATACAAAATAAAGGAAATTGTCAAACCTAAACACATTTAAGAAAAATGGTCAGACTTTTATTTCTTCAGTTTGAATTTGGTGTATTATCGTTCCTTAATTAAATACAATATTTTCGCGTGAAAAAGTCTGAAAAAATGTCACGCTTTTTGAAATTACGTCATTTTTTCCGTACCATTTTCGCGAGGAGTTACCAAAATCTTACCAAATGTCGATGAAATTAAATAAGAATTAAACTAGAAAAAATGGTCAGTCTATTATTTCCAAAAATATATAACAATCTATATTTTGTGAATTTAACGCTTAATACGAGAATGCTAAAAAAGTCTGAAAAAATGTCACGCTGTCTCGTTTTAATGACGTTTTACGTTGCGTGCTTCACGTTTTATCGGTTTTTTCGAAATTACTTGCCAAAAAAATCAAATACTCACCGGAATAAATTTAATAAAAAGTTCTCCTCGGTTTTGATGAGTTTATAGTATAGCAAGACCAACAATAATAAGTTTTTGTCTTTTTAAATACCATTTTTAGTTTGTCGGAAATTCAATGCTTCTGTTTATATGAAATTATTTTTGTTTCGTAATTACAGAGATTCTTCACCCTGTAAATATTTGAAACGTCACTGAACACAATAGTTATTCACATTTTTAACCACCTCTTTTGGTATAATTCAAAATATGGCATATAGTTGTTTCAAATGAAACACGTTTGATTTTTCTCCAATTTTACGCCACAAAATAACGTCAAATTACGTTACGCTTTATAGCCTCAGTTCGCTGCGACGTCTCAATACATTTGTATGCGAACGACGAGTCACAAAAGCGAATTCTACTTATACAATGTTAATTCTATACTTTTAAATGGGTTTGAGCGTTTTAGAATGGTTTGAGCGAGTGTTTGGAATGAATAAATGGAGCGCTGAGTGATTTAGAATGGTTTATATTGAGATGAATATCAAATTCATGATGTAACCAACTGTATATCTTATCAAAGCGATGTAAAAATCTTGTTGATTTCGTCTAATTTGGACGAAATTACCGATTTTGTAATACTTTCATTAAATTTCACTCAAAACTCGTTCCACACACACGTTAAAGATAATTTTAAATCAATCCAAAAATCATCCACATTGTATGATATTATTAACTGTAGTACTTTGTCTAAGACTCCTATGATCATACACTATCACAAAAAGCTTAATGATGTAACTCTGGGTACCATGTTACATCAAATGCGACCCGTTATGCAAAACGGACAATCTGAGGGTCGAATTACGACTGACTGGTCTTCATTCAGCGTAGGCGTATCTAGGATTTTTAAATTCATACGCACTCAGAAGGCGACGACCAAAGAATATATAGGATAAAAGAGATGTGTTGACTGACAAAAGATGCATGCCCTCTGTCCGCTCCCTTTTTATGCATTGACCGTTTGTTGAATAATCAAAACATCATAACTACAGCTTGAATAAGCTGTAGTTTCGATGTTATGATCATTCATCAACGATATTTTTCAAAAGACGATTATTTCTTTTACGTACTTGCGAAATTTGTTTGTTTGTTAATTTGTTCAGGACACCTTATGATTTATTGTCATTGCAAACAAATCTAAATAGATGAGTATTATTTAACTTATAAATGTACAAAAAAAGATGCGCCATTTTTTAAAAAAGTTATTGAATGAAAACTTTGAAAAGGAAATCACTTTTTCTTCGAGAATGCTTAAGGTAGTGGAACCATAATAGATCCGCAACATTTCGGCACCCATGAATTTTGACCGAGGTTTTTTAGGAAACCTCGGTTAACACTGTTAAAGTTTATAACTTCCGAAACATTGCGGAACTATTACAGGTCCACTTTCTTAAGTGAACACTTTCCAATAATTTTTACTCTTAATATATGGAAGAATAATGGAAAATAGTACGTTTGGTGATAGTGATGATGATATGTTGCGACGTAATATCGAAAGATAAGCACTTGAATAATTATTAATCGTCCTAATTCCTTCTATAGGACGCACAGAGGTCAAACGACGATATTTGGTTTGATAAATAGATCAGTGACTTCAAATAAACCCAATCCTTAGCATAAATGACATCGATATGCTTGTAATACAAGATTCTGACTTCTTATAATATAGTTTTTCACCTGACTCTGACAAACACGGACCAAAAAAAAAAGTCCACGAATACTTCTGTAAATATTTCATTTTAGTAAAAGAGATCTCTTAGAACATCCTCTTGAATCGAATTTTGAATGGTTTGCTCATACTTATGACTTTCAAAAAACATTTGAGACCCATCGGGCGAAAAGAGGTTATCTAGGTATGCGTAAAGTATCGACCCTTTAGATATATTGCACAGACGGTGCAATCTGACTCTACACTGTTGTTACTAGTCTAGCCATCAGTCTTTTTTCAAATGAAATGAAATCATTTCAAATCTTACTATTAAGTCTCCTGTCTCTAAAAAGAAGAAATTTCTGTTCAGCATTTGTTAGTACGAAATAAGATTAAAGAGGCATGCAATAGAACTACAACAAAAATATTTTCTGATAATGCAGACAAAAACGACTGAGGCGAGTCTATGTCGTTACCAACTCAATAGTTCGTGAGGGCTCGTGGAGGGAGGTAAACATAATGGATAATTTCGTCCATTTGGACGAAATAAGCGAGTGATGTTTTACTTCCCTTTAGAAAAATACTCATTTTTCTGATAAGATGTCTTCGCATTCAAATCAGAGGCTTACAATTCAACCCCAACTATTAAAATCATGTAATTGTCTGACCGATTCCATTGAAATAAGGGTCGTTTTGAATGATTTCAAAGCGATTTTGAATAATTCGGATCGCTTTTGAGTGACTGGAGTGAGTGCATGGAATGAATGATTGGAGGGCTGAGCTAGTGATTTTGAAGGGTTTTGGTCGAGATAATTGTCAATTTCACGATGTGACGAACTGTATGTAAATTACTATAAACGTGTATGCCTGATACTGGGCCTTGGGCCTGTTTTACTTAACATCTTATGATCGTATTTTGCGTAAGTCAAAACTTAAAATTGCTTCTACTGTAGTAATTAAATATGGCATTCTGCCATGCATCATCTCATTGGAAATGTCTTCTAAAGACGATTCCAATGAGATATTGCAAGGCAGAATCTAACAATGAATAAGAACACCAGGTGCGATTTGTGATTTTGACTTACGATTATTTTTTTCGTACTTTTTCTTTAGGAAAACGGACCGCTGGTCTCTCAGATTGTTCAACTGTCATCTTGAGAGCTTACAGTTAACAACATAGTAAAATTGACAAGATGAATTGTTTTTTGAATAATTAAGGAATGAAATTTGAAAGAGTGCGATGCGTGATGTTTGAGTGAAATTAAAGGGAGGAAATCCAATATAGCTCACTGTGTTCAGGATGAACAAAATAGGTATTTTTTAATCTCCAATTAGAGATGCATGCAAGTTCCCCAAATAGCTCCCCTTTCTCAAAGAACCATCCAGACGCTTATAATTTCAATTATGTCAGTGAAATCGCAATTTTATTCTTGGTATATTTATTTTGAATGTAGTTACTGACTGTATCTTTTTACAGTCAATTTGGAGCGTTTTCGAAAGATTTGAGTGAGTGATTGTAATGCATGAATGAAATGCTGAGTGAGCGTTTTAGAATGGTTTGGATTGAAATGATATTACTAGCCGAGGAGAAAAAAGGGTTCTCACAATAAACCATTCTACAATTAAACACATCGTGAAATTGTCATTTTCCTCGATCAAAATCCCTTCAAATCCACTCGCTCAGCGCTCCAATAAATCATTCCAAACCCTCAACTTAACCATTCAAAATCGCCCCGATCGTTGTAAAACGCTTCGAAATTGTTAAAAACATTAAACATGTCAATATATTCGATAAAATTATGGATGTATGTTTTAGAGCGTTTGAATTGGACGTGAAGATCTAAAATTGGTAAGAACGCAGATTGTTTTAAGGGAGGTAATAGATTCTTGGTTGGAGGAAATTATCGATAATATATACTTAGCAAAAAAAGAAACTTTACATGACTTACTGAGGGCTGTAGTATCGCTATGAAACCATAAAGAATACAGATGTTACTATTACATGAAACTTGAAGGCAATATCCGTCGGTTTATGGAAGGGTCAGTACCGGATGTTTGTAAAATGGGGTTTTAATTGGTGGTCAAAGGACAAAGGGGTCGAATTCAAAAATCACAGAAATGAAATCAAGATTGTCGGTGATGTTTTTAGTATAGGTTCTTGACGTTTTCGCGATTAGAGTCGTTCCAATATCATGATTGACCAACGTCTGAGCTAAATACGCATACTTGTCTTGCAGTTTTCCTTCCTTTGATGAAATGAATTGAAAAATATGCAATGGTAACAGGGCCTCTACATGACGTCAAAAGTGGCCAATGTCATCTCGGCCGACACTTCATGTGGTTGTAACTGATTTTTTTGGATAATTGATATAGATTTAAAGGTCATTTTCGATAGTTCTAATTAAAAGTTCGACCGCTGGTGCACCTATCCATAGTTTCTTGTCGTTTCTCACAGTGCAGCTAGAGCTTTCATCTGAGGCACCAGTCGACATTCTCTCCTAGGCGTATCACTTGCCAATTATGTGGGAGAGAAATGACACTTATCACAATGCTTTTTGTCAAATATGGGATGAAAGACGGTCGAGCCAGAGGTCGAACCCACGACCCGATGAATGAAAACAAGACGCGTAACCGATTGTCCTAACCGAGCGCCGCAGTTCTAAACCGAGATGTTAAAATGTGAATTCCCTGTCCCTAATAGCCAATTTTAAGAGTTGCGTTATAAACAGGCATTCAAGCTCTGTGTATACCTGTAGTCTGATTTCTGCCTTTATTCGATTGGTGTTACATACCCGTTTCAATTAAAATGTACAAACAATTTTGTTTTTTCGTGCCGATGCTAAGGAATGAGTGTGACTGTGTAACAAAAATCACTCAAAATGAACTTTGGGTAGCTCAACACGAGTATGTGACCAAAACCGGAAGTTAGCTCGGACTCGCTTCAATCGCGCAAACCTGCGTCTGTGTAGTCTCTGTAGCTAGTCCAACTAACACATGTAAATAAAGTTGGCATATAGCCACTGTAAGTCATTCAAAACAGACCAACAAGTGTGTAAAGTTTCTTTTTTTGCTAAGTATATAATCTCCCTTCAATTTCACTCAACACTCGCTCCACACACTCATTCAATAACATTTTTAAATCATTCAACAAATATTCACCTTATCAATTTCACGATGTTCTTAACTGTATTGCTTGTTGTATATTATAAGCTTTATTTTAACATTGTATTCGGCAAATGCGCGTTCTGCATTCGATTTACAATGTTTGTCTTATCAAAGTAACCCTGAACTATAGAGTCTTAAAGAAATAAAAAAATAAAATCTATATTTAGTCAAATCTTGTAAACACAATCTAAATATAGTCTTTTATCAGCGTTGAAATCATTTATCGCATTGTTCCATGTTTATAGATAAGTAAATTTGGGTAAGCAGGCCATGAGATAAGGCAATAGAAGTCACCGCTCAAGGGCAGGGAGTCAAAATACACATATCCTTCTCTGTTTTCATGTGAAAAATGTGAATTCGACCTGGAAGTCTAATTGATACTTGAACGGTTTTGGAATGAAAATGAATGAATACGATATGCGAATGTTTGGTAAAATCAAAGGGAGCTAATACAGTTACATTGTGAAATTGACAAAATGAATGTTTTTTTGACTGGTTTCGGAATGAATATGAATGAGTGTTTGGGGCGAGTTTTGAGTGAAATTAAAGGGGGTAATCCAATATCACTAATTTTATTCATGATAAACAAAATTAGCAATATTCATTACCTCCCTTTAATAAAATATGCATACAAGGTCAATAAATAGCTTAATATTTCTTAAAGAACTAATCGGACGCTTACAATTTCAAGTATGTCAGTCAAATCACGATTTTTTTCTAAATATATTTTTTTTTGAATGGCGTTGTTGATTTTATCCTTTAGTAAGTTTGTGGCGTTTTGAATGGTTTGAGTGAGTGATTGGAATGAATGAATGGAGCGCTGAGTGATCGGTTTAGAATGATTTTGATAGGAGTGATTGTCAATTTCACGATATTGCTAACTGTACAATACCGCTAATTTGTTCAAGGTGAACAAAATTAGCGATATTAGTTGCCCCAATTTATAAAATATTTATAGAAGTTTTAAAAAAAAATATGAGCCTGTGCGTGAGATTTCCAACAATTCAAATATGGACAAAGCTAAGACTCTGACCAGCCTGTACATCCGTACAATCTGACCAGAGTCTTCAGTATGGGTTAAGTAGATAGATAACGTTTCAAAGTATCTGTAGACCATCATGTAACTTTACATTTACAGTATGTGGCTATCTATGCTACCCCATGTTTGCTTCTCACTAACATTTCATATTGTTGAAAATGTCACGCACCAGCTCATTTTATTTTCTTCAGAAAATAAACAGACGCTTCCAAATTCAAGAAAGTCATATGATTGTAGTTGTTCAACGTTTTCTTTTTTTTAGATTTTTGAATGTTTTTGATGGGTTGAGCAAGTGGTTTTCATACATTGAATGGAGCGCTAAGTGAGCGATTTAGAATGGATTTGATCGAGATGACTGTCAAATTCACAATTTTACTTACTGAACATTCCATCAAATCTGTTCGCTATTGTTGGACAGAAAATATGTAAATATTCATCTATGGTATCGTCACTACATTTGACATTATTTGGTACTCATTTCCTTTTAAACTAGACACAAATACATATATCGTCAAAGGGCGGGAAAAGATGTCGAGAGACATTGCAGTAACGCCAGAATATAGCATGAAATCCAAATATTTTTTGTTTTATTTGAAAAAATAAAATCGCTGCATAACCGGAAATATCACATACATGTATATGTAACTTTATTAAAACGTTTGTGAGCTCTATCTAAAAAGCACTGATATTTGGATGCCCAAGTATCATTTCTTTAAAATGTCGATTGAATATTTTTCATATATGGAAATAAGCTCTGCTCATAAATGGGGAGATTTTCATTAGAATGATATCTTTTCCTTCTGTTAAAGGGTCCTTTGAGATAAAACATTTGGGATTTGTTTGACATCCACGAATGCTTTAGCTTCTAAGAAAATGATCTTACCGATTAACTACATGTATATGAAATTGACCTCGACTAATTAAAGATATGATTTGCATGTAATTATACAAACATTTTGCAGAATGATGCAGCGTTGCCCAGGAATCGATTTCGTAAATAGATTCAAACTATAGACGAAATTATTTTTTTTAATTTGAAAGTTGTATTGTTAACATTATTTACCTGATGTCATTTCAATTTAAGATTTGTAATTTAAGCAGCCACTCGGAACTTTAAACGATTGACGCTCATTTAACCGCGATGCGATTGCATGCTGTTTATAGACGTGACATCACTTGTCACGAAAGAATTATTTGCGAACCATTTTCAGTAAAAATCGTTACGCATTCGTTGTTCATGGATGTCATAAGACTGGTTACCGTTTCTAATGCTACTACGCGTATAGGTATGTACAGTATAAGCAACGGTTGTAAGTTCAGGTGGTCACGACCTTTAAACGCATTTTTCCGGTAAATTACTACAGGCACTTGCTATGTCGAGGGCTTGAATAAATCAAAGCACTGAAAGTACTGATGGTGAACGAATCTGTTGGCATTCTAAAGTGATATATTGTATTCGTTGAAAAAAGAGAAATTATAAATGTAAAAAATAATCAAGAGAAAGTGTCTCGTCAATAATCTAAATTCAAAGAAAGAGAAAGAGAGGATTAGAAAGGTAGAGAGAGTGACAGACAGAGACAGACAGAGACAGACCGATAGACAGAGAGCGATAAGCATAGAGAAAAGAAAACAGGCAACTATAGTGTCTAGACTAATGATTCTTTTCTTAGCTCAAAAAATAGCAGTCAGAAAGGTAATTCAATTTCCACATGCGGAACCATTTTAGCAGATTAAACAGCAGTCTTTCTGCATTTTGACTTTTAAACATTATCCGCTATGGCTCTGGAACGACCTGAATGGGGTCCCCCATCCTCCGAATTAAAAGACCGCTGTTTCGTAATTGTAATTACAGGGTTTTGGTCTCTTTCGGTAATATTCAGTCTTGTGAAAGAATGATTATCTGATGCCATTGCGTAAAAAAGAATTAAACAAAAAAAAAAAACAAAAAAAAAACCAATTCGATAAAATCTATGTAGGAAGGTATTTTGTACAGCTAATTAATTGTCCAAATATAGTCGTTGTTTAAATTCTATTGCTCCTACCAAACGGCGGATAATCGTAAACCTAAGAGGGTAGAAGATGGCAGCTACGTACGGATGTATGCTGATTATAGTTCTGGTGCGAGAAATACCAATTTCCATGTAAAGGTAAAGGTGTTCAAGTCCACAGGCGATTGATTCACAATCCAAATTTCGTTTTTTGTAATATTGAAATTAGATCTATCGTGTTGGGATATTTGTTCATTATCTATTTACGACATCCATATATTAACAGTAAATCGTTCCGAGATTGCTATAGCCCCTCTTTCCCGGCCTTGTTTGAAACGACAAAAAAAAAAAACCCAGAGAATGGGATTTGAGTAATATGATACAAAAATACCTCAAACCGAAGATATTTACATTTCACAAGTATGCAACAACAAGGTTTAAGATAAAAACGGGATTTAAGCAAGAGGTGTAAATTTGGTAGTTGAGAACATCAGTTGTCTGGCAATGGGTTAAATTTTACTTCATATCAAAGTTGGTCAGGGTCAAGTGGTGCGTGTTTATGTTTTAATGAGAATTTGGACTAAATATACGGTAGGAGCATTCCATTCGTTTGTAAACTTGACCTTTCGTAACTTATAAGCAAGGACTTCATTCATAAGAAGGCAGGTAAAATCGCAGTAGGTCATCACGTGTGGTATGGCCAATCAGGGGTGTGTAGAAGTTAAAGAGTTCACGACCTAAATAAACACATATTTCCGGCAAATTACTACAAGCGAAGGCTTACATCAAAAACATAGTATCTGTCTATAAAAAGTATAGACACAAACTTTGTTTTTGCTCTAAACCCTCGAAAAGCTTACGCGGATAATCAAAACGCTTCACTAAGCATTGCAACCTCACTTTGTGTTTTTAAATGGCAATTTTCATTATCTTCACTTGATGAAGAATGCTAGTATCACACCATTAATGAAATAACAGTAATTCTGTAGAGATAAGTATTTAGAGATACTAAATTGAATCTAAAGATGTACTGCTTTATTTACAACCTATTAAGATCCTACAAGATTTTCCATACACAGTATATAACACTGGTGAACGAAAATTTCGTTCACCAAAAATACAGTATGTGTCTATACAGCGTATAGACGCAAACTTTGTTTTAAATCTAAACCCTTGGTATGCTTACGTGGATCATCCATACGTCCGAATAAAAATTGCTTCTTCTTTTTATATCTTAATCGGGGATTTTTATTATCTTCACATGATAAAGAATTCTAGTATCACGAAATAAATAGTGAGCTTAAGAAGAGATGTCTTGTGAAATACTAAATTGAATCTGAATGGGAACTACTTTATTTCGAAGCTTTTTAGATCCTACTGGGTGTTCTTTGCGTACACCAAGCGGATTCATGCAAAAGTGTGATCGGGTTTTTAGTTTCATACCTCCATAGAAACCCTTTTCATATCTTATAACTTAATGTCATGAAGCAAAAAGGCAAAATTTCTCCACAGAAAAACATATTTCTTGCGGGACTACTTTGCGCACAAGCTTAAAAATAGCTGAGTATTTTAAACTGTTTTAATTGAGGAATAGTACCATTTTTTCAACCAAACGGAATGTTCGGAATTGATGGAAGCAAACAATCTTAAATTATTTGCGCTTAACGTTGTACGTTTCTTGGTTGAAATATTAAAATTGTAACTAGCAAAAAATGTCAAACTTACTAGTAGAATTTGAATATAAAAAAGCCCCACGATTTCGAGAAGTACATAGTATACAGTTAACAACATCGTGAAATTGGCAAGGTGAATGATTTTGGAATGGGTTTTGAAAGGATGTGAATGAATGCGATGAGTGAGTTTTAAGTGAAATTGTTCAGGATCAACAAAATTAGCAATATATATTACCTTCCTTTCTATGTTCTATGTTCTGATGTTCTATGAATAATATAATAATATTTATCCAAGAACAAATCAGACGTTTAGAATTTCAATCATTTCAGTAAAATCACGATAATTTTTCTATTTATATTCATTTTGCATGTAGTTGTTGACTCTATTTTTTTGTCAATTTGAAGCGTTTCCCATCGTTTTCGGAGGGTGTTTGGAATGAATGAATGAAGCGCTGAGCGAGCGATTTAGAATGGTTTTGATTGAGATGAATGTCTATTTCACGATGTAACTAACTGTAACAGAACCAACAATAAAACAGAATTTTCTCTTAATTTTCATTATTCTCAAAATCAAATGCAATTATTAAACACAAAATTGAATAAGTCTTAAATCTATAGAGACGTCATACTAAAATTGATTAATACACTACTGGGCAGATAAGTTATTTACATTTTGGATATTCTCCATTGATATACTTATGAAAGGCATTGGTTTTTTCAAATGAAACGCATCTGTTTACTCTCCGATTTTCGCTGCCAAAATGACGTCTAAATTGGTTATAGGATTTTGAGGGCGTTGACATTTGCAGAGACCCGAAAATGGTTTAACGCCCGAGTGCAAAGCAAGCAGGCTTAAAAGCATTTGAGGGTATCTGCAAATGCTAACGCCCCAAAAAATGTTAATTAACGGTATCAAAGCATAAAAAGAAAGGCTACAGAATTTACTATAAACAGAGATTGCAAAAGGGTTCATAACAACGCCTTCAAACAAGCTCCAAGCATACTTATGTGTCAGAAAAAATTGCGTTATGCACTGTCATTTTTGTTTACGCTGACGTAGCTTTGTAAATTCATGACGCCACAAAATTTTACGCAGGAATGGGATCAACGTCTTAAATGACCCGAAAACGCACATTATATGCCATAGTATGCTTTAAAGCCCCAGTCTGCTGTGACGTTTCATGAAGTTCATCTTTATTTGAGCTGCATTTATCTCATTTTGGCTGCCTGAAGACGGATTATGCATTTCTGCGTTATTACAATAATTGACAAGTAACGTCTTTAAAGTAAACCTACTACAATATTACTTTAAACGATACTTAGAGATCCGAATTTGTTTACTTTTTCCCAAAGTTCAGCTGAGTAGAACCTACTAAATCGAGTAAGCTGAAATAATGCAGAACATTACGATTTGTCAAAATCGTTTTTGCAATTTAGATTACCGTCAGAATTCTATATAAATTAGAATTGTATTTGAAAACATGACATAAGAGAATGTAACAAAAATTATCAGATTTTCTTTAACGAATATTTATGGGGACCCTGGGATGCAGATTTTGGTACATTTGTACTCTTAATGCAGTTAACAACATCAAGAAATTGACACGATAAATGATATAGGAATCTATTTGGAATACAATTGAAAGAGCTCGGGGAGCATGTTTTAAATGAAATAAGGAAATACATTTTTGTTTTTTTCGTCCATAATGGCCATAATTAGAGGTTTGTATTTCCCCCATTTTATAAAATCTAAGTGCTGTTAAATTTGTGTGTCTTATTCGATCAAACAGCCGTTTCAAAATCCACAGTAGCCAAATAGATTAATAGATGATTTTGTCGATTTTGAAGTAAAAGAACGTTTTGAATGATTTCAATCCGTATTTGAATGACTGGAAAGAATGTTTCGAATGCATTGCATGGAGCGACGAGCGAGGAATTTTGAATGGAAATGATCAGATTGAATGTCAATTTCACGATGTTCAAGCTACAGTTAAGAGCATCAAAAAAATTGACAAAATGAATGATTTTGGAATGATTATGGAATGAAATTTAATCAGTATGTGGAACGAGTTTTGAATGATTTCCAAGAGAGTTAAACATAATCGATAATTGGACGAAATAAGCGACACTCTTTTCCCTCATTTTAGTAAAATTAACTTATCTTGTCTGATTATGTGTCTTCGCATTCAAATCAGATGCTTAAATTCAACTCAGGTCATGAAAACCATGCAATTTTAATCGATGCGATAGAAAACATGATTTGCTCATTTCGAAGCGTTTTTGTACAATTTGGGGTCGCTTTTGGGTTATTGGAGTGAGTGTACGGAATGAATGATTAGAGCGCTGAACGAGTGATTCTGAATGTGTGTTTGGTCGATATAATTGTCAATTTCACGATGGGATTAATTGAATATTTCGGCTCATCTCACAGAAAGTTAAAATGACAATGGTTCAATATTTACTCTTTTGTTAGATTTTTCTAAAAACAGAATGATTATTCTTTTTTTCTGTGTACTTCTTTTTGAAATGAGCCATCGGGTTTACCCATGATTTACCCCTACTGGTTCAAATCTCTTTTCAAATATTGTTCAAGTACCGCATGGGGAGTAAAGCATTACTTCAATTCTTAGAAAAATCCCCAAGATAATGAAAAAAACAGTTAACGACATTGTGAAATTGACAAAGTGAGTGGTTTTGGAATGATAACGGAATGAAATTAAATGAGTGTGTGTAGCGAATTTTTATTGATTTTCAAGGGAGGTGATTCAATATCGCTTATTCTGTCTAATTGGGTGAGATTATCGATATTATCAAGCTTTTGAGCTTTTGTTATCGATTTGAGAGAGTGTTTTAAATGAATGAATGGATGTAGCGCTCAGGTGAATGATTAAGAATGATTAGGATCGGAATGAGTGTCCATTTCACGATATTTGTATCTGTAACACCTACTAAATTACTGAGTAAGTTTCTTGAAGCACGAAGTATGAGTGGTTGCGGACGGAAACGGAGGAGACCACTGTTAACAATATCTTGAAATTGACAAGTTGAATGTCTTTGAATTGAATTTCAGTGAGTTTTGAGTGAAATTAAGAATGTTATCCAATACCACTAATTTTGTTCAAGATGAACAAAATAAGCGATGTTTATTACATTCCTTTAATAGAATATACACAAAAGTTCTAAAATTAATCGTTTTATGTCTTAACGAACAAATCAGACGCTTTAAATTTAAATAAAGTTAGTGAAATCATGTTTTTTTCCAAGCGATGTTTATTTTGAATACAGTTGTTGATCTTATATCCTTTAGTGATTTGGAGCGTTTTTGAATGGATTGAGTAAGTTTTAAAATCGGGGAATTGATCACGGAACGGGTGATTAAGAATGGGTTTGATCGAAATAAATGTCAATTTCACGATGTTCTTAACTATATATCGCATTCAATTTGATTACGTTCGTTGTTGTCCGATATTCGTCGATCGCTAAAATACAAACCCATAATAATAATATATGAGATCTTTTCCTTGAAAAAAAAAAAAAAAAAAAAAACGAAATACCAGAATTTCTACGACACGGCTAATCCTGATTTACGTACCTAACGAGTTGAGAAAATCCAGATTGCAGTTTTTGTTTCATTCATTGCATTCTTTAATCGTATTTTTAGAGGCTTGTATAAATATCTAAACATATTGCCGAGTTCAATTTTCTCATAAATTTTGTTGATTTTAGGAAAAGTTATTTTCAAATCACCAATTTTTGCACTCGAATTCAGTAATGCTGTATCGGATGCAGTAAACAGCATCCTGAAATTGAAATGGTGAATGGTTTAGGAACGATTTTTGAATGAAATTGAATGAGTGCGAAATTAAGAAAGGTAATCAAATATCGCTAATTTTGTTCAGAATGAACAAAATCATCGATATTTATTACCTTCTTTTTATATGATATGCATACAAGTATTCTTTCTCTTCAAGAACCCATCATACGTACACACGTTTCAATAAAGACCGTGCACTCGCATATTTTTTCTAGCGATTTTTATTTCAAATGCAGTTTTTTATCTTATCATTTTTAATAAGTTTGTAGCGTTATTGAATGGTTTGAGTGAGTGTTTAGAATGAACGAATAAAACGCTGGGTGAGCGATCGAGAATGGTTTTGATGGAAATGATTGTCTATTTACGAGGTTCTTAACTGTATGGATAAACGGAGCGCTGAGCGAACGCTAAAGAATGGTTTTGATTGAGATGAATGTCAATTTCACAAGGTAACTTATTGTAGTCTGCGCCTTTCGCGTTGTATTGTTTACCTAATGCACTCCCCAGATTGTCTCTCTTGGACTGATCGGTTTCAGTTTTCAGTAAATCTGTCAGATTCTAGCGTTCAGATTTGTCAAGATAATTTTCGTTCATATATGTAAGACATTTTTGTACATGGACATTACAACGTTCAACTCGCGCTGAAATGAACCCACGAACGGATGTTAGACTGGAAAAAGAGAAAAAAAAAATAACCGACGTGAAATTTTCCCGATTTACAGTTTTTACGAGTTCGTGGAAGAAAAACGACGGAATATTTTGCACTGCGGGTCTTCCAAATATCTGATTTAATGGTAAGAATCAAATTATACAACTGTGAAAGCATTTTCGTGAGATTGCATTACCGATAGGGAGGGCGACGAAGCATATTCGATACAAATGCGATTAAAAGTCGTTTTTAAATAGCAAGGGACTCCAATGGGAAATAATTTTTATTTTGAGGCACAGTTTTGTGTATTACAGCGAGTATTTCACCAACATAGTTTTCTACACTGTTTGTTGAATTTTGCATCTCTAATATATAGAGGATAATCGTTTGTTTCAGTGTAAGATCGATTGATATTTCATTGAGCGAACAACTAAAGCTATATTTTCACGGAAAATATAGCTTTTGTTGTTCACGAAATGAAATATCAATCGATCTTACACGAAAAACAAACGATTATTTCATTTCTTTATGCAAGAATGAGACAGAATGTGAAATTTCTATGACATATTTTCGTAAAGCGCGTCATTTTGCACGTGATTGCTATGCAACGTTCGTTGTGACGCCCCTATTTCGCCCCGCGTAGATGACGTCAGATAGGATGGAATGCACAAAAGCAGGGTATAAGTTTTTGATAATTTCACTGCTTTTGCAGTGAGATTATCAAGTGATAATCTTCCGTTATTTCTCGATAAACCACCGAAAAGCATTATATATATATATATATATTTTTTACATTTAATTCACCCTTTCATTTACATTAAGCATTCTCACATCGGTCTCTAAATACAGTTATTGTATGTCATAACTCGTCAATGAAGATGGATCCCTTGATGTATAGTGACTCGCGTCTTCAGCCTCATAATTAAAAATCAAAGCACTGAAAGTACTGCAGGTTGAGGTTCTTGGTGACATGGTAGCGAAAGGCAAGCAAAAATATAGTCAATATCATACTGCAAATTGTCTCGACACAAGTCCGGCAAGTTTCATTGATAATGTTTTTTTTTGTTTTTTTTTCGTTTAAAGTTTGTTCAGAAATGCAATTGCAATCATGCTATGGAAGACACATTATAAACGCAAACAAATGCACTGAGTGAAGTTACTTAAATGAACGCAATTCGAAATAGCAGCTTACAACTCTATCGATAGGGATCGAATCAAATTTCACAAATGTTGCTGTAGCTACGAGGTTTAGATTGCTAAACGTTGATCATTGTTAAATTTGTATACCCCATTACGTATAAGTTTGCTCTCTCGGCTACATATGTGGCGCAGCTCTGGGTGGTGGACTTGGAAAGTGCTAACGCTAGACGACTAAAAATGTACAGTCAAAACTGTTTATAGCGGCCACCCATGGGACATGACAAAATCGACCGCATACGGGAGTTGGCCGCTTAACGGAAAATACGCCCCCCCCCCCGCGCCGGCGGCCGCCGAGACGAACAACATACGGTTAATATCATAACTCCATCGGATGGCACACCGAAAATTTAGTATTCGTGTCAAAAAGATTCCATTCAAAATCGGCGATAGGAGACCAAAATAATTAAAATATTTCTTGAATTGCGGTATTTACGACGTTTTGGTCATTCACGATCAATATGTTCTCACCTGGGGAATGTAAACAGCGTATGTATTGTCACATGAACCAGAAAAGAATTTAATAAACTTCGTGTGAGAAAGATGATGTTTAAGATTTTGACAACGATAATATTCCTGATTACTTAAGATATATTAGTATTCATTAGAAAAAGTGACAATTTCGAATTCATTCAATGAAAGTATAAATGCGCTGGAGATACGACGTTTTTAATGTTCATAGTTTTCATAGAAGCAAGAAGCGGGTTCCTGTGGATTTGGCGGCAATTTGTTTCACGTGCGCGGGGTGTAAACAAAGTCGGGTTTTCTGGTATGCTTGACGACGTTAGTTGACGTCATTTGGAAAATCCCCAGGCAGTTTTGACAAGCGGCGATTATTCCACGGAATCATCCGATACTAAACAAAAATACGGCAATTTTATCAATCTGTTATTTATTTTTTCATCTGTGTGTCATTAAATTTTTCAAGAGGACGCGATTTTTGGTGTAAAGAAGAGGAAAACAAAACGATTTTTCTGACAAAAAAAAAATAATAAATACTTCCGAAGCCGACGAAGGGAAATCCCCTCCGAGATCAATCCGTCAAAAGAAGCCTTTCGATAGACAGACAAATAGCAATGTTTAAAAGGCTTACTAATCGGAATATTAATAATCTGCTGCATTTATAAATCAACTAATATGCGGGTCGCTCAGACAACACAAATTAGTAGACTTGTTGATTAGGTAAGCGTCACAGTAAATGCATATGATAATCCAAACGCGTTATCGATTTTTCGTTAATCAGCGAGTCACCTGTCATAATTTGATGACTCGCGTGACCGCTAAAGGGGATATACAATGAGTGCAACCCAGACAATTAAAGGTGACCGCCGGCCACATACGACAGCATGCCGCTATTCACAGTAACTTTAAAGAGTAAATTTGCGCGGGCGGACCTGAGCTGGCTGCATACGGCAGTTTGACCGCTATTCTCAGGTGACCGCTCGCACAGTTTTGACTGTAGTTACAACAACTGATTTTGATTGGCGAGCCTGTCTCAATCTATCGATATAGGAGGAGGGTAGCGTAGATGGGACAGGTTTACCAGTCTACGACTGACTTATCAAAGCTCTACGAGCGTCATTGGAAGATTGGGAAGATTGTTAATAATGATGTCGCGTAGTGCATAGATTTGAAAAGAAAGGGACTGTTTTACTTGTTTGTATTCTTCTTTCCCCTTTTTTCCCACAAAATTTACCTATTTCTGTACTTTTGTCAATGTTGCAAACCGTTCATTTGAGTTAAGCGGGAAGTGTCGGTTAACAATAGGAATAAAAGACACCGCACGCCGAATCATTGCTAGATTTCTTCACAGAAAGGGAGAAATTCGGTTTTATGAGAACACTGAATTGGAACTTAATGTCAAGCAATAAACTTTCATTAGATAATGTATTTTGAATCCATACAAAATACGACAGGCTCAGATATTAAAAAGCTTTTAAAGTATTTTATATCTACGTGTTGTCAATTCTGAAGAAAATTTCAATCCTTATTCTTATGAATTTTGGATTTTGTTTCTAACAAATTGCCAATTGTATGACATTTGAAACAATGTGGATAGTATTTTACCACATTTAGTAAGTAGAAGGCAAACAGTGTAGAGTAAGATCAGACTGCATATCAGTGCAGGCTGATCTTAGTTTAAACCATCCGTGAAAGCTGTTTGTACAGTAGGAATTTACCGTGAACAGTATGGGGCGGTTTAATGAAAAAGGAGGACATATTTAGCCAAGTCTGTTCTACGTATGTTAATTTTGTTCACCTGGAACATTGTTAATTTTGTTCACCTGGAACAAAACAAGCGATACTGGATTACATCCCTTAAATTTCATTTAAAACTCACTCATTGCACTCATTCAATTTCATTCCGACATAATTTCAATATCATTCAGATTGTCAATTTCATAGAGTTGTTACAGTTAACAACATGCGAAATTGACAAGGTGAATGATTTTGTATTGAAATTGAATGACTGTGTGGAGGGAGTTTTGAGTGAAATTAATGGGAGGTAATCCTTATCGCAAATTTTGTTCAGGATGAACAAAATTGACGATATTGATTACCACCCTTTGATAAAATATGCATACACGTTCTATACACAGCTTCCTATTTCTTCAAGAACCTATGAGAAGCGAACAATTTGATTCATGTCAGTGAAATCGGGATTTTTTTCTATCAAGATTAATTTTGAATGACGTTGTTGATTCTATATTTTTCAATGGGTTTAGAGTTTTTGAATGGTTTGAGTGAGTGGTTGGAATGAATAAATGGAGCGCCGTGTGATCGATTTAGAATGGTTTTGATTGGGATGAATATCAATTTCTAGATGTAAGTAACTGTGACTATTTATGGGTCCCTTTCGCGTGACGGGTCAAAAATAGTCTGTAAAGCAATCGGGCTATGATTAGACCTTTTTTTCTGGGGCACAATAAGAACAAGTAAAGCGTTTATTACATTGTCCATCGAATGTACAGCAAACGCAATAACTTCTAGGTTAAGTGCTAGCATTATCAAATTTGCATTGATCCATCCTTAATGCCCAATACTCTAAAGATTCGTATAAATCTAGAGAGTATTCTGTATGCCATTATTGGGCAGATTTTACTTTTTTTCCAAAACACAGGCGTACAGTTAATTACATCGTCTAATTTGAAATAAGTAGACTTACAGTTAAAAACATCGTGAAATTGACAATGAACGATTTTGGAATGAATTAGGAATGAAAATGAATGAGTGTGTGGAGCGAGTTTTGAGTGAAATGAAAGGATGGTAATCCAATATCACTAATTTTGTTCATGATGAACAAAATTAGCGAAATTCATTACCCCCCTTTAATAAATTTTGCTTAAAAGATTTGTAAACTGCTTCCTACTTCTTCAAGAACTAATCAGACACATACAATTTCAATTGTTTCAGTGAAATCGCGATTTTTCCCATTTATTTTTATTTTGAATATAGCTGTTGATTGTATAGTTTTTAGTCATTTAGGGCGTTTTTGACCGATTTGAGTGAATATTTGGAATGATTGAATGGAGCGCTAAGTGAGTGTTTTAGAGTGGTTTTGATTGAGATGAATGTCAATTTCACGATGAAACTAACTATATCATACAGCAAAACGTATGAACGAACCTGCAAAACTGAGACAAAGTAGTGCATTTCATGATAAAATCACCATTTAAATAGCAACGGTGTCTCAAATCATACCTGCATGCTTGAAATAAATACAAATATATGTATTTTAAATCTTTACGAACCAAAATTGCAATGATTTGTTATCGTAGAGAAATCAGGAGTTTTAAGCTGCTTAATCTTGCATATGGATGGTCGGTGGGTTTCCCTAAATTCCTAAATACCGAAATATTCAAAATCACTCACTCTGCGATCGTATCGTTCATTCCACACACTTACTCCGACCACTCGAAAACGCTCCGAATTTGTTCGAAAAAGCTTTGAAATCGATCGAAAAGATCTATATTTGAACCAAATAGAACAAATAATTGAATAATTGCATTGGCTGGTATTGTTTTATAAGCGTCTGATTTGAACGTAAAGACATACAATCAGGAAAAAAACGTATATTGTATTTACCCTTGTCATGCTGAACCCGGAATATTCCTGCTTTGGCAGGAGCTATAGACAAACATCAGCCTGCACATATGTGCAGTCTGATGTTTGTCTACACCACCTGTTTCTCACTTTCAAACCAGAATTGTCAATAGATTTAGTTTTTTCAAATAAAATTTGACCTTTGGTTGGTACTTTCAGTGCTTTTTTTCCTTTGATTTCGATGAAAATTTTCAGCCAAATTTTTTTCAGCATGACAGGGTTAAAAGAAGATATATATAATACGTACTTAGTGTTTTGTATGAGAAAAAATATCTAACGAGGTTGGGAGAATTGAAAATTGTCGAGGCTCTGCCGAGACAATTATCAATTCTCACAACCGAGTTTGATATTTTTTTCATTCAATACACTAAGTACGTATTATATTTATCTTATAACCTATATTTGTCTTGTTTCCGTCGGTTGTTCTAACTGAAATGCAAGTTTCTAAAAATAAACGCATTATATCATTGTTCTAAAAATAACTATGTGATATCATAAAAAATATCATACGGGATGTTATCACACAGATATTTGTATAATTATAAGATAAAAAACAATATCGCTAATTTCGTCCAATTTCTTCCTCACTCATCACACTCATTCAACTTCACTCGAAAATCATTCAACTTGTCAATTTTATGATGTTCCTAACTGTACCACATTCCGAGCACGTTAAAGTAAATCTCTGAAAATGTCAATTTGTTTTTACAAAGTGTCACTAGTAAGTTTGAATTCTAGGTTAAGTATTCCTCTAGATAAAAAAAGTGCTTTAACGTCAAATTCATTTATTCTCTCCACGTTCCTTTGAGAATTTTGATTATTTTTATGGCTGGGTGTACAAAATTTTCATTTATGATGTATAAGAATATCTACCACCAAGAATTTTCTCATATTCACGGGACAGCAACGGCGATTGACTTTGAGGCGGTGCTGTTTGGATATTTGCGAGTTTCTTTGTATATGGTTTTACCCGCTTTTACAGTGTTCTATCCAAAGAACACCAAACAATTACTTCTAGGTATTTCTCGCACCAGTACCACAACTACATTTAGTGCCAAAGCCTCAAACTGCTTCTTCCCGTGCAGGTTATTTGGAACTTCGCTAGGACTTTTCAGTAAACCAGAAAGTATTTCGAACGTAGTAATTCTATGGCGTTTTATTTTAGGTAAATCGACTTCTGGTGGTACATGTACGCTTGAAAAGAAAGAAAAGAAAAAAATCCTTTAAAGCTTTCCTGTCATCAATGGAGATTGTTTTGCATGTTGTACTTTGAAAACAAAACGCAGCAAAAAAAAAAAAAAAAAAAAAACTTGTTATATAAAATGCTCAGTTTTTATATTTCGGTGATTTTATTTTTCTCAACGTCATCTTCAGTGATGTTTTTGACGTCATGTAAACCTATTTGCGAAATGAAACACCCTTATTATTCCCGAAGTCTATTCGTTAGAATCGCCGATGGTTTCCGATAGGTCATTTGGAACATCGCTCGGACTTTCCGTGAACAGACAAAATACCTCGGACGTAGGTGTAGTAATTTTGGGTCATCTTCTAGGTAAAACTGCGACTGACTATGCTTTGGTCAATACGCCTCAAGAAAAATGGTTCTCTTTAACGCTTCGTCTATAGAGAATATATTTCTATATGTCACTTCGATTAAAAAACACACACAGCAAGACACTGTGTTTTGTAATCACATTATAATTTATCTATTTTACGAACGTCCACCCAGTAATGCAAGAATAATTTCGAAAAACATGTAGTCCGTTGCAGTATAAATTATAGAAAGATACATTCAGTGTTGATCTGGCTACCCTTTGACGATTTTCCAATTATAAGAATGGAAAATAGACGTTGGGCGAATAATAATCAAAGATACAAAGTGTAACATTACATAGATAATTTACTCAGTTTCTATTAGTACAAATAGTTTCTCGTTACAACAAGTTGTAAACATATATAGGTAGAATACGCTTTTTTGATGTCTCGGTCGCATAGAACTGCACTGTAATCACAAGTCACCGACCGACTGAGGCTGTTTAAATCGTTTAATTTTCAATTATTAGCGTTTAACTGACTTAGTCTTTTTCCCGCCTTTTATATTATTGGCATCACATTGCACGATTTAAACGGAATAAGACGGTTACATTTATTAAAAGTAAACGCCCCACTTTTTCCAAATATGGAGTTGTTTAAATATGCACGCAAATATTGAGTATTTATAAAGAGCAATTACAGAAGATATTATCCATGATTAATGCCCTGGCAGGGCGGAGCCTAAGTAATGGGTCGTTGCACTTAATGTTAAGGGAAATCAGCCTTTATCTTAAGTAACCTTCTTCCAAAGAAAGTCGACATAAATAATTCGAGACCCTAAATCGTGGATTGGTAACCAAATCCTCGTAACTTCAGCTTAATCAATTTGAAGTTACGAGGCATTGGTAACCAAACGATGAAATTTGTTCACTCTCTCAAAGCACGTGAATCCTTTGGGTTTTAGGATACAGTTATTTGCACGCGTTAACGATGATTACCGACTAAAATTTGAAACAACCCAAACTTTTGAAAAGTAAACTCGCCAAATTACGTCACAGTTAAGCCCCGCCCTGTTAATTCATTAATTACGCAGAATAAATATAGATGAACGAAAATCTAATACTTTTCACTCAGTTTAGCATACTTAACGGAATCGTATTATCGTATGTAATAAAAGGTCCCTTTATTGAATAAATGTGCCAATAATTGTTTACGAACTTATGTATGAAGGGCAATCTAAAGACATAAACAACTAAGCAGATTATACTATTCTGTTGTGAAAAAAGATGTTATACAGTCCACCAAACCTTGGATATATGCACATGCAATGACCCCAATTTGCTGACGTTTTCTTGTGTCATCAACTAAGTTATTTGTCTTTGTTAATTTTGGTGGACTACAAAACGCCTCATCTATAGCTGATCATGAAATGAGATTTTGCCAAATTTAGAAAGGGACCAAAAGTAATAAAACTAGAAGTTTTTTGGTATTAACGCTAGAAATAAGTTAAGGATATATTGCACTGTTCAATTAGATCCCATTAGTTAGGGTTACTTTTCTTGAATAAATGTACAGGCAAGTAGAAAGGTCGTCGTTCCATAAGAGATTCGACATGGTAATCCATGCCATGCCAGATAAAAATCTACATAGGATATTCGTTATACAACATGTGCACGAGTTATACGATTTTCACGTGTACTAATCACGTGGTCATTGCATATTCATGAAGGGGTAGTTCTAGTCTGTACGCATGCGTGTAATCACAAATAAACCTCGACGTTTAAATGAAATAATGATCAAAATAAACCTGGGCCGGAAAGTTTATGGAAAATAAACCTTCAAAAAATTTGAAAATCCAGCCTTCTGATTGGATGATAATGTAGGACAAAGACTAAAATCAATTAAGGTCAACAAAACAAACGTATAAACATCACACACTCATGCAAACATACAAACACACGTCATACATACAAGCACATACAAAATTCAAGTTAACACAAACATGTAATGTGATATCTTAAAAACAAATATTACTTCGATAACAGATTCTAATGGGTCGAATAAAGCTCGAATATTGGTATGAAGATATGTTGTTGAAAACACATGTATGCCTTTCATGCTAGCTTGGATAACTCTAATAAACATAAGTAAGACGGTTATGGTGATTCTTTTGATTTAACATCCATGAAGCATGGTGTTATTTGGTTACGTAGATAACACGGCCGGTAACGTAGTTCAAAAACATGAAATTCGTTAAATATGATAGAAAAATGTTTCCGATCTTGTTAGTGGTAAGAAATTCAGTAGCCTAAATATTGAAAGACTACATATAGAAACTAATAAACCTTATAAAGGCCCGAAATACAAATGATTTTCATCTAAGCGAAGATAATAAAATAGGTATGTGGAAAAAATACATATTTTGTTACACTATGGGGATTCAATCAAGAATGTATATATACATATGTGTACTTTTTTTTAAAAGATTTATGCTGTTGTAAAACTATTCAAATGATATTTTTTACAAGAACAGAAACATTTTTTCTTGGTGTATTACAAAATTTAGTGGGTCAACGACACTATTAAGCATGTAAATTCTGTTCCCAACTTGGCGTTGCCTTCCACTTTTCCACCTTGCTTTTGCAAAATTGCAGTGTAAGAAAACAAAAAGCAATGCTAAATTTGACTGATTATCTAGCAGTCTGGGGAAAAAGTTGGATCTAAGGCTGAAATCCCAATTTATGAGAAAAAATATTTTCATGTGAAAACTGTGTTTAAATAATTTTTCTACAAGTTATTTCATGGTCTCAGTTAAAGGGAATACATTTACTTCAATTGTGTACACAAAAAAGGTTTGAAAAGAAATTTGGAGCTTAAATTACACGTGAAGAAAAGAATAATCATTAAAGTAATTCATTTGAATCGAAAAAGTAAGTAAAAATTAATTAAATACATGTATTATTGCAAAAGTGGTGACCTACGATACTGGACATTTTTTTGTAAGAATAAGTATATTTTCTATCAATACCCTCTTTCAAAATCACCAATAAGCCCATCTTACATTCCCAAAAGTCTTGCAAAGTGTAAAAACAACAGGAATTTTGAATTCTTGTAAACAATGTGGTCTTAACATAATGTTTTGTTTACTACTTTTTAACTGCAAAAAATCTTACAAATCTGCATCAACAATAATGTTTTGAATAGCAATATCGAATATACAGATTGTTAGTATGACAGTTGTTCAGTGTTGTATCGATAAAGGAAATAGTTTACTGAAAATAAATCAAGAGAACGTTGTTCTAGCTACTTTTCTTTATTGAAAAATTGTCACCATAATGTATGACTTAGTTTAATCACGTAATTCACTGTTAAGATTTACCCCTGTGTTTCAAGCTCGTATAAAGAAAATTTCTGAAGGTCCAGAATTTTTTCAAAGACAAATTCTCCAAATTTGAATGTATAAGATTAAAAAGAGGCCAAAATAATGAAAATCAAAAACAAAAAATCTCTTGGCCAAATTTGACTGAAAATTGTGCGTTTTTCTGCTTTTTAGTGTGTTAATCTAAACTATTTGGTGATTTTTTTAGCGTTTTTGAGTGTTACGAATGAATGAATGTATTTCGATGCTTACCCTTTGATTGTAAGATGGAACTGGTGACTTTCCGGGGTATGTTAACGGGTCAACGCTACATCCAGGAAGTGGTACAGTTAACAACACCGTGAAATTGAAAGGGTGAATGGTTTTGGAATGATTTCTGAAAGAAATTCAATGAGTGCGTGCGGCGAGTTTTGAGTAAAATTTACAAGGTTATCCATTATCTTTTTTTTTTTTCAGAATAAACAAAACTAGCGATATTAATTACCTCTTTTAATAAAACATATATACAAGATCCAAATATATCTTCCTTTTTCTTCAAGAACCTATTTTATTAAAATCTGCTTTGCATTTTATGTCAGCGGAGCGACACTGGCTTCTTGGGCCTTTTGGTTTTATGTGATTATTATAACTATCATTATTTTCAAATTTTCAAATATTTATTTTACGGAGTTTCCAGATGGTCCACAATTCGCATAACGGGTCATATACACATATATAATAATATTCTATCAAGTATGAGAGGCGATGTATCTGAAATATATTTCGAAGGGTCAGCGCAAATCTGATGTAAGTGCCTATACTAACAACAGTTTTGCCATGCACCCTCGATTACGATTATTAAGAAATACTTAAAATGTACGGCGGTAGGTCCTGAATACGAATTTTGACATAAACGAGAATTTTGATTTAGGGAAAGTACAACTTTGTGTCAAGTAGTCGTTAATTGGTCTCTGTTAATTGTCTTCGAGACTCAAGTATTTATATCACGATGTTGTAAGGCTTGATTCGCATACAAATAAAATATACCCATATTCAAATTTTCGTCCGACATTTTAGAAGCATTTAAAAATGTCTTTCGCGTAACGTTAAAGAAAGGTTAACCAGTTTTTCAGTAAAGAATTCGAAAAGTTCGCAGACTTTTTTGAATCCTGAATTTATGTCTAGTTGATTTACATTAAAGTTAATTTATACTAAAAGCTAAACCCTCATTTATTCATTATATACTTAAGAATAATTTCAATTCAATTCAAAAGTTTATTTCTCTGACTTGAACATAAATGTTCCTCGTCAATTCACATTACATATATTACATACAGAACAAAAGAACAACAACAATATACAAACAATAATAAATATATCAAAATATTAGATCTTCTACTTTTTGCATAGTTGATTAGTCAAAAAGCGGAAGATGCCTTCAAAACTTATATTATACACAAAAGTTAAGTGCCTTAGTAGTTAAGTTGATTTTCATCTAGGAATTCTTTTCTAACTTGAAAGCTTTTGATACAAAAAATAGCCAGATTGTTCAAAACTAAAGGATTTTCACTATTAAAAAGTTCTACAAGTTTGTATACACTTGGCTTCATATAAAAGTATTCTTTAATAAATTTCTTTCTCAATTTTTTATAAAGCGGACAAATGAGAATAAAATGGTATTCGTCTTCTATTTCTCTTAAGCTGCATCCTAAACATTTACGCGCATTTCGTTGGATATTTTTATGTCTCCCCTTCTCTATAAATAAATCATGTGAAGACAATCTTAATTTAGATAATATGTTTCGATATTTCTTTATGTTCATTTTGTCAAGGTAGGTAGACCGGTCAAATGTACTTTTCAAATCACGATAAAATGACATTGACGACCTATTTAAAATATCTCTATGCCATTCATTAATGTACAAGTCCATTAAACGCGAACGTAATATTGGTATAAACATTTTAACGTTTACAGAATTAGGATAGATCCACACATCATTAAAACCGCTGTATTGTAATAGTGTTTTTACCTTTTTTGACCAGTTGTTTTCTTCCAACGACTCACATCGAAATCTCATGTTTTCTGTCACAACAGATAAAATGCAATTATTTTCTTTAGTAGAATAAAGTTTGAGAAAATATTTAATAGTTTGAATTTGCATATTAATTTTCAGTGGGAACCTACCGGTTTCTCCGTAGAGAGCTGAATTACATGTGGTTTGTTTAACATTTAAAAGTCGCTTTAAAAACTTTCTATGAACCTTTTCTAAATTGTCCGTTTTAGTGAATGACAATATTTCACACCCGTATCGTAAAGTAGATCCCACGAAGCTATCAAACAGATCGAGCATTATGTTTATTGGGATTTCTTTCCCCTTAGTTAGAGAGATTAATGCTCCAAGAGCTTTTAACCCTTTACCTGATAAAGTTTTCGTTGCATTTAAATGTGAGCCGTCTTTACTAAAAACTACCCCTAAGTAGTTAAAAGAATCTACAATTTCTATTCTTTCTGAGCGATATGTGAAATTAAAATTTACGATATTTCTAGCTTTACTAAATATAACAATTTTCGTTTTATCGACATTAACTTTCAAGTTCCATTTTTTACAATACATCTCGAAACAATCAATTGCTTTTTGTAGCCCTTCAGCTGATTCTGCGAGAAGAACTGAGTCATCAGCAAATAATAATAAGGAAATCATGATTTGGTCAATTTCTAATCCCGTTACCCCGTTAGATTGAAAAAATAATTCGATGTCGTTGACAAAAAGAGAAAACAATAATGGCGACAAAATCTCACCTTGCAATAATCCGACCTTACAGTTGTATAGATCCGACAAGGAATTTAAATGTTTGATACATAGTTTGACGTCATCGTATATCGAACGTATTACTTGAAAAAGTTTACCATCCAAACCCTGCTTTATCAGTTTGTACCAAAGGCCAACTCGATATATGCTGTCAAAGCATTTCTCTAGATCCACAAAACAGCAATACAGGCTCGCTTTTTTATTAAGTTGTCTTTCTATTAAGGAGTTCAAAACGAAAATGGCATCTATAGTACTAAAATTTTGTTTGAATCCAAATTGCGCGTCGGTGATAAAATCATTTTCTTCAACCCATTCCTTCAATCTGTTGTTTATTACCGTGGTAAAAAGTTTAGCAAATCAACTTATAAGTGTAATCCCTCTATAATTATTCGGGTTTGAAGAATCTCCTTTTTTGTAAATTGGTACGATGACTCCCGTGGACCATGATTTCGGAAAGCATCGTTTATTTAGCAAATAGTTGAAAAGTAAAAGAATGGGCTTATCTAAAACATCAATTCCTTCGATGAAATATTCATACATAATATTATCTATTGAACATGATTTATTTTTACTAAGAGATTTAATCGCTCGCCGTATTTCTTCAATCGTGAAAGGTGTATCAAGATTTTCGAAGGTACATGCAAAATTTTCCTTTGAAGATTTATTATCAAAGTTATTTAAAAATTCTTCGCAAAAAATATCGGGCTCAATATCTATTTCTGATGACAATTTTTTAAAATGTTCAAAAAATCCTTTAAATTGATTTCGCTGCCGCTTTCAACATTTTTTTGTTTTTTGAACATTTTCCAAAATTCGCTGGGTTTCTTGTTACGCATTTCTAGCATATCATCCGCTAAGCTTCTTTGATATTTACGTTTGGCTTTCCTACAACAATTTTTATATTCTTTCTTTTTGATAAGTAAAATGCTTCTTACTGATTCAGTTTTATACAGATTGAAATTTTTGAGGGCTTCATGATAGTCTTGTTTACTCTTTTTACAACTTTCATCAAACCAAATAGAATTTCTGTTTGATTTAAGCGACCCGTCATTTCTTTTTACACGTTTTTCAAAATATTTATTTCCTCTTGATGATATATAAGTTGTGAAAATATTGACAAGATCATCTACGTCTTCATTTCTTGCAATGCAATTTTTTAAATCGGTGCATAAAGAATCTATATCTTGCGTTATATCAAATAAATACTCGTTTTTGCGTTCTGGAATCCACCTGTGAAATACGTTTTCTGTATATTGGTCATTAATAACAGAATTAATAATCAAAGCAAATTCTACTGGGGCGTGGTTCGAAAAAATGTTGAAATCGTGTACACTAAAATCCGTTAATAATGTAAAATTCTCAAATTCAGTGAGTAGGAAATCCACCGTGCTTTCTCCGTTATGGGTAAAGCACGTTGTTTTTCCAACCCCGTAATCCTTTCCATAACGACCGTTAACAATCCTCATGTTTGTCATTTTGCACAAGTCGATCAACAGGTCACCGTATCTATTCGTGCCTTTATCCTTGGGGAAATTCAAATGGCAGCCCGAGAGACGCGTGAGATGATGTAATAATCTAAAATTGACTGTAATATGCATGCGCAGAAAAGACATTCATGTGAACGGAGTTACCCACTGGTGGTAGTAAACAAACTTCTAATTTACCGCTACAATAATTAATTTACCATGAAATATCGTTATCCCATTAAGAAATGTGATAAACTCGTGCAAAATACTATATAAAATAAGAAAAAAGTATTTGTTATTTAAAGTAATAGAGAATATTTATTTTTTTGTAATCGAATTGTTGTGCACTATTCTCGACGCCATTTTGGAACCCAAGTAACACCGGCCTGACCCAGGATCAGAAGCGTCGAGGTTGAAAGGTTACAATGACATCACTAGTGTCGAAACCGAAGTCGTTCTGATGGAAACCCGGTTAACTCGGGTCGAAACCGAGTCCGATATGAACTTACCCCTTAAATGCACGAGGAATACGGGGGTCTGTCGCCGACATTTCATGGTCTGGTAATTGCCGATCATTGTCTATGTAATCGTGCTTATTCCCGATCCTAGAGTTTAGATCGCCAAAAAAGAAGACTTTCCCTTTAGCGCTAAATGATAGAATATCTGTTTCTAACTTATCAAAAACATTAAAATCATATAAACTGTGTATTTTAGCATTTTCCGGAGCAATATATGTAAAGCACATATACTAGTCACTCTGTATATTAAAATAGTTTTTATCGAGTTTTAACCATATAATAAAGTCAACATCGTTTTGTACTAATTGAATTCCTTTATAAAATTTCTCTCGTATAAATACGATTAAACCACCACTACAACGTTTCGCACGTTTGTTTTTATACTGTCTGAAAGAATGAATTGTTTTGTATCCCTTTAGAATTGGATTAGAATAAGCACTTGTCCATGTTTCGCTACAAAAAATAATGTCATAATTATTTAAAAAGGAGATTAACTCGGGGCACTTTAACTTGTCGCTACTTAGGCTTTCTACGTTCCAGCTAACACAATTAAGGACACTTCCGCTGGATCCCTAGTCACTTCCGGTTGCTGCTTTCCTATAAAGTTCACCATCTATATACAGTTTGTCAACTGAGATATACGCATCCTTTTTTTCTTTACGCGCGTTTAGCATGATCGGAATAAGTCTCTTTCTTTCTTCCATTACTTCCCTTGGATATTGCTGGCTTACACCATACGGTCTTTCTAATTTCTTAGAGTTCAATCGTACCTCCTCCCTGTCTGGGTAGTATGCAAACTTCGCTACTATCGGTCGTGTTTTTGTATCATTGAACTTGCCCATACGATGAGCCCTGTGTAGTTTAATATTGTCTTTTGCACCAGTAATTTCTAATTTTTCTTCGATTAAGTCGAGAACCTTTTGTACACAATCTGAGTCTTTTTCTCCTTCTACCTCGTCTATACCGTAAAATATCAAATTGTCCCTCATGCTACGGCTCTTTAAATCTACAATATCAGATTTTAGTGTTGACGATGTTTTAACTTGCTCTTTTTCCATGTTTTTCAGCTTATTAACCATTTCATCTATCTCTTGCTGCTTTTTACTTATCTTTTCTAAACTACAACTATCAAAATTTCTCCCTCTTTCTAGATCATCTATTGTCTTTTCCATTTCGTGAGCCTGGAATCCTGTTTGTCTAGACGGTCCGTTAAATTTTTGACCGACAAATGAATAGAGTCTAATTGTGATAGTTTCTTCTCAATATTCTCGAACTTTTCCATCATTTTATTAAATTGTTCGGTAGTCACTGCATTAACCTGTGTAACGGGATTTGATACCGGTGTTAACGGTGGTAGCGTCCCAAAATATGACTGATTTTGACCATAAGCTTGGGGCCCACATGGGGAATATTGATAAGTCTGAAAGCTTTGTGATGGTGGGGGGGGGGGAAATATTATTGACCATGCCTGGGTTGTAGGTAGCATTCTGTTGAGAACCATGTTGAAGACCCTGGTTTATTGGTACAGACGGGCTTTGCATATTGTTATCCTTTGTATCCTTTGAATCGTTAGTAGATTTTGAATTTAATGGCGTACCTCTGTAATCGTTTTCCCCAGTCTGTTTTGCCGGGCGTTTTGTATTGTCTTTGTCTCCGGGCGAGTTTTTACCTTTCTTAAGAATAATGATCAAGAAAACAAAGCGACAAGCAAGCGCACGAGCGAGCGAGCGACCGTCCGACCGACCGAACAAATGAATAAATGAGCGAAGTGTTATAATTGCGAAATAATGTTTTGACTACTTGATTGTTTTCGCTTTTTGATACATTAATTTTTGTTGTTTCTGATTATTTTACGAAAGATAAAAAATACGAGTATTTTCTCATTTCTTACAACATGAAAGTCTTGTATGCATATGTATTATATATTTTCTCAATTATGACTGACGCAGTAAACTTTTTAAGCAGGCATTTTAAAATTTGTTCCATAATCAATACCAAAATTTTCGCTATAAAGATGGGAAAAATATTCGTATTATATCAAACGTATCTTAACATAAAGTTAATTAGGCATTCGGTAAAACAATATGCCATTGGTCAAACACATATGATCCTGTGTGTTGACATTTCCAACAATTTCACTTGTGCACAACATTGAGACTCAGATCAGCCTATGTAGCCGCACAGTCTGACAAGAGTCTTCACTGTGTGCGTAATGGATAGCTACTGTCCCATAGTAGATGTTCACAAAACAAGATGTATTTGAATGCACTGTTTGATTGTTAAGGCCGTTTAACGTCTACCCATCACCCATATGTGAGATGCTGAAAATGTCACACACAGGCTCATATAACATGCAATGATGAAACAAATTAAAATACATCAACACGAATCGCAACATTGAATCATGAAAATGAGTTTTTTTTTTTATTTTAATAAACATACTAGTAAACGGGTATTTAAACATAACTACCACAAGAGCTCATACGTAAAACAAGACAAAATTTTGGTTCAATGCATCAAAATAGGCCGCATTTTTTGTTTGTTTTTTATCAATTAATTATATCGTTTTAAATAATGCTTCTGTTTTGCAAACAATAACTATCTAGATTTTATACTTTTTAAAACAGCATTAAGGGCCCTGCTATACCATGCACATCAAGTTAAAATCTACTAAGGAGTGTTTTATTTCATTTTAAGAAAAAATAGGCAACACAGATTGAATGTACAGTGAAACTACAACAATATCAATTATGATACAACATTATAAAGAAAACAAGTAGATTGTGCTAGGTATGCTCGACATGCGATGATAAGCTCTACAGGCTGTTGCAAGATCTTGGAGGGACGTTTTTTCCAACCTCTAATAAGTCGCTTGAAGCAAAGAATAATTTTGTCCTGAACCAAGTCAGAGACTAAAAAACAACAGCTCAAACAACTCTGAAATAGGTGTTTTTGACATGAACTGAAGGGATTTTGCCACATTGTTTCAATGTTAAGATAAAAGTTATAGGTTTGAAATGGTGTTTCGCTAAGTTGGGCTTTGACATAAGTTATTACATGCTTACGTCCCAAGAGGATTTCCAGTGTGGTTAGGCACAAATGTTGTGAAAGGTTTACCGCACTTAAAACTGCTGAGGACTTACTAAATTTGCCACTTTTACTATATGTTTAACTAAGTCAAATTCAAAGGGTAAAATCATGGTTTTATTGATCAATATTCATTAATACAAAACATTCTTTTTGAATTGTGTGTTTCATCCAGGCTGCATTACACGGTTTTCTATTCTTGAATCAAAACATTAATATAATACCAAGGTAATAGAAGGATGAACATTTTCCAGTCGTTCTCCTTTCAAAAGTATATCGGGAGCATAAGATTCTCTATTTTCAAAAACCATAAACTTCGTCTTAACCACGTTAATTTTAAGACCAAACGAATCGCAATAATCGCTAACTTTATTCAATAATGACTGTAGCGTCTCATGACTCAGTGCAAAAAGGCAAGCGTCATCTGCGTATTACAAGATAAACAGTTTTACGTCATCCAAAGTAAATGTATCATTAGATTCTGGATCTATACTGTTTGTTAGAGCATTAATGAACAGCGTGAATAATATAGGTTATATGGGACACTTTGGTTCAAACCGCTTGATGAATTGATGAACTACCACATGTCTTCTTCAAATCGGATACAAGAGTTTACATTTTTATACGTTGATCTTAAATTTTATTTGAGATTCCTTCTTGTAATAGTTTAAACCAAAGTATATTTTTATCAATTTAATCGAAAGCTTTTTCGAAATTTATAGACACACAGTATAATTTTTGTTTGAATTAAATAATTTTGAAACAATACCGTGTAAGGCAAAAATACAATCTACTGTCGATTTTCCTTTTTTGAATCCAAATTGTTCTTGAGTAATCTTAGAATGCTTTTCAGTCCAATTGTTAATTCTATTTAATAAAACATGAGAAAAGATCTTTGGCATGGTATTAATAAGAGTTATGCCTCTATAATTGTTTGTATCATTTTAATCACCTTTGCCTTTGAATATAGGAACTATCATGTCTTCTGCACATTATTGTGGTTAGTTGCCAGATTCTAAAATCTGATTAAACAATGCAACAATGATAGGTAATAATTCATCGAGTAATAACTTGAAAATTTCCGGTAACAATTTGTCGAAACAAGGACTTTTGTTTTTCTTTAAACATTTTTTGTATTACGAAGCTAACTTCTGCAGGGCTTATTTCTGCGTCTAAGTCTATGTCGAAATTGAAGGTATGATAATTATGCTTTGATTCTTGAGTATCGCCGCTTGAATCAAATGCACGAGAAAAATTATCAAAAAAGTCATTGACGTTTAAGTCTGAATGAAAATTTTCATTTGTTGTTTGTTTATAATTGATTTTTTCCAGAACTCTCTTGGATTTCTTTTGGCTGATTTACATATTCGCTTGCTTTCCTTATCTATGTAAGCTCTCATAGAACATTTTTAGATTCTATTGTATTTAGTGCGCTCTAACGCATAATTCATTCGGTTTAATTCTGATTTATTATGCAAGTATTTGTTTCGTAGTTCAATAAAACATTTTCTTTCTCCTCGATTAACTGCATGTTCTGATTTCTCATCTTTCCACGTTGTTTTTCTTAATAAACTATTTTCTGTTGTGCTGTTTGAATTTCCGCTTTGCTTTTCTCTAACGTTTCAGTATGAACTTTACACTTATCTTCTACTTTTCCTACTCTATTGTCAAGCTTTTTCATTCTTGTTTCTAATTGGCTTAGACGCGAGTCAATGCTATTTATTTTTACCTCAATGTTTGCCATTGTCAATTTAATGCTCTCCATTTGGTCGGCCCATCCAGGTTTAGAAGGATACGGTTGACTATAATGAGGGAAGTTTGGCAATACCGGTAATTGGCACATGAACATTGGCGATAGTCGACTCGGTTGACCCTGCATCTGCATCAGCATCGGCATATTATTTGGTGTCTTTATGGGTGTGTTCATGTGTGCGCTAGTGTGTGTGTGTGTGGGGGGGGGGGGGGGGTATTGGCCTGCGAGTTCTTCAATTGAGAGTTCATTATCATTTGAGAGTTTGGGGGCTACTGGTTGCTCATATTGTCTTGTGACTGACCTGAATTTTCAGCTTGTTCCCTTCTTTTAGACTTTTTGCTCGTAATTGTCCCTTTACCGTCCCTCTCAAAACCGGTTTGACCAGCATTGTTCAACGGAGAAACGGCCTTTCTCTTTTCTTTCTTCTTTCCCCGTGCGAATTTTTTTTTTCTTTTGGAGGCATTTAAACATTCTTGAAGCCATTCCATACCATTGGTTACTGATCTGGTTCTCCCTACCTTTCTTTTAATCGCAAGAATCTAGACTGCTTCACCGATTAAAACAAACATGTCTCGTAAAAAGGGAGAACACCATTAAAGCGCCCTGAGTTCGTCCCAAAACGGTTTGAAATCATTAAAATTGATTAACACGAAATTCAAATCGATCAAACAATTTTACAATTTTATTGGCTGGTGTTGGTTTTACAATATTTGCTTGGTCCGCGAGAAGAAGGAAACAGAAAAATAGGGTGATATGTTAAAGGGAGGTAAAAAATTATCGCTAGTTTTTTTTCTAGCACTTCATTCAATGCATTCAAAACACTCAATCAAATCACTCAAAAACGCTTCGACACCGTTTCCAAACACATTCAAATCGTTCAAAGTTAACAACTTTCCATTCAAATCGATTCCAAATCATTCCAAGACATTCGCCGTGTCAATTTCGGGGCGTTTTAACAGCAAAAGAGAATCGTAAGTTTTTTGGATAGCGAAAGCTTACAGGCTCTGTAAGACAGGAGGATGTCTAGGATGAAAGAAAAATATGTTCGCGTATGTATATATTCATGTATATATATCATGGCCGATGGCGGGTAATCTCGGATACTTAAGAATAAATGAATGTATATCTTCATTGGATTCAAACACATTTGAGGTGTATTAATCTCTAGATACACAAAACAATGAAACAAATGAGATGTATCTATAGATTCATTATGTGGATATATCTTTGGGAAGAGTTGAAAATGATACAACTTTTCAAGGAAATAAACACAAAGACACTTAGAATTTAGATCCATTCCGAAATACATTAATCTTATTTCATTAATTTTAGCCCCGTTTCCATCAGTGTTAAGAAATGTTATGATATACTAGTGGGCAATCTTTTTGGACAACTTTTAAGGTATTCGACTTCTGGTGATATATATAAGTTTAAATAGCATAGAAGTAATCAAATATATTTTAAACTGATATCTATATTTTGTGGGATATTTTGATTTAAGAAAAGGGATTTTGAAAACGGTGGAATAGTGAAATTTGTTGATTAATAAACGTAGTCGTCCGGTCAAGATTGATTGTATATAAAAAAGGAAAACTTGAAGAAAGACACGCAAAAAAATTAAACCAGTAAGTTTCTAGCATGTCAACCGAAATTAATTAAGATGAAATTTGAAACTTAAATGGAACATAAAACGAATAAAGATGTGTTCGCATGACCGAGCACCAGACAGATTATATGATCACGTGGATTGTTATTCTTTTGTAATTGAGACACGTGACATATAAGCTTGATTAACATCAACAAAAATATCTTAAATGTACATGCAATACACCCGAATGAAAATAATGGTCCGTAAACGTTCAACCAATTGTCCAAAATTTCAACGTCACCTTTTTGTCCTTTTGTTACAGTAAATAATGATCTGATTTGCTAAAAAAATGGTTTTATATCCCTTTGAAAACAACTTTAAGCACGTACCTTTTTTTGTGGTGGCACACAAATGAGCTTCAAGGATAATGTCTCATTATACTTTAAGTACAATACTTTCTGTATTCTCTTGGATCATAACGTTATAGAAAACATAGTATGATATTCCCTTTAAATCTACTTAATGAGGTATTAAACTTAAAACATTACCATAGTTATGTTTAAATCATCATTGTGTATTTAAACACTGTTCATGCATTAATGTTTTTAATTTCATACCTCCATGAATGCAAAATGATATTCTCTTCATCATCTCTGAAGTATGTTTTTTTCTGTTTTTTTTTATTTCACCGATAGGGAGAATGAACAAGTTAAGAATGAATAAAACGCGCTTATGATAGTCAAATTATCACTTGATACCCGTCATAGGCCTATGATCAAAACGTTCGCAAAATCCCGAAGGAAATAGAACCCCTTCTTTGCCCGTATGTCCGCTTGCAAAACAAAAGTCCATTTTTACGTTTACACACTTTTTGCTTCCCAACCGCAGGTAATCTTTTTTCTTCCAGACACATTAAAAAATCCACACCCTGTATTCAAGACTTAAACGTTTGCGAATGTTTTTAAAAGGAAATTTAAATGAAAAACATCGTATTTATTTAAACATAATCAAGCATTTTTGCTCTCTGAACACAGGGCCGTTTAGGAGTTCTAGTGCACATAGGCGTAACTAGGACTTTGAAAGCTTTACGCACTCAGATTGAGAATGCGACAACCAAAGAATATATAGGATAAAGGCTATATGGCAACTCTGACAAAAGAAGAATGCCCCCATCCGCTCCCTTTTTATGAATTTAGCGTTGGTGAAAAATCAAAACATCGTAACTACAGCTTGAATAAGCTGTAGTTTCGATGCTTTGATCATTTATCCTATATATTTTTCAACAGAGCATTATTTCTTTTACGCACTTGAGTAATTTGCGTAATGGGAGCTACGCCCATGGTGCAAGAGAGGTTAAAACCGACGATACTGTACCTACTAGACATATATAAGGGTTATTTTGAAATTAATATAGTTCTTCATTCGGTCATTGTCATTCACTTAAATTTACTTCGCCTTTTGTTTAAAACTTTAGGGTTGTATGCATTCTTGTGACTGATTTCAACAAATCCAAGAGTTTTTTTTAAATGTAGTCGGCCTAAAATAGTGACGCAACGTTTCGGAAGTAATAAATATTCACATTGTTAGCTGAGGTTTCTTAATGATTTCATAAGGAAACCTCGGTCAACATTCTGAAAGATCATGAGTTCCGAAATATTGCGAAAGCTGTTGTATGCGTCCTTTAATCATGTAAAACTTACCAAAAAGTCATGTTTTTATTGGTACTTTACCCTGCCGTGCGCGCAGAATGACAAAGCGGTTAAACTATTTGCGCATTATACCCGATTTGCAAGTGATCTTGCATGCAAAGCCGTATATAATTTGCAAACAATTTGCACCGTTTTGCCATCCTGATCGCAGGGCAGGTTATAGTATGGATTTCAACGGTCGCACATTATACTGTGCCCGTAAACTCGTATCAACCAAAAAATGGTTCGGACTTCTTGCAGCATCATATGGTATGCTTGCGATCATTGCACGGTTCAACGGATGCCGTACACCTTACGATCATATATAAAAAAGTGTAGATTTGAAATGTTTGGTTGTCAATTCTAACTACATTAACCTATGGTCCCCGTTCGGTCACTTTACGCAGATCGCCGCACGGGAGGAAACTCAAGAATTCTTGTAACAATTTTATGAATAAATACGTTGAAGAAAATTAAAGCAGGCGATGTGAGAAATATCATAAAAAATCACAGGCTGTGATTTCGAACGTGGCTAATGTCGTATATTGATTTGATCGCTTAGTTAAACTACAACAAAGGAATGACTTGTCAATCCTTTCATTAACATTGTTTTTGATTTATGAGCGTGTTTACGCGTAACCTTTGACCGCAGGTATACTTGTAACTTTCGTAAGCGAAAAGATGGCCAAGCATGATTACAGTTAATTACATCGTGAAATTGACTTTCACCTCAATCAAAACCATTCTAAATCGCTCACTCAGCGCTCCCATCACTCATTCCAAACACTCACTCACACCATTCAAAAACACTCAAACCCATTGAAAAATATAGAATAACCAACGTCATTCAAAATAAATTTTGTTAGTGAAAAATAGCGATTTCACTGACATAATTCAAATTGTTAGCGTCTCATAGGTTCATGAAAAAATATGAAGCTTTGAATGGAACATGTTTGTATTTTTATTAAAGGGAGGTAATCAATATCGTTAATTTTGTTCACCCTGAACAAAATTTACGATATAGGATTACCTCCCATTAAATCCACTCAAAACTCGCTCCACACACTCATTCAATTTCGTTCCTTAATCATTCACCTTGTCAATTTCACGATGTTTTTAACTGTACCATATTTCACAAGTCGGTGAGTTAACTCTAACATTTCAGGTAAATGCGGACGCATAGCGGGTCATTTCATGTCCAAATTTCGAAATGTCTTCATATCTTGCCTAATGCGATAAAACTGAACCTTAATATACCCGCTTTCGTTTAACGTTCATAAAAAGGGTTTTCATTACGTAGAGTTGACTTCATGACGACATTAAGGGACCGGGCTTTTTTTAAGGGACCAAATTCAGTAATTGTCAATTTCTTTCGGAAAAAATAAACTGATTTTAATCCCGGAAATATAATTTGCTATGTAAAAGACGCCCGAGGTTGGGTTTCGTTTAATATGAAGATATAAGCGTAAGAAATACAATTTGAGGTAACGTATTAAATGTTAATGCCTTCAGCGTTGCTGCTTTCGAGTACAGTTACTAAAAATATTAGAGAATATTTTTTTTTTTCGAAAATTTGTCCGGTGACCGATGCTGTATATAAGATATGTTGCTGCCATTCCATTCTGCAAAAGATTTTTTTAAATAAAAAAACATGTGTCTTCGTTTTTCTTTTCTTTTTTTTTCATTTTTTTGTTGTAAAATTCGACTCCTCGAAGATATCGCAAATCAAGGAATATTTCAACTTCGCTTCAAATGTTCACAAAAGCTGTCATTTTAAGCGGATGAATATTTTTTTTGTTGTTGTTGTTTTTTTCTTAAAATCACATTCATATTTTCTTTTTTTATTTCTGAAGCCTATATTTCACAATTAAAGCCTTAATATCATATATTTAACATACGTTATTGCACGAACATTTTTGTGCCTCGTCGAAATCGACGAAGAATGTTGTAACAACTTCACAAAACCGAATTTAATGAAAAATCTAACCCGAAGACATATCATTTTAATTTGATAATTGTAGAGCATATTCATTTTGCTAAAAAATCGGCCAATTTATTCTTTTTTTTTTTTTTTTTTTTTTTTTTTTTGAAATACTGATTTTGGCGGGTCGAAAAGAGGTTAACCCCTTAACGACGTCACGCCGTTATATGAACGACTTATTATTGCACGTAGCTAATGCGCCCGCACTTCAATGATAAACCACAGCAAACATTTTGAGATTTTAAGAAATTCGAAAATGGTATTGACATGAAATAACTGTTTTGTTACATGTTTATTATGGGACGATTTTGTTTTTCATTCATTTTTATTTTCAAAAAGAGATATACAGAGAAAAAAGCCATTTTTTGGAAAAAAAATCATGAGAGCGTGTCACTCCGCACGTTTATTAAACGTGCAACATAATTTCGCCATTTCGCAAGCGGACAACGGTTCGATGCTCAGTGCGCAAGGATGAAACAGTTCGTACTCTTGCCCGGTCACGTGACGAAAAGTGCAATGAACTATGAATGTTGAATAAAGTTTAACGCCGCTTTCAACATTTTTTCAGTTATATCGCGTCGGCTGGAGCACCTTAGATTTACAGTCCGACGCGCTACCAACTGCGCTATTACGGCGGCGCCATAAACTATGAAACAGCACGAAATGGTTTATATACATTTATATAGGAGATCTGGTAATATAAGAAATAATTGGCAGATTGTCAAAAGTTTATTGAAAAAAATCTAACAGGGCCAGGGTGCTTTTCTTCCGATACTCAACTGAGAATTTACTTACATTCAAAAATAATAATGATAACAAACACAAACAAATAAACGTTACCTAAACATTAGTGTAAATGCAGTATTTCATATTAAATGATTAGTTATATAGAACTCATTAAACTTTCATCATTGCTTACGCTGTAGTCATTTTTATTCCGACTGAAAAGATTCATTAGATTCTCATTTGAGTCTTTGAGTCATAGATGAAGTTTTATCTTAGATCGAAGATGAATTGATCTCAAAAGGTTTGCCTTTTTTTATAAACTCTCTCCATGGCAAACGTTTCGTGGCTAGTACAGTTATCAACACCGTGAAACTGACAAGGTGAATGATTTTGGGGGGAAATTGAATGAGTGTGTGGAGTGAGTTTTGTGTGAAATTACAGGGATGTAATCCAATGTCGCTAATTTTGTTCAGAATGAACAAAATTATCGATATTGTTTACCTTCGTTTCAAATATGCATACATGTTCTATAAATAACTCCATATTTCTTCAAGAACCATTCAGACGAGAATAATTTCAATTATATAAGTTGAATTTCGATTTATTTTCAGGATATTTTTAATTTTCAATGAAGATGTTGATCTTATCTTTTTTGTGATTTGGAGCGTTTTTGGATGATTTGAGGGAATGTTTCGAATTAATGAATGGGACGCCGTGAGATCGTTTTAGAATGATTTTAATCGGACTGATTGTCAAGTTCACGATGTTGCTTCTGTAATCCTCAGATCATACACTGCTTGATGTGCAAAGCAGGTGTTAATTTTATTTTGATGTGGTCTCTGTACGAATTTTTCAGTCATATCAATTGCATAAAAAGCGGAAATGTCTCAGTTTTCATGAATAAACCCATTGTATTATATGTACAAAAACCATTTCCACATGCTTGAACAATCACAAAATACTGACGAAATGTCTTTTTGCGCACACAAGGGCACACTTAAGTAAATTAATAAAAACGTAAGCCTACCTTTCGATGTCGACTGAAACTACAGTTACAAACATCGTTTCCTAGACAAGGTGAAATTTCTTAAAATGAAATTTAATATGCGAGAAGAGCGATTCTTTTAATGAAATTAAAGGGAAAGAATGTAATATCTACGATATTTTATTACCTCCCTTTTATAATTATACGTTCTTTTCTGATAATATGTCTTCTCGGATTATTAAGGGGCTTCAAAAATTATGAAAACCAATAAATTTGTGCATTAATTTAATCGACCTGAAGCAAGTGGTGGTCGTTTTGAATGAATTTGAAGCGGTTTTTGGTTAATTTCGGAGCGTTTTTGAGCAAATACGGTGGGTGTTTTGAATGCTACGGGTAGAGCACTGATTGTTTAATTTAAAATGACTTAGAACGGGTTGAATGTAAATTATCTTGTGCTACTGACTGTATGTCTATAAAACTTTCAGTCACTACCCTAGCGCAGTAAGAAACTTGTCGTAGTCATTCTGGAGGCCCTATGTTCGACCAGGGACGGCGTAATAATCCTTTCCGGCGATTTGTCTTTCAGTAATTGGTTGATAATCATAGGCAAGTAAAGGATGTGATGATAGTACTTGGGTAAGAAATACCAGGACTCCTTTGTTAGGTGCTCCAGCAGCCGCGATGTGTCTGAAAGATTCAAAAGAAGCGTTTAACCAAATTCAAACAAGCAGACTTTTAAATCTTCGTGTATTATTATTCTATATATTACACGCATGATTCTCGTGCCTCAATGAATTTTAATTTTCACTTAATAATATCGGCATTTTTGAAAGCCGAGAACCGAAAAATAACGTTATCACAATAGATTCTGAAAATAATTTAATCTTTATGAATTATTGTGTTTGTCTTGAGTGCAACACAACGAGTGAGACATGATAAAAGGGAGTGTGTGCTACAACGCATGCAACTGTCTGAACACTTCCGATACATAAGTCTTCTACATTATGTCATATATGAGAACAAAGTTGAGAGGGGCATCTCACGAGTAGGCGATTTTGTGCAGTCCTGACTGCATTGCAGACCTTTCGGACCTTTGATTTGCGGGATGATTCGCATTTACAGTAAACAATATCCAAAAAATTAAAAAGGTGGTTGATTTTTGTATGAAAATGGAATGAAATTGGATGAGTGGTAGGGTTGAGTTTTGAAAGAAATTTTAGGAAAGTAATGTTATATCGCAAATTACGTTCAAGCGGACAAAATTATCTTTAATAGAATAAACACATTCTATGCCCCCGTATTAAAAGATCGGGGTCAAATTGTTTATGTTTGTTTGTCTGTTTGTATGATACTCTGTTTGTCCGTTTGTCCGAAGAAAGCTTCAACGTTGGCCATAAATTCTGACTGTCAAGTGATAAAGACTTCATGCTTAATATGGTGATTGCTTGGTAGAAGACATACTTGTTGATGCTAAGTTCAAGGTCGTATGTCAAGGCCAAGGTCATTTTTAAAGTTCAAATTTACGAAAAAATAAAACTTACATTGGCCATATCCTTTGAATGGTAAGTGATGCAGCCTTGATATTTTACATGTACATGGCTTGTGTAAAAATGAAGGTCTTCTGTCAATGGTCGCTTTATAAAAGTGGTCACTTAATAGAGATGGTCACTCGAGCAATATCGACTGTACTTATCCCGCAATTGTTAAGTTAATCTCCCTGTTACTTTGATATTTTCTTAGAAAGGATCGTAGGTGGAATAATAAATGCTAAATCGTGCCTAACAATTATATATCCCTGGGATTATTGAAGAAATGTCAATCAATTAATTCGTTACGAGTTGCCGATTACAAGTTCTTGAGAGGGAAGAAATATCAATCTTTGGTGACAATAAATGACATTCTATTGTGGTACATATATATTTTTGTATAGCCAACCTAGCTTGACAGACCACCTTTATTTAACGAGCACGTTTGATATGCGATCTCAGTTAAAAGACAATGCTGAATGTTGTTTGAGAATAAGCGCAATATAAAATAACGAATCACCAAACAAATCCGTTTTTCCTACAATAAGTCACATTGTAAAATTGACAGCCGCCTCTATCAAAACCATTCTAAATTACTCGCTCCGCGGTGCAATCATTCATTCCAAACACTCACTCAAAAACTTCAAAAACACTCCAAACCCACTAATTAGGATTATATCACCAAAGGCATTAAAATAAATACCGTTAGTTACATCGTAAAATTGACATTCATCTCAATTAAAGCCATTCTAAATCGCTCACTCAGAGCTATATTTATAGAATAACAAATTCTTATCGTTGTTTATTGACAATTTAACCACGCTTCTGAGTTCTAAGGCTCAATAAATAATCCACGAGAGCTTTAGCTCGAGTGGATTATTCTTGAGCCTTAGAACTCAGAAGCGTGGTTAAATTTTCAATAAATAACTGTAAGAATTTTTTATAATAATTCTATCATGACTACATTTTCACTATTCCATTGGAAATAAATGCGAAGATACCACGTCTACAATAGGCCTAACTGCGGATTAGTTTCATTTGATAATACAAGCTATTCTTTTTCACCAAAGTAAGTGACGGTAAGCAATGATAAGCTCTCGATTCTTTTAAATTTGGCCCTAAATTTGAATAAGAAAAATGAACAAAATTACAAACATATTTATTCTTAATTCGTTTTTGTCAATATTAGCATACAAACGTATGCATCTATCACACTTACCTACCTGTAGGATGGATGGTTATGGGCTCTGGAGTAAGGACTTCTGTCCTTTTTCAGCCCCTCATCTTATAGAATTCTTTAGTTACTGTCGTCTTTCCGGTAACAATTGATATGGTGTAAAAGGTGTTGGCACAGATAAGAATTTGGTACATCACATTAGTCCATTGACGTTACTTAATATTGGTCTCAAAACATGTATTGAATATCCCCTTGCCAGTGCCTGTCAAGATTCACCTTGAAACTGTTTACAGCGTCAGATTGGATACCCTTCTGAGGCAATGCATTCCATACGTTTATAACTCTACTTGAAAACTGGTTCTGTCTGTACGTTGAATTACACTTTGGCTTGGCCAGTTTAAGGTTGTGTCCCCTGGTCGAAGGTGCATACTTGAAAAACTTCTCAAATTGGCAGTCGTCTATACCTTTAACAATCTTCCTTCAATCCAAAATTTGAAGTGGGCCAGGGATTTATTTTTGACCGCATCAAGTGCGGGGGGGGGGGGGGCGTAGGTAAGGGATAAAGCCTAAATGCTAACGGCTAAGAACCTCAAATGCCTAAATAAGAAAGAGTATTTAACAATCAAATAAACTATCAAACAGAGTTAACATACCTTAAGAATTAAAAACAAATGCGATGGATTTTCTTGTCGATCGACCATCTCCACTTTATTTTCACGATTTCGTTGTTGTGAAGTTTAAAGCAAACATAAATTCAATGTCATCCTAGTAATTTATCACATAAATTACGACTATATCTCTAAAAATACTCCTCAGTCGGGTAAAGTACAATTTTAATCTATCGATCAATCCGGATAAAGTAAACTTGTGTAAACAATAATAGTCATAATTTTAAGCTACGTCATGAATTACGTCATCGATAAAGTATTATTCGCCCAAGATATTTTGAGAGTCTTGCAAAGTATAATACCCCTACACTTATTTGACAGCCTTTAAATATTTTCGTAATATAGACAAAATTGATGAGGGTTTTTGGACCAGGTTGCCTTGCCAATATTCTTTACCTCATGTAACATCAATAAAGATTTGTACATGGGCGGAATGGAACAGCCACTCGAAACTTTTTTCGACCATTGGCGCCCATTTAACCACGATGCAACTGCATGCTTTGTATAGACATAAAATCACGTGCCATGACAGAATCATTCATTCCAAACACTCATTCAAACCACTCATAAACGCTACAAAATAATTAAAAAAGATAAAATCAACAGCTTCATTCAAAATGAATATAAATAGAAATATTTTGTGATTTTACGGAAATATTTGAAATTGTAGGCGCCTGATTGGTTCTTAAGGCTGAGTTCACATAGGACTAGACTATTCTGGTATACGGTGCACGTTTCTGAGGGCACGCGAATATTTAAAATCAATCTCTATGGTTTCCTTAGACCGGGTCACATAAGAAGGCACTACATGTAATTGAAAACGTCGTATATGCGCGTATAGTTGCGTATAGTATAGCATAGTGGGAATCGTACCTGTTCGAATTTCGTTCAGTGTGCATTATGGTAACTAGTTTTGCGGATTAAGATTGATACCTTTTTCTGGAATGTTTTGGGGTGTTCTCATTGAAGAAAAAGTTAAATTAAAGATTTTTGATATGGAGTCATATATCTATACCCAGCACAACGAAACTCTAAAATGGGTTTACTGTTTTCCTGTTGTCTTTCCGTCTGTCAGTACTTGCGTCTGTCCGTATATCCGTTTGTCCGTGTGTAACGGATTTTAAGATATCTTTAAGGTGTCTCCATAGATTTGTCCATACAATATATTGAACAGATTTTGAAAACTTGCATGCAGGCTTACAATCAACATATTTTACAATTTCTTCCCTTCGCGATGATATTTATTAAGCACTGCTAAAATTGAAAAATTGCATTGAAAACGAGTAAATAAAACAAAGGTAAAAATTCTCTTATTGATAATAAATATTAGCTTGTTCATTTGAAGAAATGGCCATGACTGATTGATGTAACATCAGATCTTGCAAACTTTTGTAGCTTTTGTATGACATGTGCATACAACTGAAGAAAACTGTCATCCGATTAATCAATGATATTCTAAAATGCTGTAAGGATTTAACTCATGGCTATGTTTAAGTGATGTCGCACCCAAATGTTTCTCTTTAGTTTTGCCTCAGCTAATACAAGCAAAGCCTAATCATCTCCTGTAGAAAAACCCATATTTTTCTAACTCACGAAAGGAATTCATTGAATGCGCGTGCTACCTATGTGAACCGCCGTGCCCGAATAGAGTATAGCGAATACCGGATACGGAATACCGTATACAGTAAACTGTATACCGTATATTTCTATGTGAACGGTGCCCAAAGAAAGAGGAAGCTATTTATAGAACTTGTATACATAATTTATAGAAGGGAGGTAATAAATAACGCTAATTTTGTTCATGTAACGAAATTAGCGGTATTGGATTACCCCCCCCCCCCCTTTAAGTCCACTCAAAACTCGCTCCACACACTTATTCATTTCCATTCCAAAATCATTCACCTTGTCAATTTCGCGATGTCTCAACTGTATAAATACAGGTGTTTTCAATCTAATTGAGATAATTATAACGCAAATTTGCCGTCCGAAAAATTATTATTTGAAAATATACTTTTGAGCTAGAGGAGGTCGATCAGAGATTGCATTTCAAAATATGTATATAGGAAGGTAGAATGACCATTCTAGATTCAGTCATCTGAAGAAAGTGAAAAGTTTGATCCTTGTCAGCCTGCGCAGACCGACCAGATAGTTCTACTCTACCCAGAGGTTCCCTTTTCGGATGACGGGCCAATCTGAACGATCCTTTTAAAATTACCATTATTCTATTTTACACCGTTTTGCATAGCTACTGATTTTAGTTGTCCGTCAGTGAACGTATGAAGAACGCTGAACACTTTCCAACATCATTATATGCCCTTGGCAACCCTGCGTTCAGGATGAAAACGTTTGCGACACGTTTCGCAAACCTCACTTCGCTTTGTCCACGTACTCATGTACAAAGAGAGCACTGTTTGCAAACGTTTGCAAACATGCTTCGTCATGAAAACAAAAAGTACAGTTTTTAATCAGCATCGAAGTTTTGGCTGTCCATGAAGACTTTGGCGATTTCGTGATTATGTTGGATTTCACGACTGTTATTTGAAGATGCCGTAGGTCGAAAATGTAAATAATGTACTAATAACCAATGGGCGAAAAATAAATTTGATATCGTTTGCAACAATTAGACGCGAGGGAAACCATAAATGATAAATCGAGGCGCCTGGAGTTTTTTCACTATATAGATCCCGAAACTAATTGCGGGTATTTTAGTTGAGCGAACATATCTGGTAAATTACAAATTCATTCAATTCTGCTATCACATATATTTAGCAGCAATATCTTAGTTTACCTTTAGCAGAATTTTTACTGAAATATAAAAAAAAACGATAGAAAATACATTCTGGACATGAAGAATTTGTTATCAAACCTTTTTTTTTTTTCCACAATGTTTTCTAATCTTCGTTGCTTGTGGCCATATTAAGCAAAATTGGGTGAAATTTAGATACAGTAAGGTACATCGTGAAATTGACATTTATCTCAATCAAACAAATTCCAAATCGCTCACTTAGCGCTCCATTCATTCATTCCAATCACTCATTCCAACCATTCATAAATTATTAAAGATATAAGATCAACAACCGCCTTCCAAATGATTAAAGAAAGAATACAATTGCGATTTCACTTACATTTTTAAAATTTTAAGCGTCTGAGTGGTTCTTTAAGAAAAATGAAGCCTTTTACAGAACTTTAATGCATATTTTATTAAAGGGAGGTATTCCATATTGACTATTCTTTCAATTCCCAAAACATTCCAAAATCGTTTCACATGTCAATTTCATGTTATTTACAGTAACTTTATAAAATCAGGGGCGTATCTACGGAGATAAAGTATTTGCAGTCGCCTCATACAGTTAACAATATCGTGAATTTGACAAATTGAATGGTTTTGAAATGATTTCAGAATTATATTCATTGAGTGTGTTGAGCAAATTTTGAATGAAATGTAAGGGCAATAAAATATTTTCGCTAATTTCGTCTACATTTGACGGAATAAGCGATAATTTATTAATCTATTAACCCCCTCTTCTGTAAAGAAAATATCCGTTTTTTTTCTCCAGGATTGTGTTAACGTAGCAATCAGAAGATTGAAATCGAAACCGACCAAACGAATTGTGGAACAAAAAGATCGATTTCAATAAAGTGGTGATTGTTTTGTTCGATTTCGAATTGTTTTTGACAATTTCGGACCGATTTTGAGTGACATGAGTTAGTGTTTGGAATGGACGAATGGTGCGCTGAGTGAGCGCTTTAGAACGTTTTTGATAGAGGTGGATGTTAATTTCACAATGCCCTTAACTGTACATGCTTTCGCAGTCATAGCGTGATTGACATCATTGTGTTCCAGGGTCCTATTTTACTAAACATCTTACGATCATTTTTGCGAAAGTCAAAAATTCAAATTTATTCTACAGTAGAAATTACATATGAAATTCTGTCAAGCATCATTTCAATGAAGTCGTCTTCAAAAGACGATTCCATTGAGATATAGCAAGGCAGAAACTAAAAACAAATAAAAACACCAAGTTCGATTTGAGATTTTGACTTACGATTACATACTACGATCTTTTTTGCGTAAGTCAAAAATTTAAATTGATTCTACAGTAGTAATTACATATGGAATTCTGTCAAGCATCGTCTCAATGGAATCGTCTTCAAAGACAAATCCATTGAGACATAGCAAACAGAATCTAAAAATAAATGAAAACACCAGGTACGATTTGTGATTTTGACTTACGGTAATTATAATTATTATTATTATTATTATTATTATTATTATTATTATTATTATTATTGTTATTATCATTATTATTATTATTATTATTATTATTATTATTATTATTATTATTATTATTATTATTATTATTATTATTATTATTATTATTATTATTATTATTATTATTATTATTATTATTATTATTATTAATATTATTATTATTATTATTATTATTATTATTATTATTATTGTACGAAGTTTAGTAAAACGTGCCCCTGGTTCTATTCCCAACAGTGGCACTCATCCTTTCCGACATTTGTCTCCTATCAAGAGGTAGATATTCGCTAACGCCTGTAGGATAGCAGCCAGGGACCAGGAAATGATGAAATCGTAGCACAAGAATACCAAGAATCCATTATTAGGTTCCTCAAGGACTTAAAAAATGACCCAACCATTGTTAAATGCGGCGCTAAACCCGCATCTTTTCCATACTTAGCCCGTATCATATAACTAAAACCAATAAGCGGTAAATCGTATTTGCTAACCTTATGTTGTTTACCACAAAAAAGAACCAATTCCACGAGGGGGTCATTGGATTGGTAATGAAATTTTCATACTGATATGTATTTATAAGATTTTAAACGGCCTCTCTCCTAATTATCTTCAAGATATTTTTCCACCAAATGTAAGAAATAGGACTGCTTACACCTTAAGAAATGCCGATGATATTGATATAGTAAGGTGTCGTACAGAGCTTTTCGCAAGTTCATTTATCCCATCTGCAGTCCTGGAAGTCGTGGGTTCGATCCCCGGTGGCGGCAAATATCCTTTCCGACGTTTGTCTCTCACCAATGGGTAGATAATCGTAAACCTATGTGAGATAGCAGTCGGAGGCTAGGAAAGGGTATAATGGTAGTACAGGTGTAAGAAATACCAGGAATCCATTGTTAGGTGCTCCGACCGCCGCGATATAAATGCGAAATTGTTGAAAGCGACGTAAAACCCATTCAAACAAACAAACCCATCTGCAGTCTCCCTCTGGAACGAACTTCCCGAAGAAATAAGGTCGATACAATCCCCGTCACTTTTCAAATCTCGTATCCTAGGAACCTTTTCGGTTCCATCGGTACCCAAATACTATCTCGTAGGACCTAGAAATTTGTCTGTCTTACACACAAGACTCCGAAACAAATGTAGTAACCTTAACTTTGATCTTTATAATAATCACTTATCTGATTCACCTACATGTACTTGTGGATGCCTCTCAGAAAACGCCGAACATTACCTTTTCCAGTGTCCTGTGTTCACACAAGAACGTATAAAGATGTTTCGAGCGTTACGTCGTTTTCACCCTTTATCGTTAAAACTACTCCTATTTGGATCTGAAACATTAGACTATTAAGACAACTCATTTATCTTTACCACCGTACAAAAATTCATCAATGAATCGAAAAGATTCGCCAAGTAATTTGTTTTAAAGATCTTTGCAGCTAGGGTAATTATTAAGCCTTGCCGCGAGGGAAACCTTAAATGATAAATCGAGGCGCCTGTAGTTTTTTCTTTTTTTTTTTTTTTTTCATTATATAGGTCTCGAAACTAAGTGCGGGTATTTGAGTTGAGCGAACATATCTGGTTAATTACAAATTCATTCAATTCTGCTACAGTTAACAACATCGTGAAATTGACAAGGCGAATAATTTAAGAATGATTTTGGAATGAAATTGAATGAGTGTGTGAAGCGAGGTTTGAGTGACTTTAATGGGGGTTAACCCAATATCTCAGATTTTGTTCGGGATGAACACAATTAGCGATATAGATTACCTCCCTTTAATAAAATATGCATACAAGTTGTAGAGATAGCTTCCTATTTCTTCAAAAAAAAACTATTAGACGCTTACAATTTGAATTATGTCAGAGAAATCGCGATTTTTCTCTATCAAAATTAATTTTGAATGACCTTGTTGATTTTATATTTTTCAATGGGTTTGAACGTTTATGAATGGTTTGAGTGAGTGTTTGGAATAAATGATTGGATCGCTGAGTGAGCGATTTAGATTGGTTTTGATTGATTGATTGATTGATTGAATGGAGTTTAACGCCGCTCTCAACATTATTTCAGTTATATCGCGGCGGCTGGAGCACCTAACAATGGATTCCTGGTATTTCTATCACCAGTACAACCACCACATTCTTTCCTAGCCTCCAGTCGCTATCTCACATAGGTCTACGTTTATCAACCCATTGGTGAGAGACAAATAGTCGGAAAGAATGAGTGCCGCCGTCGTTGGTTTTGATTGAGGTAAATGTCAATTTCACGATGTAATTAATCGTATCACATAGAATTATCAGCATTTTGAACAAATATTATATCTAATTGACATAAATAACAACTTATAAATGATGGAAAAAGTTCTTATAAAGACCAATTCTCCCATCACATATTTTTTGGCCAAAAGGTCGTTTTTCGAAATATAACATGGGCAAAACGTCCGTGGCCCAAACGTCCTGGCCAAAACTTCCATGACCAAAATGTCCGTTCACCATTGTGAACGTATGGCTTTGTTGGTTTTGGAGAGGCAAAAAGATTTTGCACGACATTTTTTGTTATCAAACCAATTCATATTCGTGTGCTTTATAGTCAAACATCGGTATTTGAAAACACGGGAAAAAGGTATAGCCAGGAGTGGGCTGAACAAAAATCTAAAAAAACATGACATAATGGTACTTAAATACACATATGCAAACAATTGTATACTGATGGAGTATAGAGACTCACCACGAAAACGCATTTTCTCCCTATCGATATTCATTGCCTTTTGCCGTTATATTGTTAGTTTCTTCATGAAGATGTCGGTTTCGGAAACACGTTACTTCAACTCTATTATATATGACGTTTGCCTGTGTAAGTCAAAGGATGGTAGAACTGCTAGTGGTTTTGAGGGTTTTTTTTTTCATCTTTTAGTATAGACAGAGAACGTGACAACTAAAATTTCGTTCGTTCAAATTCATCTATATTAAACGAGTCGGAAGTCTGTTCATTAACATTCAAATATCATAGTTTACCTATAGCAGAATTTTTACTGAATTAAATTTTGTACTTGCTTCATACGGTTAACTATATCGTGAGTTTGACAAATTGAATGGTTTTGAAATGATTTCGGAATAGTATTCATTGAGTGTGTAAAGCGAATTTTTAATTAAATGTTAGGACAATAAAATATTTTCGCTAATTTCGTCTACATTTGACGGAATTAGAGATAATTTATTAATTTATTACCCCCCTCTTCTGTAAAAAAATATCCGGGTTTTTTTCCCCCAGTATTGTGTTAGCGTAGCAATCAGAAGATTGAAATCGAAACCAGCCAAACGAATTGTGAAATAAATAGATCGATTTCAATAAAGTGGTGATTGTTTTGTCGATTTCGAATTGTTTTTGACAATTTCGGACCGATTTTGAGTGATATAAGTTAGTGTTTGGAAGGGACGAATGGTGCGCTGAGTGAGCGCTTTAGAACGTTTTTGATAGAGGAGGATGTTAATTTCACAATGCCCTTAACTGTACATGCTTTCGCAGTCATAGCGTGATTGACATCATAGTGTTCCAGGGTCCTGTTTTACTTAACATCTTACGATCATTTTTGCGAAAATCAAAAAATCAAATTGATTCTACAGTAGAAATTACATATGAAATTCTGTCAAGCATCATTTCAATGGAATCGTCTTCAAAAGACGATTCCATTGAGATATAGCAAGGCAGAATCTAAAAACAAACAAAAACACCAAGTTCGATTTGAGATTTTGACCTACGATTACATCTTACGATCTTTTTTTGCGTAAATCAAAAATTAAAATTGATTCTACAGTAGTAATTACATATGGAATTCTGTCAAGCATCGTCTCAATCTTCAAAAGACAAAACCATTTAGACATAGTAAGACAGAATCTAAAAATAAATGAAAACACCAGGTACGATTTGTGATTTTGGCTTACGGTAATTATAATTATTATTATTATTATTATTATTATTATTATTATTATTATTATTATTATTATTGTTATTATCATTATTATTATTATTATTATTATTATTATTATTATTATTATTATTATTATTATTATTATTATTATTATTATTATTATTATTATTATTATTATTATTATTATTATTATTATTATTATTGTACGAAGTTTAGTAAAACGGGCCCCAGGTTCTATTCCCAACGGTGGCACTCATCCTTTCCGACATTTGTCTCCTATCAAGAGGTAGATATTCGCTTACGCCTGTAGGATAGCAGCCAGGGACCAGGAAATGATGAAATCGTAGCACAAGAATACCAAGAATCCATTATTAGGTTCCTCAAGGACTTAAAAAATGACCCAACCATTGTTAAATGCGGCGCTAAACCCGCATCTTTTCTATACTTAGCCCAAGTTATATAACCCAAACCAATAAGCGGTAAATCGTATTTGCTAACCTTATGTTGTTTACCACAAAAAAGAACCAATTCCACGAGGGGGTCATTCGATTGGTAATGAATTTTTCATAACCCATTCGTGACCGTATATTTCCTGTAAATAAGGTAATATTTCATCTACGATTATCTCTGAAATATCAATTCTCTGACAGACCCTATTTGTACAAAATAACACCACATCTCTGGCCACGAATCAATGGAATGAATTGTCTAGATTATATAAATAAAATGTAGCTTGACTTTTTTTGTACACGCAATTTGCTTTAACCTCGGCCAAATTTGTATTTGCATTAACGTCTACCTTTAAGATCTACCTTTTCCATTAATGTTTTTCCTTATTTTTTCTGCCCTCAACAACCATAATTCGTTTGAAAAGTCACCGTATATTTGTATACCCCCGCATCGACAAATCAGGGGTATATTTTTTTTTAGCTTTCTGTCTGTTACTCTGTCCGTAAATCCCACCAAAAACCTTGAACATCGCCCATTACTTTTGAATGATAATTATTAGAGGCTTCAGCTTTCATATAATTATCGCTTTGGACAAGACTTTTCAGCTCGTATTAAGTTCAATGTCATCTGTCAAGGTTAACCTTTTTGTTGAGGTCAAACTTGTGTAAGATTAAAACTTTAACATTGGTCGTAACTTTGAATTGTAAGTGATATTTCACATGTTCATTGCTTGTGACAAGACTTTTCAGTTGTTATCAAGTTCAATGCAATCTGTCAATGTAAATCACATTTGTAAAAGTCACATTTGTTGTAAATGTTCATTGCTTGTGACAAGACTTTTCCACGAATAGTAGTGTCAAGGTCATCATCCTAGGTCATTGTCATTTTTTGACATTTCTAACATTTTCTGTCAGAAAGGTAGTCAAAAAAAAAGAATGATAATTCTAGATTCAGATAATAATTTATGCAAAACTATATCGAAGTTTTAAGAATTTAGCGTATAATTTGACGTCGTCAAACATTGATCAAATCAATTCCAATATATCTTTTCTATAGACATACATAAGTATTACAGACAGTTTCCTCTTTAATATCATTTAAGTGACGGATATAATTTATATAAAATACCATAGATATTCCAGACACAATTTATTGTGATCAACTTCCTGTTTTGTAACTGTCTAGTCATTACGTAATAAATCTAGAATGATCTAGTTTTCTCCTCTCATTCTATTGATCTATTTATTCGGTCTGTCATTGATGAGAGAGATCAACAGTGAGCTTGCATTAATAAGACAGTGACTAGAATTGGAAATACGATCGTGGTCAATGGAAAAAAACCGCGTATTATTCATTGTAAAGTGTCAGCTTCAGTTGCGACTCGTGCAACGAATTTTATAAATTAAAAGAAGTATAAAGTAAGTTACATCGTGAAAATGCACTAATTTCAAGCAAAACCATTCTAAATCACTCACTCAATGCACCATTCATTCATACCAAACACTTGTTCAAACCTTTCCAAAACGTTCCAAAATCACCAAAATAGATAAGATTAAACTAAAATAGATAAGATCAACAACGAAATCCTAAATAAATTTTGCAGGAAAAAAAAACGTGATTTTACCGATATAATTGCAATTCTAATTGTCTGATTTGTGCTTGAAGAAATAGAAAGCTATTCATAGAACTTTAATGCTAATTGTGTTAAAGGGGAGTAATTAATATCGCTAATTTTGTTCATCCTGAACAAAATTGGCGATTTTGATTTACCTCCCTTTAATTTCAATCAAAACTTACCCATCGCACTCATTTTGTTTCATTCAAATATCATTCTACAATCATTCCCCTTGTCAATTTCATGATGTCGCTAATTGTATCCTAGACCGAGCAGGGGCATGTCTTCACGAGCAATCAATACTCCTTTAAAACACTTCTTAATCTTATTTAGGAAAATGTTGACCCTTTTCAGTCGTCTGGATGCAATTTTTTTTTCTTTTCCAACAGTCTTAAAAGGACACCCTGCCTCGCACATAAGAAGCGAGTTGCCATTTTTGAACGAGTCTCAAACATCTCCATCTTGAATGTAGGGACTGGTGAATATTCGCAGCGATCGAAGATTTGCAAGGCTATATACTTCTTCTTGTGATCTTGATAATACCTTTATAAACGTTAGATAAAAACATATAAAAGTAAAATAACGTTTCCATTTAATCACGTTTTCTCACAGGCTATTGGTGGGGTTCTGAAATATGACAAGGGTAAATTACTTTGTTCCACGAAATCGTGATTTTTTTCATAGAATCAAAGAAATAAAGAGGCGGACAGTTCTATGTAAATGTATAAAAAATTAGTCTATCTCCAGGAGAGCTTTTTGAAAAAGATAAAAAAAAAAAAGGGAAAAAAGAAAAGTGCACCGAGTTTTTTTTTATTTCGTCAGGGTTGTGTGCATCATGCATACACACATTGATGGCTCTATGCGAAACTGACTATATGTTTATAACAGTTATAACTGTTTCGCGCTGAGCCAGCGATTGGTTCACCGTTCTAGAAAGCGTTTTTTTAAAGTAAGATTAGTCCACATATTCTGATATATATACGAAACTACAGGATGAACGCTTTTCCTGGCTAAATGTTACTCTAAAACTGGATTTTTTTCAAATGATGTTTTTCGTTCTTATTGCCTGCACATACCGACCAAGATAGAATGATTTTTCGATTTTTTGTTTATTTTCAAAGTGTTCACTGGGCGAATCGTTTATCGGTAGAATTCGGCCAGAACCGTATTAAACCGATTTTCCAATGATAATAATAATAATAATGATAATAATAATAATAAAAATAATAATAATAATAATAATAATAATAAAAATTATAATAATAATGATAATGATAATGATGTTGATGGTGATAAAGCAATAAAAAATATGAACTCCGACATTTTACGCCATTTTGTTTCGATTATTACCATGGTTGAGCATCTTAGAAGTTATAACTACAGCTTGACAAGTTTTAGTTACGACATTTAGCTCGCCTTCACACGGAAAATGGTCATCTTCGAACTTTTAGAAATGTCGATCCAGATCTGTCTTCCCTATCAGCACTGCCTGATCGGAGTCGATAACTGTCATGTGTTTCTAGTCTTTCAGAAAAGTATATATATTTCTCACATAGCTCCTCTTGTCCTTTTTAACGAAGAACCTTCAGTAATACATTTAACAACATCGTGAAATTGACAAGGTGAATGATTTTGGAATGATTTAGGAATGGAATTGAATGAGTGTGGGGAGCGAGTTTTGAGAGAATTTAAAGGGAGGTAATCGCAAATTTTCTTCAGGATGAACATAATTAGCGAGATTGATTACCCCCTTTAATAAAAAAAAACGCATACAAGTTCTATACGTAGTAACCTATTTCTTCAACCTAACAATTTGAATAATGTCAGTGAAATCGCGATTTTTCATCGCTATATTCATTTTGAATGAAGTTGTTGATCTTATAATTTTGTTGATTTTGGAGCGTATATAAATGATTTGAGTGGGTGTTTGGAATGAATGAATGGAGCGTTCAGTGAGCGATTAAATATGGTTTTGATTAGATTAATGTCAATTTCACAATGTTATTAACTGTATCCCTGTGTTACGCGTGAATAAGATCATATTCTAAATAGCGTCATAGCGACGACATCTAACGCACGTTATCACGGTACTTCTGTCATTAGAGCGTTTCAAAAATTGTTTTTAACTAACGTCCAATTATTTGTCAATAAGAGAAAACGAAATTATTACTCTGTTTTATTTGAGACAAGTTAATCTTAACCTCGTCTAGAATTGAAAAGTTATTAAGCTCACCAAGGCTCGGTTAATAACATTTCAATTCTAGACTCAGTTAAGATAAGCTTTTCTCAAATTATTTCATGATCATATATATAATTGTGATATAAAAAACTTATCACAGCGATTTTAGCGTAAATGTTGCTTGGCAACGCCCGTATATCGCACATGTAATTGATAACATAGTGAATAACATGTGCAAATTAAATCCAATTACGTGTTTACATGTTTTCGTAATTCGCGATAAGGTGTTTAATATAAAAATAATATAAAAACACGTGGGACTGATGAATTTACCAGGAAAAAAATATTCTCAGATGAATATGTTTAGTCAGTATGGAGTTGTCGGGTGTTTATTTGCCAAATCGGCTTGACCAAAGAAAACATTTTCATCTTAACAAACATTGTTCATTTTCATTCACTGTATCTAACATTCGTGATTTAGTTTTCTTTTCGTTGAAATTATCCCAAAGAGGTCATTAAAAAAATCTTTAGTGCAAAAAACCTTTTGTGAAGTGTTTTGAAGTTCCACGTTTATATAGTATGTTTGGCTTCTGCAATTGTTCCTTAGGTGAAAAAAGATAGAGCGCTGAATGCTTTTGATAGAGATGGGTGTCAAATACGCGATCTTCTTAAATGTAAAATACTGTCGAAATCGAATTCACAAAATTTTGAAACAATAGATCGTGCATTTTTTTTATCAGAGTGCTGGACAGAATTTGTAAGACCCGATACCCGGAAAAGTAACTGCTGTATTACAGCCAAGAAGGTACAGTAAAAACATCGTGAAATTGAATCCCATTGCGATCAAAACCTATACAATATCACTCACTCGACGCTCCATTCGTTCATCCCAAACACTCACTCTTATCGTTTAAAAACGCTCCGAATTTATCAAAAAGATTAAAATTCTAAATCGTTCAAATCGATCGACATTTAAATCTAATCGATCAAGTTAATATACGATTTTATTGGTTGATGGGTGGATTTAAAGTGTCTGATTGGTCTACGAAGACTAACAAATAGAAAAGAACGTATATTTAATAAAAGGGAGGTAATGCGTATCGCTAATTTTGTTCATCTTGAACAAAATTAGCGATTCTGGATTACCTACTTTTAATTTCATTCAAAATTCACTCCACACACTTATTCAATTTCATTCCAAAATCATTCCAAAATCTTGTCAATTTCACAATGTTGTCAACTGTACTACAGTTAATCTAGGCCGCCACCATAGCGCAGTTGGTTAGGCATAAGACTTCCAATCTGGAAGTCGTGGGTTCGATCCCCGTTGGCGGCAAATATTCTTTCCGACGTTTGTCTCTCAACAATAGGTCGATAATCGTAAACCTATGTGAGATAGCAGCCCGAGGCGAAAGATAACTAGGAATCCATTGTTAGGTGCTCAGGCCGCCGCGATATGAATGCGAAATTGTTGCAAGCGGCGTAAAACCCATTCAAACAAAAAACAGTTAATCTAATCGTAAAATTGAACGCGAAAAAACAAAATCAGAAACGTACGTAGATTTATTAAAGGGATGTAAAAATTACAATTAACTGGAATAAATTTCAATTATGTTTTACCTCCTTTGAAAATAATTCAAAACTTACTCATTCAATTTCATTCCAAAATTACTGTCAATTCCACGCTACTCCTGTACACAGACTTGGATTCATTAAGACTTCAAACAGTCGTTGTTTCATCTACAGTATGAAAACGTTGTAATGACGTCATTATGAACGTCAAGGCTCAAGCGTGTAGTTTCCGGCGGTATTGCTACAAATGTAGAACTACATGTTCCCCGCATATTCGAAACACCATTTTGTTTCTATTAGAGGGTTAGTTCACGTTTTTGAGGGCAATAACATTTGAAGAGATCCGCAAAATGATGCGGAGCACGAGGGTATTAAAGCATTTTGAGGGTCTTTGCAAACATTAACGCTGGAAAAACGTGAATTAACGCTATTATTGTAAAACTATAGTGTTTATTAAAAGATAGATGATAATTTATTCAGTTCAAAGCCTTTAAGCTAGCTGCAATCCCATGGATGTGCCTGAAAAATTACGTTATGCATTACACGGTCACTTTTGTTTATACCGACGTTGCTTGGAACATTTATGACATCTCAAAATTTAACGCGGAAATAAGATCAACGTCCTTATGTATGCTCCATATTTATGAAAGACCCGGAAACTGATAAAATATATAGGTCCAGTTAGAGGATATTCATTTTTTAAAAAATGCCAGGCGTTCACGGCACGTGAATTTACTTATTAATCCACGTTTTCTCCCGTTAACGCCCGGGTTTTGCTCGTTATCGTTTGCCTATTACGATCCAAAAGTGTACAGTTTATAAATGCAATAAGGTTTCGATAGCCGCTTGAAGACAAATACATCATGGATTACATAAACAACGGAATAAAACTGCAGTAACTTCTATACGTGTACGCACAATGACGTCCGACGATGCAGTTTTCGCTATCAATGAGTAAGTCGGAACGATATCCCGAACGTGTCTAAAAGGAATCATTCGCTTTTTTAAAGGCTTTCAATATCAAACATGTATCCTACCTGATTGGCACAGCAAGTGCACCTAATTGAATTTACCATTTGTTGCAGTCTTCGCAAGGACTGAACGTTGCATGGTTTGCGCAAATAAGTTAAGCATAAATTCTGACTAAACATTTCCTCTGAGTTTAAAATTCTACTATACTTTTGATTTTATTGTTGGTTATTTTAGTTGGTGCAGCATGTATATACGCTGATAAAATTATCCAATTATCGCTTGTTGTGCGAACAGGGACCATATTCGAACGCCGAAAATCACCATATATATGAATTCTTATATAATACATATACATGTATGTAATTTAGACAAGAAATACGCTCCACTCAAAGTCAACAACAGAGGGCAAATAAACAAAAAATTATTATGTAACTTTCTTAACATCATAGAATTGATAAGGTGAATGATTTATAAATGACTTCGGAATTATCAGTGAGTTTTGAGTTAAATTAAAGGGAGGTAATCCAATATCGCTAATTCTGTTCATCCTGAACAAACAACGATATTTATTACCTCCCTTTGATAAAATATGTATACAAGTTCTATGAATAACTTCCTATTTTTATCAAGAACCAATCAGGCGCATACATTTTCAATTACAACAGCGAAAACGGTGTTTTTTTTCTATTCATTTTTAATGTAGCTTTTAATTTTTATCTTTTTGGTCAATTTAGGGCGTTTTTAAGTGGTTTTACAAATGCAGTTAGTGTTTGGGGTGAATGAATGAAGCGCTCAGTGAGCGGTTAAGAATGGTTTTTGATTGGGTTGAATGTCAATTTCACGATGTACGTAACTGTAACTGTAAATGTACTCCGATCGTTCCTTTATTTTCTGCATATAACTTCAAATGTATTCTCTATGAAGAAAACATAATTACCGTTCGTAATTACACTCTTTAAATCTCATTTAAATGTGTTTCGATGCATTTCCCAATTCGGGGCGTTTGTATTAAATTTAAAAACAGAATCTTGCTGCTTAAACATCGAACATTCTGTCTGGAAAATATATTTAGTTACATAGTGAAATTTACCACTATTCTGACCATAAAGATTGTAATTACAGTGGAGATTGCTTCTATTAAGCGACTTATCTTATTAAGTGACCATTATCAAAGTTGCCTTCAATGTAAACGTTTTTTTTTTTTTCATCTTAAAAAAAGCAGACATTCTTTAGCGAAGAATTGGTTATTATCGAATCTTATGTTTTTAGAGGTTATTGAAATTTTCTTAATAAGGCGATTTCGATGGGTTCGAACATTTTGAGATTCAGTAAGAGTTATGTGAAAAAATGCTATTCAAATGCTTATTTTCTTTTATGCTTTTCGGAGGTTTATCGAGAAATAACGGTAGATTATCACTTGATAAACTCACCGCAAAAGCAGTGAAATTATCAAAAACTTATACCCTGCTTTTGTGCATTTCATCCTATCTGACGTCATCTATGCGGGGCGAAATAAGTGACGTCACAATGAACGTTGCATAGCAATCACGCGCAAAATGACGCGCTTTACGAAAATATGTCCTAGAAATTTCACATTTTGTCTCGCTTTTGCATTAAAGAAATAGAATAATCGTTTGTTTTTCGAGTAAGATCGATTAATATTACATTTCGTGAAAAACAAAAGCTATATTTTCACTCGTGGCTCTGCCACTCGTGAAAATATAGCTTATGTTTTTCACTCAATGAAATATAAACCGATCTTACACTAAAACAAACGATTATCCTCTATATCTCTAACTATTGTGTTAAGCGACATTCCCGTAAGCCATCGCTTTTAGATAGTCCCCTGAGTGGTCGCTTTACACAAGTTTGACTGTAATTACCCAAGCACTGCTTTAACAGCATTCCAACCACGCACTCAAACCATTCAAAACGCTTTAATTTGTTCAAAACGCCGCAAAAGTGTTTAATAAGGCTGCACAATTTAACCCGTTAGGAACATCATGGAATTGACAAGCACCTCGATCAATCCCATTCTAAATCGCTCACTAGGCGCTCCATGCATCCATTCTAAACACACTCACTCATATCACTCCAAACGTTCCGAAATCGATACAAATAATTCGAAATCAATCAATACGATCAATGATTCATTGAAATCTATCAAATTAATTTGGATTTTAAAACGTCTGATTGGTACAGTTAAATACATCGTGAAATTGACATTCATCTCAATCAAAACCATTCTAATCCGCCCACTCGGCGCTCCATTCATTCACTACAAACACTCACTCAAACCATTAAAAAAACCGCCCAAACCCACTAAAAATATAGAATCGACAACGTCATTCAAAATAAATTTGGATAGAGAAAAATCGCCCTTTCACCAACATAATTCAAATTGTAAGCGTATAATAGGTTCTTGAAGAAATAGGAAATTATGCTTAGAATTTGTATGTATTTTTTTATTTAAGGGAGGTTAGCAATATCGCTAATTTTGTTCATCCTGAACAAAATTTGCGATATTGGGATACCTCCCATTAAATTCACTCAAAACTCGCTCCACACACTCATTCAATTTCATTCCTAAATCATTCCAAAATCATTTACCTTGTCAATTTCACCATGATGTTAACAGTACGTGAAGACCCAAAAACATGTAAAGAACGGAGGTTTTTTTTAAAGTATGTATTGCTAATTTCGATCAAATTGATCCGCGTAGACACCCAAAATAAGGATTTCGAAAAAAAAACTTTTTGAACTTCCTTATTTCAATGGAGACAGAAAACCAGAACAACAAAGATTTAAAGATTAGACGTGTTTCATTTAGATTTAACACTCACGTCCATTCCCTGGTCTATTTCAGACAATTAAATCATATGTTGAACATTAATTAAATAGTTTCCTATGGGCATCATCTCTGATTAATAAGCTATAAAGCCCCCAGGATGTAAAAGTTTTTCCTGTGATTAGAGATAAAAAAAAAAGCCTGTTTCAAAGGAACTGATACCATATTTCTTCATTAAAAGGTACTAAAGTAATAATTACAAATCGACAAATGGATCAGGATTCAGTTTGTTTCCAAGCAACGGTTAATTCTGATTGGAAGTTTGATTCTAAGAGAAACATTTTAAGATCTAAAAAAAGATGCTTCGATTTCGATATAGAATACCGGGTTATGAATCGACATCTCTAGAAAAACGTTCTCAAAGTGTAACAATACCAGTCATTCTTTAATGCTTTTCGGTGGTTTATCGATAAATAACGGTAGATTATCACTTGATAATCTCACCGCAAAAGCAGTGAAATTATCGAAAACTTATACCCAGCTTTTGTGTATTTCAACATTTCTGACGTCATCTTTGTGGGGCGAAATAAGTGACGTCATAACGAACGTTGCATAGCAATCATGGGCAAAATGACGCGCTTTACGAAAATATGTCCTTGAAATTTCACATTTTGTCTCATTTTTGCATTAAAGAAATAGAATAATCGTTTGTTTTTCGAGTAAGATCGATTAATATTTCATTTCGTGAACAACAAATGCTATATTTTCAAATATAGTTTTTATTGTTCATTCAATGAAATATAAATCGATCTTACACTGGAACAAACGATTATCCTCTATTTATAATATTTCTTCGTCGCGGGTGCGAAGTAATATTAAGCGGGTATTATTACGCCAGTGTAAACAACACCGTGAAATTTGACAAGGTGAATGATTTTATAATGGTTTTGGAAGGAAAATGAGAGGGTGTGTGTGCGAGTTTTGAGTGAATTTAAAGGGAAGTAATCAAATATCGCTAATTTTGTTCAGGACGAAATTGACGATATTTGTTACCTCCCTTTAATTAAATATGCATACAAGTTCTTTTGATAGATTCTTACTTCTTTTTCAGTGGGTTTTGAGCATTTTAAATGGTTAGAGCGAGTGTTTGGAATGAATGGAAGCAGTGTTGGGTGGGTGACTTAAAATGCTTTTGATCGGATTGAGGGTCAATTTCACAATGTTGTTAACAGTAGCTTTGCACATGAGCTCAGATTTAATTATTTCCGGTTGTTTATTGTCGATACCATAGCATATACCCATATGAGCGACGCCTCCAGAAGACGGTTTGTTGCTACGGAGAATAGTGCAATGACAAAACTACTTCTGAGATCCGCCATGGTTGTAAAGCACCTCTGTTAAACGTCTAATACGAAGGCCAAGAAGTTTGTTAGTATGCCAACCTTAAAATCAACCCCATGTTCTAAACCGTTTTGGAATACTAACCATCTCGAGACGGCTCGCTCTCCGTTTTGGAATTCCAAGCCCGATCGATCCGTCTCGAGACGGTTTGATGAGAATATTGTAAAGAAAAATGAAATATAACATAATTTTCTGAGGGAAAAAAATGTTAATAAAAATGTGCAAGTTAGTTAGTATCTTAAAAAAATGATAATAATGATTTTTTATAAGTAAAAATGTTGTATTTTATGACAAACTCTGTACGCCGGGATACTCTGTATAAATAAGAATGTTGACAGAATTATGAGCAGTCAGTTAAATAATGACGATGACTTTAGACTTAAACACATTAAAGGAGCAGTCAGTTTAAAGCGTCTAGGTTAATCCCCCATGAGATATGCAATTGACAACGCGTTATGATTTTAATGACCCTTATCTAAGTAACTTGTGTATCCATTGTTTCTTGTAGAGATACACATGCAGGGGATTATGTGTTTTAATTTTTACAATAGATTTCCTTCTTTAGAACATATTTTCTACAAATATATTTCCTTAATTTTCATTTTATTTTATTTTTATTTCACGAATTTATTTGAATTTGATTTCATCACATTTATAGTCAGTAAAGAACAATGAGCGTTGATTTTCAAAAATAATGAACTAAGATTTGTGTTTTAATCATATCTATTTATTCTTGTTTTTTATTTTTTTTTATTATTTTTTTTTTTTAATTAACTTGACGAAACTTGTAATTTCTTTTTTTAGTTTTAAAAAAAGAAATACAATTAGTTAACCCATAATTCTTAGTAATAAATGTACTATAACCAAAGATTTTTCCTCACAAAGTAAAACACTTAAGTTAATTTCTCAAATAGTCGTAATCAAGATAATTTAGATATTTAGAAAATGCTGTTTATCTCTTTTACTTTTCTTTTCAAAATGATTTAAATAATAAATATTTTAAATTCAATACGCTAAATTCAAAATAAATGATCTGCTTATTTCAACTTTGATTTAGAAAAAAACAAACTCTTCTATACACTATTCCTTACTAGTGAATTTTAGATTGTGTTTCAAATATATTGTCAATTACATGTTTTCGGACATTTTAATCAGTCTGGCTTACGATTTAGCAAAAATTGAACAGAAAGTACGCAATGTATGCTGAGATTATATTGCAAAATCGTGCAGGGGAGTAGCTGTAGGTAATATGGTGGGTCTGATTTTAAGGAGATTGCTATTACTTCTAATTCGTATACTTGTCAAATTGATAGAAATGGGTCTGGGACACAGGAGAATTTCATAATTACTATTCGAATCAGCATTGCTTTTCTCAATTCAAAATGGGGGGGGGGGGGGGTAATCAATTTTGAAAACAATGTTCATTACTTTATTTGTAATCAACAAGAAGCATTTAAACATGTTGAAAGGTATATGATTATTTATATTTACGTAACAAAAGTTGAATTTCATTTGAGTCAAAATAAAGCACCTTGTTCATTCGCTTAGTGATATTAAAAGAACATATACATGTATTAAACGTCTCAACGTCGAATATCATAAATAGAATACGGATTTTGTCAATGAATGTTTAATATTAAAATGACACATAGTACGACAACTAAAAGTTACCAAATCCTACTGAATAAAGGATAATTTGTCAATTCTGAATTGAAAAGGTTTGGTATTTTCGGTTGATTTGGCATTTCTTATCAACTACATTAACTGACGTCTTTAAAAAGATTTTATCGAATAGCTCAATTGTGCTACAATTTTTTATTTAATTTTACGTCTTTTATCATTAGGAATCATCAAAAGAGGGATTCTTTCCATTTTCTTTCCTTAATATTTCCTAAACGCAAAGAGAAAATAAATATTATTTCACTATTAAGTTGATTTTTAGCTCTACCAACCGAACCAGGAAAGCAATAGCGATACCGGTTTTCCCGAACTGAAATCATTTTTTAAAAAGGTAGAAGCTATCTTTAGAATGACTACAATATAATATATGCTGAGCCTAGAAAGCTCAGTCTGAATCATGTCTGTCTCTCTCTCTTTATCTCTGTCTCTCCCTCCCTCCCTCCCTCTCTCTATTTCTCTCTCTTTCTCTCTACCTTTCCTTTTCCTTTCTTTCTCCTCTTCTCCCTCACTCTCTCGCTCATCGTCCTCCATTTTGTTATATTTGAAATCAGGCGTGATTTTAAAAAAATCGAGCTGAAATCAATTTTTTAAACGGTAGTAGCTATCACTAGAATGACTACAATATAATATATGCTGAGCCTAGTAAGCTCAGTCTGAACTCTCTCTCTCTCTCTCTCTCTCTCTCTCTCTCTCTCTCTCTCTCTCTCTCTCTCTCTCTCTCTCTCTCTCTCTCTCTCTCTCTCTCTCTCTCTCTCTACCTCTCTCTCTCTCTCTCTCTCTCTACCTCCTTCTCTTACTGTCCCCTCCCTCTTTCTCTCTCTCTTTCCCTTACTCTCTCGCTCTCTGTCTGCCTCTCTATCTCACTCTCTCTCCCTCCCTCTCTCTCTTCCTCCCTCTCTCCCTCTCTCTTTCTCTCTCTTTCTTTTCCTCTCTCTCTCCCTCTCTCTCTCGCTCTCTGTCTGTCTCACACTCTCTCTCCCCCTCCCTCCCTCTGTCTCTCTTTCTATCCATTTATTTCTATCTTTCATTTTCCTTTCTTCCCTTTCTCTCTCATTCTCTCGCTAACTTTCCTCAGTTTTGTTATGTTTGAAACCAGGCATGTGTTTATATTAAAACTGTAACCTTTTTAAACATTAAAGTTGATAACTGTAGATGCTCGAGTTATAAACCGAACAAAAGTTCTTGGGAAAGAAAAGAGAGGTTTTTTTTTACTCGAAGATAACACAATAAAGGGTCGAATGACTCTTATTTCCATCGTGGTCCTAACTCATTCCAGATCATATCCTTCACATTGGGAGAGAGGCTACCCACTTTTAAAGCTGGGTGGACTGGGGCCCCCGTCTGTAAAGTGTCCTGCCCAAATACACTACCCGCCTCCGGTGGGGCTCGAACCCGTAACCACCAGGTTACGAGTCGAGCGAGTTAGCCACTCGGCCAACGAGATGAAGTCACCAAATTTGCTGCTAAAATATTTTTCCGGTAGAATATCCCCAAATTTCGACAATATGTGCGAGGTAATGTGTCAAGGAACGCTGTGAAAATTTTCAGCAAAATCCGTCCTTAATTGTATGAGGAGTTGCATTTTTACCATAGCACGGACGGACAGACGTAGGGTCTACTAGCATCGAGACAGACAGACGGAACATATTATACTCATATACTTTTCACCTAAGGGGGCTCAAAAATTCAACTAATGTGGGACATCATGAAAGTCAAACGAATTTTTCATTTCAAATGTGAGGAACCCGTTCTCCAATTAAAGCTATTCAATATTCTGAAATTTATTTCTTTTTTTCATTTTCGATCCAATAATACGCTCGGGAAGCAATTGTCCAATTAAATACGTAGATTTTTTCTTCTATTTTGATTAATTGAAGAGAAAAAAATACATAAATAGTACAAATTGGATTTTCGGGACATTTCAATTGTTTTGAACATTAATTGTTAACAAAAAATTCAAAGGAAACTGTTAAAAAAATAACAAAGGGTAAAAGAAGTAGATTATAAAATTGGTTATCAATTGCTTGATTGCCCCTTTCTTAATCACATTGTATATTTTATGTTTATTGCTAGATGCATACATGCAAAGGTTTGTATTGACTTTTACATTCGATTTCCTTGGTCGATGCCTAAGTGTCTATCCTAGCTAAACCACGCGTACTGCGCAGACTGAATGGGATCGAAACTTAATGCACATTGCTGGTCTTTTTAATCTAGAATGACCATTTTGGGTAACCAATCAACAAATTTGGATACATGTATTTAAATAACTATGAACCGACATGGTAACTTTTTTGCATAACGTATCTTAAAATATTTATGATTGTAAAATGCTTTTGGACAATTAACCAATTTCGAACTGATAGGTCAAGATATATTTACTTATCTGAAATTAGTACTTAGCATAAGAAATAATCATTCGGAATACTACTTAAAATTTCTATCTTGCTAGAAAACTCATTGATAAAAGATAGAACGATCTTTCTTATAGACAAAAATTTTTGGTAATTTTGTTGCGAAATAAAAGTCGATTAAAATTTTCGAATAGTGAAAGCAAACTACTTCAAAAGGGAAAACATGTCGATCTTTTTCCCACAACTTTATTTAATTCCAAATTGCTGCAGTAATGTTTTTATGCATATACATTCCCTTTCCATTTGTTTAATTATAATACTTATATATTATTATTTTCTCTTTTTTTTTGTGTGTGTGTGTATGTGATAGTTTATCAATCGGATATTTTTTAACGTTCAATGTTATTCAGAAGAACCTATTTACAGTAGTTTATATGCGCAATGTATATTGGGTAAAGTTGACCAATATTGATAACTGGCATACTTGGAATAAACATAGTGATTAACCCCCTAGGGGGATAAAGAGATACACAATAAGCTTATCATTTAAGTGGGTCTGCTAAGCAATACATAAGGATAAAAATAGATGAACCGTCTTGAGACGGATCGAACCGCTTTGGAATACCAAGAAATTCCAAAACGGATCGATATTCCAAAGCGGTTTATAACACCCACGCGATCGAACTGCAATTGTTTTGAAATCCGATGCCCTTCCGACTGAAATAATCGGGATGACATGAGCTCAGGGCGAATAGCAACGTAATTATGTTACCGTGAAAGTGCCGTCATAACAGATGTGACGAACCATTTCATAGAGATGAGAGATTTTTGTATGTTTAAGAGGGGTAAAAACGGTCGATGAATAAGCATTAATTTTAAATTCCCCACCCCCACCCCCCTTCTCTTAAATGAAATCTTAGTAATTTGCAGTTTTTTTTAATCTTTCTGCCAAAAAATCGGGCAAATATCTGATCAGTTTGAATGAAACATTGTGCGGCTGAACGATTTTGAATGTTTTTGGAAGAATTTAGAAGCGTTTTTTTTTTGTAATTTGAATAAGTATTTTGAATGCATTGAACGGGTTGAGTGAGTGTTTGGACTGAATGAATGTAGCGCTGAGCGAGTGATTTCGAATGGTCTTGATCGAGATGAATCTCAATTTCACGATCTTACTAACTGTACATGTACTGCAATCGTCGCTTTTTTTTCTTCATGTAAATTCAAATTCTTAATGCATTCACTGTCAAAAAAAGATAATAACTGTTCCTAATTAGGTTCTTTCAATCTAATTTAAATGTGTATTTGTGCATTTGTCCCATTCGCGACGTTTATATTAAATTCAAGGAAAAACAGAACCTTGCAGACGAAATATCGAACCTTTTTTAGAAAATACATTTCGTAAAACAATAAAATTTACCACTTATCTGAACAAAAAAAGATTGTAGAATAGTCGATATTGCTCCACTTCTATTAACACAGGGTATAACGTGTCACGCCGACACCAGAAGGTTCGTAGACACCTGATCGATTTTTTCGATACGGAACTAACGGTGGAGCAACTTTTTGACTAATTTATAAACCGAAATAATCATTTTCATTTCAATTTTTAGTATCACTGTCGAGATAAATGGTTCTTCTTTTAGGAAAAAAAGTAGAGGGTAAAAACTAAGCCAAATGAGCGAGTTCTAGCCCTAGGAGTGAGTGACTTTGCTTGTTTTTTAGGTTTGTCATTATTTTTTTGTCAAACAATCTGACTATTCTTAATTTCTTGTGATTGTCTAAGAGCATTTATGTGTCCTCTACACGCATACCAAATTTCACGGCAAAAGATCCACAGTAAGCGAAGATATTCGTACTTTTATTGGCCTGGGTAGCGGAAAATATGATAACTAGACACCCCCTATCACAAATTCTGGTGTCGATTTCCAATCGAAAAAAATTCAGGGGGTGTCTAGTTATCATATTTTCCGCTACCCAGGCCAATAAAAGTACGAATATCTTTGCTTTATGTGGATCTTTTGCCGAGAAATTTGGAATGTGTGTAAAGGATACATAAATGCTCTTAGGCAAACACAACCAATGAAGAATAGTCAGGTTGTTTGACAAAAAAATAATGACAAACCTAAAATACGAGCAAAGGCACTCACTCCTAGGGCTAGAACTCGCTCATTTTGCTAAGTTGTTACCCTCTCCTTTTATTTCCTAAAAGAAGAACCATTTATCTCGACAGTGATACTAAAAATTGAAATGAAAATGATTATTTTGGTTTACAAATCAGTCAAAAACTTGCCCCACCGTTAGTTCCGTATCGAAAAAATCGATCAGGTGTCCATGAACCTTCTGGTGTCGGCGTGGCACGTTATACCCTGTGATTAAGCGAATGTTCTTATAAAGAGACCATTATCAAAGGTATCTTCTTTGTAAACAAACTTTAAAAAAGTAGTCATTCTTAAACGAAAAATTGGTTAATATTTAAAGTAGCAATGGATTTATTGCGTCATTTTTCCGCCCAATGGTTTTTTTTCTTGTTCACATATGTTGTAGATTAACATTGTACATTGCTAAAAATGCATTATTTTTTGTAATCTAAGGGGATAAATTGCCACAAAAAACTATGTTTTTAGAGAAATTACCCAATGATTTTTTCCTATTTTCCAATATGTTTAGAAACCATATTTTTCCTTAATTTGGTAAAAAAAATGAATGACACTTATAACGTATTTTTATTGTTACATTCAATGATCCAGTCATTCAACTGATATCAAATTTTGATAAGAAGCTAGGTTATGAACTTTTACCATCATTATTTTACTTTATTTCAACAAGCATAATCTTATGAAAAGCGATCTGTTTAAACAACGTGCAAAAAGCTGTAATAAACGAAAACCCACTTGCGGTTTCATAGAGTCCATTGCCACCTTAATCTTCTGTTGTTAGAGCTCATTTCAATGGGTTCGAACATCATCGGATTCAGTATTCAGTAAAAATGCTATTCAAATGCTTGTTATCTTCAACTATTGTGCTAAGCCACCTTTCTCATAAGCCACCGCTTTTAGGTAGTCCCCTAAGTGGTCGCTAAACACAAGTTTGACTGTAGTTCACCCAGCACTGCTTTAATACAAAGCCCGACAAAGTCTCTATTTATCTGTTTATTAAATGTCTCCTTTATTAAATGCAGTATTTCATTAACCACTTATTTAATGTCCCCAATTTAAATGATTCCCGGTTAATTAATTCAGCGTGGCCAATTTTAATGATGGCATGTGATTAAGAAATTACGTTTTCATGTCATCACGTGCGAAATGACGCGCTTTTGGAGTGTTTAATTTTTTTTAATCCTTTTACTTGTAATTATTCATGTAAGGCCGAAGATACGTCATTTCAGGGAAATGGACAATAATCAAACTCGAGGCTCCGCCACTCATGCATGATAACAATTTAGCGTTTGTTGATCACTATTTATTAAAACAAGTATCTTACATTCATAAACACGCATCTGTCTATTAGTCCGTCATTTCTTCTTTACCCTTTGAATTATAAATACCAGGGATGAAATATGGCGCTAATTCTTTTCATTTAGATATTTCTTTAAAATACAAGAATCATTAACTCTGCATGTAGCTTCCCTTCTTTACAGTTAGCAACATCGTGAAATTGACATTCATCTCAATCATAACCATTCTAAATCGCTCACTCAGCGCTCCAATCATGCATTCCAAACACTCACTCAAACCATTTAAAAACGCTCAACTTACACAATGAAAAACATAGAACCAACAACGCCATTCAAAATAAATTTGGATAGAGAAAATCGCGGTTTCTCTGACATAATTCAAATTGTTAGCGTCGCATAGGTTCTTGAAGAAATAGGAAGCTGTGTATAGAACTTTTATGCATATTTTATTAAAGGGAGGTAATCAATATAGCTAATTTTGTTCATCCTGAACAGAATTTGCTATATAGGATTACCTCCAATTAAATTCACTCAAAACTCGCTCCATACACTCATTCAATTTCATTCCTAAAACATTCCAAAATCATTCTCCTTGTCAATTTCACAATGTTGTTAACTGTAACTTTTTTTTAAAAAGGAATCATTGCCTCGCCATCTTAGTGTTTGTTTTTAAATTTATAAGTCGAAATGCAAAACGAAAGGAAATACGATGTCATTTGATATTGCAGAATATTTCATTTGTATCTATTTTTGGATCAGAAGGACAAAAACCGGAAATGCCCGGAAATGTTGACAAAATACACAAACAATTGTCTCACAAATATCAAATATCAAATCACTGATTGTTAATGTATTGGGTAATCCTAGTTTAAACGAGAAGCCATTTAAGGTATCACATTTTCTTTCCCCAACGACAGAGAAATAATTGGCCCCCAAGAATTGGCTTATTTATTTAATGGTGTTTATAGCCCCTTCAACACTTCGTTCATTTTTATCGCGCCAACGTCAACGCTGTCTCAAGATCAGCTACTTTGCTTCGGGACGATGGAAAATGAGCCTTTATGTGATAGAAAAAAAAAATTCACATGAGTCTAACACTAAAACTCAGATTATACCTTATACGACGAACACATTGTGTCTGTTCACAAACAGAGGATACTTAGAGGATACTAAATGAAATGTCATTAAACACCGATTTATTAAACAAGTCATCTATAAACAGATAAAAACTAGGCTGGATGACAAGTTTAATAAATTCGGTATAAGATAAGCACAAATTTGATATTCTTTTTATAATATAAACCACTTTTTATAAAACAAGGAAATCATGATATCTATAGTTTCAAGTTATTCCGCGAAACATGAAAGGTCGTTTAAGAAATGACGTCAGCAAATCCATCATGACGTCACTTTCCCAACATTGAAAATATGTAACGTTGCTTTTCGTTTTTAGCTCGTTAGCACAATTATTCCACTAGCTTAGTAATACTCGTGTAATATCGAGGTTATTTCCCTCCCGCGACGTAGGCCATATTATAATTAAAAAGGACTGTGTGACTGCCAACAAAGCCCCATGTCTTTCCATCATGCACACTTTAACTTTTTGGAAATGTCAATTTCACGAAGTCGATAACTGTACATGAGCGATTGGTGGAACCGTTTTAATGTGCTATTTGATTAATGTGTGGTGGACCCAATCTCCTTTTCAAAAAAATATATAATTTAAGATCGAGACTGTTTTTTTTAATCAGCCAGATTAGCCCAGTTGGAAGAGCACCGGACTTCAAAGCCATCGAAGTTTGACCACGTGGGTTCGATTCACTGGCTGGCTTACTAACCGACCAATTGACTTTCGGATGAGACGTTTAACCTAGGTCCCGTCAGACGGTGCTTAATATCGAACACGATAAAGAACCCTGGCGGATCTCAGAAGACGTTTCGTCATGTATCCTTGCACTATCCCCCGTAACAACAAATCGACTTCTTGGGGCGTCGCTCATATGGGCATATTCTTCCGTAGTGACGATAAATAAACGGAAATAAACAATAAGAAAAACAGTTTAGTCATGATGGATACAGAGCTGCATTGCCAAATAGGTTACATAACACTGGCTAGCGTTTCTTACTTCAAGCTCGCTTTTATCGAACATCAATATACAATGCGGAGTGTCATTCTCGCAAACGTTCGGGAACGTTTTATTTCAATAAAAAAGGTGCTAGATGAAGACGATTGTGTCGTTTTCAGAGAAAGTGATTTGCATATCGAGTGCTTGGAGCAAAAACATAGCATGTGTTGACACATACTATGTTTTTGCTCTAAGCTTTCGATATTGAATGAAGCAATTATTTTCAGGAACACCGTGTTATTGACAAAACGAATTGTGTTTGAGGGAAAATATAATTGTAGTAATTAATTAGAAAGACTAAGTCTGTTTTTATTTTTATCTTTTATACATTTTTTGGGTTTTTTCAATGTTTTATTTAGAAGAATAGGGGATAATATAATATGTGTTTCCTTTAATCCAAACAAAAAAAACATACCGAGACAAAAAGAAATCTCACGGAACATGGGAAGAAGCCATTCTAAAGAACAGAATACCATTATTGTCAGAGAAAGTTTTAAGTGTCACCAATTAGTTGCTTTGAGCAAAAACCTCTGATATTTGTCAAATTTCCTCTCAGAAATCGATTGAGGACAATCCCTAGCAATAACGCCTAGAAATATGGACAAATCAGGATTGTTATTGTCATTGATGTTTCAATTTAAAAGACATTAAATGTTGTAGATTCAGAATCAACGTTTACGGAAAATTCGTTTGAATTAGGAGATTAAAAGTAGCATCAGTGACCGATTAAACTATAGTAACTGTTATTACCAACTTCAACGCCAATTTCTTTATTTGGCAAGTCTGCAAAATATTGCCATTGGCAATTTATATAGAATATTACACGAGAATATGGCTAAATGGTTAGATTCAAACAAATACATTAACGACAAAAAATAAAAATTATATAGAAGTACATGTACATATTTGGGAAATAAAACTTAAACTTATGTACAATCGTCTTTACTTTATAAATAAATGGTCCATATAGATCTACTGTATTAATGTTTATTAACCATTTTGAATGTTTCATGGTTTATTACAATATTCGTTACGTGAACGATCGACAGTATGAACTGTTCAATGCATGCGAAGAAAACACCAAACCGTTCCCCGATTGCACACACACCAAAACCGTCATGTTGTTGCATGTTTATAAAACGTGCGGAATGACGCGCTCTTAGAAATTTATCCAAAATCGACGTTTCTTCTCTGTATGACTTTTTTTTTCAAATATTTCTTTTTTCGAATATTAAATCAAATGTACAAAATACTAATTCGGGGCCTGTTTTACTAAACATCTTACGATCATTTCTTGCGTAAGTCAAAAATTAAAGTTACTTCTACAGTAGAAGTTAAATATGTAATTCTGTCATGCATTATCTCACTGGAATCGTCTGCAAAAGACGATTCCAATGAGATACTGCAAGGACGAATCTAACAATGAATGAAAACACCAAGTACGATTTGTGATTTTGACTTACGATTATTTTTTTTCCGTATGAAGTTTGGTAAAACGAACCCCAGGTATTAAAACGGTTATCCATCGTGTAACAGTGAAAAACTATTGCCTTTGGTGTCGGGTATAACATTATGAACTGTTGCCCTTTGCCCGAGCAACAATTCAGAGTGTCAACCCCTCCACCCCGGGAAAATAGTATAAATCACTCAATACGAAACACCATGCAATAACTATACACTATTAATTCCGACACACGGGTGTTTCATAATACGAGTAACGTTAAGAGAAACCCGTTGATTTGACTTCCATTATTATAATGTAATAAAATTAACTTTTTGTGCTTTTTTCTTTCCAAACACGCTTTTAATCTGCTTGTGTGAATACGTAATTAATTTTTGTAATTTTTTTCTACGAGCATGTTAAAGTTCTGTATATACGTGACCCGTCACTCAAAAACGGGCCATCTGGGAATCCTCGTAAAATAAATATTTAAAAAAAGATTCGAGACAGCAGAGGTCAGCCAGAAGGCATAGACAATGACATATGGCTGTAAAATTGTGATTCCAGTTAATTCGTTCCTTGAAAAAGAGGTACGATCCTGATCAGTCTGCGCAGATCGCACTGTCTGACCAGGATCGACACTTTTTACACTTACCCGACGGCCCCTTTTATCGTGACGTTCTCATGTATTAAATGCCCTTATCTCGGAGTTTGGCTTTTTGTAAAATATTTTAAGCGGTTTATCTTTAAACCATATCAAGGTCGTATTGACCAAATCAAAAACAACTTATTTCTGACCCTGGGCGGGTACTGTTGCCCGCATTATCAGAGTATCTCTCAGAAAGCGGGCTACCAGCTCTAGACTGGTCCACATATCGACTTTCAGAATAGCCTAGAACAGGCTATTCTGATATTCGACAGTGAGACCAGTCTACACCCGACCCGAAAGCAGGCGAGAAATAAGTTGGCCCACTTTGTTCGTTTAATCGGGTCACAAAAACATATACGTATACATGAATAACTTTGAAAATTCAAACTATAAACAATCAAATTAACCTGCTATTAGGGTCAATTTATACATTTTTACTGTTTCAAGCTAGTAGGCCTACTTAAGGTTCATGTAAAGTGTTTGAGACCAAATTTTAAGGGCGATTCATTAGCCAAGAAAGAGCAGTATGTCCAGGTATATTGTATATCAAAATAAAGCTATTTTTGAGCACAAGCAGTTGAGCAACATAAGACCGCCATAGCTATAGCGATAAAGCCAAAACATTGTGGAAAATGGTCATTTTGTACAGATCAAGCAACTGCATGATGGTTGGATAAAATTGGCTCATATTTTAACAAAGTACAGACTAAAGTACTATCCAGGTAGTACTTCAACCGTTGATATAAAACTCGGTCTCAAAAAGCTCCTTTGAAACAATCAATTTCCATTTATTTTGTCAACATACTTGTCAAACCGGTTTGGTCTGTTTTCAAAATAGATGCTATGTATGGTGCAACAGCACACCATATTATTGTGAAATATTTTCTGCAATTTATTTCAAGTTATAGTTATTGAAATCACAGATCTATAATAAATTACTTATATTTATGAGTGAAATAGAAATTGATATATTGCTAAACAACCTTACAGCTGAATAAACTATTAATGTCTATTCATGTTGTGATAACACACCATACCTTAAAAAGGTCTAAACGTTTATTAAATTGGAATGACATATATGACATATGTGTTTATAAAATAAGTCAAAATAAGATGCTTGCATAACTACGTTTTGGGCTCGAGTTTTATACCAACGTTTGTAGTAGTACCTGGGTCGTACTTTAGACTGTAATTTGTTAATATAAGAGCTAATTTTATCCAACAGTCTTGCAGTTGCTTGTTCTGTACAAAATGACCCTTTTCCACAATGTTTTGCTATACCGCTATAGATATGGCAGTCTTATGTTGCTTAATTCCTTTTGTTCATAAATAGCTTCAATTCGATATATAATATACCTGGACATTGGCCTTTTTCTTGGCAAATGAAGTGTTTTAAAATTGGGCCTCAAACACTTAACATGAACCTTAAATCCATTCATTATTTGGTCTCCGATTTATAGTAGTGGCACTTTTACATGCTTTTTTACATTGCAAAGAAGTCTACTATAGTTCATATATCCTGTAAACGCAGCGAAAACTTCAAAACTACTGTTTATTTAACTAAAGTTGCGATGGAAAGTCAATACAAAAAATACTTTGCTAGAATATCACACAGGCCTTTATACCCTTCAATAGGATTCAAAACTTGACCTCTGCAACAACTTCAATGACTCATATTGACAATCCATAAATAAAGATACCACAATTAACTATCAACTAATAAAATGATGATGATAATTGTAAAATAATGATATTGTTCTCATTATAAGAGGTTTGTTAGACAATTCTGGTCTTTCGTATGGATATCCCCATACATAGCTATGTAATGAGAGGACTGAAAGTCATGAAAAGCGATTTTGCCGACGTATATATGTATGTACTTATATGGGGTTTAAACACAATTCAATAATGATTGATTGATTGATTGAATGGAGTTTTACGCCGCTTTCAACATTATTTCAGTTATATCGCGGCGGCTGGAGCACCTAACAATGGTTTCCTGGTATTTCTCTCACCAGTACAACCACATCCTTTCCTAGCCCCCAGCTGCTATCTCACATAGGTCTACGATTATCAACCCATTGGTGAGAGACAAATAGTCGGAAAGAATGAGTGCCGCCGACGGGGATCGAACCCGTGACCTCTGGACTGACAGTCCGACGCGCTACCAACTACGCTATGACGGCGGCAATTCAATAATGAAAAATGGCCTAAAGAGCTGACAGTGGAAGGAATCTTCCATGTTCCTTTTAATAAGAGGAAATCATTTTCTGACAGGAGTTTCAGTACGATGGGCCCAAAACTATGGAACGAATTACCAGTCTACATCAGGAAATCAGAAACCATAGGTAATAGTTATAGTTCATTTTTGAGAATTTACGCGATATAACCTAAGCGGAGCGTTAGCGGAGCGCAAGGTTATACGCGTAAATTGTCAGAAATGAACTATAACTGTTTTACCGATCGACTTATTTTTTCATCGAATAATGCTAGGTCAAATGAGTTGCATGTCAATCAATGATGTCATTCATTTTTGTTGCGTCATACATTCTTCAATCAAATCGAGGTAAAGAAAAAGTGGGAGGAGCGAATTTAATAACCATCTGGTTTCTGTAAATATTTTATCATTCGGCGAGACAAGATCAGTTGAAAACGTTCGGTGAACAAATCATCGTGGTTGCAACTAATGGATTTTGAATTCTATTTAGTAAGCTTTTCGAGGACATCATCTTTTGTAGGGATTTTGTATTTGTAGAAAAAGTTATCTATCTCGGCATATTCAGCCATGCGGTTTGCAGCGTAGCGGACTTTCATTCAAAAGGTCCTGCATTCGATTGCCCGACGGCGGCACTCATCCTTTGCGACTATTTTTCTCCCACCGATGGATCGATAATCGTAGATGTGGGATAGCAGTTAGGGGGGGGGGGGGGCTGGGGGTAGGAAAAAGAGTATTGGGAATACTGGTGTTGGAAATACAAGGAATCAATTGCTAGGTGCAACAGCCCCTGTGATATAACTAAAAGATTGTTGAAAGCGTCGTCGAACCCCATACAAACAAAACCACCGCATATTTGTGGTCAATAATATAATGTTTGCAACAAGCAACATAAATAACGCATTAAAAAGCTGTAGTTACCAAGTTACCAAAATGGGAACTTTGCCGAATTAGAAAATTTAAATGTCGTTAAAAGGATTCAAAGTATTTGTCGTTCAAAGATCCAAAGTATTCATTTTAAAAAAAGAATTGAGATTTTAAATGTTTCAACCCTGTCGTCTTTTCTTTTTACCCCATTTTAAAAATGTGATAGGGAGAACAGAAAAGTTTGTTTCAAGCAAACTTGTTGGTCCCATTCTTACTGCTATATGCATATAGATTAATATTTTATAATCAGAACCAGTTATATGTCAGCCTAATTCTTCAATTGATTAACATGAAGACAAGTTATTCAAGAATTTCTCCTCCTTTTAATGAACAAATTTGTATATGCCTTATTTCAAAGGAACATTAAAAGACAACGTTTATTTTATAATTTTTCGATTTAAGTTAAGGGTCTTTCGAGACATTTTATCAGACAAGATTGTGACGTCACAGTCTGGTTTAGAATGTAGTCCCCGCCCATAATGACCTACAGTCACATAGCTCACTTATTCGAGCAGATCGTCAGGTTATGGGATATATTTTTTGAATTTCAAACGAAATAGCGGCCTTTCATTGGCGGAAAAAATAGGGCGATCGGTAAATATCTTTAAACGAAAACTCAAATCCTTCTATTTTAAAGACTTTTTCGACCTTTTCTAAATTGAAATTTATTTTTTAAACAAGTATGAGGTAGTTTTACGACTTATTTCTTATACCTTTTATAATTTGATATTGTTTTACATGAATTATTTGTTTATACACTTTTATGTACAACGCCATTGAATATGTTTTTAACGTAGAAATAGGCGTTTAATCAAATTACCAAGTTTAAGTTTAAGTTTAAACATAGCTTCCTATTTCTTCAAGAACCTATCCGACGCTTACAATTTGAATTATGTCAAAGAAATCGCGATTTTCTCAATCAATATTTGGTTCTATGTTTTGCAATGGGTTTGAGCGTTTTTGAATGGTTTGAGTGAGTGTTTGGAATGAATGATTGGAGCGCTGAGTGAGCGATTCAGAATAGTTATGATTGAGGTGAATGTCAATTTCACGATGTTATTAACTGTATTTCTTCATTTAAAACGATATCGAAGTGATCGAGGGAGGTTGAGAACGTTGCCTGATAATCTTCTTCGACTCGCAGTAAACGGCGGCTCAGAATCAGAATTTTTCTTAACTGTTCAAATAGCGATGAAAGGTTTTGAAAGGGGAAACAAGGATTTTCGAGTTCCTACTACACTAGACTTGCAGATCGATGGTCGGGTTTTTTTTTTTTTTTTTTTTTTTTTTTCAAATACATGTTTCATTTTATACAGAAATTAAGAGCAACGGATTTCCCCATGTGTTTCGATTTAAACCAATCAAAATTCTTGATTGAACTGGATTGCAATTATAGAAGTGTATGGAGCACAACTATAGAACTAAGCTGTAAAATACAGACAAGGCCGACTTGTTTTTATACAATTGTGGTTACACGGCATGTCCTTTTTGGTCTTGATAAACATGAAGTGAAAATGGCATTTTTAGACAATTCATAGCTCACGTTAATTTTGGTAAAAAAAAACAACACTTAATATATCTTAAAGAGCGTCCTTTCTTCTGAAAGTACCTCCCAAGAAAACAGTTGAAAACGCGGGATAAATTTCTTCACAATTATTTTTATTGAAACATTTAGTTATATCGTGAAGTTGACAAAGTAATTGATTTTGAATGATTTAAGAATGAAATTGGGTGAGTATGTGGAGGGAGTTTTGAGTGAATTTAATGGAAAGTAATCAAATATCACAAATTTTGTTCAAGATGAACAACATTGGCGATGTTTATTACCTCCCTTTAATTAAATATGCATTCAGGTCCTATAAATAGCATTCATGCCTTCAAGAACCCATCATACGCTTTCAAGCTTCAATGAAGTCAGTGAAATAACGTATTTTTTCTAGCGATTTCTATTTTCAATGTATTTTTAATCCTATCATTTTCAGTAAGTTTGGAGCATTATTGAATGGTTTGAGTGAGTGTTTTTTGGAATGAATTAATGGAGCGCTGAGTGAGAGATTTAGAATGGTTTTGATCGGAATGGTAGTCAATTTCTCGATATGCCTAGCAATAGGTTTGATCGTTAACAAATTAGCGATTTATGCAAAATTGTTGATTATTATCACCATTTAGATATATTCTGGTAATTCAAGAAAACACTTCTCTGCGGTAGTGTTATATTTTATAGCTTGGTAAACTACCAATCACGTATTCCGAGCTGCGACCCATTCCTTTCTCAACGAGGTTTCTATAAGTATAATGTGGTTAGAATTACGGGGAGACACAATTTTAAGGATCCTGGATATAAGTAAAGGTGGTGTAAGATACATTTTCAGAAGAAATAAATAGAGTCTTAAGTATTCGCATTATTAAAGGTTGAAGCATTGAAAGTGGATTGGTACATATAAGTGCAAAACACTAGTGCACTCGATTATCTTTATCATAACGGAAGTAGGTCATCCAGATCCTTACAGAGAGACGCCTTTCATTTCACTTTCACGCATCCTACATGTAGTTTAAACGCATAACTTTTTAAATATCGCTCCAGAAATATCACATTTTTTTGGTATACATGTACGCGTACTTTTTTTTCTTTTCGACATTCCTTTATTTATCATGTACAATAAAAACATACTTAAACAATTTAGAAACTTGATAAATTGACACTCACTCCGCTTTTAACCATTCTTAATCGCTCATTCAGCCTGCCATTATAAGAATTCAAACCAATCGACTAAAAAAGTAAGAGAAACATTTTTTCAAGCGTTCAAAAACTATCCGAAATCGTTCAAAACGTTCGATTCCTCATTCCAATACGAGATCAAATCAATGGCAGGGTTATGTTGGCTTGCGTGAAGTAAAAAGCGTCTGACTGGTCCTCAATGGCGCACAGAAAACTATTCATAGAACATTACGCAGATTTTTTTATCAAAGGGATGTAATGGGATATCTGTTACATCTCTTTGGTTTCATTTGATGGAACTGCGAAATCTTTCCAGAATCATTCACCTCGTCAATTTTAGGATTTGCTTCACTGTATCACCTTCGCGAATAATACCGCGTAAAGCAAATGTGATCTGTCATGCAAAAACGCCATCTTGGAACTCCGTGAAATTGATATTTGTATAGAGGTTTGTTCCGGCAGTGGTCAACCGAAGTTCGCATTTCAAACTTTCAGGAAGTTAGAATCACCATTATAGATTCAGCCAATTGCGAAAAGATTTGATCCTAGTCCGCCTGCGCAGCCCGAACAGTATGACTAGGTTCGGCACTTTACGCAAACCAAAAAATGCCATCTTTCGCCTGACGGGGCACTAGATTTTGTAACAGAAATTTTCAAAAGGTAGAATATTGTAATTGAATATATGGTCAGATAGAAATGACCATGTGCTCAGTAAAATAACAGATAGCGTGTAGTTTAGCCTGTCCACACAGTCTGACCAGCATTATTTATTTTCAACCATGCTTCCTTTTTCTTCTCACTATTTCTTTAATAAGCCAATATTGGACAGGAGTGTTACCACATGAAAATGACGTCAGTCGCTATGTTTCATTTCCGTTTTTTTATGTCGATATTCAGCTAATCTAATTTCGGGAGATAAAGTACACGATTATGGTCAGAATGACCGAATATCAAACCTAGTTTTGCAATTAGCGAAATATCTACTACTTCAGAATTAAATAACCCGTTAGGTCAGGCGCATCTATACAAAAAGTAAAAAGGATCCAAAAGAGGTTTACAAGAGAGACGGTACTTTAAAAAAGATGTATAAAAACATGATGATGTTTAATAGATAGATTTATCTTCCATTGAGCGAAAAATCAAAAGTCTTAGTTCCTCGAGTGCGTTAAATTGAATCGATCCACAAACTCACATTTCATTCCAAAACCATTCCAAAAGCATTCACATTTTCAATTTCACGATTTTGTTCACTTTAAGACGATTTGTGTTTTATGATCCGCTTCGATAACGTCAAAAAGGATAAATTTATGATAATTTCTTTGGTCACGTTTGCGGTGAGATAACCAAGCGATCATCTACTGATATTTTCTGATAATACATCAAAATAATTAAAGAAAGGCGTATAGTTTGGAATTACTAGTGAACATTGTTAGAGAATAACGGGCAATCGGGGAAACTATTGAATCATTCGGAATTGAATCAACGAACGATAACGGAGATGTCAAAAAATTCGGAATAGGACGCGCGCGCGCTTATATTTAAGAACATTGTGAAATTGACTGCCATTACGATCAAAACTGTTCTAAATCATTCACTCAGCGCTCCATTCGCTCATTCCAAATACTCACTAAAACCATTCAAAAACGTTCCAAAATCACAAAAAATGAGAAGACCAACACACATAATCAAAATAAATATCAGTAGATAAATCCACGAGTTCACTGACATAATCCTTTTTTGTAATCGCATGGTGGGATCGTGAAGACATACATGTATAAAGCTATTCATAGAATGTGTATGCTTATTTTATTAAAATGACTTAATTAACATCGCTAAGTTTGTTAATGTCGAACAAAATTTACGATATTGGATTGCCTCTCATTAAATTCACTCAAAGCTCACTCCACTCGTACTTCAATTTCATTCTAAAATCATTCAAAATAATTCAACTTGTCAATTTCACGATGTTTTTAAATGTGTAGATATCTGAATGTTTATATTGAACAGCAATGTTATCTGCTATTACGAATAATTAGCCGGGATATGGTGCTTGTAGAGGATCAAGATACATGTACCTAGCTCATACCTAGCTCCTTATTTGGTAGAATTTCACACACCGGGATCATACAGTTAAAAACATCGTAAAATTGATATGATGAATGATTTTGGTGTGTTTTGTAATGGATTTGAATGAGTGTGTGGATCGACTTTTGGGTGAAATTAAAGGAAGATAATACATCATCGCTAATTTCGTCCGAATTGGACGAAATTAGCGATATTTATTACCCCCCCCCCCCTTAAAAAATCATCTGTACCTTCCAAAAATTGTACCTTCACGTCCCAATTAGAGCCTTACCAGCCAAGAAAATTTTGGAATTATTCGGTGGATTTGAATGAAATGTAGATTGGTTTGGTCAATTTCTATTTGGTTTTTGGAAAATTTGGAGCTTTTTTTATAATTGATTTGAGTGGATGTTTGGAATGAATGAATGGAACGTTGAGTGAGTGACTTAGAGCGCCTTTGATCGGAATGTCAGTCAATTTCACGATGTTGTCAACTGAACTGGAAGTGCATGTATATGTTTGTAATAGTTGAACAAGAATTAAATCTCGTATATACGTATTTGTCTTCATACATTTACATGTAAACTTGAAGCTTTGGTGGTTACAACCTTAATTTCCAGAAAATGGAAAGATTTGAATTTGGAATAGAGATTTTTGTCTAATTATGTTTCTTTTATTAGAATTCCGCTGCCTTTTGGCGCTTTTTGTCACTAATTTGGTGACATTTTCCTTGAACTTATTTTGAACTCACACTAATTGATACTCAAAAACGTTATTTCGCAGAATGAAACTATAATTTACTATTCTATTATTGCTTAAGATACATTCGTGTTGAACAAACAGCTGTGACAGCAAAGACTAAGAGAAGACGTGCAGTTTGATCTTATCCTACAATAATCATGCCGAAGTAGGGGCACTTAGATTCTTGAAAGTTTTGCACAAAATGTGACGTCAACACGAACTGATAGTCAAATCATCCCAAGACATGTTCGCGATATGTTCCAATTGGCTCCGAAGACGCCACAGGGCACATAAAGACATCGAAATGGATGAATGTGCGTATATTATTTTTGCCATTGTTTAAAACAGGACGCGTTACGCGCTGATGCAACTTTCTTGGAGAACGTTTTAACGCGAGACCGTCGAGAAGTGCATTTTCTCAAATTCTGTATAATTTGATTTGTATCAAATAGTTCGTTTTTACTTAGAAAGTCTGATAATTGTTGTGCAAAATCAGCGTTTATTTTATCATCTTCTGTAACACAATCAAATAATGAAGTATAATAGTCTTTGAAGCCATTTAGTACTTTGTCATGCTCATATAAATTGCTTCCAACAATGAGTTTATCGCACGTATCATGCCTTTTATTTTCCTTTTTGCGTCGCAAAATTTCCAGAAGCTTCCATAGTCTTTTTCTGTCGTTTTATCTGACTGATCATATTGCGCATTATTTATATTAAATGATTTCACTCTGATCGAAATTGGAAATATTCTATTACACCCTTCAATATCATGCAATACTCACTTATATGGTTTAAAACATCTTGAAATTGACAAGTTGAATGATTTGAAATTATTTAGAATAAAATTGAATGAGTGTGATGAGGGAGTTTTGAGCGAAATTAAAGATAGGTAATCCAATACCGCTAGTTTTGTTCATCCAGAATAAATTATCTATATTTGACTGAGTGTTCTGAATGAATGAATGAATGAATGAATGAATGAATGAATGAATGGAGCGCTGAGTGAGAGATTTAGAATTGTTTGGATTAAAATGAATGCCAATTTTACGATGAAACTAACTGTGAAATAAATCCTACATGTTTTAATTCATTTCATTCGCGAATCACTCCAAAACTATGTCAAAATGTCCCTCTGTCATCTAAAATAATAACTATTGTTGGCAATGGGACAAGTCTCAAAAACTGTTTGCCTTGTCAATTTCACGATGATTTAAACAGTAACGAAACTCTTAAAAATATTTTTGATTGATGTAAAATTGCCTTTCCGAGGAAAAAGAGGTTTGACCCGTCACACAAAAAAGGATTTTCCGGGAACTCCCTTAAAGCAATAATTGAAAAAGAGATTGGGCCCAGTACAGGTGAACCAAAGGTCGCATTACAAAAGTTCTTTCACTGGAAGATAGATTGTTCATTCTAGATTCAGAAAATAAGCACATTGCGAAAAATTTCGACCCTAGTCAGTCTGCCCATTCCGCACAGTCTGACTAGGGTCGATACTTTACGCGCTACCAAGATGGTCACTTTTTGCGTGATCCGTCAGGCGAAAAGGCAACATCTGGGTAGTGCGTAAAGTGTCGACCCTAGTCAGACTGTGCGGTTTGCGAAGACTGACAAGAGCCGGAACTTTTCGCAGTGTGCTTATTTTCTGAATCTAGAGTGTTTCAGTGAAATAATTTTTGAAATGCGACCTCTTGTCGACGAATGCTGGACCCAATCTTTTTTCCAAATAATCATTTCACAGAGTTCCCAAATTGCGTGATGGGTCACAATTATTTATTAAAATGTTCTTGAATTTTATCTTAACCACTTGCTGACGATGAAGATAAGACCCCCGTCTACTTGAAATTTAAAAGTGTTTAAGATGTCTGTGCAGCGATCACAAGTGTCACTCTTTGTTGTCTCGTCCCTACGAGTGTCTCTTTAAAAGTAGACATCCTGTTTTTTGGGAAAATAGATATTTCTTTTATGATATTTATCTTTCAGAATGTGATAAAAGAGATATCATGTCACGTCTACATAGCATACAGTCGCATCTTGGTTAAATGAGCGTCAATCGTCAAAAATAGTTCCGAGTGCATGTTCCATTCAGGCCTAGTTCAAATCTTTTTAATCTCTCATGATTAGGGAAATAATGTTGGCATGGCAACTATTTTATCTAACAATCTCTTTTTTCTATATTATTCATCTATTTTGGAAATATATGACAAGTCTGCCAAATCAATTTGGGGTGGTTATAATTTATCGATGACGTAAACCACTACGTAGTTTCAAAATACAAAATTGTGACGAGTACACGGGCGGTTTTTGTTTACTCGGGTTTGCATGTTCGTGAAGTTGGCTGAGTAGCAGAGTAGCAGAGTGAAGTTGGCAGAGTAGAAGAGTGAAATTGGCAGCGTGGCAGAGTGGCAGAGTAGCAGAGTGAAGTTGGCAGAGTGGCAGAGTAGCAGCGTGAACTTGGCAGAGTGACCTTTTTGTTTAATTGCTTTAAAACCCTTGGTTATGCTCAAATATCATTTTCAACAGTGAAACGCATTATCTCATTTTAAGTATGCTACGCTACAAAAATTTCATTGACCGATAAAAACAGTTTGGCTGCTGACACGAGCGGCTTTCGTGAAATCAACTCTTTTGCAAGAAAAAGGGCTTTCAAATAATGTTTACGGCTAAAAGTCACCTTAAACCCAAATTCGAATCATTTTATTTTCAGTCTGCTACTCTGCCACTCTGCTAGTCTGCTGGGCAGAGTGAAGTTGGCAGAGTAGCAGACCCAGTAGACTGAACATAAATCTTACACATCCCGCTCAATTTTTCAAAAGTATTATTTTTAGAGGCCCATTTTTGTAAAATCATTGTTTCATGAAATTATGAAATCAACTTTTTATGCCAGAAAACAGACTTTCAAATACTGTTTCAGGTCAAAATCAATTTTAACCCGAAAACGAATCAATTGATTTTTAGTCCGCTACCCTGCCACTCTGCTAGTCTGCTGCGCAGAGTGAAGTTGAGTTTGAGCGATATGTGTAAGATTTATGCTCAGTCTGCTGGGTCTGCTACTCTGCCAACTTCACTCGGCCCAGCAGACTAGCAGAGTGGCAGAGTAACAGACTAAAAAATGAAATGATTCGGTTTTGGGCTTACAGTGATTTTTATCTTAAAAACATTATTTAAAAGCTTTTTTTTCTGTCAAAAAGTTGATTTCATGAAAGCCGCTCAGTCACTCGATCTGCTCTTCTGCCAACTTCACGCTTTCAGCTGGCTAGCTGACTGAACCAGAAAACACCCAGATAATCGTTACAATTAAGTTCATGAATTTTTTAGAATCATTTCACAGAAAGTGGCCTCTACATATAATTCTTTTGCAAAAATGAGCGGAATGTGTAATAATTATGTTCAGTCTAGTGGGTCTGCTACTCTGCCAACTTCACCTTGCCCAGCAGACTAGCAGAGTGGCAGTGTAGCAGACTAAAAATAAAATTATTCGTTTTTTGGTTTAAAGTGATTTTTATCCGTAAAACGTTATTTAAAAGCCCTTTTTTGACAGAAAAGCTGATTTCATGACAGCCGCTCAATCACTCTGCTACTATGCCAACTTCACGCTTTCGGTCGGCTAGCTGACAGAACCAGTAATCACCCAAAATATCGTTACAATTAAGGTTATGAATTCTTAAGAATCATTTTACAGATAGTGGCCTCTTAATATGCCCAGCAGACTAGCAGAGTGGCAGAGTAGCAGATTAAAAATAAAAAGATTTGTTTTTTGGTTTAAAGTAATTTTTTCTGTAGAACATTATTTGAAAACCTTTTTTTTTTGGCAAAAAAGTTGAATTCATGAAAGCCACTCATGTCAGCAGCCAAACTGTTTTCATCTGTTCTTGAAATTTTTGTTGCGAAGCATACTTAAATGAGAAAATGCGTTTCACTGTTGAAAATGATATTTGAGCATAGCCGAGGGTTTTTACAACATCAAAACAAAAAGGGTACTCTGCAATTCTGCAACCCTGTAAACTTCACTCTGCCACTCTGCCAACTTCACTCTGCTACTCTGTTACTCTGCCACTCTGCCAACTTCGCTCTGCTTCTCTGCTACTCTGCCACTCTGCCAATTCACTCTGCTACTCTACCACTCTGTCACAATTATGTCAGTAAAATAGCGATTGTGTTCTAGCTTTATTTATTGACGTTATTGATACTATCTATTTCAGTGAGTTTGAAGAGTCATTGAGTGGTCTGAGTGAGTGTTTGGAATGAATGGATAGAGTTAGCGAGTGGTTTAGAATGGTTTTGGTCGAGATAAATGTCAGTTTTGACGATGCTGTTAACTGTAAATACCCAGGATAATATTGAAATGAAGTTGTGAGGACAAAGTTGAGATGGGCGATTAACTAGCAAATCATTCATATAAGTTCTCAATTATTATGGTAGAATTTACATTATTGGTTTATTTCATTGTAAAACGTCTTTCTTATTTGGCATTTGAGTTCAATGGCTGTAACATTTAGGAATAATTCATTCTGATGTTTTTTTTACTTTTTTCATTTTCAAATTTAGGGCCAAATTTAAAAGAAACGTTTGGGAAATGTGATCTCGCACTGCTATTTTTAATCGTTCGCATCTTTTTTTACATCCTGAACGCAGGGCTGGTGTTAAGGATCAACACTGTTGCATGAAGAATTATCAATCTCTTTCAGTTTAGTTTCTGATAATAAGAGATAATTGTTATCGACATATAGAGATCAAACAACAGACCATATTTGCAGTACACTCTAATTACAACATTTGTCATTATTTGTTGGAAACATCTAAGTGGGTTTAAAATGACTGAACGTATAGAAAGTGACATGGTATATAGGAAATCGTTCAATCTGCAGTTTGTGCTTGAATTTTTAGGCTCTTTTGAATGGGAAAAATGTATTATTTTATTATAAACCGATAAACTTTTAACGTTGAACTCTGCATACGAAATAAAAAATCTTCGCCGCAACAGCATTCAAGCAAAGAACTTTCCATTCCTGGATAAAACAATATATTATTCAATATGTCAGTCTCATATACTCACATATAAATCAACCCTGACTCAATTTTTCAAGTATTTCAGTTCTACACATGTGTAAAGAATAATTATCATCTAATGAACCAACCAGTTAGTAACATCATGAAATTGACAGTGATTCCGATCAAAATCGTTCCAAAGCATTCACTCAGCTCTCCGTTCAATCATTCTAAACACTCACTCAAATTAGTCAAAATCACTCCGATATCGTTAGAAAACACTTCGAAACCGTTTAAAGAGATCAACAACTGTATCAAACGAACGATTTATTCTACGTTTTCACAGTTAATAACAACGTGAAATTGACCCTCATTCCGATTAAGACCATCCAGGTCGCTGACTCAGCGATCCATTCGTTCATTCCAAACACCCACTCAAACCATTCAAAAACTATCCAAATGATCAAAAAATGGTAAGATCAACAATAACATTCAAAGTAAAAATCGACAGAAAAAATCCACTAATTTACTGACATAAATGAGCTTTGTAAGCGAATGTGTGTTCTTCAAGACACAGAAAGCTATTCAGAGAACCTGTCTGAATATTTAAATTAAAGGGAGGTAATAATCATCGCTAATTTTGTTCATCTTGGACAAAATTAGCGATGATGGATTACCTCCCCCGAGTTTCACTCAAAATTAACTCCTCCCACTCGATCTATTTCACTCGAAAATCATTCCAAAATCACTCACCTTGTCAACTTCACGATGTTGTTAACTGTATTGGTTTGTGTGGATCTTTAAGTGTCTGAGTCGTCCTTTAAGATCCACAAACAGAAAAACACTTACATCTGATTAAAGGAACGTAATAAAATATAGGTAATTTCGTCCAATTGGACCCCATTTAGTTGCATTTAAAACTCGCTCCTACCTCTCATTCGATTCGTTATACAATCATTCAAAAATCATCCACCTTGTCAATTTAACGGCGTAGTGAACTATATTTAAGGGGAGAACATCGTGTTACTGACACAGTGAATGGATATGGAATAAAACTGAATGAGTTGAAAGAGTGAGGTTTGAGTGAAAATCAAGGGAGATAAGCCAATATCGGTAATTTTGTTTATAACCCCCCTTAAATAAAGCATGCATAAAAGTTATATCTATTAATTTCTATTTCTTTAAGAACTAATCAGACGCTTACAATTTTAATTATGTCAGTGAAATCGTGATTCTTTTTTTATCTATTTTTATTGGTGAACGAAGTTTTCGGCGTAGTGAACTATATTTAAGGGGAGAAGGGGAGAACATCGTGATATTGACACAGTGAATGATTATGGAATAAAACTGAATGAGTTGGATGAGTGAGGTTTGAGTGAAATTCAAGGGAGATAAGCCAATATCGGTAATTTTGTTTATTACCTCCCTTGAATAAAGTATGCATACAAGATATATCTATTAATTTCTATTTCTTTAAGAACAAATCAGACGCTTACAATTTTAATTATGTCAGTGAAATCGTGATTCTTTTTTTATCTATTTTTATTGGTGAACGAAGTTTTCGTTCACCAGTGTTACTTCGTAAGGAACACACAGTAGGTTCTTAATAGCTTCGAAATAAAGTAGTGTCTATTTAAATTCAATTTAGTATTGCTCAAGACGTCTCTCTGCAAAATCACTCTTTATTTCGTTAATGGCATGATACTAGAATTCTTTACCATGTGGAGATAATGAAAATTACCCTTTTTAAAAATACGAAATGAAGTTTCAATTCTTTATCGGGCGTATGGATGATCCGCGTAAGCATATCGAAGGTTTAGAGAAAAACCAAAGTTTGTGTCTATACACTGTATAGACACATACTATGATTTTATCCAAGCCCTTGATATTGTAACGTTTAGTAATGTGCCGGAAACTTATGTTTTTTTATGGCCGTGACTTCCTGAACTCCTTTACTTGTTTAAATCGTATATACCTTGCACGCAGTACCATTAGAAACGATAACCAGTCTAGTGACATCCGTGAAGAACGAACGTATTACGATTCTTACCGAAGATGATTCGTAAATCATAAAACACGTGAAGGTATTCTATAAACAGCATTAATCACATCACGGTTAAATGAGCGTCAACGTCGAAAGTTCCTAGTGGCTACTTAAATAACAAATCTTACATTAGAATTACATTAGGTTAACGATGTTAGCAATACAACTATCTAATGAAAAAAATACTTGATTTCGTCTATAGTTTTGCATCAGTCTAAAAAACATTAGTATATTTACATGCAAAACATGCCTTTTATGAGCGGAGGTCAATTTCATATAGTTTATTTGATGAGATTCTTTTCTTAGAAGCTGAAGGATACATGGAAGTCAACCAAGTCTCACATGAACTTTCACAGGGGCCCTTTAACAGAAGGAATTTCTATTATTCTCATGAAAATCTCCCCCGTTTATGAGCAGAGCTTGTTTCTATATATGAAAAATATTTAACATTTTAAAGAAAAGATACTTTGGGTGGCTTTTAACATGCATGGCAAGACATTCAGCTTATTCAAAACCATTCTCAATCGCTTACTCAGCGCCATATTCATACACTTCAAACAATCAAACCATTCAGACGCGCTCCAAAATCAGAAAAAGGATAAAATCAACAATACATTTGAATAAAAAAAAGCACCGTTTCACAGACATAATTAAGATTATAAGCGTCAGGTTGTTTCTAGAAACAAGAAGCTATTTATAGAACTTTTATGCACATTTTATTAAAAGGAGATGATTTATATCGCTAATGATGTATAGGATGAACAAAATTAGCGATATTTGATTACCTCCCTTTAATTTCACTCATAATCCACGCATCACTCTCATCAATTTCATTCCAAAATCATTTCAAGGTTATTCACATTGTCAAGTTCACCATGCTGTTAGCTGTATTATCGATTGGACATATTTCCATATAATGCCTATATTGATTTTTTTAAAATATCTCTTTCACCTTACTATGCGAACAGGGACGTTAACCATCAACACTTTCAGTGCTCTGATTTTTTAGTGTAGGTTTTCATCTTATCTTTTTAATTAATTTTGTAGCGCTTTTGAATTGTTTGAGTGAGAAACTGGAATGATGAATTGAAGGCCGTGAGAGCGATTAAGAATGGTTTTGATCGGAATGAGAGTTGATTTTGCGATGTTAATAACTGTGTAGGAGCAGGTTTGTTCTCCTGTTGAACTGTTTTGGTAAGGACTTTGTGAAAGAATATTCTATAGAAAGTCAGAACAAACATAATTATCATCGTTCCACAACATTGTATAATTAGAGGGTATTGAATGAGTGGTCATTGAATACCGTATTTACTAAACGAGTCATCTATGAACAGATAAAAACGAGGCTTTGTCGAGTTTTTATCTGTTTTAGACGACGAAGAGTTCGATAAATTCGATATTAATTGAACACAAATTTAATAAAAACATTATTCTATCTATAATAAAAATTCCAGAAATGTATCGGTTCAATTTTTCCTCGAAACGCATAACGCCGCTTGTGAAATGACGACAGAAAATGAATTATAACGTCAATATCGCGACGAAAATATAACGTTGGTAAACAATTTTAAACCATTTGCATATTTATTCCACTTATGTAATAACATCCGTGTAATATCAAAATTGTTGAACGAGATTATTTCACTCAGCAAACATTGGTGACGCTTTAACATAAGATGTGACAGTTGAATAAAGCAAAAAGCGTATTTTTTTTTCTAAATCATTGCAAATACATACATTGTATTTAAAAACAAAGTATAAATACAAACATTTCTAGTGTCCATTCCGACCACAATAATTACCTATGCCAACATCAAAAGCACTTCAGTACTTTGATATAAGCAGGACGAGAGTTTACCTAGTTCTTGGTAGCAAAATGAAAACACAGCTGTTGTAAGCATGTCAAAACAGTCCAGGAAATGCTGATTATACTCGTGATTGAATCGATTTTTTTCTGCATTACAAGCATTTGCTACCACAGGTAATTGTTTCATAATCAGAATTGGGCTCTATATCTTAACTCAGCTAGGCGTTGATTTAGTTGTTTTGTTACATGTGGCCAAACGATGTTGTAAATCTAGATTGGACATTTCTTACCAAATGCCTGCTATGATTTTTTATTGGAGGAAAATTCGCTAATAAGTGATATTTTCACCTCCCTTTTATATTTTTAAGTTTACATACATATCTAAATTTTTGTCTACATGGACAAATCAGGCGCTAAAAAGCAAAACCAGCCAACATAATAATGCAAGCATTTGATAGATTAGACTGATATGACACTCATTTTTGATCGATTTCTAAGCGTTTTTGAACAAATTTAGAGCGTTTTTGCGTGAAAAAGACTGAGTCCTTCGAATGAATAATTGTCGCGCTGAGACCGTGATTTGGAAATTTTTTGACCGAGCTGATTGTCGATTTCACGATGCGGTTAATAGTATATATTCGCGAACCAGCCAGTGACTTCGAGGTTCAAGCAAGTCTGAAATGTAACAAGCTTTTACGGGGTCATTTGAATAAAAGTAAATAACTCTTTTACTGATATTGAACGTTTTTGAATGTTTTTAGTTTTATGTGTCGATTTCACGATGTAACTATCTGTAAGAGTTCTGAGTTTGATCCACGACTCGGTCACTGTCCGAACCCTATGTGATGCATGTACATGGACGCACTTTTTATACGCTGCGGTTAGTAACAGTGAAAGATTGACATTTTAACTCGATCAAAACCATTCTAAACCACTGCCTCAACGCTCCAGTCCTTGCTTTCAGAACCCTCACTCAAATTGCAAAAAAAACCGCTCCAAAGGCGTTAAAAAACGCTTCGAAATCGTTCCAAGCGACCAACATATATTTCAAATGAAACAAATCATTACACAATTGTATTGCCTAGTGTTAATTTTAAATAGTCTGATTTTCTAGAAGTCACAGAAACAGATAAATGCACATAATCTGAGAAAACTCACTTTTTTACCATATTTGGAAATTAGCCACGCCCATTATATCCATGTTTTCAATGGATCAAAATTTCTTGAACGACTTTGAAAAAGGGTCACCCAAGGATGATCATTCCTGTGAAGTTTGGTTGAAATTCAACCAGTAGTTTCTGAGTAGAAAGATTTTTAAAGAAAAACGTTTACGCACGGACGCACTGACGCACAGGCGGACGCACGACGGACATAACGCCATGACAATAGCCTCAGTGGCTTTCAGCTAGAGGAGTCAAAAATCTTGAAAGGAGCGTTTAACTCCATGATAAAACTAAAGAAAGACGCAAAACGAACTTTGACATTTATGTTGCCAATTGCACGGGATCAAATTGAGACAGAGCATGTGACATGAAATAGTTGTTAAATGTTGCTAACTTAATAATAACTAATTTGACGATCAAGGGCTGCTGACTTTAACATACCTGATCCGTCCGGCGAAAAGGAAACATTCTGGAAGTTCGAAAAAATCTACCATGGTCAGACTACTGCGCGAACTACGCAGGCTGACAAGGGTCGAATCTTTTCGATTTTCCAAAATTTTTCTCAATCTAGGATGATAGATCCGCCTATTTATGCAATTATTTTCGAAATTCGGTCAAAGGTTGACCCTTGCTGGATACAAGCTCATTTTGAATCGTAGTATTTACGGAATTCTCAAACGACCCATTTTCGCATTACTTATTCTGCGTAATTAATGAACTGGCAGGGCGGGGCTTAACCGTGACGTAATTTGGCGAGTTTACTTTCAATAGTTTGGGTTCTTTCAATTTTAGTCAGTAATCATCGTTAACGCATGCAAACAACTGTATCCTAAAACCTAAAGGCTTCACGTGCTTTGAGAGAGTGAACACATTTCATCGTTTGGTTACCAAGGCCTCGTAACTTCAGCTTAATTAAGCTGAAGTTACGAGGATTTGGCTACCAATCTACGATTTAAGGTCTCGAGTTATTTGTGTCGACTCTCTTTAGAAGAAGGTTATTTTAGATAAAAGCTGATTTCCCTTAACCTTAAGTGCAACGACCCGTTACTTAGGCTCCGCCCTGTCAGGGCATTAATCATGGATAATACCATGAACTTAAAACCTCGGTTACAGTGCATAATATCTCAATTGTCAACACAATTGCACTTGTTATCATATTTACCTCCGCCATAAATAATTCTTATACAATACACCGACGCCTACTATTTGAATTGTGACCACTATTTTGTATAAAATCACAATTATTGACTTAACAGATATTATCCGCCATTAAATCAATGTCATATAATTGAAATTTGCATGTTTTTTGAATGCAAAATTTCTACCAAACTCGATTCAAAGAATCGTCTAATGATTCATGGAAACACTATTTTAAGATATTTTACTACAATTCTAGTCTCTTAAAATGTCATTCATAAACTTACACTTTTTTTGATACATTTAATATAAAAAGTGTATGAGACAGATACAGTGAAGATCCTTGTGAAATTGACAATGTGAATCATTGGACGTTTACGTTCACCAGTGTTGATACCGCGTTAGAACAATCCTGTCAGATGTTAATAGGTCTTCAAAATAGTAGTGCTCACTAAGATTCAATTTACTCTTTTTCAAGAATTGTTTCCGTCTGACAACTATGCATTTTAAAAATGGAGAGAATCAAGGATTCTACATAACTTGTTGTAACCTCAAAGACAACTTTTAAGTGCGAAAACATATGTAATTCTAAGATCAGGTGAACGTTTTTCTTGCGTAGAACTACTTTTCAGACAGAGTGAGTAATTTGCCCCTTGTTTCCCAATGGTCTGTGGGAAGTTACTCTTGAAACTTGGTGAATGGAATGACTGGAATGGTAACCTCTCCTGACACTACTTATGTATATAAAACAATGGCCAATTAATGGAAATAACGGAATATACATGATACAGCCCGAGCAGATAAAGTAAAGCATTCAGGTTGTGCGATAAAGGTTTATGCAAAGGGGTTTTACTTTACATTTCAACACGCGACAGCCAATCTCGAGACGAGTGTCTGCAAATTTTTACGTGTTTATATAAACACTTACCCTTCTTCTCTATTTATTATCCCTTATATATTTTTTAAGCAGATAACACCATAATTTGAATTATGAGATTACGAAGAAACGATTAGCATTACAAAATAAGAATAATAACCTAGATCATCTAATTGTGATGTCTTTCCTTTTATACCCAATGGATCCGACAATCACTCTTTAAACTACCCCCGACATAATGCCGAGAGTTATCGAAACCTTGTAATTACAGGGCTTTGGTTGACGATCGACGATATATGAAGAGAAATGTTTATCTGAAGGAAGATTCGAACTTGGGTCATGTCATTTTCCTTTTATCGTAATTTTACATGTAAAATTTCTCTTTTTTCAACAAATGGAAGAATCACTCTAGTATGCCAACAGTTACGTCCACCATCAGTACTTTCAGTGCTTTGATTTTTTGAATGAATTTGAATGCTTTGGAGGAGCGTGTTTTGATTGAAATTAAAGGAAGGAATCATAGCATTGTAATTTTGTCCAATTGGCTTAAATACACACAGATCTACGTATTTTCTCGGAAGGACTTCAGAATGAAAAAGAATGAGTGGCATGAGCGATTTGTTTACCCCTTTTTCTTTAAATAAATGGGTACTTTTCTGTTCGTGTCTCTTGATTGACTCATCAGACGTTTATAAAATCGTATGTTATCTCTGAACGATTTCAAGCTTTTTGTCGATTTCTGAGCGTTTATGAGTGATCAAATCATACTTGATGCTACGAATGGAGCGCCGAATGAGTGCTTTAGAATTATTTTGATCTGAATGAGTTGCATGTACACGGTGATTTTAACTGTATTGATACACATAATTGAGTGACTTACAATACGTCGGTTTTGTTTTTACAGGTATATACAACATTGTCCTCTGAGCACTCATTCAAAATTAAGCATCTATACATGTTTGTCTCAAGCTTCAAGCGGGATGAGTAATAAATATCTTGAGGTTGATATTTTCATTATACTAGCTTGAGAAAAATCTTTAAGTCGTGAATAGTTAGTTGCAGAAGGTTCTACTACATCTAACAACATCTTGAAATTGACAAAGTGAATGAATTCGGAATGATTTTGGAATGAAATTGAATGAATGTGATGAGTAATATTAGAGGGAGGTAATCCAATATCTATAATTTTGTACAGGATGCACAAAATATGTGATTTTCATTACATCCCTTTAATTAAATATGCACACAAGTTCTGTAAATAGCTTCCTATCTCTCCAAGAACCAATCAGGCGCTTGTAAATTCGATTAATTCAGTGAAATCGCACTCTTTCTTAGATATTTTTGTTTTAACTGCACTTGTTTAACTTTTTAGTGATTTTGGAGCGTTTTTTAATGGTTTCAGTGAGTGTCTGGAATAAATGAATGGAACGCTGAATGAGTGATTTTAGAATGGATTTGATTGAGATGAATGTCAATTTCACGATGCAACTAACTGTACATGACTAAGGCTCTATTTCTCGCATATTAGATGATGTAAACGATTGATTGATTGATTGAAGGGGGTTTTACGTCGCTCTCAACATTTTTTCAGTTATATCGCGGCGGCTGGAGCACCTAACAATTGTTTCCAAGTATTTCTCTCACCAGTACAACCACCACATCCCTTCCTAGCCTCCTGCTGCTATCTCACATAGGTCTACGATTATCAACCCATTGGTGAGAGACAAATAGTCGGAAAGAATGAGTGCCGAACATGTCTTGTACACGAAATCGAGAGGCCGTGATATTACTATATAGACCATGTCACAGCTATTAAGCCAATTATCTTTACATTTACACATTTTTCAGCGAACTAGTGTGTTAATTGTTTACAATCAATCATCGTTCATTACCCGAACTATTCGCGAACTGGGTGGTCAATTCAAAAATGGTCCTTATTACCAAAGGATGAACATATGTCGGCTCTAATGAAATCTTGTTTTTGCTCTGGTGTGCTCCAGCCGGTGCGAATTACCTGCAAAACTGTTAAACCAGGAACAAATAGACACTTACATGTATTTGGTAATAGCTTTAACATTAGGACGTTTTTCGACATTTATCGTTCCATTAGCAAGCTTGGTCGTTATTAAATGCGTTTACTATCATCATATGACTTAATGATCAATCATTGCGTTAATGGCTAGTTCACAAGGCTCATAATTCACGCAATCGGGGCGGTCATTTCGAACTTTGGCTCATTATACTAGTCAACATAACGTCAATTTTATTACGGCATCCATCACATTGTTTGCCTATGATAAACACATACAGCCCATTCCTAGAAAAAATTCTTACTTAGGCAATATATTTGGCATGCATAAGCTGTCGGTTTTCAAGTGCGTTATTATATTTTACGTTTTATATTCTTACGGTTAACAACATCGTGCAATTGACAGGCTGAATGAATTTTGATTGATTTTGGAATGAAATTGAATGAGTGTGCGGAGCGAGTTTTGGGCGAATTTCAAGAGAGGTAATCCACTAATCGCTAATTTTGTTCATCCTGAACTTTAATAAGATAAGCTTCAAAGATCTATAAATAGCTTCATATGTCTTCAAGAACCTATCAGATGCTTTCAATTTCAATAATGCCATTTAAATCGCGATTTTTTTCTAGCTTTATTTTCTTTGACTGACGTTGTTGATTCTATTTTTTCAATGAGTTTGAAGTGTTTTTGAAAGGGAGTGTTTGGAATGAATGAATGAATGAATGAATGAATGAATGAATGAAACGATGAGCGAGTGGTTTGGAATGGTTTTGATCGAATTGAGTGATTATTTCACGATGTTGTTAACTGTATGCGTCTTATGTTGCATGATGGAGGTCAGTGGGCAGGGCCACTAATCCGCTTTACCATTCGGAAGATCGTTCAGTCTCTATCCGTAAACTGGAAAGTACCTCGGACGTAAGTGTAGTAATTTTGGGTCATTTTGTATCGTAATTCGAATCCCGGTGGTCAATACGAAAAGTAAAAAATTGCATTTTGTTAATTCTCTCCGATCATCGATAGATACCCTTTGGGCATAATATAATTTTATGACAAAACTCAGTTTAAATCAAATTTATCAAATGATTACATGATTGAACTGGCTGGCATCGATTTTTTATTGTCTGATTTGTCCACGAAGACACACAATGAGAAAAGTAGGTGATTTAATCAAAGGGAGATAAAAAAAATATTGCTCATTGTCGATTATGTGAAACCTCCCTTGAAAATCGTTCAAAACTCGCTCATCACACTCTGCAATTTCATTCCAAAATCATTCACCATATCAATTTCAAGATGTTCCATACTGTACCTGGTATGGAAGCTGTCGTAAGTGGTATTGCAAATATTAGACACTCACTAAAACGCTTTGGATTACTGTACATACAGGATTGTAAGAAAAAAATGCAACCTAGACGCTTGTTTATGAGAGATAACGACTTACTCCTCTTTGATAATTTTGCATTTCAAATATTCGTTCAATAAACTTCCTTGAATATCCACTTCTGCATGACCGTTAACAAATTTAGGTTTTCCTAATTTTAAATCGAGTCATTATATAAAGTCGCATTCTAAAGGCTGTTATACTTTGTTGTATTTGTTATGTACGTATACACTCGTAGGTGGTATTTCAATTAATCACATTGTGAAACTGACACTGCCATGATCTCGGTCAAAACCGTTCAACATCACTCTTTCAGCGCTCCAATCACTCATTCCAAACGCTGACTCTTATCACTCAAAATGCCCCGAAATCGTTCAAAAAACGCTGTGTAATCGTTCAAAAATTTCAATCAAATCTATCAAATGATTTAATCGGATGGTGACGATTTTAAGCGTCTGATTTTTCCAAATGATTGCAATATTGAATTGGCTGGTATCGATTCTAAAGCGTCTGACTTATCCATGAAGACACACAATAGGAAAAGTACAACGTTTTTATAAAAGGGAGGTAAAATATCGCTAAATAATTATCGATTATGTTTAACCCCCTCGTAAACCGTTCAAAACTCGCTCATCACACTCTGCAATTACATTTCAAATCATTCCAAAATCATTCAACATATCAACTTCAAGACGTTCCTTACAGTACATGGTATAAAAGCTACCGTAAGTAGTATTGCAAATATTAGACAAACACTAAAAATTGGATAAAAGTACATAAAGGATTGTAAGAAAAAAACTATGAATGCTTGTTTGTACAAGATAACACTTATTACTTAAGAAATGTCGTAACTTGAACTTCAATAACAAAATACTTATCTCTGGCTATCAGAGCGCAACGCTTTCTCCGATGATTTTAACATGTATCTGTACTTCAGAATCAACAGATGGCTCCGAGATAAATGTTTATTATTTTCTGATTTTCTGTCAAATATGAGCTTAAAATTAAACATTAAGATATTTTCCCAAGACATTTAATGTAAGAAATGGTATGGTCTCTAAAGGAGAAACATCATTTGAAAAGGACACCCTGCCAAACAAATTAGGGATGTTATCCGCAGTCCTAAACGATATTCCGAAGATGGGCGACCAAACCGCCGTAACTACAGCTTATCAAAGCTGTAGTTACGACGTTTAGGTTTGCCCATCAATAATATGTCATTACTTCAATGAGATAGAGAGAGTGAAAAATCGCACAGCTGTTCTACTCATTAATGGGTACATATTCTTGTGGCACGGTAACAGGGTTTTTCTTGGTTATATCATGTATACAGTTAACAACATCGAGAAATTGACATTAATCTCGATTAAAACCATTCTAGGTTACTCGCTCAGCGCTCCATTGATTCCCTCCAAACACTCCTCCAAACTATTCAAAACGCTCCAAAATCATTGAAAAAGATAGAATCAACAAAGACATTCATAATAAATTCATAGTTTTCATAGTTTATTTAAAATAATTTATAATAAATAAAGCTAGAAAAAAATCGCGATTTCACTGACATAATTGGAAATTGTAAGCGTCTTAAAGGTTCTTTAAGAAATAAGAGCTATTATAAGATATATAGAACTTTTATGCATATTTTATTAAAGGGAGGTAATACATATCGATTATTTTGTTCATCCAAAACAAAATAAGCGATTTCGGATTACCTCCATTTAATTTATTTCACTCAAAACTCGTTCCACACACACATTCAATTTCATTCAAAATCTTTCACCTTGTCAATTTCACGATGTTGTTAACTGTACCACAAATCTGTGAAAGCAAGTAAATTTCTTCTTTCAGCCACATATTTCTGTCTATTGTTGATCAAGACTTGATATTTTGTCTGCAACTTCTTTCCATTTTGTTCCTAGCGAAATAATGTCCCCATTTTTTGTAATCTAGGCTGTACGTATCACGGGAAATTGTTTCATAATCGAAATTTTGTCACATACGTGTATGTTACAATATGACGAATAATATATACTTAGCAAAAAAAGAAACTTTACATGACTTACTGAGGGCTGTAGTATCGCTATGAAACCATGAAGAATACAGATGTTACTATCACATGAAACTTGAAGGCAATATCCGTTGGTTTATGTAAGGGTCAGTACCGGATGTTTGTAAAATGAGATTTTTATTGGTGGTCAAAGGTCAAAGGGGTCGATTTCAAAAATCACAAAAATGGAATCAAGATTGTCGGTGATGTTTTGCGTATAGGTCCTTGACGTTTTCGTTATTAGAGTCGTTCCAATATCATGATAAACCAACGTCTGAGCTAAATACGCACACTTGTCTTGCAGTTATCCTTCCTTTGATGAAATGAATTGAAAAAATATGCAATGGTAACAGGGCCTCTACATGACGTCAAAAGTGGCCTATTTCATCTTGGCCGACACTTCATGTGGTTGAAATTGATTTTTTTTTGTTAATTAATATGGGTTTAAAGGTCACTTTCGATAGTTTTACATTTAAAATTCGACCGCTGTTGCACCTATCCATAGTTTCTTGTCGTTTCTCACAGTACAGCTAGAGCTTTCATCTGAGGCACCAGTCGCCATTTTCTCCTAGGCGTATCACTTGCCAATTGTGTGGGTGAGAAATGATACTTATCACAATGCTTTTTGTCAAATATGGGATGAAAGACGGCCGTGCCAGAGGTCGAACCCACGACCCGATGAATGAAAACCAGACGCGTAACCGATTGTCCTAACCGGGCGCGGCAGTTCTAAACCGAAATGTTAAAATGTGAATTGCCTGTCCCGAGTAGCCAAACTTAAGAGTGACGTTATAAACAGACATTCAAGCTCTATGTATACCTGTAGTCTGATTCCTGCCTTTTTTTCGATTATTGTTACATACCCGTTTCAATAAAAATGTACAAACAATTTTGTTTTTTCGTACCGATGCTAAGGAATGAGTGTGACTGTGTAAAAAATCACTCAAAATGAATTTTGGGTAGCTCAACACGTGTTTGTGACCAAAACCGGAAGTTACAGAGGCATTAGCTCGGACTCGCTTCAATCGCGCAAATTCCTTCGTCTGTGTAGTCTCTGTAGATAGTCCAACTAACAAATATAAATAAAGTTGGCCTATAGCCACTGTAAGTCATTCAAAACAGACCAACAAGTATTTAAAGTTTCTTTTTTTGCTAAGTATATATGAAACATTTTCTTTTTGGACATGTACATACAAGGCCTCATATTAGTTGGCCGAACCCATTTTAATTTATAATTTATTCTGTACTGGCGGGGCCCAAGTCAACCCAGATTTAAAAGTGGGTAGCAGTGATTAGAACCCATTGTATCTCTCTCAACGTGTAGGAGAAGATCTGGTGAGAGTTGGGACCTCGATGGAAATAAGAATCATTCGATCCTTCATTATGTTATCTTCGAAGAAAATAAACCTAAAATAAATAAGACAAAACTCTTTGTATATATCTTATCGATGTATGAGTAAAGTGTTGTAACTACAGGTAGGTTAGAGATATATATGCAGTTATATTTTGGTTGCGTATCATCGATATTCGGTGAGCTATTTGACTGAAGGGCTTACTCTAAAAGCCACTAACATATTTCGTAAACAAGATCAAAGGACAACTCGTTTGAGTGATATATAAACATCTTCATTTATCTAAGTGGTCCTTTTATTTTCTTTAATTGTCGGTGATATTAGTTTTCTCATTGTACGGACAAAAGAATTCCATCAAAATAGTATTTCGAGACGCTATTTGAACCTTTGGGTATAAACATTAAGCAGCCTAGGCATTCATCAATCTAATGAGAATTTTCGTTAAACAGTTAACAACAACGTGAAATTGACAGTATGGATGAATCTAAAATACGTTTGAAATGAGTTGAATGACTGCGAGGGGTAAGTTTTGAAAGAAATTAAAGGGACGAAATCAAATATCGATTATTTTGTTCAGAGTAAAAAAAGCGATATTTATTACCTACCCCCCCCCCCCCCCCCTTTCATAAAATTTTCATACAAGTTCTTTAAATAGCTCCCTATTTTTTCAAGAACCAATTGGACGCTTACAATTTCAATTATGTCAGTGAAATCGCGTTTGTTCCTAGCTTTATTTATTTTGAATGACGTTGTTGATTCCATCTTTTGCAATAAGTTTGGAGCGTTTTTGAATAGTTTGAGGGAGTGTTTGGAAGGAAGGAATAGAGCGCTGAGCGAGTAATTCAAAATAGTTTTGATCGAGATGAGTGTCAATTTCACGATGTTGTTAACTGTAAGAGGCGATAAGCTCTTATTCATCTACTGAGCACATTGCGAAGACTCTGGTCAGATTGCGCTTGCACAGGCTGGCTAGAGGCTTTGCTTAGTGCACTTTTGAGCTTGTTGGAAATATCACTTAATGGCTAAGACAGAAAAGAAAATCCACAACAATTTAGAACCTTCCAAAGACTGGCTGGGCGAGGGTTTTCAATAATAGAAACCTTATTACAAAGGAATTGCCTATCCCTGGTTTTGTTTTTCGAATTTTTAGACTGGTCTGAGATTAAAAAAATGTTGCTGAAAACTTTTGAAAAGCCGGAGCAATTTGAACGAAACCATTATTCGTTGTACATAAACAAATCAGAAAAGGTAGGGGAATTTCCTTGTAACAAGCAATTTGATCTCTGTCTTTAGCTCTTGTAAAAGTAGGAATATCCCGGGTTCTCCGTTCTCAAAGGGCCAATTCCTGTAACAGTTCACAAAGGAAACTCTTAAGGGTTTCCTTAACGGTTTATTCATTTAAAGCGAACTTTATATAAGAGAAATATACTCGGTCACGTCAAGGATAATGACTTTAAATCTAAATAATAAATGAACCACTCTTTATGAAATTAGACTTCATTTACATTGTATACGTTACATTGAATTTTAATTAGTCAATAATCGTTCGCCATACAGTATGCAACATCGTGACATTGACACACGTTCCGATCAAAATTATTGCAATCATTTATTCAGTCTTAAATTAATTCATTCCGAACACTCACCCAATCTTGCCAAGTAAGCTCTGAAATCATTCAAAAACACTTCGAAATCGTTCAATATGATAAAAAAAATTCATTCAATTCGTTTCAAATTCTTGAAGAGAAAACTACTTAGATGTTTTAAAGGGATGTAATAAAATACCGAAATTGTCGTCCAAATTAGAAGAAATTAGCGATACATTTTGCCTCCCTTAAATTTAATTCCTAACTCGCTCCACACGCTCATTCCAAAAATCGTACAATTAATCAATTTCACGATGTTTTTAACTTTACTCAAATCTTATTGGGAATTACACTGATAATCAAATTGATTTACGATTTTATTAACTGAGTTTAAAGTGTTTAATTGTTGGATGAAGATAAACTAACAGAAAGTACTGAATTAAATAAGGGGAGGCAATGAAATATCGTTTATTTCGTCTAATAGGAAGTAGTTACAGATACTCTATTACCTCACTTTAATTTTCTTCAAAGACTCCGAACGTAAAATCTATGTTTAAAGGAATTTAAAGGACTAACAGATTCGATTCAGGTCGTCCTGCATATGTGCAGTCTGACCTGTGTCGATACTATACGCACATCCCATACAGTTATCAACATCGTGAAATTGACAAGATGAAAGATTTTGGAGTGAAGTTGAATGAGTGTGTGGATTGAGTTTTGAGTGAAATTAAAGGTAGGTAATCCAATGTCGCTAATTTTGTTCAAGATGAACAAAATTATCGATATTGATTACCTCCCTTTAATAAAATACACATACATGTTCTATAAATAGCTCCATATTTCTTCAGGAACCTATCAGACCCTTACAGTTTCAATTATGGCAGTTTAATTGCACCTTTTTCTAGATTCATTAATTTTGAATGACATTTTTGATTTCATCTTTTTCAGTGAGTTTGGAGCGTTTTTGAATGGTTTGAGTGAGTGGTTGGAATGATTAAATGAAACGCTGAGCGAGTGATAAGGAATGGTTTTGATCGAGATGAATGTCAATTTCACGATGTTGTTAACTGTAGATACCATTCTCCCGTGACGGTTCGCATTTCTATGTTATATTTTCTACGGTAAGGGTGAGTGGGGTAAGCATACAAAACTGGAATAGTCATTAGATAAATCAAAGTGCTGTAAGCACTGTAATTGTGCGGTACTGAATGACTGAACTGCTTATTGTTGTTTCAGGAGTTTATGTATATATAATTTTGAAGAAACTAGAAAGCCATGAATGGCTTGAGTCGCTCCACAGGCTTGAAATTCTTGAAATAGCAAATCTAAGGTTTGACTAGATTTTAAGATATTTTGGGTTCTACTGATGTTGAAATGATTTTCAAAAATGCCACTATATAACATATACAGAAATAACCTCCGCCCATAAAATACATATTTTCGATCTGATCACAATAATTTTTGGCAGACTGATAAAGCTTCACTCAAGAATCATTCCAGTGAAATTTGGTTGATATCCATCTATTACATTCTGAGAAAATGATTTTCAAAGTTTCCACTATATAACATATAGAGAAATGACCTCCGCCAATAAAATGCATATTTTTCATCTGATCACAATAATTTTTAGTAGACTGATAAAAAGACACCCAAGGATCATTCCAGTGAAATTTGGTTTATATCCATCAATTACATTCTGAGAAAATGATTTTCAAAGTTTCCACTATATAACATAAAGAGAAATGACCTCCGTCCATAAAATGCATATTTTTCATCTGATCTCAATAATTTTTGTTGACTGATAAAGGGTCACCAAAGCATCATTCATGTAAAATTTAATTGGTATCTATCAATTAGAATCTGAGAAAAGTCAATTTTTACCATATTTGGAAATTAGCCACGCCCATTAAATCCATGTTTTTCATTGGATCAAAATTTCTTGAACAACTTTGAAAGAGGGTCACCCAAGGATCATTCCTGTGAAGTTTGGTTGAAATTCATCCAGTAGTTTCTGAGGAGAAGATTTTTAAAGAAAAAGTTTACGACCGCACGGACGGACGGACGGACGGACGCACGACGGACACAACGCCATGACAATAGCCCCAGTGGCTTTCAGCCAGTGGAGCTAAAAAATAGATAAAAAAGATCCAATCCAAGTTATTGTTGCAGATATAGTCAAACCATATATTCCACTTTTAAAGATACCTAAAAAGTTTGTGGTAAACGTTCACTAGACAAATATTTTATCAAGGCCGTCTTCAAAATTAATTTATCATCTAAGTGCCAAATATAAGAAATGGAATTTGCTTCTTTCATAGTTATAGGTTTGAATATACACAAGCGAATACATCTCCATTCTTTTGATGCTAAAATCTAAAAATAAACAGTGTTCATACAGCTGAAAAAGTCTTTGCAATACAAGTAAAGCATTCTTTATTGTAAGTCTTTGGACAATTTAGACAATGATAACTTATGCAACATCTTGAAAGGTTGAAGTTATAAGTTTTCAGAAATGTACATGTAAATAAATCACAGGCAGACAGAGACAAATACACCAAGATAAAGCTTTAGAGCGAGGAGTGACACAATGCACATACTTACACCTTGTAAATAGTGAAGAGGTTAATAGGTGAATTATAAGGGGTTATTCCAGGAGGGGGTATTAGGTAATTCATCCCACAATCCATCTCTGTAGCTTTTTCCCTCATAGGTAGGAAGTGCAAATTTACAACTGTATTTTAGTAAACTGATGTTAATATTTTGTTATTGAGCTAAATTAATGAACTATTAAACCCTTTATGGAAAGCACTGTAAATAAAACTTGAATAAATAAACAGAGAAAAGAAGAAGCTCAATTTATGCCAGTAATTTTGGAAACAAACTGTTTAAAAAATGGATATAAGTATGAAAAAGGGTGATTTTGTAACTTTTCATTAGACACAACCTGGGCAGAACCACTCTAATTGTGCTTCCGCACAATTAAAAATAGTCCTCACCGAACCAGGCACAATGCCAATAAATATGTAGGTCTTTATATGACGAGAGTCCTGCCAATATGGACTTCGTCTAGTTTGAAAGAATGTTTTCTGCTCGTAGAAATAAAAGGAGCGCGATGAATTAAAAGCCAATCTTTAAATTACCTGTTAAGCTTATGCTTTCTTCTTGCATGTATTTATGTAACAAACTTCTTAAGGTCCTGCGTTTAAACATTGAAAAGAAACATAGAAAGGGAGTTTATCTATCTTTTAACGTGAAGAGTCGCGTCAGTCTTAGAAACATAAACAAAAACAAACAAACAAATAAACAAACATATATTCAACAACGGCACCTAAAAAACAACAACAAAAAACCCTCAACAACAACTCAAAAAAAACTTTATCAATTTACCGTTTTCCTTAACAAAAAAAGCGTTTTTTTTTCTTCGTAATCGCAAACACTCTCTGACTGAATTAAAAAAAATCATTATCTATCATAATTCCACGATATTTAGCGCACATGGCAGAACTACAACGGATCCTTTGCAGAAGGGTCAATGCATCTTCTGCAAAAGCTTGCCTTTGTCTAATCTTTCAGTATCGAGAATGAATCGATACAGTAAGTAGATGTAACGGTTAGTAACATCGTGAAACAGACACTCGTTCCGATTAAAACTATTCTTGATCACTAGCTCAGTGTTCCCTTCATTCTTTCTAAAGATCACTCGAGTGTAGAATTCTTAATTATGTAAACATATGTACATGTATAGATCCACAAGTTTAAGTGAGTGATCAAAGGTCAATTTTGTCTATACCCGTATAGACAAAATTGACCTTTGATCACTCACTCTAAATTGCAGAACTATAAACATATGTTGTAATTCAAATAAGAAATTGCCCTCCTTCAAAGTACTACGAGTTAAAAAGTTTCGATCCGTGTTTGATAGCTTTTGATACCTAATCTGAAAAATACATTAAATGGTATATTTTATGTGCCGAATAACTTGTTTTTGATATCCAATGGGTAGCCCAACGTGTAAAGCCTAATTCGCTGTCTTTAATTGTCGATTTCAGCTAAGACTTGTACAGGAAAAATGAAAGAAATAAATGAGTACATGTAAAAACAAAAGTTTTTTTTCTATTATTATTATTTTATATTATTTTCTTAACATCAAAATACATCTGCACTTACGTTGTTTTCTTATCCGAACTCCCGTTCTATACTTGGAATTTGGTGATAAATTCAGTCTTGGCATTACCTACTATTAATCAAATTTTAATAAGATAGAGCTTTTCCAAAGTAAACACAGCTTTCGTCAAACCTCAAGTCAAAGAAACATGTTAAAAGGGGCTGTAGGACAATGTAGCATATTGAATCTTTATACCTCAAAGAAAACCCTTTTGGAACTCTGCACGAGATAATTCCGGCAGGTACAGTACATTGTACCAAAAGCCCACAGTAATATGTTCCATAATCCAACTTTTGTCATATGCGTTATAATATAATTTATATACCATAATCTAGATGACACAGTAAGTATTATGAAACAATTACCTGTATTTTTTTTATATCATTACCTAAATGACAAAATTTGGATTATAAATCATTAGCCTGTGTTTTTGGTACACATTAAAATAATAAGCAATATAGGTACTTTATAATTTGAGCCTTTGCGTGACATTTCCAACAATTTCACATCTGTGCGAGGTACAAACGTTGACAACGACACAATGCAATAATATTATGAGTTGACTGCCTAAGACCTTTTCTATCTATAAAGCGAATATTGAAGAATCTGACCAGAAGCTATGCTTTGCGCACATTTAAAATTGTTGGAAATGTCACGCACCAGCCCATTTAACAATTAAGACAAATTCGGATTGTAAAACAATCGCATGTACCAAGAACATGGCGTTTGTGGTACATATAAAACCTTACGCAGTTCACACGACTGGAATGAAAATGTGACTTACAGAAAACAAAAAAAATGAAAATACAATAGAAACTAGAAAGCCATGAATGGCTTGAGTCGCTCCACAGGCTTGAAGTTCTTGTAAAAGAAAATAAATGTTTTGACTAGATTTTTAGATATTTGGGGTTCTACTGATGTTGAAAATGATTTTCAAAGTTTCAACTATATAACAGATAGAGCTCCGCGCCAAAAAGACATATTTTTCATCAAATTAAAATGATTTTTGTCTGCATGATATTGAGTCACCAAAGGATCATACCAAAAATGTTTGATTGATATCCATCAGTTACATTCTGAGAAAATGATTTTCATAGTTTGCACAATATAACATATAGAGAAATGACCTATAAAGATAAAATGCATATTTTTTATCCAATCAAAATGATTTTTTGTAGACTGATGAAGGGTCACTCAAGGATCATTCCAGTGAAATTTGGTTGATATCCATCAGTAACATTTTGAGAAAATGATTTTCAAAGTTTCCACTATATAACATATAGAAAATTGACCTCCGCCCATAAAATACATATTTTTCATCCTATCACAATAAATTTTGGAAGACCGATAAAGGGTCACCCAAGGATCATTCATGTAAAATTTGGTTGATATCTATCTCTTAGATTCTGAGAAAATGATTTTCGAAGTTTCCACTATATAACATATAGAGAAATGACCTCTGCCGATAAAATGCATATTTTTCATCCGATCACATTGATTTTTTATAGACTGATAAAGGGTCACTCAAGGATCATTCCAGTGAAATTTGGTTGATATCCATCAGTTACATTCTGAGAAAATGATTTTCAAAGTTTCCACTATATAACATTTAGAGAATTGACCTCCGCCCATAAAATGCATATTTTCCATCCCATCACAATGTTTTCTTGTAGACTGATAAAGGGTCACTCAAGGATCATTCCAGTGAAATTTGGTTGATATCAATCAGTTACATTCTGAGAAAATGATTTTCAAAGTTTCCACTATATAACATATAGAAAATTGACCTCCGCCCATAAAATACATATTTTTCATCCTATCACAATAAGTTTTGGTAGACTGACAAAGGGTCACCCAAGGATCATTCATGTAAAATTTGGTTGATATCTATCAGTTAGATTCTGAGAAAATGATTTTCAAAGTTTCCACTATATAACATTTAGAGAAATGACCTCCGCCCATAAATTGCATATTTTCCATCCGATCACAATGATTTTTTGTAGACTGATAAAGGGTCACCCAAGGATCAATCATGTAAAATTTGATTGGTATCCATTGATTAGAATCTGAGAAAACTCACTTTTTACCATATTTGGAAATTAGCCACGCCCATTAAATCCATGTTTTTCATTGGATCAAAATTTCTTGAACAACTTTGAAAGAGAGTCACCCAAGGATCATTCCTGTGAAGTTTGGTTGAAATCCATCCAGTAGTTTCTGAGGAGAAGATTTTTAAAGAAAAGTTTACGACCGGACGCACGCACGCACGCACGGACGCACGGACGGACGGACGGACGCACGACGGACACAACGCCATGACAATAGCCCCAGTGGCTTTCAGCCAGTGGAGCTAAAAAGAATATAAATTTAATAACAATAGAACAAATTGACTGCATAAAGAAAGCCCTGTATGTCCTTTCTTTGGTACACTAACATGTAATGAATATATTCGTTATTTGAAGACCAAATTCATTGGACCTCAATCAATGTTGTATCAAGCTTTATTCAAGCTATTATTGGGATGTCTTGAACTTACTTTGATTTTATAGAATATTAAAGCATATGTGTGCTGCAAGCATTTATATAAAGACTTGCTTTCAAGACCTTTCACTGGAAAAGGGGCCATTTGGGAAACCTCAAAGAAATAAATATTTGAACAAAATAAAATTGAATTAGAAGATGTAAACCAGTTGTCGCATTTTGCTTATAACTAAAGGAGCGATTTTTACTTCTCTCACAATATCTGCCAGATGCGAAAGATTTCTATCCTTTTCAGACTGCGCTGTTCGTGCAGTCTGACCAGGGACGATGCTTTTCGTATTTCCAAATTGTCATTTTTCGTACGACAGATCACATATGAGACCCGTCAGGCGAAAAAGACCCATCGCGGTAGTGCGTTAAGTATCGACCCTAGTCAGACTGCGCGGACGGCGCAGACTGACCAGGATCGAAAATCTTCGCTCTTATCTTATTTTCTGAATTATAAAATAATCAATCTACCTTTCTATGAAAGAATTTTCGACATGCGACCTCTGGTAGTCCTGTAATAGAATCAATCTCTTTTTCAAATATTTATTTTACGGAGATGGTCCCTTTTAGCCTGACAGGTCACATATGTAAATAGTATCAATTCTGAATATCGGTCTTTAAAACCAGAGGTACAGATAATAGTGAGTAAAGCCAATATAAAATCTTTATTTTCAATGAAATCCTATGTTGTGGGTACTCATTGGAATCGTCTTGGTGAGGCGATTCCAACGAATACCAAGATCATTGGATTTATACTTTAACTTTCTAAGTTCGTTGATCTAAAATTCAAAAATACCGCCTCTACAGATAACAACACCGTATAATTGACAAGGTGAATGACTTTGGAATGAAATTGAATGAGTGTTTGGAGCGAGTTTTGAGTGCATTTAAAGGGAGGTAATCCAATATCGCTAATTTTGACCAGGGTGAAAAAATTGGCGATATTAATTACATCCCTTTAATAAAATATGCATACAAGTTCTATAAATAGCTATCCGTTTCTTCAAGAACTTATCAGATGCTTACAATTACAATAATGTCTGTGAAATCGCATTTACTTTTTTTTGCTTTATTCATTTGCATAATGTTGTTGTTTTGCAGTGACTTTGGAGCGTTTCGGAATGGTTTGAGTGATAGTTTTGAATTAATGAATGGAGCGCTGGAATGGTTTTGATCGAGATGAATGTCAATTTCACGATGTTGTTATCTTTATCAGTTCTGTAGCTCTCTAAAAACCAAACCAATTTTTTTCACAGCTGCAATACGACTCTTTAAAGCCTGGCAACTACATTTGAAGTAACATATGGGCTTTATCCATGGTTTTCTGGTATGTGAAAAAATAGATTAATGATCGCTACCAGTAACCCGTGTAATGAACCATAAACGCCAACATATTTGTAATATATTCTAATAACTTGAAATAGGTCAACCGCGCTTTGATTTTAGCTACTTCATAACAATAATTTAATTCATGTTTTTTTGTCCATCAGAAATGAGCGTTCTGATTTGCCGATTTTTCTCATATATCAATTTATAGAATTCTAGTACGCAACTGTGTTGTTTGCTTGCGTACAAAGCGGCCTCTAATAAAATGATTGAAATTTGAAAATCCTTTACTAGATAGCTTTTATGTATATTACAATAAGAAAAATAGAAATGGATTAACTCATGAAAGTATGAAGCTAAAAAACTAATGAAACTAAAACCATAATCACACTTTATGTAAACGACAGCGAGTTCATACAGTGTGATACGGCTTTTAATTTCATACTTACATGATCACATAAATGTTCTCTTCATCTCTCATGAATTATAGATTTTGATTAGTCTTTGCACCTAGCAAAATTCAGACATGCCTTGGTTAAGGTAGTGGAACCGTAAAAGTTTCGCAACATTTCAGAACTCATGATCTTTCACAATGTTGACCGAGGTTTCCTAATGAAAATCATTAGGAAACCTCTGGTAACACTATTAAAGTTCATTACTTCCGAAACGTTGCGGAACTATTACGGGTCCACTTCCTTAAAACTATTCAGTAGTAAGATGTCTGATTTATACAAAACAGATGGAAATTATCCATTTTTCTAGGTATGTTAGAAAATTGATTAATCTTGGCCATCAGTAGTTTGTGCAGTGGATCATTAAACCAACAAATTTGTTGTAATTTATATTCTGCTGATAATTGAACTAGGTCGACATAGTTTCATTTTTGTTACAATTGATTATGATTGTTACAATTGATTATGATAACGTAGTTGGCCGAGCGAAAATGTCGAATCAATAGCTTGAATGAAGTTGTATATACAATTAGTTACATCGTGAAATTGACATTCGTCACATTCAAAACCATTCTAAAGCTCTCACTCAGCGCTCCATTAATTTATTCCAAACACACACTCAAACCACTCTAAAACGCTCCAAAATCACTAAAAAAGATAAGATCGACAACTGCATTCAAAATTAATATAGATAAAAGGAATCTTGATTTCACTGACATAGCTGAAATAGTAAGCGTCTGATTGGTTCTTGAAGAAATAAGAAGCTATTTATAGAAATTGTTATATACGCATTTCATTAAAGGGTAATAGAACAGCTTGAACAAAATAAGCGATATTACATTACTTCCCTTCGATTCCACTTAAAACTCGCTCCCCACACTTATTCATATTCATTCCAAAAGCATTCCAAAATCACCCACATTGTCAATTTCACGATGTTCTAAAATGTTCAAAGGATATCTAACCTAGCCAGACTTTGCGATTTGTGCAGACGAGTCTGGATTGTAACATGTCGTTGTTAGCATATTTTCATTATCTAGAAAATATTATTCTATAACATTCTAGAATTTTCTAGATCAAATTGTTTGCGGAATACCACTTCCGATTAACTCCTGCTAGATCCAATATCTTTTTCAAATATTTGACCCGTCCGGCGAAAATAAGCCATCAGATAGTGCGTAAAGTGTCGACCCTAAGTCAGACTGCGCGGACTGCGCAGGCTGACTGTGGTTGAACCTCTTCAAACTGGGCTGATTTTCCTGAATTTAAACATTATACCTTTCTATTAAAAGAAAAAATAGAAATGCTACATCTGGTCGACCTTTACTGGACTCAGTCTCTTTTTTAAACATTAATTTGACGGAGATCCCAGGTGGTTCTTTTTCGCGTGACGGGTCACATATCTATCTTACGTTTACGCCTGATTTCTAAGCCATTTTGCGTAACGGGTCACTCTTACAAGCCTTCTTTGCGCTTCTGAAAAACTTTGAAATATAAACTTCAGTATGACTCCAATAAACGAGGTACATGTACGGGCTAGAGTGTCACCTTCAAATTTTAATGAGCGTTTTAAATATTTTGATTATTTTTTTCACCCTGTCGTATGAATAGCTTCACGCGCTGTTGACGTTTGATGTCGAGGTACGTGACCATTCTGAAGTCTCGTATTTCCGTTTCCGGTCCTTTTAGGTGAGCTGCTAGGGGAGTCCGTATTTCTACTCCGTAACACTGAAGTTTTTGTTCCCCTAGGTATTGGGTTCACGGATTGTCTTGAGCGCGTTGGTGAGTCTGACGTCACGGGTTTCTGTACACTTTCTTGAGCCTCAAGGTCTTTCGAGTCCTCTGTGACTCTCGTCAAGGAATGCGGTGAAAATGACACTTTCTCCCACGAGGGGTGCCTTGGAAACTCCTTTGGGACATTGTCTGCAGGGGGTGGGGTCGGCGGGCGATTTCTTGCCCGCCGTTTTTTACTGAACATATTTCTAGGACAAGTGTTTGAGCGTTCACGGGGAGGGGATTGAAACACGAAGAACGCACCTTTTTCAGTGTCCGCCAATGCTCTGTTAATTTCCTCCGGCCTCGAATTATCCAAATTATCCTCGTCATTATCACTACAATCGTCCACAACAATATCCGGGAGGTCAAAATGCACGTGCAAACTGCGTAGTCGGTTTAGTTTTGGTCGTGGGGACACAGGGTCTGTATTAGCCCGGGGCCGCATTTGTCCCCCAAAATATTCCTCGTCCTCGCTATCATTTACTGGTGACTTACTATTGATTAGTATAGACGCCAATTTCGGTCTGACTTTGTTATTATTTCCATTCTTATCACAGGAGACCTCGGGCTTGCTGGTGGTCGAAGTCATTATTTATTCACTATCGTAAATCCGGAATAAATCCTTCTGAATCAATCCAAGGGAATTTCGCGTGTAGCGAACAACTGTTTTTGCAAAACAAACTTTTCAGTGACAACTCGGTGAATAATTTAACGCTCTAAATTAATGGCGCGTCATTTTAAGGGCTTGTATAACAGCACACTTAAGTAGATTTCCTTTTTTGTTAAAACATGTATTAAGTCAATATTTACATTTAATAAAAATCACGAACTCCTTGAGCAGCTAATCGCTACCACATTTTATGTTATGTGCGATATAGAAGTTAAAATATTTTAATGGAAAAGTACTTCCCACTGTAAATAACTCAAAAACACAATAATACTGATTCACTTGTCGTGAATAATAAAGCCTGTCTCCACTTCGCCACACTCCGTTTATTTCACTGTCAACAAATCCCTCGTCAGTTTTTATTTCCCCTTTGACAGTCGGCTACGATGTGTCAGCTGTACTAATTTTCGAAAGCCCCCTGGGTCGAGTCTATTCTGCCCTGAACGTTTGGCTGCTTCTTTTGCGAATCTCACCGATTTATTTTTAGTCAATTTATAATCCTTTTTATCCTCTAGTATAATAAAATTCCTATTTGCGCCAATATTAGTTCCCGTTTTGACTAAATCCGATTTGCTATTATCCAATCTCGACTTAGTCTCGTAATTTTTCACTTCGCGTAAAGTAAGTTTACATTCTTTGTTAAATATGAGTCGGTTTTTATCCCTCTCGTGATAGCGTTGATATGGTAAATGAAACTCGCCTTGGCGAACGCTTATCTCCTTGTCGGATAATATCGGTCCACCACTCGTATAATTGCCGATAAATCCTGTCGCTTGAGTGCCTGGGCTACCGCGCGTTTTGTATCCAAAATTCCTTCTATTGTATACCGCACTTAGAAGATCAACGCTCTTTGTATTGTTCTTTCCAATTCGGCCACATTTTATTGTTTGAGGGTTGCGATTTGATTCTACAGTAGCTTTATACACACTGTTCGGATTTATCGATAATTGTGATATGCTCCCGGTAACTTCTGTAGTCTCGATGGACCCATAATCTAACGGAAATCTCCGTAAATTGGCGAAATTAGATTGTTCAGTGGAGGAGGCTTTAAGCTCGTTTAGTCGTTCCAGTCTTTGCCGGAATTTATCGATTAGTCCCGACTGTTTGACCTGTTCTAGATGACTCTGGCGAGCAAAGTGCCTCTCTAGCGAAGTTAGTTTGTTTTGCTCTCTGGTACAGACAGCTTTTTGTTGACGTGAGAGGTTAATCACCTGAAATGTAAATAAGATAGGTTGATTATTTCTCTTGTGAAATGAGGACAGTGTTCTTAATTGTGTTACTATTATTGAGAAACTAAAATGTTATATTGATGAATCTGTATATATATTTTGAGATATTCTTTTTTTAGATTGAATCGGGCCATTCGGAACATCGGTTGGACTTTTTCGTAAAGTGGAAAGTACTTCAGAAGAAAGTGTAGTAATTTTGGTCCTTTTGTAGGTGATTCGGCTTCTAGTGACACTTCGGTGAATACGCTTGAAAAAATCATCTATTTAGATATTTTTGACATTTTATCATCTTATGTCAAGACGCATTCAAACAATAATGCGATATGACGCGCTTTCTTGCCTGCGCTCTCAATATTCCCAAGGTCTTTGTCGCAGAATCGCCGAATGTTCCCGATTGCAGAGTCGACGTGCCTACTTCGGTAATTGATCCTAAATATCACCGATATACTACGAATAGTGCCGATCCTCGACGATGAAATACGACGAGATACGAGACTAGCAGCTCGAGCCGCACCGAACTATACAGATGATCGACGAAATTTTTGGTAACGTCCCGCACAGCTATATAATAACTCGAATTCCGAGCATATGTCAAAGGGAAAAATAACTTCGTAATTTTTCCTTAATTTCCTTCTATTACGATGATGACGTTTTATGTACTCTGATGCATTGGGATCAAAGACGTAGCAGTCGGTAATAATGTCGTGAGTTTAAAAAATAATGCCCCCTTCATTGAGCACCTCAACTCTTTCATGGGTACAGAGTCATATTGCCATTTACTTAAAATGGCTTAGGAAGTAACACAAGGTCGCTATCATTAATTATGTACTACACATGTTCCTACCCCCACCCCCCCTTTCCGGTCCTACGGACTCCGATTTGGATAATAGTCGTCGTTCTTCGGTAGAACGTATTTGCTCGAATTTGAAAAAAAAACCTTCCCTGCCCATTCTAGGACATGTTGTGAAATTTTCTTGATGATTTAATATCGCAATAATTTCGAAATAAAGTCGAAGAAGTTGGTTGAGTGAGTTTTGAATTCCTTTAAAGGGAGGTAATATGATATCCTATTAACGAAATTGTCAATGATTAATTCCCTTTAACAAAATCTATGTCCCTCCCTCTTTGGCTGCGAATTATTGCAATCCTTATCCAATCGAGATAGTCTCATACTTGAAAGATCTCATAGGTTGTGTTTAAAACAAATGCAAGGATTATGTACTAGATCCAGAACAGATATTGTACTTGGGCTATTAGGCTCTCTACCAATCATAGCCCATATAGAGGTTAGAAAGCTGTTATTCTTAGGCCAACTTTGCCGCCTTGAGAGGGATTGCGCTGTTAAACAGTTATTCTTGTTTCGTCTTTGCTCTTCTTTAGATGACGCATCTCCACAAAGTTTCATGTGTGAATTTGGCATAATCTTAAATAAATACAATATAATGCACATTCTCGATGATTATAGAACATATGGCAGGTTCCCTTCCAAATATGTGTGGAAAATATGTATTTATACGAAGATAAAAGATTTTTATAGAAATGAATGGGAAATAAGAACGTCTTCTCAAGATTTCATTTTGTATAGACAAATTCAGGTTAATTTTAACGATCAACCAATATGGACGTTCGCCCGAAATAATCCCCACCAGCTTAATGCCTGTTTCTCTGTGGCTCAACTAAGTGCCCATCTTTCTCTTTTTGATAGAACTTGCTACAGATGTGGTATGGAAGACATTGACTGTAGTTTAACAGAACATATTTTAACAAAGTGCGCTTTTGTACATGTATCTCGAGTTGCGTTCGGTCGAAACATTTCTCTTCATTTTGGCCCCAAATGTTCAGAATTTTATTTCATCGCTTAACACCACGGAACATGTTAGGGCTCTTTTTTGTCTAAACATAGAACTATTTTCAATTCTCGGAGAAAAAGACAGACTCTTTTTTAACAAGGTTGTACATTTTCTACAGACCATTTGGTGTCACTTTAGTTTCATTTGGAATACACAATGTTAATACTTTATTTTCCACAATCAGGTGCCATAACAGCCTGCGGACCAAACCGGGCGTATCTCTTTCGGCTCAAAATGTTGTGTTTTTTTTTTATTTTTGTATTTTTTTTTTGTTTCGATTTTTCTTTTTGGTAAGGGATGCGTCATCTTTGTTTCAGGCTGTCTATATTTAAACATTGCAAATTGTCAATCTACTGATCTACATGTGTACATGCTCCTTTGTGATGTCTTTCTCTTTCGTTTCGTGCAAGACTTTATTTCTTTGGACGCATAGTAGAATTATATGTGGTTCGTTAACCCTTCGTTAAATGAATATCTTTGTCATTTAATGATTATTATTTTGTATAGAATACCTATATCCTGGCCATTTGGTATTAACCTTTGTCTATTTGAAAATTGTACATGTATATCATTTTTTGTTGTTGTTGTTGTTTACTTGTATTGTGATGTTTATATTGTAATCTTCATTTATTTGGAGGAATTAAAGAAATATATATATATAAGTTTTTACAAACAAAGCAGAAGATATAAAATTCTCATCAGGGCCCGAGGTTATAAAACTTTTCTCAGGCTCAACTGAGAATTTTCTCAAATTTTAAATTTAAATAAATGTATGAAAATCAGAGATAATATTAATAAGTTGTTATTTGTAACAACTTATAAATATCATCTTTTTATGTGTATACATTTAAATGAGAATTTTAAGAATTACGACATTGAAATTTGAGAAAAATTTGAAATGAGAATAAGAACAGTTTTTATAACCTGGGCCCTGAAGATATATGATCTATAAAGAAAGTAAAGGAATTTTTCTATAATCGATCTCATTTAATGCCAAAGTACTATAAACAACATTCTTTATAGCTTCGGGAATGAGAAATATTTACCTAAACTATCAATATTGCCCTACACTTGTTTCTTTTCCAATAAACAATATTTTATTGGGATTCTATAATTAGATTAGAAATATGTTGTAGACATTTCAAGTGCTGTGATAATAAAACTTAGTCGAGTGTATGATAATAAAGATGTTAAGACAAGTGAATGGTAATAAAAAATTGTTAATGTAATAGTGTGCTCGTAAACAGTATTTACACTTAACGACATCGTGAAATTGACAAGGTGAATGATTTTGGAATGATTAAGGAATGAAATTGAATTAGTGTGTGGAGCGAGTTTTGAGTGAAATTAATGGGAGGTTATCCTATATCGCAAATTTTGTTCAGGATGAACAAAATTAACAATACTGATTACCTCCCTTTAATAACATATGCATACACGGTTTATAGATGTCTACCTATTTCTTCAAGAACCTATGAGATGCTGAAAATGTGAATTATGTCAGTAAAATCGCGATTTTTATCTATCAAAATTTGTTTTGAATGACGTTGCAGATTCTAAATTTTCAGTGGGTTTGAGCGTTTTCAAATGATTTGAGTGAGTGTTTGGAATGAATGAATGGAGCGCTGAGTGAGCGATTCAGAATGATTTTGATTGAGGTGAATGTCAATTTCACGATGTAACTAACTGTAATAAAGATGTTAAGACAAGTGAATGGTAATAAAAATTTGTTAATGCACTAGTGTGCTCGTAAACAGTATTTATTAGCAAGAATTTATTGGGGGCTGTAAACTTATTGGTCTTCATTTTTGTAAATTATTTGCCGAAAAAGCAGCGAATTAGTAATAGAGGGCTCCGCATAACTAAGAAATGCTAAGTGTCTTTCATTTTCAGCGATAACATGATTCAGTGACGTTATTCTCATTTTCATACCCCCCTCCTTAACGCAGGTGCGTATTTAATCTTATAAGACGTCGATTGCAAATGTACTCGTTGTTCGGTGACAAATGTATTACAGTGACATCTTATCCAGCTTGTATTAACGACATTTTGTTGCAAAAAAAGGGTATTAAGATTTTTGAGTGGAGGCATCCTGATTAAGGAGTCTTGGTACTTTATTTGGTACCTTCACCCCTTTCCCTTCTTACTATTTTTGGAGATAATGTATGACATTCAATTAGAGAGGGGCGTGTATGTATATTAAGATGCTACATATAAACGCACGGATTTAATCATATATCGTAAGGCTGAGCTAATAACCAAAGCATCGTATCCTACCACTCACTTATTTTGTTCTTAGCGCTCCGAAATCATTTAAAAAGGCCCAAACTCTCAAAACGTTCTACAACTACAGTTAACACAAACATTTGATAAATAGGTTGATTAATTTTGGAATGATTTTCGAATGATTATGAATGAGTTTGTGGAGTGAGTTTTAAATGAAATTTAAGGGAGATTATACAATATCGCTTATTTTGTCCAAACCGGACGAAATGACGATATTTATTACCCCACTCTATTTTATTAAAACCGCCATTCTTTCCAATTTACCAATCAAATACTTTAAAATTCACACCAGCGATAAAATCGTCATTAAATTGATTTTTTTTTTCGATGAAATGATACCGTTTAGAAAAAATTCGGATTTTTTAAAACGATTTTGGAGCGTTTTTTATTGATTTGAATGAGGGTTTGAAATGAAAGAATGAAGAGCTGGGTGACCGATTCAGAATTTTTTAATTCAATTCCATGATGTAACAGTTAACAACATCGTGAAATTGACATTCACCTCGATCAAAACCATTCCAAATCACTTGCTCAGCGCTCCATTAATTCTTTCCAAACACTCACTCAAACCATTCACAAACGCTCCAAACCCCCTGAAAAACATATTGATCAACAACTCATTCAAAATAAATAAAGCTAAAAAAATCGCGATTTCACTGACATAATTCAAATTGTAGTGTCTGGTAGATTCTTGGAGAATGGGAAGCTATTTTATAGAACTTGTAGGCACAATTTATTAAAGGGAGGTAATAAATGTTGCTAATTTCGTTATTCACTCAATTCACCCTAAATTCGCACCACACACTCATTCAATTTCACTCCAAAATCAATCCGCAATCATCGGCTCGTCAATTTCACGATGTTTTCATCTGTACTACATGTAACTGTAAATTCAAATAAATCAAATCTCTCCATGGCTGTATTTGGTGGTGTGTATATGAAAGTTTCTGATTGCTGTTTGAACCCTAGACTGGCCGCAAAAAAAAATCTTTTTTTTTGTAGTTCTATTACAAGCCTCTTTAATCCAAGTTCATATTTACAAGTGCTGAACAAAAACCTCTTTTCAGAGACAGGGGGCTTAATTGTAAGATTTGTAATGATGTAATTCCCTTTGAAAAAACACTGTAAAGAAGAGTCTGGCGTCCAGACTATTTGAACCCCTTAGATCTATCTGTTCGACAAAAATAAGTAAATTATCATAATCGGGAGGGGGTGGGGGTAAATAGATATAGCCTTTGTCGCTAGATTAGGACGAGATAAGCGACTTTCAATTTCCTCCCTTTTGAATAATTAAAAAGTTGACCAATTATTTCAAGCTCATTCCGAATATTTCCAGAAACATTCACCTGGTTAATTTTCACAATAATCTAACTTGTTCTACCAAACTTATACTTACTCGATTACCAAAATAATCGTAGAGTCTCGGCCGTTTGTCGTATGCAATACGAATTTGAACCGTTTTTCTAAGACCTCCCCCCCCCCCCCCCCTTTGAATATTGCGTTTTTTAAGACACCATCGGGTGTTCTCGACAGAATACATACACATGCAGAAAAAAGATGCGACCCTATTTATTACGATCTATTATTACGATTTTAATAAAAGTACGTTGTAGACCGACGCTAGGGATTTTTTAATACGAAGCAATACGGCGAAAAAAAGATTATGTTAGACATGCCTTAACGTCGATTTCAGGTTTCTATTCTATTGAAGATGATTTACCGATTTTTATTGCTGGATAAATTTTATAATTAATTGAATGGAAATAATAAAAAAAACATCAATCAACAACAATCGTGATATTTATAATTATGAGCTACAATTTGCCAACTGCAACAGTCGGCACCATTTATAATTGCAATCTTTGGCTAACTCTGTCGGCATTTTATGGAAAGGAAAGGAAATAGTGTACCTAATGGTTGAACTGAGGTGCACGATTAAAAGGGCATATTTGTTGGTTCTCCCTTTTTTATCGAAGGCTGTTTATTTTGGTCAAGATGTATCTATGTACAAAGGACAGCATCGTTATAAAGTATTCTAAACGAATTATTTGCTTCGTCAAATTTGATTTTCTTGGAAATCGAAGTACTGTGGAATGATATCTCGGACTGCTTGTCCCACATCTCGTCGTAGTTCAACGGCAAGAATCGTGGCTACTCGATGTTACATCGGCGTTACTCTGTTTTTTTCGTCGAAGCAGAAACACCATTTCTATCCCCGAATAACGCCGGTTAACGACGATTTGCATTCTTCTAACAAGGACGACGTACACCAAGCCACACCGACTTTCCACTTTTTTTTAAATCTAGAGAAAAAATGCGAATACTGAAACTTTTGCCTCAATTTATTTTTGATGCCGATTTTAGTCAGAGAGCACTATGATTCTCCCGAAGCACGGCGATTAACACCGATTAACGAATTTATAAAATCGGAATCAAATGGAGGTCCGGGGGACCGGGGGATGTAAACAGATTTACCAATTTAGAATTGCGTTGAGACCTTTGACACAATAGAGTATCATCAGGAAATTCTCTTTAACTGATATTCGAAAATTAGATCAGATCCAGCTATGGTTAATCAGAAAGTAGATGTACCCTTCTAAAATGAGCTAAATGCATTCCCAATTCTAAATTGTTCGAAAATGTTCGGTTGCAAGTAAGGCGCATTAAGACTGGAACAAATAATCAAAGTGCTGTCAGCACTGTAAATCGTACATCATTGAGAGGCTGGGATAGTGCAATAGTTCGCCAGTCAAAAGGGCTCAAATTTGGACAATAAAAGTTGGTAAAATCTTTAAATTTGTGAGTTTTTTTGTCTTAACACTCCATCTTTTCGAGGACATCGCCAGCTCATCCAACCTCGTGGGTCCGATTTTGAAAGTTTGCTGATTCGATAGCCCTCTCCTAGTCTAAATTATTTCTTAGCAGATTTTTACGTTGTTATAATGAGCACGCGCCAAGCTAAAAGCTTGTCTGTTAATATTATTCCTCTCTCTATAGAGTTTAAAAGCCTGTTTAGCAACAAACATTTTTCATTAAACTATTTACAATTTTGATTACCAACATGTTTGTATTTCAAGCATTGGGTTTTCCCAAATACTGTAAATGCATTTTCCCTCAAGAAACACGTGAAATCGCCAACTATGCTATTTATATCTTTGGTTTCTGACCAATCGATTAAATCTAGCAGCACTCTATGATTATTCATGAGTTGTTCTAAAAATAGATCGCTCTTGCTGCTATCCTAGGGGAAATTCAAATGGCAGCCCGAGAGACGCGTGAGATGATGTAATAATCTAAAATTGACTGTAATATGCATTCGCAGAAAAGACATTCATGTGAACGGAGTTAACCACTGGGAGTAGTAAACAAACTTCTCATTTACCGCTACAATAATTAATTTACCATGAAATATCGTTATCCCATTAAGAAATGTGATAAACTTGTGTAAAATACTATATAAAATAAGAAAAAAGTATTTGTTATTTAAAGTAATAGAGAATATTTATTTTTTTGTAATCGAATTGTTGTGCACTATTCTCGACGCCATTTTGGAACCCAAGTAACACCGGCCTGACCCAGGATCAGAAGCGTCGAGGTTGAAAGGTTACAATGACATCACTAGTGTCGAAACCGAGGCCGTTCTGATGGAAACCCGGTTAACTCGGGTCGAAACCGAGTCCGATATGAACTTACCCCTATATCAGTTTATCGTATGTTTTTGTCGGTTTATTTGTTGTTGAATAATTTTTCTTCATACTCAAATTTGAATTTAATGAAAATAGGAGTGGAGCGTGATCAGAGTGCTCATTGAAATCAAATATGTCAAAATTACAAAATTATTTCTATTTGTTAACACATGCGAAAAAAAAGTAAACTTCCCACGCTCCATGTTTGAGTGCAGACGACTATTGACTAATGACAAACAAGTTAATTGACACATTTCGAGCAGACGATGTGCATCTACCACGTGGTCTGAATTTACGCGTGGGTTTTGACCGAGTGATAATCATAACAGAATTTGAATGGTTGTCAGCCCCTCACTGGTAAATGACCGTTCGAGAAAGTTCAGAGCAGTAATATTGTAAGTGTTACAAATTAATTATACAGTTAACCTATTGTACGTTTCAACTCCTTTACTCAACCGAAACTCTTGTTATAAACACTGAAAATACTAACTGGTAATTACTAAAAGCGAAAAAATTACATCAAATTTTGTATTAGCCTCTTCTCTATTTGTCGAAAAGTAAATAAGGTATAAACAAAGTTTGTAGATTGTGACTCAAAAGGCCGTTTCTTCGGTGTTTGAAAACATAATTTGGTTTGAACACATTGCTCAGAAGATAATGGTAAAAATGTAGTAGGTCAAACAGACTGGATTTCTGGAAAACGGTAGATATAAATCTACTGCTTCGCAGTACGATTTAAAAAGTACTTTCAAATAGCCTCTTTTCACGTGAAAAGTTACACATAAGCGCGATTTATTAGAATTCCACCTGTCACAGAATCCCGCAAGAATTAATTAATTCCTAATACCAATCTGTCAGATTGTAAATAAAGAGAAGCAGTGAAGCAAACTGTTAACTGTTGTACAAGATTTTATAACTATAGATGCTCAAGTCTATGTCTGAAGGAATACTTACAAGGTTGCTGTTATGTTAAAGAGCTGTTAAGAAATTATCAAATGTGTTTGCAATAAATCACTCAGGGGTGTGGAAATATGCATTTTCTCTACTTGTCCAGCATCAAGATGAACATGTCCGGAAAAAAGAGAATAGATGAATTATGAGAATCATTGTTTTTAAAGAAGAAAATGCTGAAACGCAGCATTTTCTTCATTAAAAACAATGTTTTCTACCCTGTGATATAAATAATAGGCTTATTAATCTCTTTTATCTATCTAGTGCCATGCCAAGGTTTGCCCTGGTAATTGCTTGTCCTCGGACAAGTAGCCTTGAGAAAGGTACTTTTCCGCAGGTTGAAAAGCCCATGTCGGACAAGTCGGAAACTCCACACCCCTGTCACTTATTAAATTTTATATCTAAATTATTATTGGTGCTAACCTTCTATTGCAAAAGTGTGTACTGCTCCAGTCCATAATCCTTTATAGCCACTATCAATTGTTTCTTTTCTTTAGAGAAGAATCGAAGTTGATTTAAGTGTTTTGTTTCTTTGTATAATTTTAAAAGCCTCACAATACTTAGAGTTAATGCGATTCTGATTGAGTTTATCAATTATTTACAAAAAAGCCTATTAAAATACTGTCTAAAATACATTAAACTAAGTTTTAAAACAAAAACATTAACTTGCAACAAATATCTACTTCTTAGCCCTCTTTTGGAATCCTGTCTGTGCATATTTAGTCTACATTTAAGAACATCGTGAAATTGATATTTTCCTTGATCATAATCATTCAAAACCACTCGCTCAGCGGCCAAATCTGTCATTCCAAACACTCACTCAAACCATTCAAAAACGCAGCTTTGCAAAGTTTTCATATGTTTTCTGATGACGTCTTCACATTAATTATAAGGTCATTAAAAAAAAGAAGAAAAAAAGTGTTGCTTTACGCTCTAAGCTCATTTGCATTCGCATTTCACTAATGAAATACATTTAACTCCTGTATTTCACTCACGTGGTACAGTTAACAACATCGTGAAATTGACAAGATGAATGATTTTGGAACGAGGTTGAATGAATGTGTGGAGCGACTTTTGAGTGAATTTAATGGAAGGTAATCCAGTATTGCAAATTTTGTTCAGGATGAACAAAATTAGAAAATTTGATTACCTCCCTTTAATAAAATATGCATAAAAGTTCTGTAAATTACTTCCTATTTTTCCAAGAACCTATCAGACGCAATAATTTCAATTATGGCAGTGAAATCACGTTTTTTTCCTATTTGTTTTTATTTTGAATGTAGCTGTTGGTTGTATACTTTCTAGTCATTTGGAGCGTTTTTGATCGATTTGAATGAATGTTTGGAATGAATGAGTGGAGCGATGAATGAGCGATTTAGAATGGTTTTGATTGAGTTAAATGTCAATTTCACGATGTAATTAACTGTACAGTTAACAACATCGTGAAATTGACAAGCTGAGTGATCTTGGAATGTTTAAGGAATGAAATTGAATGAGTGACAGGAGCGTGTTTTGAGTGAAATTAATGGGAGGTAATCCTATATCGCAGATTTTGTTCAGGATGAACAAAATTAGCGATATTGATTACTTCCCTTTTAAGAAAATGTATACAAGTTCTATACATAGCTTCCTATTTCTTCAAGAATTTATCAGACGCTTACAATTCGAATAATGTCAGTGAAATCGTGATTTTTCTCTATAAAAAATATTTTCAATGACGTTGTTGATTTTACATTTCTCAAAGGGTTTGGGCGTTTTGAATGGTTTGAGTGAGTGTTTGGAATGAATGATTGGATCGCTGAGTGAGCGATTCAGAATGGTTTTGATTGAGGTTAATGTCAATTTCACGATGTAATTAAGGTACCCCGACACAATGGGAAACCTTAACTTGAATAAGTAAAAATAACGAAAACACGTTACCTCCCTTTAACAAAAGTTTATTTCTTTCGTTATCTTTTAGGTTGGTGCCTTTTCATATTTTAACGTTATTGTAATTGAGTTCTGCAATCTCATTGCAATGAAATAAAAATTATTTCATACTGGGGTAAAACTTATTTGGCTTTTAAATTATAAAACCCTCTTAAAATTGTGTAATGTAGATTCACGAGCATTTTTTCCTTTCCAACGTTAAAAGAACTTATTCCGACAGGGTCAGTAGAATAAAACTTGATAGAACTACTTGAACAATGCCACAAAAGCTTAAATGATGAACGTTTATTTCCTTCATATCGTACTTTATGAAAAAATCGTGATAATTTGTTCGAGTTCGAAAGTAAGAAGACTTGTTGCAAGCAAGTATTCCTTTTCTAATAATGACCTTTCTCTGTCATGGCTTCAACTGTCTTTTGTCATTTGAATCATTTTTCTTGAAGGTTAAACAAAGGACACTTAGATATTTAGTTTATCATGGACGCTTTAAGTTTTTTGCCCGAAATGCATCTTCTTAGAACATATGCATGATGATAGGGTTTATTATAAATATAATTTTTCTTGTACGTGCATTTTCCTTTGTAAAAGTAGACGAAGAGGTCGCATTCTTTCTCAGTAACTATTACAGGCGTAGAAATCAAAATTCTTTTTTTGTCTTGCAATGAAAGAAGAACCTCAAAGGTACGAGTCTTTATCTAACCCACCAACCCCCCCCCCCTTAATTGCTTCCTACGTGCCAGAATTACCAGTTATTGAAACTTAAATAGTAATGAGGTACACGTTTTGTATTACAGCAAATATCATCAAACTCTTATCTTATGGATATTCATTACCAGAACGCGGAAAATAGGTGAGCGCCTGAATTTGGAGGGTTGGTGGTTTCGTGGAAAGCAAAGTGGCCAAAAATGCCTGGATACGCCTACTTTACTTCACCTTTTCTAGATCTTCTAATGTTGAACTATTTTTCTATCAGATTCTTTCAACTATATTTAATATAGGTGTATGTTTTTTGTTGAATTTAAAATAAAATGTAGATCTCGTCGAAATAAAAAAAAATATTTTTCAAAAACGTTTTTTCCTGCATTTCGTCTTGTAAATGTTACTTATCCAATATTTTACAATTCCTGGTATTCAATTTATCATGTATACTAACACACTATTATTGAAGGTCGCCATTCAGCTTCTTTATGTCCGTTTCTTGGCATTTTTGCAAGAAAAAATGATATTTTCAAAAATCCCGATTTTCCCCGAACAATGCATGGAAAGGTATAGTGATTTTTGGTCAAATCATCGTAAAGGTTCACTCTACGAAATATATTCATTTAAAAAAGATTGAAACAAGTGCCAAATTGTGTCGTGGTACCTTAATAGTAGGTCATGTATTAATATTTTCTTAAAGACAACGAAAGTTTTTATAATGTCTTCAATAATAAGAATGAAAACAAAGTTTACATAACCTCACAACTATTACCATAAACAACAGAAACAAACACATATTTATGACCAAGCTATAGACACGCAGAAATTATGTTATCAGATATGAAATTACAAGGAAAATAACCGCTAATGGCGGCCCAGATGATGTATTGTGTGTTTCCATTATCATTTCAATGTGTCTGCTTCATCAGAAATCATCGAGAATATGACGGGAAGGCCATAAAGAAATGATCTTGACAGGGAATAACGTTAGTCCTGCGCAATTTTGGATTACGAAAGCGTTCGAAGGCGCGCACATAACCCAAGAATAATAGTATTAAGTAATACAATTCTACGTAGGTACCATAAGAAAAATCAGAACCAATACTACGAGACTCAATAAAACACACGTTGACACAAATTTGACACCGTTGGACTCAAAAGTAGTCGAAGAAGCATGTAAATGAAGGATCATTACGCAATATGATCTTAGTTGGCATACTTTGAATAATTCATTTCTGTTAAGCTGCAATTCGACGGATAGTAATCGAGATTTATCTTAGGTTTCCTCCAAAAATTACTATCATGTATACAGTACAAGCTTCCGTACTTTCATAACTTTACGCTTAAAGATGATTTCAATAATTTGTAATTTAGTGTAATAACAAATGTTTAAACACATTAAATATAGTTATTTTACTACAAAACCATAAGTCATATCAAAAGCCAAAGCACATTATACAAGATAGAGTCGGTGTACGAGATTTTCTCCTGTCCTTCCATCATAATTATGATATATCGTCCCATGTTCTAATGGATCTGTTTATTTACAATAGAGATGACAATTTACCTCCATTAGGATCATTTTCGCAAAGACGAGTTTTGTGATTTTTAAGATATAATTATTTTTAAAAATTGGAATACTATTGACTCAAACGCTTTTAATTCCCGCCTCAATAATGCGATTTTTTTTTATACAGCGGACGATTAAAAAGATCTTGTTACCAAATGCAACATATCTGACATGTAAAACCGGGTCAACAGACAACAACTTTGCCTCAATTGTCAGTCAACATAGGCGCTAAACCGGAGAGCTCTGAGCAGCTCTGAGCAAGACATATGCAGATGTTTAATTGACAAGGTGAATGATTTGGGAATATTTTTGGAATGAAATTGAATTATGCGATGCGATTATGCGAATTGAGCGATGAGCGAGCTTTGATTGAAATTAAAGGGGGCTATACAATATCGCTTTTTTTTTTACGAAATAGTAAATAAATTATGTAATTATATGATTTTATGATATAAACCTTTAAAGTAATTACGTATGTTCTAAAGATATAGTTTTGTGTCTTTGCGGACCAATCCGACGCTTTAAGATCCATTACAGGCACTACAATTATAGAATTATCTTGCACGTTTTCGAACGATTTCGGGGCGTTTTTTACGTTTTCATTGAGTGGTAGGAATGTAATAGTTATGGTGAAATTGACAGGGTGATGAATTTCAAATAATTTTGAAATTAAATCAAAAGAGAGTGTGGAGCGTTTTGAGTGAATTTAAAGAGAGCTAATCCAATATCGCTAATTTTGTTCCCTTTAAAATATGCATAAAAATTCTAAAAATAGCTTTCTATTTCTGCAAGAACCTATCAGACGCTTACAATTTCAATTATGTCACTGAAATCGCATTTTTTGTTACTTTTTTATTTTGAATGTCGTTGTTGATTTTATATTTTTCAGTGAGTTTGGAGCGTTTTTGAATATTTTGAGGGAGTGTTGGGAAGGAAGGAACGGAGCGCTGAGCGAATGATTTGGAATGTTTGTTGTTGGTTTTTTTTTTTCGAGATGAGTGTCAATTTCACGATATGGTGAACTGTATGAATGCACCTTTGAGCGAGCGATTTAGGGATGATTCAATCGGGATGACTCAAATTCACGATTTTACTTTCTGTGGTATCCCGAAACCAAAAATTATCGGCATCAAATCGCTATCGCTACATGAAAAGATGTCCCAAGATGCATTTTTTGCAGAAAATATATCGGAAGAATTCTTTTTCGATTTCTTGTTATAAAGTATAACATGGAGATATACACATGCACATTTAATCAGATGCCTATCAATATATCCGTCGCGTTCATTTTATTGGATGTAATTTATATAAAAAGGAGACAGACTTTGTCAATGAGCAATCATCCTTGCACTTAAAGAACGCGCCTTTCTTTTAGATTAAAGTACATTTAACATTCTTCTGGATGGAAATGTGACTTGGAGACCTGCACTATCTCCATTCACAATCACGACGATAATGAACACACCTTGTCATTCCCGTTGTCCACACAGTTAATCACATCGTTATATTGACAATCATTCCGATCAAAACCATTCAAAGTTACGCGCCTAGCGCTCCAATAATTTATTCCATACTACCACTCTAATCACTCAAAACCGCTCTGAAAGTGTTCGAAAATGCATCGAAAATGTTCACAACGATCAACACTTCAATCAAATCGATCAAATCATTGCACAGTTTTTTAATCATAAATGGATTCCGCAGCGTCTATTTAGCCCCAAAGATACCCAAACTGGAGAATATGACGGTTTTAGTAACGGGAGGTAATGATATTCGCTAATTTCGTCCAATTCGGACAAAATTAGCGATAGGTACTACCTCCCTTAAATTTCATTTTAAACTTGCTCAACAGACTCATTCAATATCATTCCATACTCTTCTTACAATTAAAAAAATTCTGCAATTGACATAGGACTAGTATACATATTTTATTAGAGGGAGGTAATAAATATCGCCAATTTTGTTCCGGTTGAACAAAATAAGCTATATTGGATTAGTCTACATCCCTTTAATTTCACCCAAAGCACGCTCATTCAATTTCATTCCTAAAATCATTCCAAAATCATTCATCTTGTCATATTGACGATGTTGTTCACTTTAAATTATATAACTTGTAAATTTCACGATGTTGTTAACTGTATGTCTTGACGGCGGCTTTGAGATCAAAATTTCTAGAACTATTTACAAAGAAAACCAGGATCAAATAAAGGTACAACCCACAGATAATAAAATATGTTTCATTTGACGACGTTTGAACACCTGATGCTCGACTATATAATTAGAAAATACGACCTCTTTTATTGCAAAATATGCCTTTGTTATTGTCTGAAAAAGGAGGAATGATTTCAGACAGAATATTTGGAAAATAATTTCTCTACGGTCTGCTCGAATTAGGATTTTACAGTTAGATGCATCGTGAAATTGACATTTATTTCAATCAAAACCATTCTAAATAGCTCACTCGGTGCTCACTCACTCAAACCATTCAAAAACGCTTTAATTTTCTAAAAGCTATGACAAACAACAACATTCAAAAAGAAAATAGCTCGAAAAAACGACGATTTCATTGACTAAATAGAAATTGTAAGCGTCTGATTGTTTCTTGAAGAGATATCAAGCTAAATCGCAATTATTCAATTTCATTCCAAAATCACCTTGTCAATTTCATGAGGTTGCGAACTGTGACTGTAACTATTGAAGAGAAAATGAGAAAATATTGGCTCAAAGACGGGTCCATGTAGCTTCCAAAAAGGTCGTTATATTTCTGTTTTAGGTAGTGGACCAATAACAGTTCCAAAACATTAAAGTACCCATGGTATTTGACAATGTTAACCGAGGTTTCCTAATGAAATCATTAGGAAACCTCGGTTAACAATGTTAAAGTTTTTGACTTTTCCGGTGTATATGTCATCAGCATAACAGTGCTGAAATGTTAACATTGTATAGACACTGCCCTCGTCGTAGCAAGACTAATATGAGACACTTATGACAAGTCAGCACTTCAGTGACGTTATCAATGACGAAATGACTACGTCATTCTTCTTCCGCTAAGATGAAAAAAACATCTCCCGAGATAACACGTTTTCAACTTTTTTCATAAGGGGTTGCAGCCTCAATAAATTACTATACATATTAACAGTAGAAATCCTCAAAATGTCTGCTCCGGTAAACAACTAACATAAATCAAAACAGGAAACCGCACAGCTATTTAAGCAGTGAATTATCAATGTTGTATCTCTGTATGATAATACCTCTGCCAAGATGCAAAGATAATGCAATGGGCTTGGCCTCTTTAAAACCTATTATTATAAGATAACGAATTTTAATACTGTTTATAAAGTTGAGTTTAAGATTCCAGTAAAGGGCTTCATGAATTCACGAGACGCGGTGTTTGTTACCTTATTTACATGTATCTTAATGAAAACACAAACACCAATGCAATAATACCAAAAAAAGAATTCTTTATCTCTTACATGTACTGAAAAGCAAAGCAATACTGACGACATTAGACAGTTATGAATCGGTCATTCACAGTATACGATAAATGAATTATCTAAACCAAGATTTATTTACGCAAGACAACCTACGGTCAGGTCGAACAAGATCAATGGTGTTTGTTCCATTAAGCATCAAATACGCAGAAATTTGTACATAGCCAATTAAGAAAGAGAATCAAAATACCAAAAGTTCTTACAAGTTTAACCAAAATAAATAAAAGTCCCGAGACTGAGCACAGAACAGGTTGAAGACCCAGAGATTTATAATCGCTTTTCCAACATTCTTTTAAAAATTAGCTAACTCCTTCCAAGAAAAGTTTGAAATCGGGCCGTCAGAAAGCGTGTCAGAAAGCTTGGAAGACATTTTTGTTCAATTCAAAATAAACAACATCGTGGAACTGACAAGAATAATAATTTTGGAATGATTTTGGAATGAAATTGAATGAGTGGGAGGGGTTGAGCGTTAAGCGAAATTAAAGGGAGTTTTTAAACACAATGTATAATTTTGTATTCTAACCATTTTGACCAAAACAGAACAAGGTCTGTATAAGGTTCAAGTAGACAATAAATGTCATGTGGAATGTTCAAGCAACTGATATAAATAAGGAATTATTATCAACGAATTGCGTGTCCTAAATGTACACTTAATAACACCGGAAATATGTGTCGATAAGTCTTAATGAACCGAATGTAGTTGTCCCTTTCGGCGGCAATTTCTTCATCCCTAGGCTCACTTAAATCACGCACTTATGGTGTAAATTAACGAAAAATTCGAAGCATGTTCGCCCTAAAAAAAGAAAAATATAAGATAAAGAAAATAGAGACTGGTGAAACAAAAGCAGTATAAAGTTTTGTGTACGTCATTTAAAAAAACATCAACCTCTATCAATTTTACGATCAAAATATAGAAGGTCGCTCTTAAGGTGCTGGAACCTTAAAAATTCCGCAATGTTGCGGAAGTAGTGAACTTTACCTGTGGTAACCGAGGTTTCCTAATAATTTGCTAGCATTAATCATATGCTTTGGTTTATTACGGTTCCACTATCTTAAATCATCATCTTCCAATAGAAATACTTGAAGATGCAATGAAAAATGAGGTATGCGTGTACAATAATTCCATGCAATCCTAATTCCGTCATTGGCTTAAAACGACAAACCTTAATTGATTAGTCTACCCCATAATTTTGAACAAGAAAATAACATGTTGACTAGAAACCTCACAAAGTCGTTGTAGATAGGAAATAGTGATTAGTACATTTCTAGCGTCTGTCGACGTTCCAGTATAATTATTCTGCTTTAAGACATCTCGACCTTTTGTTGAACCCAATTAGCAAGGACACGTAAACCGCAAACGTCATAATGTGGGATGTACAGTTAAAAACATCGTGAAATTGACAAGGTGAATGATTAAGGAACGAAATTGAATGAGTGTGTGGAGCGAGTTTTGAGTGGATTTAATGGGAGGTAATCCTATATCGTAAATTTTGTTCAGGGTGAACAAAATTAACGATATTGATTACCTCCCTTTAATAAAAATACAAACATGTTCCATTCAAAGCTTCATATTTTTTCATGAACCTATGAGACGCTAACAATTTGAATTATGTCAGTGAAATCGCTATTTTTCACTAACAAAATTTATTTTGAATGACGTTGGTTATTCTATATTTTTCAATGGGTTTGAGTGTTTTTGAATGGTGTGAGTGAGTGTTTGGAATGAGTGATGGGAGCGCTGAGTGAGCGATTTAGAATGGTTTTGATTGAGGTGAAAGTCAATTTCACGATGTAATTAACTGTACTACAATATTCCATTTTGAAAAACAGTTAAGTTCGACAAATAACTTCATGTAGAGAAATTAACACCGTAAAATGGACAAGATGCATGATTTTGGAATAAAATCGAATGAGTGTGTGGAACGGGATTTGAGTGAATTCTTATTCATTATCTCCCTTCAACAAAATATTCATACAAGTTCTTTAAATAGCTTTCCATATCATCCAGAACCTGCCAGACGCTTATAATTTCAACAATTGCAGTGAAATAGTGTGTTTTTTTTCTAGCTTTATATATTTCGAATGACGTTGACACTAGCTTTTTCGATGAGTGTGTAGCATTTTTGAATAGTTTAAGTAAGTATTTTGAATGAATGAATGGGGCACAGAGCGAGTGGTTTAGAATGGTTTTGATCAAGACGTCAATTTCACGATGTTGTCAACTGTATCTTGACAGAAAACTCTACTGAGAAATTCTCCTTCAATTTTATTGTCAAATCTTACAAGATTATGTGAACTGTTGTTATTATAATCATTGAATAACGCGAACAAAATCCACTCTCATATCTGCTAAAATCAAATTGATATAAAAAGTTGTACGGTTATTTGCCTTTAAAAGTTTTTTCAAAGAACCCTAACCACAGATTAACTGTACTCGTTGTCAATTTAATTCGTCACCAGAATATTGATTGACAGAGATTGTTTGTATCAACCAGGAAGACCACCCTATCATTATTGATTCTAGACATATCTACGACGATAGATTTACGAGTGAATGAGTAAAAGATTGTCATTTCTCGGCCATCCACAACTTTGGCTAAAGATCTTTAAGGAATATGCAACAATGCATGTATTGACGGCAGGTGACATATATGAAATGATTACTGCAATGCTTAAATGCATTAAGTTATACTTAAAGACGCATCGTCGGTATTGAAAAAACATGCACTGTATAACAGTATACGAAATCATAATCTACCACCAATTGGTTAATAATCGTAGACCTATGATTGATAGCAGCTAGAGGCTAGGAAAGGATGTGATAGTAGTACTGGTGTGAGAAATAACAGGAATCCATTGTTAGGTGCTCCAGCCGCCGTGATATGACTGAAATAATGTTAAAAGCGGCTTAAAATCCCATTGAAACCATTGGGCTAACAAATAAACAAATGAAATTATAACCATTATCTATAAATAACGTAAAGCGTTCCTCCAATATAAAACAAAATTGTATTTATAAGGTATATTTCATAATAATAATAATTACATTTTTCCAATCATAAATAAAAGTGTCATTAAGACGTAAAATCTTATCGGAGGAAAAAAATAATAAACAAAAACAAAACAAAAAACAAAACAACAAAAATCAAACAAAATAGACCAGCCAGATCGATAGTTTGGATATTTTTTCATGGTATAAGATTTCCAATCCTTCGATTGATTCCGAGAATAAATCTAAATTACATCGTAATACGTAATGGAATATCAATGCGTGGTCAAAAAGAACTTAGTTGACCCTTAATTTGCGCTAAATGAAGGAAATATAATAGTGTGACGTGATATACTTGACCAAACCTACGCAAAATATCTCGTGACTTCACAGTCCTTTAACACTTGACGCCCACAAAATTGATCCATGCTAAACAACAAACGCGGGAATCTCCGCGGTAGACTAAACAGGCCATATACGACCACTTCGCCTGACATTATTTTGGACAAACTTAGAAATTGACAAAAATATTGAAGGTGTGTGGGACTGTATAATGAAGGTTTATCGACAGTAGGCTTCATGTATTCCCTTCAAAAATTTTCAAACATCGATAATATTGATCGTGAGTTGGCTTCATAAATAATAATGTAGGATTCAGCTCAATGCCTGTTTCGCCATATATCCGATGTCGTTGAAATACAATTTTATTGAAATGATAATAAAAAATCGACAAGTAATTTGTAAAAATACTTCTCCAGAAGTATGTTGAATTAATGGTTTGTCAAGAATGTTAATCGGCTATTAGCCGCTTTACAACAAAATCAAAGCACTGAGAGTACTAATGGTGAACGAATCTGATGGCATTATAGAGTTATATATTAAATTCGTTGAGAAAAGAGAAATTATTGATGTAACAAATAATTAAGGGAAAGGGTCTCGACAACATTTCGGCAATTCTGCTATTTCACTGTTATTCAAAGAAAGAGAAAGAGAGTAAAAGAAAGATAGAGAGAGCGACAGACAGAGATAGACAGAGACAGACAGAGACAGAGAGGGACAGAGATCAAAAACAGGCAACTATACTGTCTAGACTAATAATTTTTTTCTTAACAAAAAAAGCAGTCAGAAAGGTAATTCAATTTCCACATGCGGAACCCATATTTTACCAGATCAAACAGCAGTTTTTTCTGCACTTTGACTATTAGATGCAATCCGCTATGGATCTGGGGTCCCCCATCCTCCGAATTAAAAGACCGCTGTTTCGTCCTCAACAAAAACACTGTAATTACAGGGTGTTGTTGTTTTTTTCGGTAATATGCAGTTTTGTGAAAGAATGATTATCTGATGTCATTGTGTAAAAAAGAATTAAGGTTAAATCAATACGATTTATGTAGGTAACGTTAGGTATTTTGTACAGCTAATGGATTGTCCAAATAGAAACGTAGTTTAGATTCTATTGCTCCTAACAATCGGTGGTTAATCGTAAACCTTAGAGGGAAGAAGATGGCAGCTATGTAGGGATGTATGGTAATAATGGTTCTGGTGCGAGAAATACCAGATTCCATGTTTAGGGTTCTCCAGTTCACAGGCGATTGATTCAAAATCCAAATTTCGTCTAATAGGTTATTAACTTATTATACATTTTACATATATAGCAAAACTCAGATTATGTTAAGATCGCCTGTGCTTCAGCCAATGCGATTTTACGGAAAAATTGTTAATAATTCTAACAAAAGGTTCAAGAAAAGTTGTATATTCAAAACACGTGTCGAATAATAAAACAAAATAAAAGTTATGTAAAATCCTATTGCATAAACCACGGATGCCACTAGACTGGTTACCTTTTCTAATGCAACAAGGAACAGAACAGAACATATCTTTCTATTTTCATTCAAGTACATATACATTAACTCTTTTTTTTTGTTATTGTTGTTGTTTGTTTGTAATATTTTAAGTACATCTGGTAAAACAAATAGATGGATGATTGGATCTAGGAAATTTTAGACTCATCCGAGGGATAAAAGCGCTGCTATACAGTTGTAGTAACTATGCCAAGTACATTAAAGAAAACTATTTTGAAATCAGTTTAAAACTAGTGGACAAAAAATGCTGGTGGGGACTTAAACATCGCAGCTACAGGTAAAGTATGCTAAAGGTGCGGCGTTTCAGTCTCATTTCGATGTTAAAAATTGAAATAAGATCTATTGAGTTGGGATTATTGTTTATTCTTTCATTTTGTTTTGTTTTAATTTAGAATAACAAAGACAGTAATATATTTACAGAAAATCGTGCCGAGATGGCTATACCCCCCGTTTTCCGTCCTTGTTCGAAACGAAAAAAAAAAGAAAAAAAAAACACACACACACAAGGAATGGGATTTGGGGAATATGATACAAAAATACCCGTAACCGAAACAAAATATTTACATAACACAAGAATACAACGACAAAGTTTGGGATATAAAGGGGATTTAAGCAAGGGGTGTAAATTGAGCAGTTGAGAACATTAGTTATCTGGTAATGGGTTAATTTTTACTTCATATAAAGGTTGGTCACGGTCAAGTGGTGCGTGTTAATGTTTTGATGAGAATTTGGGCTAAATATTGGAACAGTCCATTCGTTTGTAAACTTGACCTTTCGTAATTCATGAGTACAGATTTCATTCATAACAAGGCAGATAAAATCCAGCCATACCACACGTGATGACCTACTTCGGTATGGCCATTCAGGGGTATGTAGATGTGTACGGAGCAGGCAAGTTCAAGAGGTCTCGACCTGAGGTCATTAATTTGCTCGGTTAAACATTGGAACCTCATTCCTGTTTTTAAAGGGGAATTTTCATTATTTTCACCTGAAGAAGAATTATATTATCATGCCATTAACGAAATAAACAGTGATTTTGCGGAGTGAAGTTCTAAAAGATTTTACTTCATATCAAGGTTGGTCACGGTCAAGTGGTGCGTGTTAATGTTTTGATGAGAATTTGGGATAAATATAGGAACAGTCTATTCGTTTGTAAACTTGACCTTTCGTAATTCATGAGTACAGATTTCATTCATAACAAGGCAGATAAAATCCAGCCATACCACACGTGATGACCTACTTAGGTCATCACGTGTGGTATGGCCTATCAGAGGTATGTAGATGTGTACGGAGCAAACAAGTTCAAGAGGTCAAGACCTAAATAAACACATATTTCCGGCAGATTCATACAAGTTGCAACAGCGAAGGCTCAGATCAAAAACATAGTATCTCTCTATACAGTGTACAGACACAACCTGTGTTTTTGCTCTAAACTATCGACAAGCTTACACAGGTCTTCAATTCGCTTGGTTAAACATTGCAACCTCATTTTGTGCTCTTAAAGGGGAATTTTCATAATTTTCACCTGAAGAAGAATTAGAGTATCATGCCATGAACGAAATAAGCAGTGATTCTGCGGAGAGAATTTCTAAAAGATATTGAATTGAATCTAAAGGGACACTACTTAATTTCGAATCTATTAGATCCTACAGGGTGTTCCTATTAGAAAAAGAAAATCGGCGTATAGGCCGCACCAATGAAATTGTGAACTTTTTTTTACAGATTAGCGGTTTATTTTCCGAAAAATGCGATAACTACTAATTAAGAAATTATGACCATAAGGCGAAAACTGACCATGTAGCGCAAATATGTGAATCGGTTTTAGACTGCAAAGACTGCAGTGGCTTACAGCTAATTGCATCGTGAAATTGACATTCACCTCGAGCAAAACCATTCTAAATCGCTCACTCAGCGCTCTATTCATTCATTCCAAACACTCACTCAAACCATTAAAAAACGCTCAAACCCATTGAAAAATATTGAATAACTAACGTCATTCAAAATAAATTTTGATTGAGAAAAATTGCGATTTCACTAACATGATTCAAATTATAAGCGTCTCATAGGCTCTTGAAGAAGTAGGAAGCCATGTAAAAAACTTGAATGTATTTTTTATTAAAGGGAGGTAATCAATATCGCAAATTTTGTTCATCTTGAACAAAATTTACGATATATGATTACCTCCCATTAAATTCACTCAAAACTCGCTCCACACACTCATTCAATTTCATTCCTAAATCATTCCCAAATCATTCATCTTGTCAATTTCACAATGTTGTTAACTGTACCATAGTTAAAATCTTTCATTTAAGTAAGGCAGAGGTTAGGTTAGTTTAGGCTTTCCGCGGGTCGAATTCTCTAGCAACTGAAGTTACATTTAATAGCACCTTGAAAGTAACGAGGTGAATGATGTTGGAATGATTTAGGAATAAATTGAGTCAAATTGAGGAGCGAATTTTGAAAGATATAGGCGAGGAAACACAATATCGCTAATTACGTTCACGATGAACGTAATAAGCGCTATTTATTACATCCCTTCAAAATATATAAATAAACGTTCTATAAACATATTTTCTATCCATTCGAGAAAAAATCAGATGCTAAAAAATTCAGTCTAAATATAACCGAATTCTTCGGGTCCATTTGAACAAACTGTTGAACCTTTTTGGGGTATTTGAACGTGTTTTAGTTTTTTTTAATGTTTAAATGGAGTGTTTTGAAAAATGAATGGAGCGCATAGTGAATGATTTAGAATGGTTTTGGTCGAGATAGATGTAAATTTTACGATGTTACTAACTGTATCAGACTTTGATGATGGCCGTTCTTGGTTATTTTTTTCCCTGGCGTGTAGCGTGCTGTTAATTAACACCAATGGATGTAGGTGCGATCATCGATTTTACTAAAATAAACATACAAAAAACTTTGATTAAAAATCTTAAATAGAGGCGACAATTTTGGATTGGTTAAGGTACTGCCCTAGTGTTTAGGGATTTTCAAAACATGGGATTGTTGTTTATTTATATATGTAATTTAACTACTATTGTTTCCAAAGAGAGCCGTGACATCTGATTGGTTCATACCAATCGTTTTCGTTATCAATGAATTAAATGAATTGAACGTTAACAATATTTTATTTGTTTTAACTGAAAAAAAAATCACTACTTATTTATATTTAATTGAATATTCATCGGTTTCATTGAAATCAATTTATTTCCGTTGTTATTGTTGTTGTGTTTGTTGTTGTTGTTTGGGTAAAGAAATGAAACCCCTTGTCACATTTCTATACAAAATAACTTCACGAGTTCAATGGACAGATACAGCTAAGAACAACGTGCAATTGACAATACAGTTAATAACATTGTGAAATTGACAATCATTCCGATCAAAATCATTCTAAATCATTCACTCAGCGCTCCATCCATTCATTCCAAACACTCACTCAAATCGATCAAAAACGCTCCAAACTCACTGAAAAACATATAACAACAACTTCGTTCAAACTAATAATAGCTAGGGAAAAAGTCGGGATTTCACTTATTTAATTGAAATTGTAGGCGTCTGATAGGTTCTTGAAGAAATAGGGAGCTATCTAATGAACTTGTATGCATATTTTATTAAAGGGAGGTAATCAATATTGCTAATTTTGTTCATCCTGAACAAAATTTGCAATACTTGATCACCTCCCATTAAATTCACTTAAAAGTCGCTCCACACACTCATTCAATTTCATTCTTACATCATTCCAAAATCATTCACCTTGTCAATTTCACGATGTTGTTAACTGTATGATTGGTTTAAGAATGCTGTAGGAAGAAATCAAATAATTGTATGGAGCGAATAAAGGATGAAATTAAAGGGTGGTAATCCGATATTGCTAATTTTGTTCAAGATGAACTAAAATATGCAAACAATTTATTTGAATAGATTCCTAAATCTTCAAGAACCAATCAGACGCTTACATTTTTAATTATGCCAAGAACATCGCTTAATATATATTTTATTTGAGTGTAGTTGTTGATTGAATATTTTTCTAGTCACTTTAGAACGTTTTTGATCGATTTAAGTGTTTGGAATGAATGAATTGGGCACTGAGTAACTGATTTAGAATGTTTTTGATTGAGATGAATGTCAATTTCACGATATACCACTCTAGTAATGGATATTTGCATTGAGTCTGATATCGTGGTCATCACAGCATGCGCAAAGTTTCAAGCCAATAACGAAAGAAGTCAAAGTGTTATGACAGATATAGGCAGTTGCTCATAAAACCTTAACACAGAATTTGTAAGGTAAATATATAATACGTACTTAGTGTTTTGTATGGAAAAAAATATCTAACGAGGTTGGGAGAATTGATCATTGTCGAGGCTCTGCCGAGACAATTACCAATTCTCACAACCGAGTTAGATATTTTTTCATACAATACACTTAGTACGTATTATATTTATCTTATAACCTCTTTTTGTCTTGTTTTAGTCGATGTTTCTAACTTAAATGCTAGTTTCTAAAAATAACTGTATGATATTATTGTTCTAAAAATAACTATGTGATATCATAAAAAATATCATACGGGTTGTTATCACACAGATATTTGTATAGTTATAAGATAAAATAGGGTAATCCATATCAAACAGAACATACAATTAACAACATAGTGAAATTGACAGGGTGAGTGATCTTTGAATAAGTACATTTAACAACATCGTGAAATTGATAAGGTGAATGATTTTGAAATGATTTTAGAATGAAATTGAATGAGATGACTGAGTTTTTAGTGAGTTTTTAAGTTTTTAAGGGAGGTAATCCAGTATAACTCATTTTGTTCAGGGGTCAATACAATTAGCGATATTTATTGCCCCACTTTATTAAAAATTGCATACAAGTTCCAAAAATAGCTTTCTATTCCTTCAATAACCCATCAGAGGCTTACAATTTCAATTATTTCTGTGAAATCGCGATTTTTCTTGCTATATATATTTTGAATGTAGTTGTAGACCTTTTTTGGCCGTTTTGATTCGTTTATGAATGGTTTGAGTGAGTATTTGGAATGAATCGAGCGCTAAGTGAGCGATTTAGAATATTTTTGATTGAGATGAATGTCACGACGTTCCTTACTGTGTACAAATAGCAAAATCTTCATCGGTGGTTTACAGGACACTTATAGGTGAAGCCTTAACTTTGAGTTTTATTAGTTAAAAAGCTGTTTTAAAATCCACAGAATCAAATGCCAGTGTATCATTGCATAAGGGCTGATACTATGGTCAGAAGAAAAGGTTAACTTTCAGATAATCAGCGTAAGTAGAAATAGATAAATTAAAGATGTGCCACAGTTTCACTTGAAAAAAAATCACCAAAATTTTCAAGTAAAAAAAAATTTAAAATGCCACTAAATTAGATGCAAGAGTAATCAATGATTGTCATGTTTAAGTCTGACAAGTGCAATGTTTCAGTAAATGCAATGCTAGAATAATAAGTCAATGAACGGGAATTATGGTTCTGCAAGCATACATAAAGTGTCATATCATGAGCCTTAGTTGAAACAGAGATATGAGTATTGCTTGTTAAACCTTAATCAAAGCATTCAGCCTACGCTGATTCCTAAACCAACGCCGAGGCCTGACTGACCAAAAAAGCACACATCCACACACCAACACATCCACCAACCCCCACCACCCACTTTCCTCTTTATACCAAAACTAGACATAAAGTGATATTTTCTGAATAAGACTAGCAAAAGTTCAATATCCTAAAGTATCTTATCACCTTTGATACAGAATCCTTGTAAAATTACCATGTTTTTTTCACAACTCAAATTGTATAAAAGGCAACGCCCGAAACCTGATAATTATGTTTATAAAACAGGAACAGAGAAGTGTCCGTTACACAAGTGAAATGCATTCCATTTGATCTCAAATTAACATCACCTGTTAAAGCCCCCGTGTGCCTTTAGGTTAAAAAAGTCGCTATTTCGTTAACGTTCTTCGAATAATAATTCTTGATTAAGTCTTATGAAAGATGAGTAACACAAAAATACAAATCAAACGACAAACGCTGGCTTTTTCGGGAAATGCATTATCTACCGTATACAGTATTAGTTATACGGTTTCTTGCCGGGGTATATGACGATTTATTCCCGGCTGGAAAAATGATGTCACCCGAGCCGTAGGCGAGGGTTGACATCATTTTTGCTGCCGGGAATAAATCGTCATATACCCAGGCAAGAAACCGTATTACGAATTTATTATACTTCAAAGTTTTAGGGCTAAATATCTGTCTTTTGCCTATTTTAGGCGCTCGTATAAACCGATTTCTTTTAAACCACCAATATCCCTTAATGCGCCCCTATGAAAAGTAAACATGTACAAAATGACGTCATATATAGTTGTGACGTCACACTACTACACTCTGCGCTATTGTAATATGGAAGCGTTTGTTGGCTGAAACAGCGAGAAACTTGGCACTTTAAATGAACAGATTTGTACAAAATTAAGGTATTTATTGACATCTATATCATTTTTTATTTGCACATTATTAACTGACATCCTTTTCAACTGTATCCTAGTGTGTATATTCGGGTCGTGTTATCAGCGAAGCGAGAGAAACATGGCTGCCATTACCGTTTCGATTTTTTGTCTCTGTTCATGTCGAGGCGCCTTAAGGAAACATTAGAGGTACTACCGGAGCGGCCGTAGCTATCAATGTTTGTCAGGTCAGCATTAACCAATGAAAATGCTAGAATTTTCTTTGCAGTATAATAATAAAATATGTAAAAGAGAATTTGGTCACGAGAAATATGCTCATGACAAGGAGCGGTAATGCGCTAGATTCAAATTGAGGTCCGAAGTGCTACGGGTCATAAATATTCATCAAGTAAGGCCTCTTCTAGACCATCGCGTCACAATCATTTGCATTACCGAAGATTGGAATGACAAATTCAAGCTTATCTTTAAGAATAAAGGTCTAGTTTTTGTGTGCTTAGTCGTTTAAGATCATTGTCTTGTGCTTTGTAAATATTCACGAACACGACGGGGGCTTTAAGATACATATGAATATTTTAATTTGCGTTTTGTCTATAAGGAAGTGGGGCCGTGATAAATCCGCAACATCTCGGTACTCATGAACTTTCACAATGTTTACCGAGGTTTCCTAATGAAATCATTAGGTAACCTCGGTTAAAACTGTTTATCTTATTACTTCCGAATCGTTGCGGAACTTTTACGGGTATTCTACCTTAAGAGCATTCAGATTGTTGTCTTGTTGTATATGTACCAAGAATCGGCGAACCGTTTAGAAGAAGAACAATATAAGAATCAATTATGTAATTAGGTTTTAGCGCAATCAAAACGACACTAAAGCCTCGTTTACATTTGGCCTACGGAGCCCGTACGGCGCCCGTATCTCGCCGTAAGCATAAAATCGTGCGGCGCCCGTGCGGTGACATACGGTGCCCACACGATCATCGCACGATCTAACGGGCACCGCAGACACCTGCGATCTCGTTTAAAAAAATGTTATACATATCTTTAAAATCGGTAGCCCGTAGCCTTGTGCGGACAACGTTCGATCGCCGCACGGACATCGCACGGAAGGCTTGCGATGATCGCGCGGAAATCGTACGACATCTTAACTATCAAACATCCAAAATAAAGCCCGTAGAATCGTGCGATGACCGCACGGCATCCTCTCGATATCCGTACGGAACCCGTACGATCTCCGCACGGGAATCTCACGATTACCTTGCGATATCGCACGGGACCCGTACGGTCTCATTAAGGTATGTTCTCCCTCAAATATTTTCAAAATCGTACGGTCACCGTGCGGCATTGTGAACACATACGCCGCAGACCGTAGCTGTCTGCGATGTCCAAAAAAAATCGTAAGAAAAATCGCAGGCTGCGATATCGTACGGCGTCCGTGGCAAATGTAAACTAGGCTTTAGTCCTAATAAAAATTTGTAATTACTTAGATGTAAAAACAATTTAAACTACTCAAATATAGAATTAAAGCTTCTATTTTTTGTCCGCGTATTGATCAAAACATTAATAATTTCTAGATCGTCATATTTGGTGTATCGTTATCTCACAATCGAAAATTGATAATATATAATTTTTTTTAAATGGTTCACACACAGACGCTAATTTTGAAAATATTAGAGATACTTATGATAATATATTTTTTCGGTCACGTAGTTTTAAAGTTCAAAAAAGAAATCAACGCCATCCAGGTGGAGAGACTAGCATGATAGCCTTTGTGGACTCGCTGCATAAGGCGGCTCATAGTCAGAACTACATGCTAGTAATCAGCAATTCAATCGAAAATATTTTAATGGTTAAATAGCGATTTTTACTTGCTTATCACAGGTCCTAGTTTTTTGTCCAGAAAGACTTATTAAATTTTAAACAAGCACAAGAGATTTCCTTACGCTATTCAAACCAATGAGAAAATAAAGGATTGCAATTGAGAGATACAATGTAATAGCATCGTGATACTGACACTCGATCTCATCGAATCCAGTCTCGCCGCTCCATTCTTGGTATTCTAGCAATTCACTCCAATCGTTCAAAAACGCTACGATATCGTCCGAAAACACAACAGCATTGTTCAAAATCCCCAACAACTAAGTTCAAATCTATTGTTAACAACAACATCGTGAAATTGACAATTTGAACGATTTTGGAGTGATTTTGGAATGAAATTGAATGAGTGAGTTTTGAGTTAAACTAAAAGGAGGTAATCCCATATTGCTTATTTTGTTCAGGATGAACAAAATTAGCGATATGTATTACCTCCCTTTGATAAAATACACTCCTCAAAACTCCTAAGCGGCCACTTGCCTTTTTGTTATAAACGCCGCATGGTTTCAACTCGTTTTTGCTTGAATAATGTAGCCAAGTTATTTATGAAGTCAAAAAGACAAAACTCAGTGAAATAATTCAACAAGAAATGTTTTAAAATTAAACGAAAGTAGGAGTACCCTCGATTTCAAAGTTAACATTGGTGGGTGGGGTATTTTTGACATTTCTCGTAAGGATAAGGATTGTGTAGAACGTTTTGGCATTTCATATTAATTTTAGATGTCCACAGGCGTTGTACCACTGATATTAGTAAACAAAACTGATAGGAGTTGCGTTTTTCAAGTATCAAAAAATTCAAATTTCTCTTAAAAGTTTCAATTTTGTGACTTTTGAAATCGAGGGTACATGCATTCAATTCCGTCTTTAGGACTTACTGATGCATAATTTTACAAAACAATTAGATGGGATAATGACTGAATGGCTACTCTTTCGTAAGAAAAAGTTCACATTTCAAGATAAAAGCGGAATATGTGTGAAAAATGGAGAAAGGTAAGGTGGCCGCTTAGAACTTTTGAGTAGTGTATGGATACAAGTGATTTTGGACCGTTTTTCAATGGTTTGAGAGAGTGCTTTGACTGAATGAAGGAGTGCTGAATGGGAGATTGAGAACAGGTCCGATTGAGATGAATGTCTATTATAGCGGGAAAACATTGACATGACTGACCGTAACCGCTATTAGCATACATTACATGCTAGACTGATTGTCACATGGTATCCCCGTTAGGTCTCGTTTAACTTCGTGAACCAAGTTTCATAATAAATACCTATTAAATGACACTGTGATGAGTAGACACGTGTCATTGCACGTGGAAAGAGTAAAGCTTCAGAAGACGAAAGACAGTGGTTCGAGTCACAATGACAGTATATTTATTTTTCCTCTAGGTTTCAATCCATTTTATAGATTTTTTTTCTTTTGAATAATGTTGAAGATCACTCGATTCTCAAAGAAATTTGCTGTATGTAATAAACTATTTGTTATGTCCGTTAGTTTCTTTTTGTTTTATTTGTTGGAATGGGGTTTAACGCCTCTTTTAATATTTTTTTGTTTCATTCATATTCCGGGGGCTTGAACGCTTAACTGTGGATGCCTGGTATTTCTCTTACGAATACTACCACGACAACTCTTCCGAGACTCCAGTTGCTAATCCCATATAGGTCTTCGATTGTCAACCAAATTTACCCTTTAGGCCATTAAGCAGCGTCTTGTGTTTTTATATATATATATATTTAAGTTCAGGAGATAGAATGCGATAAATGAAAAGCGCTGTGCAAAACAATTATTGTCATTCAATCACGAGATAAGTAGTCAAATGGGGCTTATAGGAAAAAGAAAAAAATAATAAATAAAAACAAATAAAAAGGCAGATTTGAACTCATGATCCCTGCACCTGTAGTCATCAGCCTATACCTCTTGACCACACAGCCAAACGGTGTGTATTGCTACTATTTCATTATTCAAATATTTTTAAAAACCCACACACTACACGGATATACGATGTTTTTCGAGAGCGTGCGGCTACCCTCGATGATAAATGTATTCATCGGTTAATTTATTCATTGCATAAAGGTCAAGCCATGTCAATAATTTCGCACTATACACGATGTAACTAACTGTATGAAATCAATTGTTGTATTTAATATCTGGTGTTGATTTGTAAGCGTCCAATAATCTCTCATTTGGCGCTCCAATCATTCATTAAAACACTAACTCTTATCACTCAAAAACGCTTCGAAATTGTTCAAAAACGCTTCGAAATCGTTAACAAAAATGGACATTTCATACAAATCTATGATTGGATGCTTTTTTAGCTGGTCTTTATTTTTAAACGTCTAATTTGTTCATGAAGACACAGAATTAGAGAAGTATGTAGTTTTTATCAAAGGGAGGTAAACTAATCGCTTATTTCGCCCAATAGAACGAAATGATCAATTGTGTTTTACCTCCCTTGCAGATCAGTTAAAGATTGCTCATCAATTTCATTCCAAATGTTTCAAAATCGTTCACCTTGTCAATTTCACGATGTTCCTATCTGTAACAGGCCAAAAGGTCATATGAAACGATGTCGTTATTCAAATGAGATTCTCCGAATGTGGAAGGATTAGATAGATATCTGCCATTTAGCCCGTAACTGACATAGAAAGAGCCCGGTAATATGTAAATAATTTCCATAAACGGTTTCTAGACGGTCAAAGGATTATGGTCATGCAAATCAGACCTGGGTCAAAATGGAGATGTAGATCATTGATAAATACGGGGAAAACTTTCGGGTTTGCTTTGAATTTAAGGGGTTACCGTTATCCTTCTGAATTAGATTTTGTTTTAATCAAATTGCCAACAAATAGATTGTTTTAACCAGTCTGGCTAAAGTTTTCCCCGTAGTTATAAGGTAAATTGCAACCAATATATGCTAGGATCTGACGGCATGTCTGTGCAGCCTTATCTTAGTCTATAATGTCTTCCAAAAAATTGTGTAAAACAAGAATATGCCGTGAACAGCGTGAGAAGGAATAAGTGTTACAAGCAAAGAAATTAGACATTGAATAGATTGAATGTTTCTGTATCATTTTAGAATCAGAATGCGTGTTTTTTTGTTTATTAAAGGGTTTTTACGCTGCTTTTAACAATATTTTAGTAATATCGCTGATGGAGCATCTAACAATGGATTCTTGATATTTCTCATACCAGTACTACCATTTCATCCTTTCATAGTCATTATCAGCTAGCCCACATATGTCTACAATTATCAACCAATTGATGTGAAACAAATGGTCGGAAAGCATGTGTGCCGACGGCGGAGATCGAACCCGGAATCATATAGTTAACAGTCTAAAGCTCCCAACAAAAGCTATGATGGAGGTGGAAAAATCAGAATAGTGAGAATATAGATATTTGGGCGAGAAAATCGTAGATCAACGCTAATCAAATTTTACTCTAAGGGGAAATACTGTGAAAATACCACGTTCTCCTATCAAAGGAATGATTTCTCTTATACAAATTCACATAATAAAGCCAGTATATTTAGAGCATTGTAAAATATCATCTACGGTGTATTTGTTTTCAGTGTGGTATGAATATGAAAACTTATTGTCAGCCAACTGCATAAGAATGCAAATCGGACTCGTGCATATGGAATTTTTTTAACGCCTCAATTGAAACAAAGGGACTTAATCGGATTTCTATTTTATCTATAACAACCAAACACATTTCATGGGGCCGTTTTGTGAGATGGCAGAAAGAGTCGTGGCGAAATTATTTTTTGTGGGCGTAAAAACCCAAAATTTCGGCTAATCTGAATGCAATAATATTGATAGACATACCGAAGGGTCAGTACAAAACAATTGTAAATGCCCATGAATCTATAGGCACTTACAATTGTTTTGCTTTGAACCCTTTATACATTTACTGATTTACTGTAAATTACCTTTCTTTTATCATCATCATTTTTTTATAATCATTATTATAATTATCATTTGTTTATTGTAAAGATTTTGGTGAACAATTTCTCGCATTCACACTTATAATTCAGAATTTCGAGAAAAAAATATACGATGATTTATGAGTACCACCTGCTCTCTTGTATTTAACAGAATAAATCCACTTCAGATTTACTGTAAATCTTGCAGTAATTGCAAAATGATTACAAAATGATTACTAAATGACTGCACAATGATTTATGTCTTATTATCTTTGAAGATAGATCTACTAGAAAACGGATTCATTCAACTTCCCTTGAACGTGTTGCATTTCACGTAATGAGAGGGTGAGAGGAAACCATCACAACTGAATATTTAGTATAGTTATTTTGGAGTAGCCTATATAAAACTGTTTTTATTTTAATTGGCAACAAATGGGTAGAGCAATATGATTCGATCCTGTCAGGCGAGGCGTTTTCGAATATCTGAACGGTAATGGAATTGAAAAAAAACAACAAACAAACAAACAATAAACAAAACAAAAACAAACAAACCAAATTTATATGCGGAATGGAGATGAACCTTGATTTTAGAAAACCTTCTTTGAACAAAGGAACCAGCCCTGTGCCCAGGACGACAAAACGGTGCTAACTTTTTTGCAAATTATACCCCGCTTTGCACGTAAGTGCACTTGTAAGGCGGGGTATAACTTGCAAACAGTTCGTACTGTTTTGTCAACCTTTACGCAGGACAAGTATATGCTTACTTAAGGTAGTGGACCCCTTAATAGTTCCGCAATGTTTTGGACGTAATGAACTTCAACGGTGTTAACCGAAGTTTCCTAATGATTTTCATTAGGAAACCTCGGTCAACATTGTTAAATATCATTTTATTCCGAAATATTGCGGAACTATTACGGTTCCACTACCTTAATAAAGTCGTCAGTTTATTATTTATTTATTTAATTTTTTTTTTTTTTTTGGTATACATTTTGTTTCTGGCTAGGCCGCGTGTCAATCCAAAGTTCTTATTATACGACCGGAAATTAGTCTACGACACTCTCTCTCCGGCAAATATGTCAATATATTTACCTTGATCTTTGATACATACAATCATTTCCTAATGTTCCCAAAGCAATAAAATGAGGAGATATAGATACTTATTTATATTCTTTATCAGTTTTAATACATATTATTGATTGACGTTTCGAAAAAAAAATCAAACGTTTTTTCCTGCCATATTATCAAATATCTTTCCGGAATAGTTATTCAAGCTTCAGTTATTCAAGTCCTTTTTTTATGTGACGATTCTAATTTTGAATTGCCGCTCTAGCTTAGTTGGTAAATACTTTCAAACGTGCCATCTTCGCAAGCCAAGGGTTCTAACTCCACTGTGTTCCTTAAGAACAACGTATGGATCATAGTGGAGTTAGAACCCTTGGCTTGCGAAGATGCAAACGTGTCAGCCCAAGACGTAACATACGTAAACAACGTTAAAAGGGTAAACACGTTTATATATAAGTAAAACTGAAACTACATACTTTCATGCGGTTCCATGAAAAGCTCATAGAGTCGTTGTTCCTCTGAGCTAGGAAGCTAACTGGTAAACCTGTTTCGTTTGGATTGATGTTGGCGTTGATGTAGACTTTATTTCCAACCTCTGTCTGACTTCCGTCGTCTTGAGCATGCGTGATGATACCGGAAGAATTTGAAGTCAGGTCGTTATAGCGAACATGAGGGCTTCGAAACATTTTTCATTCAAATTAATTGATACCTAAAGTTCGTTCCATTTTTTTACTTCGATTGAATTATAATTAACGATTATAAGTATACAATACCAGTAGTGAATATATATAAAAATAAATACTTCATAATTATTTCACATTTGTCACAATTGCTTGTAGGTTGCTAGATGGCCCTCTGTTTATCACATTATTTCACATGTTTTATTTCAAATCGTCGTTCTTTGGTCTTAAGATGAACATAGGTTCAGATTGATCTCTTAAGATATTGTGTAACCCACGCAACACTGTTGAAAGTGCCCATTGAAATAGGCACTTACAACAGCGAAGCGTTGGCGCTTCGAAATGACGATGATTTAGAATGTCGGAGATTAACATCGCACATCTAGGCTAACTTACGGGTTTGTTTTGATGATCGACGTTTGGTATCTATTAGTTCCTTTTGTTTTCTTTTTGATACGGGCCATTTACCAATTAAACATCTCACGGAATTTCATGTTTAAGCCCAGCTCACATTAACAAACTAAAATCCTATATTTTCAAACACTCACATAGTCACATTTCTTTTACGAATTTTTTTCAAATTTAGAATATACAATCCAACTAGTAATAAATGTATTCGATGTACAGTATTTATTAAACTTACATAAAATGAATCAGACGAAACTATCAAATTTAAAAGAGAAACAGCACATCGTCGATGTAATGCTAAAACATCGTAACTACAGCTTGATTTAAGCTGTAGTTAAGAGATTTTTTTAAGTTACAACGACATGTTTGAAAAATTAAGTTTATCCAATCGCCATCGGGCCTCTGAAACAAATTATCTACGGAATGCATAAACAGTTGCCTACAATACTTTTGCATACAGTTTGGACGATATACATAAACTTGTGAAAAAGACCCACTTCATTTTTCACTGCTATCTGAACACCCATTCAATTTGATAAGCAGAATAAACATCAGTAGACAGGCATTTTTGTTTACTGAAATTAAATTCACTCTTTTCTGGTACCAAATTGAAAGCCATTTGATAGTTTATAATGCAAAACCATGTTTTAGCCATTTTAGAAACACCGCCATAGCTGGTGAACCTAACCGAATTGTTCGCCTTTACTACACTCTCTTATTTACGCACTTGTACAATTATTAACATCGTGATAGTGATAAGTTGAATGATTTTGGAATGATTTCGGAACGAAACTGAATGAGTGTGTTGCACGTTTTGAGAGACTTAAAGGGAGGTAATCCTATATCGCTAATTTGTTCAGGATGAACAAAATCAGCGATATTTATTAACTCCCTTTAATAAAATATATATAAAAGTTCTACAAGTAGCTACCTATCTCTTCAACATGATTCTTTTTCAGTGTTCTTCGGGCGTTTTAAATGGATTAAATGGGTGTTTGAAAAAAAATGATTGAATGAATGAACGAATGAATGGAGCGCTGATTGAGTGATTCAGAATGGTTTTGATCGAGGTTAAAGTCAATTTCATGATGTTGTTAATATGCACCAGTGATACAATGTTTTTCAATTAATTGGCCACATGATGCAACTTCTTATTAATGAATATAAGTCGAGTCTATGATTTTTTTGTGAGTTAGATTGTTTTCATACCCCAAATTAAAACGCATATAAGTACGCAACAAATGTTTGCATTCGCACAATATATTCCCTAAATAAATCTGCACAATAAAGGTGCAATTTTCGTTTTAAACCAGTTGGCCCGTTATATTTTCTGAAGTCATGAACTTTAACAAAGTTAACAGAGGTTTCCTAATGATTTCAGTGGGAAACCTCAATTAACATTGTGAAAAATCGTGAGTTCCGAAATGTTGCGGAACTTCAACGGGTTTACGACCATAACCTTGATTACATTCAATTATAACATTTGAAAAATAGTTTCTTTTTCATTCGTAGAGGTATAAAACTAAAAACTACTATCACTCATTTTAATACTTCGCATGTCTGAGTGGCTGATTCGAGTGAAATGCGTTATGTAGTAACAACAGCTTTGACAAAAATATATTTATAGTTTAAACATCGTTCAATTGACATTGTGAATAATTTTAGAATGTTTCTTGAGTAAAATTGAATAAGTGTGTTGTGTGGGTAAGAGTTAAATGAAAGGGGGATGGGGCGTAATCCAATTTCGCTTATTTTGTTCAGGATGAGCAAAATTATATATATAAATAATCTCCCTTTAATAAAATATGGATGCAAGTTCTCTAGATAGCTTTCTATTTCTTTAAGAACCTATCAATTGAGCATTATTTCAATTATTCCAGAAAATGCGATTTTTTTGCTATATTTATTTTGAATGTAGTTGTTTATATTATCTCTTTTAGTGATTTTGGAACGTTTTTGAATGGTTTGAGTGAGTTCTAGGAATTAATGAATGGAGCTCTGAGCGAGTGATTTTGAATTATCTTAATTGAGATGAATGTCAATTTCACTATTTTTTTAACTGTGCAATGACCTGTTATAATTATTTCTATATACAATATTATTATCATATTAATTTTTGGTGTGACATGCATATATAAGAAAAATTCGATATTCTGACTCGTGAGTTGTATACAAATGTATTGTTATCACAAGACACAATAGCGTATTCGAATTTAATAGGCAAATGGGACCTGATATTACTTACTCATTATTATTTTGTAAATTGTATAGTGTAATTATGGTTTAGGTAAAAACATTCATGAATTGAAGAAAAAAACAGAAAAGAAAAACAAATCCTTATATCTAATATAACCTTTTCATTATGTTCTTTAAAGTCTGTGAAAACGAAAGCGAATAATTGTTTAATTCGGAGGGGGAATTGATATCGGAATCTGGCTCAATTCCAGAGAGATAACTCTAAGTTCTTTCGTTATTAGAGTTTTCGTATCGTTGTCTCCCTTCAATAGCATATTCCCAGAGGGTTTTGTTCCGATTGACGAGACTCCCTAACAGAAAGGCGAATCCGTTCACCACATTCTAACAATGATATGATTATGCTTCCACAGTAAAAAATTGGATCATCGAAGATGATTGATCAGGGCCTACGCAGTGTACTCTGGTGATAAGATTCGGTTCGAGATATCTAAAGTTGCTGTTGAAGTTGAGTTTGATGCTACAGTGGATCACATCTTGAAATTGACAAACGATGACAACAAATACAAATCATTCGCTCCAAACACTCACTCGAATTACTAAAAAAAACCGCTTCGATATTTCAATCAAATTGATCAAATATTTTACATGATTTCATTGGCTATTACTTTTTTTAAGCACCTGATGTGTTCGTGGAATTATACATATATATTTATATATTAAAAAAAACACACACACACACACAAAAAAAAGAAAAGAAAACACACACACACACAAAGAAATTATTAAAAGCAGGTAAAAATTATCGATAATTTCGTTCAATTTGACAAAATTATCGATTACCTTCTTAAAAATCATTCGAAAAACGATCATCACAATCAATACATTCTAAAACCATTCACCTGTTCACTGCGGCATACATATAATATGACCATTTACGTATATTGACTCTTATTTTAAAATAAAAAATACTCTATTAAAAGAGCTTTACCTTGCAAAGAGGAGTCACTGAAAGAAGGAAATGGAACTTATATAGCATAATTAGTGTCGCTCATCTTTTTATACCCCATCTACCAAGTAGAGGGTATATTGTTTTTACCATGTATGTCTGTCTGTCCATCCGTCCACTCGTGCGTCCGTCCATCCGTCCGTCCGTAGACCTTTTCGTTTCCGGACCTTAACTTAGGAACTAAGCGACCTAGAATCATGAAACTTCGTCCAAATGATGCTTATGACCCAATGGAGTGCCCTATTGTTTTAAGGTCACATAGATAGGTCAAGGTCGCAGTCAACCTTTGTTAAAGTTTCGTTTCCGGACCCCAATTCGTTAGATCTATTTTTATTTTTGATTGTGTGCATTATTTTCCAAACTTGAACTATAGGAAAATATCCATCGACCCTTGCCTGGTTCACCTTTTTAAATAACTGTCGGTTTCTTCTCTTTGTTGATGCTGTTTTTTTTTTTTTTTTTTTATTTATTTATTTCAATTTCAACCCCGTGTTAAGATCAAAGAACGGTTTTCCCGGAAAGTGTTTTGGCGTCATGGTACAGAAACCGTGTATTTAAATGAATGTTTAGTTGAAAAATAATTGAAATAAAATGAAGCGAGGGGGATTTCTTCTTCACTGAGAAATGAAACAAAATTTTCAGGCAATATATTTCACGAATTTTAATGAACACAACTATGATTAAATCATTTATATACGATGAGGGAAAAGTTGCTATAATAAAGAAGTAGGAAGCAAACAATTGCAGAAGAAACAATATATGAGAATAATAACCTGTTATTTTGTAGACTTCATCTATCAAACAATAATAACAGGTCACGAACATTACTGCTTTCTCGTACACATTTTGTGGTACTTAAATGTACAAAAACGAGGGGTGTTCAAAATAATCGTCTATTTTTGTACCATTCTTGTAATTTATCAAAAAAGCGCCCCAACTGTAGTATGCTCACAAAATGCTAGTATGGATGTGTAGGTTGTAGGTAAACACTTAACTTATTTTGTTGAATAGTTGAAAAGCTCTACAGAAAAAAATTAATGTATTGTATGAAAACATGTTCCGAATCAACTGAAAATGAAATAACTGCAAATGTTTTCCCGAAACTATTTGGAAGCCTTCGTATCTTCCACACCGCTATATATCTATTCTTACACCAAAACAAACGGCCAAAAAACATGAATTGAAATGATTAAAAACCTTCATACGTCTTTCAAATCTTTCTCTTATATTGTTTGTAAAACAACAACATAGCCACGTATGGAATGAAATAATGGTGCTACGCGAGACCGTTGTTAAATAGATACGTCTCGCTTGACAACACCATCAAAAAAGTTCACAGGGATATAAATAGCAATCTCAATAAAACGGTATTGAAAAGCGTTGTATTTTGTCCGATAGATCTTATACAAGGTCTAAGGGAACTAATTCATTTCCAACCACTCTGGTAGAAAACTTTAGGGAAACTCCGGTCCATATACTCAAATGTTGAAGGTGATCTCTGATTGGTCAATAATATTGAAATTCAAAATTGTTTGAATACTTTTCAGCGATTATAATCTGTTGATGAAATACAATCGAAAAATTAAAGATTTTAAACTTTTTTCCCGGTCCAATAGCTATTTATAAACATGGGTATATTTGTTTGAGGGGCCGGTAAAAACCGCTTCGCGGTAAGGGTCATCTCAAAAATGGCCCAAAAAGTCGTAGAGAAAAGGGATCATGCCATACTAATTTTCAATTCATTTCATGCGCAAATGAACGGGCCTCAATTTAAGACAGGTTTGAACACTCTCGCATTCTCTTGGACTGAGCTTTGACCGGAAAGGTTATAATGGCCGATAACGGAAAATGAATTAGTTCCCTTATACCTAAATGGTAGATATGCAAATAAATGCATGTTCTCTTATTAATGGTCTTGTAAGAGTTACTTCGTCCGCTTAGAGTTTTTATTTTAGGTTACTTAATCACCAATTATCGAGAAAAATATTCTTTGAATGATATGTCAAGCTAAAAGGGCCAATTCGGTATTCATTTAGTGCTTTTTGACAGTAAAAACACCACGCTCGCGGGACAATAGCACCCATTTCTTGCATTTTTTAGTCATTGATTGTGTGTCAATGCCTTCCATTCTTTGCATATATATATATATTGCAAAATAGTTTTCTTTTAGTTTGACGGTCGATTTTTGTACCCGGAAGTAATTAGGACTATTACGTAATAAGATAAGCTTAATCTTGGGCCGTCTCTAGAAGGAAAAATCTACTCCAGTGGTTCGTCGTAACTTGATATTGATTGGATATTTTTAAGTCACAAACAACAAAAAAATATTTTTAGGGTAGAACTAAAGAAAACCGAAAAAAATCCGGTCTAATTTAACACTTTTTGACAGAAACATTCGAAAAAAATTAACATTTTTGACAAAAAATATATGAAAAAATAAAATTTCAACAAAAGATAAGGGTTAATTTTACAAATAAATCCGTGTTGAATTATATCGGATTTGTAAAATATGCGCTTTAAGTATTCATTGAAACAAAATTTTAGACAATAGTGACAAGAGAAGGGTATTTTTGGAATATTTTTAGTCAATTTCGGCTTTTTTGGCGGGGGGGGGGGGGGGGGGGTCAACCAATTTCATGTTTGCCTGGCTGGAGTGAAAGATAAGCGCTAATTTTGAAAAAAACTACTCAACCAATTGCACTTTTTTTTCTTAAATGTGGCAAACAACATTTTTTTATGTTATTATATTCTTAATTTGGATTAGTTATACTGTAAAAATATATCATTAGCCCCAAAATAAGAGAAAACAAGATTTTTTTTGCACAAAAAGATAAGGGTTTTTTGATAATAATTTGCAACCGAAAACAAACATTTTGCGCGAGGTGTCTCAAAATAGTGAAATGCACTTTGGAAAACATTATCATGTAAAGAAAACACAGTTTGAATATTATGGGGTTATGTCCGGCGCGTTTTAACCGCTCAGAGAGATAGCTTTTTAACTTTAACAGGGTTAAGGGAGTTCGTTGATTTTTCAAAACCTATTTGACCGATTTCTTTTATTTTTTGCATGGTTATCAGGCATATGCTTGTGTAATATTCCATGTGTTAAATTGAGGAATAAGCTGATAAACAAACACCGTGTAGGCTGAAAAAGGCGAAAACTCGTAAATTTCTTATGAAAAATAAGGGTTACGACAAAAGAAAATCCATGAAAAATAGAAAATGACAATTTTCACCCGCAAAACACCATTAAATGCATTGCAAAGAAGATATTTAATTAAATTGTGATGAAAAAGTACTCCTAAATAGAAAACAACCTTCATTTTTTGTGTATAGAAAACTCGCGTTTTTCAAAGAACAAATGTTCGCTTGGGACTATATTTGATGTGAATATTTCCCCGACCGGGTTAAGGGTAACGACCATAACTCATTAACTATAACACGTAAGCGCCTGAAATTTTCAGATTTAATCCAAAAAAGGTAATTGTACGTAAATGTGTGCAATTTTTATATTTCATTGGCAAAAATTTCTTCTTTATGGTAGATATGCAAATAAGTGCATGTTCTCTTATTAATGGTCTTGTAAGAGTTACTTCGTCCGCTTAGAGTTTTTATTTTAGGTTACTTAATCACCAATTATCGAGAAAAATATTCTTTGAATGATATGTCAAGCTAAAAGGGCCAATTCGGTATTCATTTAGTGCTTTTTGACAGTAAAAACACCACGCTCGCGGGACAATAGCACCCATTTCTTGCATTTTTTAGTCATTGAATGTGTGTCAATGCCTTGCATTCTTTGCATATATATATATATATTGCAAAATAGTTTTCTTTTAGTTTGACGGTCGATTTTTGTACCCGGAAGTAATTAGGACTATTATTAATAAGATAAGCTTAATCTTGGGCCGTCTCTAGAAGGAAAAATCTACTCCAGTGGTTCGTCGTAACTTGATATTGATTGGATATTTTTAAGTCACAAACAACAAAAAAATATTTTTAGGGTAGAACTAAAGAAAACCGAAAAAAATCCGGTCTAATTTAACACTTTTTGACAGAAACATTCGAAAAAAATTAACATTTTTGACAAAAAATATATGAAAAAATAAAATTTCAACAAAAGATAAGGGTTAATTTTACAAATAAATCCGTGTTGAATTATATCGGATTTGTAAAATATGCGCTTTAAGTATTCATTGAAACAAAATTTTAGACAATAGTGACAAGAGAAGGGTATTTTTGGAATATTTTTAGTCAATTTCGGCTTTTTTGCCGGGGGGGGGGGGGGGTGTCAACCAATTTCATGTTTGCCTGGCTGGAGTGAAAGATAAGCGCTAATTTTGAAAAAAAACTACTCAACCAATTGCACTTTTTTTTCTTAAATGTGGCAAACAACATTTTTTTATGTTATTATATTCTTAATTTGGATTAGTTATACTGTAAAAATATATCATTAGCCCCAAAATAAGAGAAAACAAGATTTTTTTTGCACAAAAAGATAAGGGTTTTTTGATAATAATTTGCAACCGAAAACAAACATTTTGCGCGAGGTGTCTCAAAATAGTGAAATGCACTCTGGAAAACATTATCATGTAAAGAAAACACAGTTTGAATATTATGGGGTTATGTCCGGCGCGTTTTAACCGCTCAGAGAGATAGCTTTTTAACTTTAACGGGGTTAAGGGAGTTCGTTGATTTTTCAAAACCTATTTGACCGATTTCTTTTATTTTTTGCATGGTTATCAGGCATATGCTTGTGTAATATTCCATGTGTTAAATTGAGGAATAAGCTGATAAACAAACACCGTGTAGGCTGAAAAAGGCGAAAACTCGTAAATTTCTTATGAAAAATAAGGGTTACGACAAAAGAAAATCCATGAAAAATAGAAAATGACAATTTTCACCCGCAAAACACCATTAAATGCATTGCAAAGAAGATATTTAATTAAATTGTGATGAAAAAGTACTCCTAAATAGAAAACAACCTTCATTTTTTGTGTATAGAAAACTCGCGTTTTTCAAAGAACAAATGTTCGCTTGGGACTATATTTGATGTGAATATTTCCCCGACCGGGTTAAGGGTAACGACCATAACTCATTAACTATAACACGTAAGCGCCTGAAATTTTCAGATTTAATCCAAAAAAGGTAATTGTACGTAAATGTGTGCAATTTTTATATTTCATTGGCAAAAAATTTCTTCTTTAGGTCTAAGGGAACTAATTCATTTCCAACCACTCTGGTAGAAAACTTTAGGGAAACTCCGGTCCATATACTCAAATGTTGAAGGTGATCTCTGATTGGTCAATATTATTGAAATTCAAAATTATTTGGATATTTTTCAGCGATTAAAATCTGTTGATGAAATACAATCGAAAAATTAAAGATTTTAAACTTTTTTCCCGGTCCAATAGCTATTTATAAACATGGGTATATTTGTTTGAGGGGCCGGTAAAAACCGCTTCGCGGTAAGGGTCATCTCAAAAATGGCCCAAAAAGTCGTAGAGAAAAGGGATCATGCCATACTAATTTTCAATTCATTTCATGCGCAAATGAACGGGCCTCAATTTAAGACAGGTTTGAACACTCTCGCATTCTCTTGGACTGAGCTATGACCGGAAAGGTTATAATGGCCGATAACGGAAAATGAATTAGTTCCCTTATACCACAAACCACTCACATTGCATGTTTGGAGAGTGGGTGGGGTAAGTATTCATGGATGCATGTCTAGTTATAGTTGATTAGGTAATTATCAATCGGTCTAAAAAATCGTCAGTTTCCTTTAGAAAATTGGCTTATAAAACGCTATTTTGAGCGTTTTGTGGGAATCATCTTGTCAACTAGATTTGTTAATCGTTAATTTGCTAAGGATTACCAGATTATCTGCTAGAGTATACCACCAAATCATGATGTCGGTATCTTTTCCGTGCAGTAACGAGCAAAGACTAAAACACATAGTTAGTCGCACCGGTCTTTGAAATTCAATTGGAAGCAGCTTAAGCGTTTTTAAAACCATTAACTATGTCAGAAACAGTTTGAAGGTTGTATTGATAGCACAACGCCTACTTTTATTCGTTTGCCTCCTTTTGCCCAGTATTTTGGCTGATAATGTTCTTACGTAACCTTTGACGTCAGCAAAAAATTAATGATTTTGAAACGCTTTATTGCTATAAGCTAAAATGTCTTTCAATGCACATTTATGAATTTCAACAAACCCTTGTACATCAGACCAGCAAGCTAAGGGGACAGGTTTTCTTAGAAATCGTTGCTACGGAATGGAATATGGTACCCAACAGTGCAAATGTCGGTATAGAAAAGGTAGTCAGTTTTGACAGGTATTGAAACAAAATACAAAACTAAGTCATACAGTTAATAACATCGTGAAATTGACATTCACCTCAATCTAAACCATTCTAAATCGATCACTCAGCGCTCCAATCATTCATTCCAAACACTCACTCGACCCATTCAAAAACGATCAAACCTATTGAAAAATATAGAATCAATAACATCATTCAAAATAAATTTTGACAGAGAAAACTCGCGATTTCACTGACAAATTTCAAATAGTTAGCGCCTCATAGGTTCATGAAGAAATTTGAAGCCGTGCACAGAACTTGTATGCACTATTTTATTAAAGGGAGGTAATCAATATCGCAAATTTTGTTCATCCCGAACAAAAGGACGGGTCTCCATAAGGGCCTTTTCGTGGCTAGAATAGATTTCTTTTAAACTTTTGCCATACATACTATGATATAATCTGCGTGTACTGACAAAATATTGGCATCTCAAACCTATTGGTTCTAGCTGTTCCTTGTGTTAAAAGTGGGTGGGGTAATTTACTACGAACTTGAGTTTCATTTTAAAACTTTTTTATCACCCAAATTATTTACTTTTCAGTTGGAGGCTGCCACACAATACAACAAGGAACTATTCCTTAGTTGATATACGGAATTTATTTTAACATACCATATTTTTCATTGTGATTATCTCCCCTTTTTTGTCTTAAGGGAATTTCTTTGTTTTATTTCCTACCGACTTTGCAGGTTTGCACAACACGTTTACAAATAGCCTTGAATATCAAATTTCTTTTATTGATTGCAAAGAAAATACAAAACCATTGCCCCAAGTTTTTTTCCGCAGAAATCCATTCATTAATTTTGGAGTTATCTGCCCCTGAATATGAGAAATTAGCAAAATTTAGCTTTAAACTGGCATTTTCAAGCCAAAAATGGATGGATTTCAATGATATATGGTATACTTGTTCCAACATATGAATTCATCTGTAATTTAAACTGATATTTGTAAAAGGTCAACTTTCAAGGTCACGCACCAAGGTCAAAGGTCAAAATAAGCTCAAATTCAGCTTGTCAAGTGCATACTGAATTTATTTATCATCAGATTTTCAAGATATTTAGGACATTTGTTACCCTTGATAAGCTAAAACATATTTTTAAATGAACTTTTTGATAAGTTTGAGTTCAAGGTCAAATTTCAAGGTCAAATGTCAAAATAAGAGAAGTACATGAATATAGGTATATATCTACGTTATGTATTTGTAGATCCTAAAATAGTTTGACAAAAGTTCCTCCTTACCTCAGCAAATATGTAATACAAGAAAAAAATATGTGATATGTCTAGGCTCAAGGTCAAACATGAAGGTCAAAGGTCAAAATAAGTACAAATTCATCCTTAAAAGTTCATTTTTCATTGATTTATTGACAAACTTTAACAATATTTTGCACATATATTACCAATCACATGCACAAAAATTCTTTGCAATACATTTAGTGATATGTTGAACTTCAAGGTCACATATGAAGGTCAAATGTTGAAATAAGCACAAATTTGGCTTGAAAAGTGCATTACTCATTCATTTATTGATATATTTCAACACTATTGGACACAGCTGATACCCACCACAACGTTATCACTAAATTCATTGCAAAATATTTTTTGCTTGAGGTGGGTTTCCACTGTGTCAAGTATTGTGATTGTATGTGAATAAATGAATGTTAAATGCACTTGTGAAGCAAGATTTATGCTTATTTTGAAATTTGACCTTCATATGTGACCTTGAACTTCAACATATCACTAAATTCATTTCAAAATATTTCTGTACATGTGATTGTTAATACCTGTGCCAAATTTTGTTAAAGTCTGTCAATCAATTAATGAAAAATGCACTTGTAAGGATGAATTTGTGCTTATTTTGACCTATGACCTTCATGTGTGACTGTGAGCCTAGACATATCACTTATTTTTTTCTTGCATTATATATTTGCTGATGAAAGGAGGAACTTTTATATAATCATTTTAGAATCAACAATAACATATGGTAGATTTATACATATTAGCATATACTACTCTTATATTGACATTTGACCTTGAAATTTGACCTTGAACTCAAACTTATCAAAAAGTTCATTTCAAAATATGTTTAAGCTTATCAAGGGTAACAATTGTCCTAAATATCTTGAAAATCTGATGATAAATAAATTAATTATGCACTTGACAAGCTGAATTTGAGCTTATTTTGACCTTTGACCTTGGTGCGTGACCTTGAAAGTAGACCTTTTACAAATATCAGTTTAAATTACAAATGAGTTCATGTGTTGGAACAAGTATACCAAATATCATTGAAATCCATCTATTTTTGGCTTGATAATGCCAATTTAAAGCTAAATTTTGCTAATTTCTCATATTCAGGGGCAAATAACTCCAAAATTAATGAATGGATTTCTGCAGAAAAAAACTTGGGGCAATGGTTTTGTATTTTCTTTGCAATCAATAAAAGAAATTTGATATTCAAGGCTATTTGTAAACGTGTTGTGCAAACCTGCAAAGTCGGTAGGAAATAAAACAAAGAAATTCCCTTAAGACAAAAAAGGGGAGATAATCACAATTAAAAATATGATATGTTAAAATAAATTCCGTATATCAACTAAGGAAAAGTTCCTTGTTTTATTGTGTGGCTGCCTCAAACTCAAAAGTAAATAATTTGGGTGAAAAAAAAGTTTTAAAATGAAACCCAAGTTCGTAGTAAATTACCCCACCCACTTTTAACACAAGGCACAGCTAGAACCAATAGGTTTGAGATGCCAATATTTTGTCAGTAGACGCAGATTATATCATAGTATGTATGGCAAAAGTTTAAAAGAAATCTATTCTAGCCATGAAAAGGCCCTTATGGAGACCCGTCCTTTGTGATATAGGATTACCTCCCATCAAATTCAATCAAAACTCGCTCCACACACTCATTCAATTTCATTCCTTAATAATTCCAAAATCATTCACCTTGTCAATTTCACGATGTTCTTAACTGTAAACGATTAAGTTATTCAGAGAAAATATATTTATTGACGTTTCTTTTGGAGTTAAGTATACTTTTAAAATAAAATATAATTAAGACATTATTTAAATAATAAAGAACATAGGCACAGTCTACGAAATATTGAATGATACATATTGTTTATCCGTCCCGTTATTTCTTTTAATTACCGTGTGCTTTTATTAGGAGATTTTTAATATAGAGTATTGTGCTTTATAGAATACAATTTCTCTGTTATTTCTGTGAATGTTTCTTTTAACTATATCAAATAGATTACGGATTATGTTTAAACGCATTGAATTTTCTTTCTACATCTTTCAATGTGTACCCGTCTTTAATTTCGTTGTCGGGTAAGGGGTTGAAATGCATTGGGTAATAGAAAAAAACTGAATATTTTTGTAGCCTACAGTATCATTCCTACAGATTTAAAACAATCAAAGTATCGAAAGTTCGGAGATGCAAGACTTTCTTTTAGATGACTGATAGGGGTATTATCAGATCAATGGGCAGCACGAAAAATACGTTTCAGTGTCTGTCATGATGTTTAAAGGCAAGTCTTCAGCATGACAAGGGTTGATTATGAGTCGTGTGAATATATATGTCAATATGTCCTATAATAATTGAAAACTAATTGAAATTTTTCATATAGAGATAGTACATGTTAAAAAGGAATTTTATTCATTCCCTTCTTTGTATATATTATTTGCTTAGGTGGCCTTGGTTTATAACAGGCTATTAATGAAAAATCAAAACAAATTGTTAATAAATAAGTTTACCCATTTCACCATGATAAAATTTTAGACCAGTCTTAATTCAAAGAAGTTGCAGACGACAATTGTTAGTTGGTGAAATATTTGAAATCCTAGTCTGTTGGGGCAGAAAACATTGTGGATAGTGAAGAAATTGCTTTTAATCAGCGATTTCTTCATTTTTCTCACAATGTTTTCCAATGCTTTTATAATGAGGGGCGTGAAAAAGCGCCACTGTGTTGGAATGGTTCAAACGTTAATTACCTGCAAAATATGCAATATAGGAAACAAAACAATAACTGAATAATGATAAAGGAGCCAAAACATCATAACTACAGCTTGTTAAAGCTGTATTTACGGTGTTTGGACGTAAATCCACTGATATGATCAAAATGTCGGAATATTTCGGATTTCAACAGTCATCTTATTATAAATGAGTGCTTGATTGGGTTATCGATTTTTAGATTGACACTTGTTTCACTGAACGAGCACTTTTAATGCAAATATATATAATAAGGTCCACATATCTAATAAAAACTATTAGAATGTGTTGTATTGTTTTGTCGTAATGTATAAATCGTTAAGCAGTAAAACATAGTGTTGGAATACAGTGAGCTTTTTGTAGATATGTGGTTTCACAAATGACAATGAAGAATTGCTAACAAAGGTAATTTATAGTTGGTAGAATCTTGAAATTAACTTCAAATTCGATTATAACTTCTTAAATGCTCAATCTTCGTCCTATTCATTCATTCATTCATTCATTCATTCATTCATTCATTCATTCATTCATTCATTCATTCATTCATTCAATCATTCAATAATTCATTCATTCATTTAATCATTTATTCATTCATTGATTCATTCATTTCATCTCATTCATCCATTTCATTCAATCATTCATTCATTTCATCTCATTCATCCATTTCATTTAATCATTCATTCATTCAATCATTTATTTATTCATTCATTCAGTCATTCATTCATCCACCCATTCATTTATTTATTCATTCATTCTTACATTCATTTATTCATTTTAATTTCATTTCATTTCATTCATTCATTCAGTCAGTCAGTTAAAAAATATACTGAAACACATAGGAACTTATTCAATTAAACAAGAGATTTCATTTGTTTATGTGGATTTTGAAACGTCTGGTTTGTCAAAGTGTAGGAATGAACATTTTGGTAGAACAATCCATAGAATCTTGCCTAAAGGGAGTTGATAACTATTGCTTTTTTCGTTCATCAAGAACGAGATGTACAGTAGTAAATAACATCCCTGTAATTCGATCCAAATTCGTTTTCTCAACTCATTCAATTTGGTTCTAATGACATTCAAGATTAGTTCATTTAATCAATTTATCAACGTCTCCAATTGTACTACGCCGTACTGACAATAGGCTTTTTATTCGGATATGTCAGCTTAAAGGATATGTGTGTCATGATAAGTTCCATTTTTACATGTATTTCAATCTGGAGTGTAATTTCCCCTTATGACCCTCTTGTACTTTCGTTTCGTACAAGGGAGGACTATTGATAGGGGAAAAATTAGTTTGAAAGTATGGTTTAACATCATCTATAACAATTACAGGGAAATAATTCTCTTCTCATAAAATCCTTGGTCAATCGAAGCCTTGTACCATAAGCTTTAACAGAGTTAGGTCAGCGGAGCTTTGACCGGCCAATAATGATATTATAATTCAGAGTTAAAACATTTAAAATGAAAAGCGAAATAACAGTTGTACTTGAATATTATAGCTTATCTGGATCATCACTACCCGTAGATAAGGCAGAATAAAGAAAAAGAAATTATGATCCAATACATCCTGACCCTTCTCACGCAGCTCACGATATAATTGTAGTACACCATGATATGTGGGACAGTGTAGACTGAGATCAGCTTGCACAATTGCATTCTGATGTCAAACTGCATTGTCTACTTTCTAAATCATTTTGGAAAATTAATGAGCTACATTGTACACTGGCCTGAAGTCCTTAAATGTGACAATTTGTTTGAATTTAAAATAAAAATCAGAGTAGGGATTATTAAAAATTGAGCATACACATTTAAATGATAATTTCATTTAGCTCTCATTATTTGGTGTTAATTGTATTTGTGTAAATGTAAATGTATTCCAATGTTGCTACTCATTGCTCGCTGTGTTCCTCTGAAATGTTATTAGACATTGGGTTTTGTCTGTAATATTGTCTCTGATGTACAAAACAATTTTAAAATTAGTCAGAGTGAGGTGAAATCACCCTGCACAGTTGTGTAGTCTGATCTTGGTATACACTGACTACGTTCTAGCTCATCATTTATCAAGGTAGAATGAAAGATTTTCTCAAGTTGCAATTTCCTAACAAAAGTTATTAATCATCAGATTGATAACTCGCGGGTATAATAGATAAATGATTGTTGTTATGACCTGTTGTGATCCTAGGCCTGTATAAGATTATGTTATACTTTTATTATCGTTTGGTAACATAATGTAGATTTATATATCCATTTTTCTACTAAAAAATGAATAACCTGTCATTCATTAAATTGTTTTCTTTATTTCGGCCTTTAAATGGCAGAATATGGAATGTATTAATAGATCATTTACAAAAATATATGCATCATGTGATCCAATATCTATAAATAGATCAGCCATGGGTAAAAATGAGTAACACGTGCTGTTCCTAAGTATATAGTTTCCGAGTTTGAGTGGGTGATCTAGGGTCAGTTTTTCGCCTGTATGGAGAGAACTGACCCTTTATCACTCAGGCTTTTATTTGTGATTAGAATTCGTCGTGAGTTTTGGAAGCTGCATAACTACGGCCTTGGTCAGACCGGGGTTTAGAGAATTTGGAAGTAGCGATTACTGGCTTATTTGTAATTGGTGACCGCGCTCTGTATGTATGTTTGCTTGTTAGGTTACTCTTTTATTCTTCTATCGCACTTTACATGTCGTAACTACTCAAAACATACTGTTTCATTGCTGAGACGCGGTATGTTTAAAGTACTTACATAACCTAGATTTGAGTAAGCTTAAATGTTTTATGCAGCATTGTCTACTTTTTCATGTACTTATTTATGTATAAAAAATGGCAAAAATCTTTCTCGTTTTAAAACAGTTGGTATTCAAAGAACATATTCAGAAAGTCTACAATAATTATCATTTTCCCTAGTAAAAAACGAATTAGAGTTCAGCATCTCGTTTGTTACAAAAAGTCGTAAGTACAGCTGACAAAAACTGTAGATACGAATTTTTGTTTCTGTCGACGTTACAATAAACAACTATTATGAAAGAAATAAAAGAAACCTTATCCCTACTCAATGCTCGCACATCACATAAAAGAGCAATGTTTACTTTCTTTTTGTTGAGCTTATATTCTAGTACTTTGTTTTATTTTGTCTATAGTTTTCTCCTAACTACTTTCTTTTTATTCATACTCTTTCAGCTTTCTTCTTTCTTCTTTTTTGAAATTGAGAGTCAAAAGGGATGTTCTACAGGCTTATTTAACAAAAAGTTAATATACAGTACACATGTAAATATCTGCCAATGCTGTATGTTCGGCAAACTGGTTAATTATCTCTCTGCACACATACCAACATGGCCGGATTGAAAAATAAATTGAAATCTAAAAGTTTGCCAACATACAGATTGACAGGCCGGTTTAGGATTCTTTTGATATCTTTGTCCTTTTGGATGCTATATCGAGATCACAAAAACGGTATATTTATCTATCAAAAATTTGAAAATAGATTGTCCTTCTTGTCATCAAAACGAACCGTAAATAATAAATATTATACGTATTGTAAGAGAAGCGTAAGATTAAGATGTCCAATCATATTAGTACACGTATTTGTGCCCCTGTTTTCAGTTGCTATATGGATAATGACATTAATACTTTTGTCGGGGGATGTGCACCCAAATCCAGGTCCTATATCACACGAGGAATCAAATAATGCATACTCAAATGACATTTATAATTTCTTGAAATATCCCAATCACCTATCAGTTGTGAGCTATAATGTTCAAAGTTTAAAGAAAAAGGTAGATATACTTTATGCTGAGTTTTCGCAATTTGATATTGTATCCTTTTCTGAAACATGGCTTAATAAAAGCGTTTCGTCACAAGAGTTACACTTTCCAAATTTCCATTGCCCTGAGCGATTGGACCGACAAACCGAATCCTATGGAGGAGTAATTATTTACATTAAAAATAACCTGTCTTATGTTAGAAGGAACGATCTCGAAATCGAATCATTAGAGTGTATCCGGGTACAAATTCATTTGTGCAATAATAGAAGTGTATTGTATGGAGTGATGTACAGACCACCGAATTCACTCGCGTCTTATACATCTTTAATTGAAGATTCGATAGGCCTTGCTTTGGACACGAATATATCAGACATTATAATAACGGGCGATTTTAATTGGAATCAATCAAATGCAACTTCTCTAAATAAAATAAGAAATATTTGCACGCAGTATAGTCTCTATCAATGTATTAATGAGCCAACTCATTTCACTGAAAATTCGTCTTCAGTTATAGATTTACTCCTGGTTTCAAATAAACAATCAATTCTTGTAACTGGAGTAGGAGAACCTTGTTTAGAAAACCACGTACGTTATCACTGTCCAGTATCCGGTGTTTTCAATTTTATTAAACCCAAACAAAAAAAAACATATTTAAGGACAATTTGGAAATATGAGGAGGGTAACTATGACGAATTGAGGTCAGAATTTAATGACGTTGAATGGAATACATTATACAGTGAAGACATTGATATATATACAAATAATATTACAAATGTAATTTTAAATAAGGCTGAAACGTGTATACCCAATAAAAATATCAGAGTAAGACCATTCGAACCACCTTGGATAACTAGCGAACTGAAAAGGCAAATACGACGTCGCAAAGGATTATATAGAAAAGCTAAAAATTCAAATACTATTGCACATTGGAATAAATTCAAAACTTTGAGAAATGAAATAGTTGGTCAAATACGACAAAGAAAGGAGGAATATTATGAAAAATTAGCAAGTAAATCATTATCTGAATCTTTATCTTCACGAGATTGGTGGAAAACAATTAAGCAATTTTTACAACCGTCTCAGGTTAAAAAGTCCGAAATACCATCTCTCTTTGACGATGAAAAGGATAAATTAATTATAGATGAGACTGAGAAGGCTAACTTACTAAATAATTTTTTTGCCAGCCAATCACAAATAAATCGTGCATTTAAAACTTTGCCAAGTAATATGAACAATGCTCCTCATTATATTTTTGAATCTTTTGAAATTCTTCCAAACGAAGTTTATGAAATACTAAGAAATCTAAATACAGGCAAAGCGTCAGGCCCAGACGGAATTCATAATCGTATACTACGTGAAGGTGCACTCCAACTGGCACAACCACTATGCGATCTTTTCAACATGTCTTTAAATAAGGGTATTGTACCATCGAGTTGGAAAATTTCAAATGTATGTCCTATTTTTAAAAGTGGGGATCCATCGATCCCTTCCAATTATAGACCTGTATCTCTTCTTAACACAATCAAAAAGGTCCTCGAAAAAATAGTATACAATCATATTTTCTCCTTCCTATCACAATCAAATTTCTTTACCCCATTTCAGTCTGGATTTCTGCCTCGGGATTCCACTGTTAACCAAACCCTATCACTGTATCATAATATTTGTAAGGCCCTTGATAATGGAAATGAATTTCGAATAATTTTCTTTGACATTAGTAAAGCATTTGATAAAGTATGGCATAATGGTCTTTTGTTTAAACTTCAAAATGCAAAATGCATCAATGGTTTACTGATTATTTATCACATAGATATCAGAGAGTAGTCCTCAATGGTAGTTACTCAGAACTGTGTTTATTGAAGGCAGGGGTCCCTCAAGGATCTATACTAGGCCCTTTATTGTTTTTAATTTACATTAATGACATTGTAACTGGTATAGAGTCGAATATAAATCTCTTTGCGGATGATACTAGCCTCTCTTTAGAAATAGATAATCCAACTGCCTGCGGCGATATTCTACAAGCTGATATCAATAGGATAAATGCTTGGGCCGATCAATGGATAGTTAAGTTTAATCCTTCGAAATCCGAATCTTTATTAATTTCCAGAAAAAACAACAAACCTCTCCATCCAGATTTGTTGATGTCAGAAACAATCATTCCGAATGTTGATAATCATAAACACTTAAGAATGTACATATCTGATGATGGCTCATGGGAATGTCACATAAGGAAATCTCTGGAAAAAGCATGGAAGAGAATAAATATGATGCGAACACTTAAAAAGCGATTAGATAGAAAATCCCTTCAAATTGTTTATTTCTCATTCATTCGTCCACTTCTTGAATATGCTGATGTCATCTGGGACAATTGTCAACAATACTTAAAAGATCAATTGGATAGGGCCTTTCCGAAAATATAGAAATGGAGTTATCGAACGTGAATACTCTCCGGTGCATTGAAACAACGAACGGTCATAACTCTCCATTTCCGGGTAGCAAATTTCAGATCGATAATATGGCTTATAATAGGAGCGTCTTTGAAATCAACGCGAAAAAAAGAGTTTATAGGACTTTCCGAAAATACAGAAAAATAGTAATTGGGCCTTACTACTCTCCAGTGTATTTATACATGGAAACGGTCGTCCTTCTATTTCTGGTTAGGCAATTTCTGATTTAAAATGGCTGAAAAAAATCCTTCGGTCAGGATTAAACAGGGACACTCAATACTGTATAATTAGGGTCCGTGTACAAACCCATTACCAGACCACAAAATTTTAAAATTAGTCTAAATCCAAAGAGTATGCGAACGATATTTTTAGCAGATAAAACTTTGAATGTCTTTGAAGAACTATTACTCTTCTTTATTTCATTTAAGTATATCTTGATAATTCAGTCTATTTTGACATTTAATGGATTAAATTATCGAACCTATATATTTTAAACCAATAATTTATTGTCCCTAGAAATATGATTTGACTTTTTTAAATTTTTATTCGATAAAAAAAAGTTGAAGAAAGGCGACTTTTAATTTATAAGGTGAAATGTAATATGGTGTTTTTTCTTCTTGATAACGTGTCGATGTCCGATAATGAAAATTATTCGACACGTCTTTTGAAAACAACTTTGATTTGATTGTTTGTGTGAATTTCTTTCATGATGACAATTCATCCTCATTATTTAAATAAAAGCCCTGGCATAATCGTTTGTAACAAAACGAACGCGCTCATTGGCAAATACCAGGCGACAAAAATGAAAGGCGGCCAAATCTAATTCTATACAATTATAAACTTAAAGTGTGGAAATAAAAGACAGATACAGTTAGGTGTAATTTCAAAAATGTAGAAATAATTCCACGCAATTGGTATTTCATGTCTTATTGGTCCAAATCAACATATGTTCTTATATCGAAATTGGCTTTTAAGTACACGTTAAAATGTACTCACACTTTCCGTAAAGACTTTTCTATTTTTTTAAAATCGCCAGTAATTATGCATGTTATATTACATGCATGCATTTCTAGGGTAAACCTTAAATATTCAAGTTGAATAGTTAAATAAAGATTCTTTTCTGATCTGTTCAGATTTTAGTTTAACACTAACCTCATACGAATCCATGATATTATCCAAATTCTAGTATTATTGAAACGCAGTAATATCCCTTAAATAAAATTTTGTTTTATCTATCTCCTTGTTAAAATTGTATTTAAAAAAAAAAACAATTACGATTACGTAATGTCATATGCCACGTGCGCCGCTTCATTGTCAACAGTGCGGTGTTTATTTAACACACTAGTTGTAACTTATGTCTGCTACTGTCGTGGTTTACCGCTCTTTGATCCCGATGGGGTCCTTGAACCATCGAAAACCCTTTCTACAAAGTAACACGTGTACGCGTACATACAAAAAGATATGATCGTATTTTTTCTAAAATTATTATTTATTTTCGGTCACTACAGTCATATTTCATGAGTGTCTAATCATAAAAGATAAGCAGGGCATGTCATTTGCATTCATTGCCAAATGTATGCTCTTAGCTCAACCCTGTCCTATTCACACTTTAAATTTAACAGGTATACAACAAAGGAAAATGAAATTTTTAACAGTGCTGAAAGGGGCTCGTGCCGAATAAAACTGCTTGATTCTAAATGAATATTTCATACATGACCCCTATACCGAAAAGAACGTGAAACCAACTTTAACCTAGTCTGACGTACCTATGCAATTAATTGCAAATGACATTTTCTTTGTTCCATACGCGCAGTGAATATTTATTGTGCCTAAACAAATCACTGTTGTGAAAATTAACTTTGCACACAAAGAAATGAAAATTGTATAGTAAAATATCGCAAAAGCTAACATATCCATAAACATGCTTCATTAACTGAAAGATCGCCTATACGACGGTTTGAGTTCTCTTTTTTCCACGAAGTATCGATATACCACCGTTTCTTCAATGTATTTGTAAAGTGCATTTAGATTAAGCGCCAAGTGATAATTTTTTTTAAATTTTTTGTTTTTAAATTCTGTCTCAAGCATATATTTATTCTTTTGTTTTCTAATAAGAAAAAGAAACATCGTAGTTATTTTTATTGCGTGATTGGACAACTTCTAAAAATACAAAAATGGGTTAGTTTGAACCGCGATTACGACGTTAGTAGCGACTCGAACAATAATTTATATAGATGAACAATAATTTACTATTGAGCCGGCTACATATTGTATGATTTAAGATAATTTGATTACAATTGGATTTTTATCGAAAAATACTTAACTTAATAAATGAGGGATCTAATAAAAGAAATGTACAAACAATGAACTATCTGTAAGATAACTTCAATGAAAACGAAAATTACAAAAATAAAACGCTTTTAAACAATTATTAGCGGTATTATCGTCTGCAAACGGACTTTCATCCGTAATCTTTCAATGCTTTCTGTAAAGATTTGCTACCCGAACAAGGGAAGTCACTCTAGCGGATTATGGGGGAAAAGGGAGGTAAACCACTTTTTCGGAAAGGCCCATTGGATAAAGTGCAAACTGAAGCAGCAAGAATAGTAACGGGTTGTACGAAATTGACTTCTCTCGTTGATATGGTAAAAGAATCTGGCTGGGAAACATTACACGAAAGGAGAAGGAAACATAAACTATTATTATACTTCAAAATGGTTAAAGGGTACAGCCCTGAATTTTTAACGTCATTAGTTCCTCAAAGAACTGGTGGCAGATCCTCCTACAGTCTCCGCGGTTCTCTGAACCATAGTATACCGAAATGTAGAACTGAACTGTTCAAAGCATCATTCATTCCCTCCGTAATAACAGAGTGGAATAAGTTGCCTGTTGATATTCGCGAACAAGATTCGTTGTCACGGTTCAAAATGTTTTTAAATCAAAGTAAACCCAACCCAAATAAACTATTCTTTGTTGGATCAAGGAAATTACAAATTATACACACACAAATAAGAAATAAATGTAGCTCTTTAAATCACCATTTATTTATGAAGAACATCGTTGAGTGTCCTCGTTGTAGCTGTGGTGAAACAGAGACGAGTGAACATTTCTTTTTTGAATGCAAAAATTATGAAACAGCGAGGGCAACACTTTTAAATTCCTTATCCAATTTCGGCCAGATTGATCTTGAGTTGTTACTATTTGGAAAAAATGAATTTACTTTCAGTGAAAATGAATATATTTTTCTTGGGGTACAATCATTTATAAAAGAAAGTAAAAGGTTCTAAACCACCTTTTTAAAGTCTGTCATTTATATATCGCTTGTTGTGTACGCTTAGCAAGGCAAATGAAGTCTGATAGAACAACCTTCCTATTTTTGCAGTCCTCTCTTTTTCACTTCTCTCTATCTTCTCTCTCTACATCTTTCTCTTCACCTGTTTCCCCGTTTCTCATCTCCCTCTTACAAGTTGAATAAGTAATATTGCTTTTCTCTTAAACTCAACTTCAAAATGGTTATTGGTGTTAAATGCTATAAATATTGTATATGTGCTTGTCGCTGTCTATCAAATTGGAAAGAAACCATATAAGCTCTGCTTTCGTTTCAATCCTTTTTGCTGGAATTTGATGTTGAGTGTTATGCATTGTAATTTTTGTTGCAAATAAAATATGTTTAAACCAAAGGCAAGTAATACAATTCCGCTAATTTCGCTCGACATGAACATTTACGAACATTTCTAGAAAAAAGATATATTTGTCTTCAAGAACCAAGCAGACGCTTCAAAGTTAACATAGCCAAATGAAATCATGAAATAGTTTAACCGGTTTGAATGAAGCCGTGAAGCATTTTGAATGATTTTTTGTGGTTTTTAAATGAGTTCTGGGCATTTTCAATGGTTTTATTGAGTTTTGAATAAATGAATGGAAAGGGAGGTGAGGTGGAGATACGTGTATAAAGATTGGTTTTGTTCGAGATGAGGGTTCATTTCACTGTGAAATGAACTGTATATTAGGCTTGGAGGGTATAGTATCTTTTTATTTTAAAATAGAAATCTCTCATAATTACATGTAATTCAATAATTTCTGAGTCAGATAGGTCTTATCTAACCAAAGTCGTATGATCAACGTCTTGCGAACAAATAGTCCGAAACTGAAGCATAGCTTAAAGTAACCCAATGTGGGTTAGGGTCGAACCCACGCGGGATAGAAGTATAAATTTTTTAGGTTAACAAGACCAGTTTGCTAACTGCTGAGCCAAAGAAAATTTTGCCAGTCATCATATTAAGATTCTATCTAAAGCTATACAATTAACAACATCGTAAAATTGACTAGATGCATGATTTTGAACTGATTTTGGAATGAAATTGAATGAGACTGTGGAGTGAACTTTGAGTGAGTTTGAAGGTAGGTAATCCAATATCGCAAATGTCGTTCAGTTTGAACAAAATTAACGATATTTATTACCTCCCTTTAACAAAATGTGCATACAAGTTCAATGAATAGGTTACTTTTCCTCATGAACATATCAGAAGATAATAATTTAAATTATGTCTATGTCATCGCGATTTTTTCCTAGCTTTATTCATTTTGAATGAAGTTGTTGATTATATCTTCTTCAGTAAGTTTTGAGTGTTTTTGGATGGTTTTAGCTGTTAATTGTACATATTAGGTAGAGTGTATCGTTACAAATTTCAATGTCATTTTTATACCCCTATCTCTTGTTTCTCTCTACAAGATGCAAGAAAAGCTTTATTATTTGGGTATGTTCCCGTAACGTCCCGAGAAATACATCAATAACAGAAGAACAATATATGGGAATAATGACCTGTTATTTTGTAGACTTCATTTATCAAACAGGAATGAGAGGTCACAGAAAATTAGTTTGGGTCTATAGAATACTCCATTTATGGCTAACCATGATTACATGTAGGTGATCATTCTTGGTTGGATAAGTTATACAGATATGAACATAGCTTAATTGAAAAGTTGAATGATTTTGGAATGATTCTGGAATGAAATTGCATGAGTGTGATGAGCGAGTTTTGAATTATTTTCGAGGAAGGAAAACAAATAATCGATTATTTCGTCCAATTAAAGCTTTGTGGTTAAGAAAGTACAATATGTTTTGAGTTCAATACGTGGGAAAGAAAAAGAAACAACTTGCACGCATGATTTTTTTAGTTTAATTTAAACATAATTTGTTGCCAATTATATATTTACATTTTCAAACATATTTACAAATTCAATACAATTCAAAATTGGCAAAGGTCTGGCCACAAGTTCTTTCAACTTAGATTCGGCCATTCCCACCTTAATAATTTACAAATATAAACATCTTTAGATTAAAATGAGGTTTTGTATTGATTCCATGCAAAAGATGTAATATATAAGGTTATGAATTATTTATTTAACTGACAATTTAAACACGGGGGTGATGTCCATAATCGGAGCCACCGGCTCCGCTTTCAAAATCATGTGTGGAACTTCCGCTCCACGTGTGGCTCCGATTATGTAGATGTAAACATTTCATATTTTGAATGAAAAATGGGGTAGGAGGTCGGGATTTCCTCATTTATTTAATATTTAATTTATTAATTATAAAAAAAGTCGAATGCTATTCGAACAGTTATGCATTTTGCAACGTAAACGTACTCAAAAAATGTAAGAACGCTCGTTGGTTTTTGTTAAAAATGATTTCTTCTGGGAGCAGTCTTGAGCCAGGAATGTCAAAACACGTGGTTTTTACCTGCAAAATGCAATATTTTGAACAGAATTAATAACGCAGACCATTGCTTTCAGTGTACACGAGTTAAACATAACAACCACAATACTCTTACCCAATGAACCTTTCTTCAATATGACAAAGATCAAAGAAAATAGTTTGGTTCCGATTATGTGGATTGGCTCTGATTATGACACTGGCTCTGAAGTTGTGGAGTGTCTTCTTCTTCTTCCATCATAGCATCTTCAAAATGAAATTTCTACTAGTTTATTTGTTTGTTTTAATACATTGTCAGGATCTTTGTCTTGAAATCTTAGACGAGTTGGAAAGAGGGTCAAAAACTCGGACACCTCTTCAAATCTTTGAAAATCCTCCAGTACTTTATAGGCAACATATTTGACTCATCTGTTTTGAAATGTAATGGGAATGATTGTCTTTTTGATATCTTGGACTTTTGTTGAGCTAGTCACGAATTTCAAATAAGTAGTTTTGCCACTTTGCCACATTTGTCAAATACTTGCCTCAGTTTAGCGCTTAAGGGCCAATGGTCCATTGTTTTTAAGCCCCGCGTAACATTTAGTCCCGAATTTTCGCAAAGTTTTGAACATATTTATATAAATTCCGATTAATGTCAGAATTTACTACTTCATCTCCGAATTTGTCAACTTTTCAATTGGAAAGTGATTAAACTAGATCTAATACAATCAAAACTTATTTAAGACTATGTAAACCAATTACTGAAAATATCCTGAGCGCTTTTTCTGTATAGGGGTACCGTTTTATAAAGGCGATGTTGAAAAGCAAACAGAAGTATAAAAATTTGACATTTAGCAAAACGGATCAATATACAAGGGCGAAAACACGTTTTATATATACTGAACAACAAAAATAACGCATCACTTAAATTATTAGATACAACTTTTTCTATAATATAGAGTTTGGAAAATTGGATACACCAAAATAAACGTAAACTAATTATTGAACTGTGATAAAAAGGATAACACCGAAGACATACGCATTGGAGAGTTACAGGTGACTATCCCCAAAATCAAAATTTTGAAATCAAAGTAAGTTTTCATTGATCTGTAAAATTCAATAGAGCGTGTGTTCATGTGCAATATTGCTCTCAAATAATGTTCGACACGTGGATTTCTGAATTTTACCTAGATTAAATCCTAACATGGCTTTCCAATTGCTCTTCATGCTGCCTTAATTTGACTCAAAGCCTTGCGATTTTTCGTTCATTTGTGAACTCTCATTGCAAGCTCGTTTCTGATATGCTTGAGTTTAAGATAAGCCTGGTCTGTGAAAGAAAAGGCATCGGTATAACTTAAAGAGGGTTTTCGTTATAAACAATGTTTTCTCATGCAGCAGATCGAATGCATCGTACGAAACTCAGGTTTATCGAGTAATACAGCTTATAAAGGTGGAAACGACAAACCGTGAAAACATTTATCAGATAAAGCCAAGTTTTCGAGTTTGGTGGTAGAGAAAAAAATGAATTTCGGAAGGTCATTGCGCATAGACATATTAAATTGATTCATTTACGCGATTAAAATCAAGGACACTGAGGGGTCATAACTCGACAATCGCCAGCTTAAAACCCCGATAATAACAACTACCGATGCCGAACTTCGGTGCTGATTGGATGGGGAGGACGGATTTTACTACAATTTGTGTTATGATCGGAAACTTTTTACTCTCCAGGTCACAGTTTTTCAAGGTTATCGTGGACTCATGGTGACAGTGAACCACAAAGACGAGGTTTCTGGGCCGTTTGTCGACTCATTCAAAAGCAATAGTCATAGGGTGAATCCCTAAATAAGTCAATGTTATGGTTTATTCATGTCATGCCATTGTGGATTTAATTCGTGAACACCTCCTTAAAGGGAAACCAATGCCTATTCTTTCACCGACGAGTTTACAAAGAGAGTCAAAAAAAAGTTGCAAAAAGCCGAGATTTTGAGTGAGATTGGGGCAACATAAACAATGCGTAGCCATGTTGGGATTTGCTCCTGGGGATAGTCGCCTTCACGCGCTTACAACTCTTCAATGCGTATGTCTACATAAATAAATGTAGTTTTTAGGCAAGTGATTATGAGTTTCGGTCCCTAAAGGCTAGGCACTCCAAGACTTTGGAGCAGTAGTACATAATTAGAGACAAATAATTTTCTTTCAACTATCTAAAATCAGTAAAGAACAATTTTCTAGAATTTTGTGGTTGTTTTCTTGAATTCCTACACACTGAAAATAAGGGTCTACATCAGACATATTGTTCAAAATATTGCATTTTGGAGGTAATAAAAGTAAACAAGAAAGGTGAGACGTAAAATAGACAACGGAATGACGAGAAAACAGCGTCCCATGGAACTAATAGAAACGTCATATTGAAGGCTATGGGGGCATATGGAAGAAGAAGAAGACACTCCAAAACTTCAGAGCCAGTGTCATAATCGGAGCCAATCCACATAATCGGAACCAAACAATTTCTTTGATATATATCATATTGCAGAAAAGTTCATTGGGTGAGATTATTGTGGTTGTTTTGTTTAACTCGTGTACACTGAAAGCAATGGTCTGCGTTATTAATTCTGTTCAGAATATTTCATTTTGGAGACAAAAACCACGTGTTTTGACATTCCTGGCTCAAGACTGCTCCCAGAAGAAATCATTTTTAATAAAAACCAACGAGCGTTCTTACATTTTTTGAGTGCGTTTACGATGCAAAATGTATAACTGGTCGAATAGCATTCGACTTTTTTATGATTAATGAATTAAATATTAAATAAATGAGGAAATCCCGACCTCCTACCCCATTTTTCATTCAAAATATGAAATGTTTACATCTACATAATCAGAGCCACACGTGGAGCGGAAGTTCCACACATGATTTTGAAAGCGGAGCCGGTGGCTCCGATTATTGACATCACCCCCCGTGTTAAAGGGGAAGAGTGATAGGTTTTTAAATCGTACTGCGAAGCAGTAGATTTATATCTACCGTTTTCCAGAAAACCAGTCTGTTTGACCCACTACATTTTTACCATTATCTTCTGAGCAATGTGTTCAAACCAAATTATGTGTTTTCAAACACCGAAGAAACGGCCTTTTCAGTCACAATCTACAAACTTTGTTTATACCTTATTAACTTTTCGAGAAATAGAGAAGAGGCTAATACAAAATTTGATGTAATTTTCGCTTTTAGTAATTACCAGTTAGTATTTTCAGTGTTTATAACAAGATTTTCGGTTGAGTAAAGGATTTGAAACGTACAATAGGTAAACTGTATAATTAATTTGTAGCACTTACAATATTACTGCTCTGAACTTTCTCGAACGGTCATTTACCAGTTGTAGGGCTGACAACCAATCAAATTCTGTTATGATTATCACTCGGTCAAAACCCACGCGTAAATTCAGACCACGTGGTATAGATGCAAATGGACATCGTCTGCTCGAAATGTGTCAATTAACTTGTTTATCATTAGTAAATAGTCGTCTGCACTCAAACAGGGAGCGTGGGAAGTTTACTTTCTCTTCGCATGTGTTAACAAATAGAAATAATTTTGTAATTTTGAAATATGTGATTTCAATGGGCACTCTGATCACGCTCCAATCCTATTTTCATTAAATTCAAATTTGAGTATGAAGAAAAAATTATTCAACAACAAATAAACAGACAAAAACATACGATAAACTGATATATGGGTAAGTTCATATCGGACTCGGTTTCGACCCGAGTTAACCGGGTTTCCATCAGAACGGCCTCGGTTTCGACACTAGTGATGTCATTGTAACCTTTCAACCTCGACGCTTCTGGTCCTGGGTCAGGCCTGTGTTACTTGGGTTCCAAAATGGCGTCGAGAATAGTGCACAATAATTCGATTACAAAAAAATAAATATTCTCTATTATTTTAAATAACAAATACTTTTTTTCTTATTTTATGTAGCATTTTGCACGAGTTTATCACATTTCTTAATGGGATAACGATATTTCATGGTAAATTAATTATTGTAGCGGTAAATTAGAAGTTTGTTTACTACCACCAGTGGGTAACTCCGTTCACATGAATGTCTTTTCTGCGCATGCATATTACAGTCAATTTTAGATTATTACATCATCTCACGCGTCTCTCGGGCTGCCATTTGAATTTCCCCTAGGATAGCAGCAAGAGCGATCTATTTTTAGAACAACTCATGAATAATCATAGAGTGCTGCTAGATTTAATCGATTTGTCAGAAACCAAAGATATAAATAGCATAGTTGGCGATTTCACGTGTTTCTTGAGGGAAAATGCATTTACAGTATTTGGGAAAACCCAATGCTTGAAATACAAACATGTTGGTAATCAAAATTGTAAATAGTTCAATGAAAAATGTTTGTTGCTAAACAGGCTTTTAAACTCTATAGAGAGAGGAATAATATTAACAGACAAGCTTTTAGCTTGGCGCGTGCTCATTATAACAACGTAAAAATCTGCTAAGAAATAATTTAGACTAGCAGAGGGCTATCGAATCAGCAAACTTTCAAAATCGGACCCACGAGGTTGGATGAGCTGGCGATGTCCTCGAAAAGATGGAGTGTTAAGACAAAAAACTCACACATTTAAAGATTTTACCAACTTTTATTGTCCAAATTTGAGCCCTTTTGATTGGCGAACTATTGCACTATCCCAGCCTCTCAATGATGTACGATTTACAGTGCTGACAGCACTTTGATTTAAACATGTCAGAAATATTGTTAAAATTCACTGGATATCATCGCCGTCGTGCTGAAAGGGAACACTCAGAGCAAATTGGTTATGGTATATATTGTAAACTTTTTTAAAACTTTTTTTAAAACTCGTGAACCATCGAGTAATGCTCTCTGCCTTTAGTTAAAAGATGCTTTGCTGATCAAATTCCAAAGAGTAGAAGTGTTATTTGCCCGCACTAATTTGAAAGGTCAACTGTGAAAACGTCACACCAAAATGGCTCTTTCGAGTTGACGCCATTGCATCTACGCTTCCGTATCACCAGTTTTTTCACGGAAACTTAGTGGATATTTTCAAGTTTTAAAGTGTCAAATTTTAAAAGCAATTCATTCGTCAATTACGTTTCAACACTGTTACAGTGCGTAGTTATTGATTGAAATGAGTCCCCGAAAATGTAAACGTAATGTAGCAATACAAATATTATGTAATTGTCAGGTAAGATCTGAGATAGAGAATTTTGGGGTCGTTTGTCTTTAAAGGGTACCACAGACGACACAAATGTTGTCAAATTGAGCTTTCTAAATATTCATTTGTGCGAATCTGATGTATGTAAAATTACACATGAATGTTTCCTTGACGAGTGATCATAACATGGTGACAACAACTTGACTAAGTTGGAGTTAAGATATATAATTCTCCGCGTACACCGTATAGCGGAGAATTACTGTCTCAACCCAGTGACCAAAACCAGTTAAGTGTGTTTGGTCAATGAGGCTAATTATAGATAGGTATTGCATACGTGGTCACTTCTAGCGAGACCTTTCAACTGGCAACATCAAAATGTCGGACACAGAAATGGAAAATGAGGGTGGGGCAGCCAGACAGAACGTTCATGAACTAGTGGAACGAAAGATGCAAACTGCTTTTGCTAAACAGAAAGAAGAATTATTGAGAGAAATGGGGAATTTATTCGAAAAGATAAGTCAATCAAGTAACTCATCCCAGTTAGATAAAATTAATTGCATGTTGGCTTCTGACACACCCAAATTTAAGAGAAAATGTAATGAGGAACAATTTCGCTTTAATGCCAAAGTGTCTCTAAAGCTGTCTGATGTCGAACAGTCGATGGATTTGAACCCTACCCAGGCCATGGATAAACTAACGGAAGGTAGTTGGTAACTTTTACACAGTTTGAATAACTATGTGTCGCATTTCATTTCACATCAAATATGCAGGAACATTAGTAATAAGCAATTGAAATTATAACTAAATTGAAATCTCTAGAAAGAGGAGAAATTTGTGTTCAGATATTTATTTATTAGAAATTAGTAATTTTCTCGGTAGAATAAGAAGTAAGAACTTTTCGTAAGGGTATTGATACATAATTGCAATAAATACATGTTGTATATGTGTATATAAATATATATTTATATTCTAGTTGTAGCACCGATGCATATTACGCATATTGCTATTCACATACATATGATATTCTTGTATTCTTCAAAGTCGAGAACGTTTTGCGCAAAACTGAGATGGTGTTTTGGTTTTGTGTGAGAGAGAATTGAGACTCTATGATAATCCGCCTACGAAATAGTTTTAAAATATAATTTTCATTACGCGCTAGTGTATTTTACATTATACGTAGGCACGTAGTCTGTCCCTGTTATGACAGGTACGTTAACATCTCAATTCAATTTAGCTACACCAGTACCAAAAGTAGCTTTTTAGACAGGCTTGGTTCTTTTTATGACACAGGCAGCGCTTGGTGCCTCGTATGAAATACATGACAGCTTAACTTGACACCGAGCTCTCACTGTACACTCGTCATGTCTAAAGGGTGCTATACATGTAGGCGTAACTTAGATACATATGTAAAGACAAATATTAAATGAGGGGGTCACGGAATACATGATTTATAATACGATATACATACTGAAAGACGCAAAACGATCTCTTTTTTCCCCCCTTTTTAGATAAAAAGTTTAATAAACTCGATATTCTGATAACGCAATTTTGATAACCTTATTTTTAATCAGATATTTTCACAATACAATTATATAAAACCATGTATGGTCCGATGAACGATAATCCTGCAAAAGATGAAACGCCGTTTGTGAGATGACGTCATTTCATGCAATATGACGTGGGTTACACGTCAAGAAAGCGCTGAAATGCGCTCCCCGATGCATACCATCAAACACAAATTAGTTTTGAAAAAAAAGTGTGTCCGTAACAATTGTCTTAAATAGGGACATATTGCACGATTCAACGCTAATTAGAAAAGCCGTCGTCATAGCTTCTATGTCTTGCAGTTCATTAATAAATTTTCCCATTTTCCTGCGTCTAGCTTGATTTATATTCATAGAACGTACAAAGCAAATAATGATCATTGCCTAAATATAGACATTGCTTGTCAACTCGACGCCTTTAAAAGATAAAGGAGGATTTTGGACATCGCTTTGCAATTAGCTTCTGGTGGTTACTACGTTTGTCTCTTTGAAAATATTGAACTTCCTCTACGAAAATGATTTATGTTTTCAGTACACCATCATGCATCGGAAAGGAAGCATATTCTTAATGTTATGAACACAAACTTTATTTTTTTCTGTTTACCATATGACATATATATTTGAGATATGTGGATATAAATCAAGATTTTTTTTCGAATGAGATTTACATTTTTTTATGTTCAGAGAGTCGTCTTTAAATAATCTATGAATTTTATTCTTAAAAGTAACTCTACAAAAAGAAAACAAAAGACCCTGTATTTTGATGTACATAGAATAGTTAAATTTTACTTGGAAGTAAAAAAAATATTCCTCTCTTACTGATTTTTAGAGACGTCGCCTGATTTGATTCGATAAAATATTCAAAAATCTATATGCTAGCATGGAAATTCGTGATAAAATTCAATTAGGAGGAACAAAAAGTCTCGTAAAGTCTACGCTTTGAAGCTTAATGAAGCACACTGTTAGACTGACTTTTTATTCATAAAACCCTATCTTTTTGATTTACATGTAAAGTAATAGCTCTGACCTCTTTAAGTGTGTCTACCATGGCAGATGGCAAAGTGAATCGTCCAATAGCCTGACACCTCTAAATATCAAGTATATTTCACACCTATTTCATACGAAACAAATATGATATCTCTCAGTTACATTTTAGTCGAGTATGTGTAGTTGTATTTTAATCAGATTTTTTTTCATTTTAGCATTTTACTAAAACTACGTTCTAGTGAAAATTTAGCCAAAAAAGCAAACACGTAAAATAATAGCTCAGAAATCCTTATGGATATTATATTACAACGTTACGTAGCCTTTTAAAATATACATTTTACAGTCACAAAGTAATGTTTTAAACCAGGGATTGGCTGGGTATTGTTATTTTTGACTGATACCATTTTCTCCTGTAAGTGGTTTCCTGACTTGGTTTGTTTTCATTACCTCGTTATCTTTAAAATTATCTTTTAAAAATCTAAGAAAAACTTTAAAAATGAATTAATTCTTCCAGAACTTAAGGGGTTCAAAGACGACAAAAAATAATTTAAATAATTGACGGGAGGCGCAACGTTTGATTTTTTTTGTAAACAATGTCAGATATTGTCTCAAATCTTTACTACTAAATGTGAGTTGTGGTTTTGTGTGTGTACATTTGTAAGTTTGTTTTTTGTAGTTGAATGAATGTTCAACGGTTGGATATAGTGTTATCAATTTCAGATATTATCTTAGAAATTGAATTACCAAAAGTGCGTTATTGTTGCTTTGTTCTCGTTTTGTGCATGTATGTATGTTCTGTCTTTTTTAGCTTTGAAAAAAAGGAAAATCTTTTTCTTATCCTTTATTTCACTTCATTTTTTCTTTAAATATATTTTCAAGTATCATATCGAAATTCTTCTTATGGGTTTTTTTGTTTTTATTATGTCAAAAGGCGTTTACATGTTAGATATTGTTGTCTGGGATATCATGATGTCCTTTTCTCTAGTATGGCGATAACAAAAAGTATATCAGCCAAATCCTATGAAAAAGTCTGAAATACTTTAGTCCACAAAGTTATAAAGCGAATATCGATTGCAATACTTTCAGTACTTTGATTGAGATAGACCAAATTTAACCTCCTCCTTTGTATAGTTCAGCAAGAAAGAGTGAGGTTCGAGAAACCCTTATCTCCTACCGTTTTCAATGTGAAATATATCTTTGATCACTCACTTGAAATTGCTGGTCAATAATATAGACTTATGGAAAGAAAAACATTCGAACTTATCCCATAGATAGTTTTATTTCTTATTCAAGAATTATTAGCATTGTATAAGAAAAGATGTCCTTCTTAGAAGTGGCACCCAAAAGGAGAATAAGCGCCAAATTGAGTCTCCTGTGAAATGCTCGTTAAATCTGCCGGCAGAATCCCTTGTGATGATTATAACATTTCTTTGGCAATTAGTTTAGTCAATCTTTACAGTACCGCACAAGTCTGCGAAAATTTCTCGGTAGATTTAACAAGTCCCGATTGAGTATTAGACGTATGCGTATAAATACACCATAATATGGTCGTCTCCGCGTTTTCGTTTATTCATTTCACCGGAGCATTGAAAATATGACAGTAAGGCAGTTGGTATATAAATAGAGGATATTGAATGAGTGGTTATAAAATACTGAATTTTATTAAACAAGTCAATTATAAACAGATAAAAACGAGGCTGCGCCGAGTTTTTTTCTGTTTTTAGTTGACGAGTTTATTAAATTCTGTATTTTATGAGCACAAATTTTATATTCCATTTATAATATGACCCAATTGTTTGCGAAAAATCGTCAAAATTATTGAAACTCACTTTTTAATTTTCCGCGGAACTTATAACGCCGTTTAAAACTGACGTCACGATATACACATTATGACGTCATTTTCGCGGTTACAAAATAGCGTTGCTATTCGTTCTTAGCTCATTTGCATAGTTATTCCACTAGTGTAATAACACCCGTGTAATATCAAAATTATACGGGGTTATTTCACTCCCACAGCGTAGGTCATATTATAAACCATGTTCTCCTCCTAAATCTTAAGACAGATTTTATCAAACCCTGAAGTATTTCTTCTATTGTGGTGTCAGTCGAATGATCAAAAATCTCCTGAGGTGTTTTGGTTTAACAGCAACGAAATTCCATGAAATAAGAGAACAACTTCTCGGCAGCCAGATGGCCAAACGGACTGTAACTTCGTACAAGTATGTTGCATCTCCTAGCTAACTATAAAAAATCATATACGGGGCTCATCATACCGTGTGAGACTAGGACTTTATTACATACCTGGCAGTGAAATTTTGGCATTTCCAAGTGTAATAAATTTTGATATCGTCGTTAGTGACGATAACACTTTGCATTTTCAATGGGGAACTGCCTTTTTCAAGCAGCTTGGACTACTGAGATTATACATTGAAGCTAGAACATAGGTAAAGGATGTCTGCAGAGGGGGTTCAAGCTTACGCATTGAGAATTTTCTTAAAATACAATGCAATTTTGATTAAATACCAAGGCAAAATAGAAAATATTAGGTTGAAGATGAGTTGTTAAGTGACCCCCCCTTCCCTTTGGATCCGTGACTCAATCTTCTGAATCACAAATTATCAAAAAATGTTAATTAACATGGACTAGGAAAACGGAAAAGAAACGAAACATAAATTAACTATTACATGAACGAGGAAACATCCTGATAGCTTCTAACACAATAAAAAAGCTATCCTTATCCAACTGTTTCTGTCTTCTTTGATATTTAGGCGTTTTCCGAAAGTTAAAATCCAATGACATTGTAGTTTTAGCGACACACACTCAATCAAGTCCGAGCCTAAGGACCTAGGACGATAGAGAATTGCAAAATACATGATTTTGGGAATAAAAGGGTTATAGAAAATGTAACAAATAGAATAATCAACTGGTTATATCAGTCTTCGGACTCGTTTTTGATAATGCTTTCTTGTGAAATATTTTTCATTTCAAACATAACCAGCCGATTATCCTCTATATATTACCCTCCTGAAACACTCCCCCCACAAAGTATGGTTTTCGAATATTTGTATATATTCACGCCAATTTCGACTTTAAATCCCAATCGTCGAATTGCCAGCCAGATTTTTAAAACATTGGGCCTTTGGTTACCAAAGTACTCAGACTTGCATTCTCAAAGGTACCCATTTATGCAACTGGGTGAAAAGGAGCAACGTGGTTTTCTTCTCTCTGTTTTTTAGCTCACCTGAGCACGAAGTGCTCAAGGGAGCTATTGTGATCAATCGTTGTCCGGCGTCCGTCTGTCCGTCTGTCCGTCACGGCGTCAACTTTTTCTTTAAACGACATCTCCTCCTAAACTTATGGTTCAAAATAAACCAAACTTGGCAGAAATATTCCTTGGGTGGTCCCTTATGATAATTGCTCAAATGGAAAGGATCCGTGCCATATCACGGGAAAAGGGGCCTTAATGACAAATTTCTTGTTTTCACTCTAGAAGCCACAAATATGGTCCAATCTTCATGAAACTTGGTCAGAATGTTTATTAGGTCATGAGGATGAAGTCTATTGAAAATGGGAAGGATCCGTGCCATTTCACAGAAAAGGCCGCCTTTATGACAATTTTGTCAACTTTTTCTTTAAACGACATCTCCTCCTAAACTTATGGGTTAAAATCAACCAAACTTGGCAGAAATATTCCTTGGGTGGTCCCTTATGATAATTGCTCAAATGGAAAGGATCCGTGCCATATCACGGGAAAAGGGGCCTTAATGACAAATTTCTTGTTTTCACTCTAGAAGCCACAAATATGGTCCAATCTTCATGAAACTTGGTCAGAATGTTTATTAGGTCATGAGGATGAAGTCTATTGAAAATGGGAAGGATCCGTGCCATTTCATAGAAAAAGCCGCCTTAATGACAATTTTGTCAACTTTTTCTTTAAACGACATCTCCTCCTAAACTTATGGGTTAAAATCAACCAAACTTGGCAGAAATATTTTTTGGTTGGTCCCTTATGATAATTGCTCAAATGGAAAGGATCCGTGCTATATCACTGGAAAAGGGGCCTTAATGACAAATTTCTTGTTTACACTCTAGAAGCCACAAATATGGTCCAATCTTCATGAAACTTGGTCAGAATATTTGTTAGGTCATGAGGATGAAGTCTATTGAAAATGGGAAGGATTGGTGCCATATCACAGGAAAAGGCAGTTTAATGACAATTTTTTTGTTTTCTCTCTAGAATCCACAAATATGGTCCAACTATCATGAAACTTTGTCAGAATGTTTGTTATGTCATGAGGATGAACTCATTTGAAAATGGGAAGTATATGCGCCATATCACGGGAAAAGGGGCCTTAATGACAATTTTCTCGTAAGAGCTCCAAATGCCACAAATATAGTCCAATCTTCATGAAACTTAATCAAAATGTTTGCCAGGTCACAAGAATGAACTCTGTTGAAAATGGGAAGGTTCATGCCATATCACAGGAAATGGAGTCTTAATGATAATTGACTTGAAATATCAGGTGAGCGATTTAGGGCCCTCAGGGTCCTCTTCTTTTTTTTTTTTTTTTTTTTTTTTTTTTTTTTTTTTGTTGTTGTTGGTTTTTTTTGCGGAGGGGGGGGGGGGGAGCGGGGGGAGGTCCATGAGATATTCCCGTGCTTCGTGTGGGATTCGATCCAAGTACCGTCCGATTCAATTTCAATGTCCTAACTACTAGTCAACGGATTCCACTAGAATTCTCATTTACAAAATCTACACTAGATCACGTGTATTTAAGATAATTGCTTCATTATCATTCAGTGTAACAACTCTTACAAAGTTTGACTAACTCCGATCTCTGTGCATTGTATGGAACCATTGTTGTAGGGCAACATTAAGAAGTTTTACGTGTTAAAGTTAAAGTTGGGCTTATAGTCTGTTTCTATGCCAAATTCCCGTGATCTGGCCGGGATTCGATCCCGGGACCTTTCGACACCAAAGCCACCGTCCTAACCACTAGAACACGGACTCCACAGTGTAGTAATGACCATGTTAGCCCCTTGATATTTCAATCTAAGGAACGAACTATTTATCTTATATTTTTAGTGATTTTCGAGCGTATTTGAATGAGAGTTTGGAACTAATGAATGGAGCACCGAATGCGCGATTATGACTAGATTTGATTGAGATAAATGTCAATTTTACCATATTTTTAACTGTATAAGGGAAAGTGCAAGAATACAAGACGAAACTTCTGCTGAGAATCGCCATGGTTCTTTGACATTTTCGATTTAAAGCAAAGACATGTGTGGCCTCATTTCTCCGGAAAGAAATTCAGTTTGCTTATTTGTCAGCACGAGAATCGAAGCAATGATATCATAATTCATATAATTTGAGTTCAGATAATCTACCGAAAGAGCTCATGAGACTGGCATTCTTGTGGTCATGCTGCTTTTTAAGGGGAGAGAAATTGTTCTATGTACAGTTAACAACACCGTAAAATTGACAAGGTGAATGAATTTGGAATGATTTTGGAATGAAATTAAATTGGTGTGTGGAGACAGTTTTAACTGCATTTAAAGGGAGGTAATGCAATATCTAATTTTGTTCAGGATGAACTTTTTTCATTTATTACCTCCCTTTATTATAATATACATTAAAGTTCTATAAGTAGTTTCTTATTTCTTCAAGAAGCTATCTGACGCTGACAGTTTCAATTATGTCTGTGAAATCAAGCTTTATTTATTTTGAATGGCGTTGTTTATACTATCTTTTCAGAGAGTTGGAGCGGTTGTGAATGGTTTGAGTGTGTGTTTGGAATGAATGAATGGAGCGCTGAATGAGCGAATTAGAATGGATTTGGATTGAGTTGAAAGATAATTTTACAATGTTACTAAATGTGAATAGAAAATGTTGATACAATTGCCTTAATGGAAAATAATATTTTGCAGATTTGTTAGTCCGATATTTTACATTTTTTGCGTTTGGTGCTCAGAAAACTGTGATCTAAAATGTTGTCATTGGGATTGGTGACACGTGTGTGATTATTGGAGAACACGAGTTTCCTGTTAATTACACACGAAATCAGATTAATTAAACACTTCGTTACCATAAATACTCGTATGTCGCTTATTAAAATGTCTCGTTTTAACAAAATTAATTATCTTGTTACTTTGGCAACAGTAACTCTGTGTATGTCGGCAAGAAACTAAATACATGTATTCTTGATTTACTTACTCGCCAATACGTTGTTCCCTTATTTGGCGTTTTTCACTTGAATAGTACCACTGTGACGGCTTTTGTTAAATGTTTAAGTCACACAAATATTTACATACACTAGATTAACCATCTCCTTGCTAAAACGCTCAAAAAGCAAATAATACATGTAGCTAATGAAGTAGTCTTCGCCGTTGACTTCAAGGACTTGCTAAACACAACAGGAAGCAAATTTTACATCAACAACTTTCTATATTATGACGTCATATATAGAAACTTGATGTCGTAAAATTGGCGACTTGCTTTGATATGCAAGAGTTCAATCTACTTTATGGATACAGTCTTAAACTGCATATGCAAATATATTTATGTGCTCAAATCGTGAACTGTATACTGAAACGGCGACATATCCAGGTCAAAAAGTTGTGGTATAGTGGAAGCATATTGAGCTGAACCTGGCCTTTCTGATTTAAATAAATTAAATATCGGTCGTTTCTCTTCGGCAAAACACGACTAACCTGCGGAATTCAATCGTAAAGTAGGAGAGCACGTGTTAGCTCTGTTAACCCGTTATTGCCCATGCTTTTTACTGTAACGGCGATATTTGGTGAACTTATGAATTAGAGAATCAATACATAAATTGAATGTCTTATTGAATATTTTTTAGATGCGAGTGGAAAAAAATATAGATTTCCATTTTTTTAATGCGCTTAAATTTTTTTGTCTGGAAATAATTTTAAATTCCCTCTCACATAGAAACAGGAACACTTGATTTTTTTTAATTGAATCATCTGCTCCATGACTATGTGCCTTGTATACCGGTAAACTAATAAGTCCAAGCGTACCTGTAATTTGTACAGTATAACGGAAACCCCATGCTTCATCGTCACGTTCCGAGGTTTCTTCAGAATAGTATTCATGAGCCTTATTATTTATTCTGCATAAAGGTCAGGTTCAAGTTAATATGCGCACGATATATATATATATATATATATATATATATATATATATATATATATATATATATATATATATATATATATATATATATATATATATATATATATATATATATATATATATATATATATATATAGCGTGCGCATATTAACTTGAACCTATATATATATATATATATATATACATATATATATATATATATATATATATATATATATAATGCGTACTTAGTGTATTATATGGAATAAATATCTAACGAGGTTGGGATAATTGATCATTGTCGAGCCTTTGCCGAGACAATTATCAAATCTCACAACCGAGTTTGATTTTTTTTTCATACAATACACTTAGTACGTATTATATTTATCTTTTAACTATATTTGTCTTGTTTTCGTCGGTGTTTCTAACTGAAATACAAGTTTCTAAAAATAACTAACAATATAACATTGTTCTGAAAATAACTATGTGATATCATAAAAATTATCAAAAGGTATGTTATCATACGGATACTTGTATAGTTATTAGATAAAAAGAATTGTCGTCGTAATTAAGGCGACCTGATGCTTTGCACAAGTCGCTTAAGTCTACTTTATGTCAGCATTTTAGGGTTGCATACAAGCTTCTGTAGTAATATCTATACCGTTTGAAATCCAAACATACGCCACAGAAAATTGTCTTCTCTGCTAACGATTTTCAGGTTATTTGGGTGCTAGGGTAACAAAATTAACACATCCATTGGGAGTTCACTCCAATTAGTGAAACGTGGGAAAATGGCAAGCTTTTCTCGAATATAATTAACTCCAAAAGAAACGTCCACAAAATATAATTTGAAATTATTTAAAAAAAAAAATTTTTTACGAATTTTAATAATTCATTGTTACTTTTGGTAGATCAACCATATATCCATATGTATTGGATGAAATAATGATGTTTCCCCGGGACCGTTTATAAACGCAGTTGATAGCGCGTCGTATAAAAGGTCCCGGGTTCAATCACAGACGGCGGCACTCATCCTTTCCGACTATTTGTCGTATAGATAGCAGAACGCCTACTTTGTTTGGCCTTCTTTCGTAGATCAAATTTTGTCTGATAGCGTTCTAACGTTATATTTGTTGTCAGCGAAAAAACTTAAGATTTTGAAAGAGTGTATTGATTTGTGCTAAAATGTCTTTCAATGCACTTTTAAAAGTTTTAACAAACCTATGTGCATCAGACCAGCAAGCTAAGGGGACATGTCTACTAAGTGAGCGTTGTTACGGAAAGGAACACGGAACCGAATAGTCAAAAGATTGGTTTAGACAAGGTAGTCGATTTTGACAGGTGTTAAAATAAAAAAATTGCAAGTAAGACATAAACGTTAAGTTATTAAGAGAATATGTATTTGTGGACGTTTCTTTTGGAGTTAAGTATAATTGACTTTCTAGGATCTAAATCAGCATCGTCTTCAAGAAGAAAACGTCCGCGAAACGCTTGAGAAATGCTACCCCGTTTAGCACGTGTATTCACGTGCAAAACGGGGTATAATTTCAGAATGTTCACGAACGATTTATCTTTATCTTTAACGCAAGACAAAGTTTTCTTAATTAAGTAGTAAAGACCCCAGTTTTTTTATGTTTTTGGTAATCAATTTTTTACTTGCAATTTAGGAGCTGTACCTGGACATTTCTTAAGGTTCATGTAAAGTGTTTGAGGCCCAATTTTAAACGCTTCAATTGCCAAAAATAAGACAAATGTCCAGGTATATTATATATTGAATTGGAGCTATTTATGAGCACAAGCAATTAAGCAGCAGAAGACTGTCATAGCTATAGCGGTATAGCAAAACATTGTGGAAAAGGGTCATTTTGTACAGAACAAGCAACTGCATGACTGTTGGATAAAATTGGTTCATATTTTAACAAATTACAGTCTAAAGTACGACTCAGGTACTACTACAAACGTTGGTATAAAACTCGAGCCCAAAACGTAGTTATGCAAGCAATTTATTTTGACTTATTTATAAACACATATGTCATATATGTCATTCTAATTTTGGAAACATGTAGATCTTTTTTAAGGTATGGTGTGTTATCACAACATAAATTGACATTAACAGTTTATTTACCTGTAAGGTTTTTTAGCAATATATCGATTTCTATTTCACTGGATGATAATTAAATAGTAAATAATTATAGATCATTAAATTCAAAAACTGTAATTTGAAATAAATTGCAGATTTTTTTTCACAAAAGTATGGTGTGCTGTTGCACCATACCTAACATTTATATTGAAAACAGACCAAACCGGTTTGACAAGTATGTTGAGAAAATAAATGGAAATTGATTGTTTCAAAGGAGCTTTTTGAGACCGAGTTTTATTTGATTTGATTTGAATTGGGGTTTTACGTCGCTTTCAACAATCTCTCAGTTATATCGCGACGACTGGAGCACCTAACGATGGATTCCTGGTATTTCTAACACCAGTACTACCACCACATCCCTTTCCTAGCCTCCAGTTGCTATTCCACATAGGTTTACGATTATCTACCCATTGGTGGAAGACAAATATCGGAAAGGATAAGTGCCGCGGCCGTGGATCGAACCCGTGCGAATATGGACCCCTGGATTAGAAGTCCGGCGCGCTACCAACTGCGCTATTGCCGCGGCGAGACCGAGTTTTATATCTAAGGTTGTAGTAGTACCTGTGAAGTGCTTTAGATTGTACTTTTTTAAAATATGAGCCAATTTTATCAAACCATCATGCAGTTGCTTGTTCTGTACCAAATGACCCTTTTCCACAATGTTTTGGCTTAACCGCTATAGCTATTGTGGTCTTATGTTGCTCAACTGCTTGTGCTAAATAATAGCTTCATTTTGATATATAAAATACCAGGACATACTGCCTATTCTTGACTTATTTAGCGCCCTTAAAACTGGGTCTCAAACACTTTACATGAACCTTAAATGTTCTGAAAATGATCTACTCTTTTATTGCCCTAGAATAGATTATCTAGTAGCATTCTTACATATTGAAAAAAGTATAGATTGTGCAGTGCAAGTAGCAATTGACTCATTGTTTCTTTTTACGAACAAGGAATATTGTTAATGCAATGAGTATTTGTGGCTGTCCAGTGAGCCAACATTTCACCTTTTTATCAGAAGAGAAATTGTTGGAAATGTCACACACAGAAGAGGTACTTATATGTGCAACAACAGTATATATGGTCCGTCAATGGAAACGGAAACATCTGTATTGTTTCATTTGTTGTTGTTTGTTTGTTTTTTTAAAAAAAGGACAACCGGAGGTCACATTGTGTTTTTTGTTTGTTTGTCTTTGTTTTTGTAAAATAAACATTTGAAAGGGATATTTGATCCCGTAGAGGGCAACCGGAGGTCACATTTCAAGAATATTCTATACAAGAAGGTGGAATGGTCATTCAAAATTCATACAAGAGGATGTTTGGCTCTAAAGGGACCACCTGAAGCATTATTGTTCAATATATCCTGCAGTCAAATATTCTGACCAAGTTTCAAGGCTTTGAGTAAAAAAAATCCCCCCTCGATTGCCCACAAAATTTACCTAAGATTTGATCCTGTGGCCAACATTTTGACCCCATCTATATATACCCAATTTAAGCTATTTCCAATAACATGTATCCTGTTTTGGCCATGTTTGAGGACATGAGAGGTTTCAATGTGGCCTGTAGAGTACATACAGGATATTTCAAAGAACTGACCTGCTTTCAAGACATTTGAGGAAAAAAGTGACCTCTAGAGTCAAACAAGGATTTTGTAAGATTTGACCCATTGACCACCTTTTTGACCTCACTTGATGGAAACAAGTATTGTGAACGGTTTTCAAGACAATTTAGCTTTAAATGTGCACTCTGGAGTGCATGCAAGGTATTTCTAGGGGTTGACCGTATTACCCAATTTTTGACATCACCTTACACAATTTCAAACTTGAAATATATCTGATACAGACATTTTTTCTATCTAAGTTTCAGTACATTTGAGCCTCATCTTAGGCCTCTAAAGTGCACACAAGGTTTTTCTAAGATTTGCCATAATGTCAAGTTTTTTTTGCCACATTTGACCCTATTTTAAACTTGCAATAATGTTGAAAACCATTCTCATAAAATTTCAAGACAGTTCAGCTACATGTACAAAGCGATCGGCCTCTGGAGTGCACTCAATGCTTTTCTAAGATTTGTAAAAGTAACCTGATTTTTAACCCCTCTTGAATCAGTTTCAAAATTGATCCAGATCTTTAAGAGACAAACATTCTGGCGGAGTTTCAAGATAAATGAGCCAAGGGTGACCCACGGCAAACGACGGGCGCCGACAGACAGACGCCGGCCACAAAAGATTATAAAAGCTAGCCGTGAAAAGTTCATGCTCAGGAGAGCTGAAATATTGTCATATGCGAAAGGTTCTGATCCTTGTCAGCTTTCTCAATGCGCACAGTCTAACTCGGTTCCTTTCTTTCTTTGAATGGGGTTGCACGCCGCTTTTTTTCAATCATATCGCAGCGGCTGGAGCATCTAACAATGGATTCCTTGTATTTCTCACACCAGGACTACGATCACATCCTTTAGAGCATCCAGCTGTTATCACACAAAAGTCTAAGATTATCAACCCGTTGGTGGTAGACAAATAGCCGCCGTGTAGGATCGAACCTGGGACCTCTAGATTGACAGTCCGAAGCGCTACCAACTGCGCCTCGACGGCGGCCTCTGTCTAGGTTCCACATTTTATTCACTATTTAGATCGTCCTTACTCACCTGACGGGCCAAATATTCTCCAACGCAATCTTTTCAATAGCAGGGCTACAATTAATAACACCGTGTAATTGACAATCATTCCGATAAATACCATTCTAAATCGCTCACTCATCATTCCATTCATTCATTCATTCTAGAACTCACTCAAACAATTCTAAAACGCTCAGAACTCACTAAAATAAATGTCAACTACTTCATTCAGAAAAAAAATCGCTAAAAACATACGTGATTTCGCTGACTTTTTTTAAATTTTGATAGCGTCTGATTGGTTTGTGAAGATACAGAAAGCTATTCATAGAACATGTATGCATATTTTATTAAGGCAGTGGACCCGTAATAGTTCCGCAATATTTCGGACCACATATTCTTTCACAATGTTAACCGAGGTTTCCAAATGAAAATCATTTGGAAACCTTGGTTAACACTGTTAAAGTTCAATTCTTATAAGATGTTGCAAAACTATTACGGGTCCACTACCTTAAAGGAGATAATAAATATATCTATTTTTTTTATCTTCATCCTGAACAAAATAAGCATTTTGGATTACCTCTCTTTAATTTCATTCAAACCTCGCTCATCATACTCATTCAATTTCTTTCCAAAATCATTCCAATATCGTACACCATGTCAATTTCACGATTTTATCAACGGTATGTGCAAAAGTAATGGTCTGTTTTGCATACAATTCGTGTAAAATCAAATTTGAATAATTTCCTTGCATATTGAATTCAATATTCAAATCTCAGGGGAAACTACTGGAAACTCGGCAAATAACAGTGGTATTGATAACAATTTGAAAAAGAGATATTTCCCCGAAACAATATTAAATGTTGATGATATTTTCCATTCAGTCGAGTAATGCAATTTGCTCAGAAATTTAATGTTAATTTAAAGTTAGTTATAATTTCCCAACCCTTGGAATAGTGCGGTAATAGTTTGTAAGTTGAAACATCCCTATTTTTTGGATCACAGAATGGTGCAAACTGTTTTCTGATTAAATGCTGCCTTGCACGTGCACGTGTGAGCAAAGGAGAGTATAATTTGCAAACAATTGATCCCGTTTGTCATCCTGAATTTTGTCTACACCCTCATGTTAAATTCAAATAAAAAGTCAAAGATTGATAGCTTAGAATATGAGTCTAAACCCTTAAACCATAAAAGAATTGATAAAAAAATAATCTACCCAGTGATAATTTTACCTTTCGGTTTAAAAAAAAAATAGCATTTTATTTATCCCCTCTGATAGGCGACGGGATGTCGATTTGGCGTTGTTCCTGTGTCTTTCTTTCAATCCGTCTGTCCTTCAGGCTAGATTCCGTACAAGTTGTCAAGATTATTACTCCTACATTTATTGATGAATTTTATCTTTTTTTTATTATTATGGTTGTTCTCAACCACGAGAAGATGCGTTTTATGAAATATTATTTTAGTAGGGCCAAAGGTCAAGGTTACAGGCCAAGACAAAAGTTGAAATTTAGCTTGTCAGGAGCAAAGTTTTACATTTGTGGATAGGTTTCAAAGGGTAATTTATGAACGCCATTTGGATAGACATGTGTTTGCATATTTTGGCGACATCGCTTTTCCTTATTTCTTGGCATTGACTGGTTGCCACTTGGCATTTCTGACATTACTGCGTATAATATGAACTCATGTTTTATACTAAGATGCAATCTTGAGACAATAATTTTTTATTCGTTGATTTCTCAAAGTCTTTTGTAAACTCTCGTATGTTTGTTAATCCGAAAGTTTTTGTTGGGACATTTCTAAAATAAGTCTTTGATTTGTTGACTTTTTTTTTGAACTGTGAAAAAAGCCCTATCATGTACAATTGAAAGGCAAGAATTGTCTACTTTCTATCTAAGTCTATTCTTAAAGAAAGGAAATAAATCCCTTTATCATTCCTTAAATAACTTTCAAAATATCCTCAAACCTTAGGCAAATCATATAATAAACAATAGAAAAATGATTTGTCGTCTGCGCTAAAGACAGTTTTGATGGAGAGAAGAAGAGGTGCACCATTCTATTGCCAGGTTCGAAGATTACCTCTTTTATACGGGACATGGGACAGTTAAATGTAAAAAGAGAATAATACAGTCGAAAGCATCATGAAATTGAGAAGGTGGTTGATTTTGGAATTATATTCTGATAAAATATAAGGAGTTGGAGGAATGAAGGTCATACAATATCGCTAATTTCGTCTACCTGGACGAAATTAGCAATATTATATAGCCTTCATTAGATTTTCTTTTAAAGCCAGCTTCCCCCATTCATTTATTTCGTTGGTCAAATTCTTAAAAATATAGGCTTTCGTGTCGATCTTTTCGATAAAAAGAGATATCAAAATTATTGCATGTTTAACTTTTTGTAAACATATCATCCAAATGTACTTGAACAAGGGTTATATTAATTGTAACCATCTTTGAATATACCCATTAGCTCTATCACCAAGTAATTATTTCAAATATGTCAGCTTGCTATCTGACTATTCAGGACATTAGGCGAATATAGACATTTTACTGAAACAAAACAGCTAATATCATACAAGGACAGATAACTCTAGCACGTACACAAGCATGGAAAGGTACCATCAACATACGATATAACGACTGCATAATGTTAAGGTTCATGTAAAGTTTTGGAACCAAATTTGATGCTGCTTATATTTTTAAAGAGACAGTTTGCCCAGCTAAACAATATATCAAATTGAAGCTGTAGATGAGCACAAACAGTTGCACATCATTAATGGCCCCATCTGATAACAGAATAGCCAAACCATTATGGAAAAGGGATATTTGTTCAAAACCAGCAACTTCATTACGGCTGGATAAAAGACTCTTTTGAAACAAATTATTTCCATTTATTTTTTCAACATACATGTCAAACCGGTTTGGTCTGTTTTTAAAATATATTTTAGGAATGGTGCAACATCACACCATAATATTGTGAAATGTTTTCACTATTTTGATTGAAGTAGTGCTTAAGGTTCATGTTAAGTGTTTGAGACCCAATATTTATGGCACTTCATAAGCCAAGAAAAAGCAGTATGTCGAGGTATATTGTATATCAAAATGAAGCTATTCGTGAGCACAAGCAGTTAGGCAACATAAGACCGCCATAGCTATAGCGGTATAGCCAAAACATTATGGAAAAGGGTCATTTTGTACAGAACAAGCAACTGCATGGCGGTTGCATAAAACCGCCCCATATTTTAACAAAGTATAGTCTGAAGTACCATCCAGGTAGTGCTACAACCTTATATATAAAACTTAGTCTCAAAAGGCTCTTTTGAAACAATCAATTTCCATTTATTTTGTCAACATACATGTCAAACCGGTTTGGTCTGTTTTCAAAATACACGTTAGATATGGTGCAACGTCACACCATAATATTGTGAAATATTTTCTGCGATTTATATCAAACTATAGTTTTTTTTAAATCAATGAACTACAATATTACTATATATTTATGATTCTGTGAAATAGAAATTGATATATTGCTAATCAACCTTACAGGTATATAAACAATTAATGTCTATTTATGTTGTGATAACACACCATACCCTAAAAAGATCTACACGTTTACAAAATTAGAATGACATATATGTCATATGTGTTTATAAAATAAGTCAAATTAATTGCTTGCATAACTACGTTTTGGGGCTGAGTTTTATACCAATGGTTGTAGCACTACCTGGATGGTACTTTAGGCTAGACTTTGTTAAAATATGAGCCAATTTTATCCAACAGTGATGCAGTTGCTTGTTCTGTACAAAATGACCCTTTTCCACAATGTTTTGACTATACCGCTATAGTTATAACAGTCTTATGTTTTTCAACTGCTTGTGCTCATAAATAGTTTCATTTTGATATAGTATATACCTGGACATACTGCTTTTTCTTGGCAAATGAATGCCCCTAAAATTGGGTCTCAAACACTTTACATGAACCTTAACAACCTATTAATGTCCATTTATGTTGTGGTTACACACCATACCTTACAAAGATCTGCACGTTTACAAAATTAGAATGACATATATGACATATGTGTTTATAAAATAACACAAAATAAATTGCTTGCATAACTACGTTTTGGGCCCGAGTTTTATACCAATGGTTGTAGTAGTACCTTGGTAGTAATTTAGACTGTACCTTGTTAAATTTGAGCCAATTTTATCTAACAGTCATGCAGTTGCTTGTTTTGTACAAACTGGCTCTTTTCAAAAATGTTTTGGCTATACCTTCTGGTTTTTTTTGTGTTTTTTTTTTCGACAAATGAAGTGCTCTTAAAATTGGGTCTCAAAAACTTTACATGAACCTTAATCTACAATATGTTTGGGAAAAAGAAACATTGAGTGGAAAAACGACTCCATGTACCCATTGCTACGTTAAAAATCATTTAAAACAAATATAGATTCAGGTGTTATTTATGCTGGTTAAGTAAGGTCGCGTTTGTTTTTTTTTTTTTTTTTTTTTTTTTTTTGGGGGGGGGGGGTTTAGCGTTACTGTTGTCTCACTTTTCGGGTTTGTTACACACATTTTGTTGTAAGAAAAACCCACTTATTAATAGGACCATAATAAAGCATTGAAAATGGCAAATGTCGTTAATAAACAAATTTTGCCATTTTCAATGCTGTACGAGGGTTGATAAAAAAAACAATACGTTGACTTTTACTATAACTCTAAAAATTCTCGACGTTAATGAATAAAAAGATTTACACGTCTCAAACCATTCAATGTTCACATAATACAAAATTTACAAGAGTTGTTGTGTGAAAAAAAAAAACTAAGTTTGATATTCCTGAGAAGGTGCCATCGGCTCAGCTCATTTCGTTACGTTACTTCCTTGTTTTAGTACCCGTAATTCCCCCCCCCCCCCCAATTTGTACCAAACCACTCCAAATTTCGTCTGTTTATTGACGTAATCCGTAAGGATGTTAATAATTTCAGGAAAATTCATTCAGTGTTTTCCAATTCAAAATCAGAAAGCTAAGGGCACGCGTCAAGTTTTGAACTTCGAAATGCGATAGACCGGGCAATAGTAATGTTCTATTGGACCTATGGGAAACCTAATCGAGACGTTGAAATGACAGAATATGCTAACAGGTCTTTAAATAAAAGGAGATATAAAGTTTTTAAATTGTTTAAAGGTTTTTTTCGGAATGGAGAGAGTTTAAGAAAGTTTACACTCGGAGAATGGAAAACGTCTATTCAACGTTGGATCAGTAGCTATCAAAGATCAACATCATTGCAGTATCAAAAACACACACTACACACTACACACTACAGTTCATCATTTAAGATCGGATTGGTATGAAAATAGTACTTATCCAATGGATGAAACGATACAGCAATTGGGTTCATTGTTGAGTTGAATATTTTAAAAAGTGCTTAGTTGTCAAAAATTAAGTGGACTTTTACTATAACTTTACAATTTCCCGGCGGAAATGTATAAAAATTCTATACAGGTTTGCAACCAGTTAATTTTGACATAAAAATGAAATTTCAAGAGTTTGCTATGATCATGAGGAGAAAAATTTCAACTTCAAGATTTACGTATATACGTAAATAACATCGTGAAATTGACATTCATCTCGATCTTAACTATGCTAAAACGCTCACTCATCGCTCCATTCATTCATTCAAAACACTCACGCAAGCCATTCAAAAACACTCAAAATGAACAAAAAAGACAAGACCAATTACTAAATTCAAATAAATATAGCTAGGGAAAAATCGCAATTTCACTGAATACATTGAAATTGTAAGAATTCTATTTCTTCTTGAACAGTTATACATAATTATCAAAGGGAGGTAATAAATATTGCTTATCACTTGAAATAATTCGGTGTGTTTCATAGAAGTTTCAACCAATTTTCTCCAAATTTTCTCGACCATTGTGAATAATATGTTTTTGTAGAAAAACATGCGTGATCATATCTTTCATATTTTTTTGTGTGACATATACGGAGAAGATGTATATCTATATCAATTAAGGATGCCATTTTAAAAGTATAAGTAATTATTTGTATGAAATGACTTAAAAAGAATTACAGTTAACAACATCGTGGAATTTACAAGGAAAATAATTTTGGAATGAATTTGAATGAGTCGGATGGCGAATTCTGGGTGAAACTCAAGGAAGGTAATACAACATCGGTATCTTTTCAGTATGAGCCAAATTAATGATATTTATTACCTTCCTTTAATAGAATATGCATGCATGTTCCTAGAATAGCATCTTATTTCTCCAAAAAGCCCACCGGATGCTTAAAATATCAATTGTATCCGCGAAATCGCGATTTTTTCCAGTTACATGTATATATTTCTGGTGATTTTCGAGGGTTTTTGAATGGTTTGAGCGAGTGATTGGAATGAATAAATGGACAGCTGAGTGAGCGATTAAGAATGGTTTTGAATGAGATGAATGTCAATTTCACGATATAACTATTTGTATTTAACATCTGTTACAAAACAGAATTTGATCGAAACAGAGCCGCAAAGCGAACGCCACATAATTACTTTTTATAAACCGCTAATTTGACAACAGCTTAGCTGTGTTTCGTTGGTCCCGTCTTTCAAAAAAGGGGTTAAATTTTACCTAATTATTCATAATATTGAATGGGGGAAAATACGACGTTATTTTTCGGGATTCTTTTAGACTATACACATGTATGTATGTATGTAGCCAATCTCATACGACATTTACGCATTTTGTCATAATGATATACATTTATGTGGGAACAGAGGAGAGATGTAAAGATGGAAAAACACATTTAAATTTATTACATATTTTGGCAAATAAGATATTATGATATTCTTTCTTGTAGCATTGCGAGATGAGCTTAATTGTTAACATGGCCGTTAGATATTCCTTTTAGCCATTTAAAAAGTAAATTAAATAGGCGGTAATTGTATATGGCTTCTCGACTTAATTCTGTCTTGTTTGGCTATATTTAGAGTTTGTAGCCAATTTTCGCACTTATTTAAACTTTCTTGGTCGCCGGTGTGATGCGTCACTGTCACCACTGGAGTTTTTGATTTATGGCTATCCTTTCTCTTTTGTATCTTGGACGCGTCACCCAATTGAATTGCGTCGAACTTATTAACATTTTCTACACTTAATTCCGTCTGTTTTGCTAACGATTCACTCAAACTGTCTATAGAAGAATCTCTACTTAAAGCACTTGACTTCATTTGCTTACGTAACAATAATCTTGGTGACGTAAACGGTGACGTTGTTACAAATGTTTTATCGGGTGATGATAGTAATGAATCACGTGACGATATTATACTCCGCCTACTTTTTGGCGTAGAAGGTGGGGTAGGCGTGTCCGATACTTGTCCATTTTCTAAAAACAACTTTCTTTGTCGCAATGGAGACGGAGAATGCGCTATACTAGTATGAGCAAATTCACTGCCCAAGGCACCAACATTAGTATTTATGTCATCAACAGTCTTTTCAAATGTTTCTTGAAGCTCCTCTTCGACATCAGCTAGTTGGGGACAGGAGTTATACCTGGACATGGACTGACTAGAGCCCCGCCTCTCCTGTCGGTTATAATATTCTTCAAGGTCATAAATATCATCGTCGTCGTCACCACGACTCAGTTTTCGGGCCACCTGCAGGTGGGTGGGCTTGCGAGGCGAATCTGTGAGTCTCTGCATCTTTTCTACAGACATTGTACCTTAACCCTCTATGGTCTGAAAATAGAGAGAGAGTTTGTTACATAATAAAGTAAATCAAACCAACAGGTGAGCCAAAACATATTTTTATATATAGTATAATGGATGTTTTTTGGTTTGAATTGGGTTTTTACACCGCTTTCAACAATCTTTCAGATATCTTACAGCTGGAGCAGCTTACAGCGTATTTCTTCCATCCTTTCATAGCCTTTAGATGCTATCCCACATAGGTATATGTTTATCAACACATTGGTGGAAGACAAATAGTCGGAAAAGATGTGTGCCTCCGTCGGCTGCATTAGTTTAATGTAAAATAATTTTTCGTTTACTGAACGTCTGTTGTCCTCTTTGTTTGAAACAATATTCTCCTTACCTTCCAAATTCTACCTTACGTTTTCACAAAAACTTGGGCTCATGGATTTCACAATTGAAAATGAAAGACTTGAAAATGAATATTGATAGGTGAACAATTTCACGTTATCAGAATTGAAAATATTAGGAGCAAAGAATTGATTATCAAAGCTATTGCACGAGAGAGAAAATGTTTAAGTCGGCAAGGGTTAATTAGAGAACGAGTTACACTGTATAATAGGCACGGAGGTCGATGTGCTTATCTCAGCACCAAACCAGTTAAATTACCGAAAAAAATCATACTTTGCTTTAGATGTTAATATAAAGAACCCAATTAACAAATGACGTCGTGAAGTTACATAGGACCTTTAGAATCAAAATGTAGCACATAAAGATAATTTTTCCAAAACTGTTCACATTTTGTCTCAATTTTTCATTAAAGAAATATAACAATCGTTCGAAAAAAGATCGTTCAATATTTAATTTCGTGAACAATTAAGCTATAAATGTACTTTCTTATGGGAATCCGCCAATCGTAAAAATAAATCTTTGGTTGTTCACTCTCTGAAATATGAACCCATCTAAAACAGAAACAACCGAATGTCCTCTATGCTGCTGTCTTATACCAGTGATGAACGGTGGATATTATTCTTAGGTACAAATTACTATAACTAATTTGCCCTAGTTATGTCAAATAAATCTTGTGGCCTTTTATGGAATCTTAGAAATAAGAAATGTTTTGATAATATTCCAATTATGATGTCTCAATATGCGTGCAGTTTTTAACAGTTTCCAAATATAAAAGGTATCACGTTTTAAATCTTAAAGTTTTATAAGTACTTAATTGAGTAATTAACTTGAGTACGCCAAATAATAAATGAAAAAAAGGGAAAAAAAGAAAAACATGCTTTATTTTTTAATGACAAAGAATGGGAACAAATAGACGCTGTCTTGCTAAAGGGTTGAAGAAACCTTTACAGGTACCAACAACACTTTTATACTTGGACGTCATAATATCACTCTTTTTTTAAAAAATGAACTAGGCAATACGCCTGGTAGATTCGAAGCGCGAAAATTAACCGTAGCGAAATGTATATGATATGTAGTATTTTCTTTCCGTATATTCAATGCAGTATCGGGAGTAAGATTAATTATATATGTATATATTTTTACCGATCGCCCTAATTTTTCAGCCAATGATCGACCGCTATTTCATTTGAAATTCAAAAAATATATCGCATAACCTGACAGTCAGCTCGAATAAGTGTGCTACGTTATTTTATGTCATTATGGGCGGAGACCTCAAAACAAACCAGACAGTGACGTCATATCTTGTCTGGTGAACAGTCTCGAAGGACCCTTAACTTGTAACCGAGCGTATGAAATCGCTTATTGAATAAACTATTTCTGTTGCGTTTTCAGCAAACCTTAAATTCAAATGTTAAAGAAAACGGAGATTTTTTTACTATACATGTGAACCAAATGAGGGAGGATAAACCTGATATACTGATTCCGATTTTAAAGACTACTCGAATCGAACCTTCCTATAACACCCTTTAAGTTGACATGAAAAGTCGACAGAGTTGAAATGGTCTAGAATCTAACTTCATATTTTAATGTGAGTACAGTACTACTTTAAATTTATCTTTTCCACAGTGCCCCCACCCCCCTCTATTTGCTTTTTTTTTTGGGGGGGGGGAGTTACAGAATACATATTCATTTCTAATCATGACGGGTTTCGCGAAACATGGATAATCTTTGGATATTCGTGTTATTCTAAGTATTCAGAAATAGCAAAATTAAATTGCTATGTAGCACTTTAGGTCCGTGGAAGCTGACAAGTTTCGAAAATATACGTGACCTATTTTGAGGTAACGTTTCAATGGAGTACCAAAACTTGCCCCGCGTTCAAAACGAAGATGTTCGCGAAAATGTGCTCCGCTTAAAACATGTATTAAAAAGCAAAGCAGGGTTAAAATTAAAATCGTTCGCAAACGTTTTTGTAACCTGAACAAGGGGCTGATAACTTTCGGTGCGCGATTTATTTGCCAAATGAACTACTTTTTGCAAGCTTTCTTGAAAATGAATATCACACGGTACATAACTCGTATTTTCTCAAAAATAGAATCCTGATAGCTGGGCATATCGTCCGCGAATAGCTTGCTTAATAGAATATAAAATACATATTAAATTATCATAATCATAGCTGCAACTACGAGATATTCATCGCCAAACGCGACGAAAGGGTAATTAATCCAATGAAACAGTCTCGCCAAATGACTAAATATAAATGAAAGCCCGATAATGATTAAATTCGCTCCTTCCCTTTTTGTTTACGGCGATTTTATTGAAAAATGTATGACGCAATAAAGTTGACTGACATCATTGATTGACGCATAACCCTCTGGAGCTTGAGTTATTGAGTGAAAAAATAAGTCGATCGGTAAAACAGTTATAGTTCATATTCTGACAATTTACGCGTATAACCTTGCGCTCCGCTGACGCTCCGCTTAGGTTATATCGCGTAAATTGTCAGAAATGAACTATAACTATTACGTATATATTTATTTGTATATATATATATTTTCCAAATGCAAACATTTTTGGCCTCTTGAACTAGTCTACAAACTCGAAAAAATGGAAGGAGAAATGAAAAATATGATAAAACAGAAGAGAAAGTCTCCATAGAAATAAGTACATCAAGCTTGGCTTCCAGTCTTTGAATTAAACGTACAAAGCCATTGTATCGTAGTACATTTATACGCATAATTAAAAAAAAAATGTCGATTTTAACCTCCTTAAAACAAACCCCAGATGTATAAGGTAAAAACAAGATGATCTAAATTGTTCCACAATTCTCGTTACAAGAGAAACACAAATAAAGGGAAAAGAGCATTGCGTTGAAAATCGATGGGTTTCCGATGGATTCATGACATTTAATTCGTGAGTTGCATTAAGATTTCCTGGAACACGCTGACAAAATGTATAACTTGTTCTTATTGGTTATTGTATTCAACAAATTTTCCCGTCCAGGAACGATTGATATCCTTGGCAGCATTCAGGATGGTTAAATGGTCTCTAAGGTTTAAAACTGATTCCCTTGCTTGCTCGTGCACATATGTTATTAGCAGATTCAAAGACTGAAATCTGGTTGTAACATGAGTGTACGGGGACAAATTTTGGTTTTGGTTCGAATGGGCCTTTTTACAGTATTTCAATTATAAAGCAGCAACCGGGATACAGTTAACAACATCGTGAAATTGACAAGGCGAATAATTATGAATGATTTTCGATTGAAATTGGTCGAGTGGGAGGAGTGGGTTTTGAGTGAAATTTAGTGGAGTTAATCTATCATAGCTAATTTTGTTCAAGACGAACAAAATTAGCGATGATTATTACCCCCCTTTAATAAAATATTCAGATAGATTCTGTGAATTGCTTTCTATGTCTTGAAGAACACTCATTTGCTTAAAATGTTCAATAAAGTCAGTAAAATCGTGGATTTTTTCTAACACTTTTTTATTTTGAATGTTATTGTTGATCGTACCATTTTTATTGATTTGGAGCGTTTTTGAATAGTTTGATTGAGAGTTTAGAATGAATGAATAGAGTGCTGAGAGAGTCTTTCAATTTCACGATGTTATTAACTGTACCACCACAATCATTAACAGGCTTCCGGTTGCTCATCCCAAAACCAATGTTATGCGACCCACCTGTACATGATAGATGCCAGAAAGATAAGAACCCCTCATAGTTGGGAGTCTTTAACGCTTCCAACTGCATGATGACCCCGACACACACATGATCACTTTTTAATGTCTGTGGCTCTTAACACAGAAATCTATGGTTATCGAGTTTCTAATAAAAAGAAAAGAAAAAAATAGACAATCAGCAAATACCCTTTAGTCAACGAAAACCAGCCCTGTGTTCAGAATGTTAAAGCATTTCGCGAGCGTTTGAGATGATACCCCGCTTTGCACGTGCAGACTCGTGCAAAGCGAGGTATCATTTCGAAAGCGCTTCGCTAACGTTTTCATCCTGAACGCAAGGCAGGATTGCGTTTGTTAGAAACACAGGGCGCATGTAATATATGGTCCAATTACAGTTAGTTACATCGTGAAATTGACATTCACCTCAACCATTCTAAACTGCTCACTCAGCGCTCCATGCATTAATTCCAAACATTCACTCAAACCATTCAAAACGCTCTAACCCCTTTAGCAATATAGAATCAGCAACGTAATTAAAAAAAAATGAAAGAGAAAAATCGCGATTTCACTGGCATTATTCAAATTTCTAGCGTCTTATAGGTTCTTGAAGAAAAAGGAGACTATCTATAAAACTTGTATGCATATTTTATTTAAGGGGGGGGGGGGGTAATTAATATCGCTAATTTTGTTCATTCTGAACAAAATTTGCGATATAGGATTACTTCCGATTAAATTCACTCAAAACTCGCTCCCCACACTCATTCAATTCCATTCCTAAATCATTCCAAAATCATTCACCCTGTCAATTACACCATGCACCCTTTAGTCAACGATAACCAGTGTTGTATTTTTTAGAAACACAGGGCGCATGTAATATATGGTCCAATAATTGGTGTTATTCAAGAATTTTGAAGAAGGAGAAGAAAAAAAAAAGAATTTGGTTTTATGACGGCATGAAATGTAAGACCTTATCACGATTTTTGAAACCGCTTCTTTAAAGAAGAATTGTGCTGTAAAGACAATGCGCCTTGATGTAATACGAAGAAAAAGAAATATCTCTTTTAAGCTTTTTTTATGTCTTTTTATCGTATTTCGTTAGAGAATTTCCTAAATAAAATTCTTAGAAATGTAAAACCTGTTTTTTTGCTTTTTATTTTTTTATTTATTTATTTATTTATTTATTTATTTATTTTTCATTTGATTTGGATGAAATGTACAGTAAATAACATCGTGAAATCGACATTCATCTCGATCAAAACCATTCCAAATCACTCGCTCAGGGCAGCATTCACTCATTCCAAACACTCACTCAAACCATTTAAAAACGCAGCAAACCCACTGAAAAAAGATAGAATCAACAACGTCATTCAAAAGGAAGCTATCTATAGAACTTTTATGCATGATCCCTTTAATTTCACCCAATATCGCTCAACACACTCATTCATTTGCATTCCGATATCATTCCATAATCATTTATCTTGTCAATTTCACGAAGGCGTTAATTGTATCAGCTCAAATTCACGTTTATTGGGCGTTTGGCTTTTACGTGTACATTCATATAATTGACCTTTTCACTTCATCGTTATTATTAATGTGTTTTCCTGGCAGGGAATGGCGTAATCGAAGCTTAAACTTTCAATCCCCAGACATTGTGCCTCACAAAATATTAAAAATGGCTTTAATTTTGACATATAAGAACAAGGAAATTAACTATGACAGAAAAATGTATGTGTACCTCCATGAACAAATGTTTGGCATGCTGCCTATTTGCACATTTTACATGTACAATTATGAGCATCGTATAATCGTCAAAAAAAAATCCGATCGAAACCAAACGAAATCACTCTTTCAGGACTCAATTCATGACATTCTGAACATTCAATATTATCACTAAAATTTCCCGAAAATCGTTTCAAACGTACCGAAATTATTCAAAAGATCAGCGCATTTAAATCATTGCACAATTTTATTAGCTCATGTGCATTTGAAAGTGTCTAAATTGTCCGTGTTGACACATGTACATATAAGTAGACATATTTTACGTGAGATAATAGATTTCACAATTTTCGTCCAGGAGTACGAAATAAGCCATATTGTATTACCTCCTTTAATTTCATTCAAACGCTCTCATCCAGCTCATTTGTTTAATTCCAAAATAATAAAAAACTCATCCAAACCGTCAATTTCACGATTTTGGTAACTGTATACGAGCACACGGAAAATCTATTCAAGTTTATCGAACTTAGTGAAATACATGCTGGGTTTTTTTTTTTTTTTTTTTTTTTTTTTTTTTTCGGGGGGGGGGGGTCGTTAGAAGTAGTAGGAAAACAGGTTTGATCATTTGTTCTTTCTTTTTTTTATCATGGAGAAAAGAAACAAAAAAATCTAAACCCACTTATCTGTGAATTCGATATTTCGTTTGATGAATCAACGAAATACCAGCACGTTTTAAAGACTTACAACCCATGTACAGTTAACGATATTGTGAAATTGACAAGGTGAATGATTTTGGAATGATTTAGGAATGAAATTGAATGGGTGTGTGGAACGAGTTTTGGGTGAATTTAATGGGAGGTAATCCTTTATCGCAAATTTTGTTCAGGATGAACAAAATTAGCGATATTGATTACCTCCCTTTAATTAAACATGCGTACAAGTTCTATAGATAGCTTCCTATTTCGTCAAGAACCTATGAGACGCTAAAAATTTGAATTATGTCAGAGAAATCGCGAATTTTCTCTATCTGAGAAAATTATTTTAAATGATGTTGTTAATTATGTATTTTTAAATATGTTTGAGCGTTTATGAATGGTTTGAGTGAGTGTTTGGAATGAGTGAATGGAGCGCTGAGTGAGCGATTTAGAATGGTTATGATTGAGGTGCATGTCAATTTCACGATGTTATTAACTGTATTTCAAGTTTAGGCGAGAAAGAAACCGCATATCTATAGAAAGAAAATTCCAGACAATAACGTCAATGCTCCTGTTTAATATTCAGAATGTAAATATGAGAACGATAGAATGTCAGAACCAGACATCCGTCGGATAAAAAGAATGGGACACGTCAGGCAGAATAGAACCATTTTATCAATGTCAAAATTACAGTTAGAAACACCATGAAAAAGACGCTCAACCCATTCCAAACCATTCTAAATCGCGCACTTAGCACTCCATTCATTCGAAAATAATTCTTCATATAACTTGTCAATATCATTATGTCATTAAACTGTAATGTAATTTTTTTTGTTTTCCTTGGTAATGGAGCGCATAACATGGTGCTTTTTTTCCTCGATGCAAAAATTATTTGTTATACTACTTTTACTATGCCATGTTCTGTACTCTTTTACCTAAATAAACTTATTATTATTATAATATTTATTATTATTATATTTATTATTATTATTATTATTAATGGACTGACGACGCAGACTTAACATGACTCTGTTTATAAAACAGCATGTCATTACACCATATGTTATCAATGAATTTCAATAAATACACTGATAACATTCAAAAGTCTTTCATCCCACTCATTTTATTTCATTCCTGAATCACTTCAATATCATTCCTCTTGTCAATTTCACGATTTTCTTAGCATTTATTTCATTCCTGAATCACTTCAAAATCATTCCTCTTGTCAATTTCACGATTTTCTTAGCATTTATTTCATTCTTGAATCACTTCAAAATCATTCCTCTTGTTGATTTCACGATGTTCCTAGCTGTAATGACTTCATATTATTGACAAAATATCATGTTAGAAATCTCGAAATGAGGGAAAAACCGTGTATCTAATCAATTCATTATCATCTTCGCAAGCCAAGGGTTGTAATTCCACTATGTTCCTTCCTTTCGTAAGGAACATAATGGAGTTAGGGCCCTTGGCTTGCGAAGATGATTCATTACATGATCAAACTTATTTTATGTTGAGATTTTTTTTTTTTTTTTTTTGGGGGGGGGGGGGGGGGGGGGAAGGGGGTTATCATATCCTTCAATATCTTCTTAAATCTGTCTCGGCTTGAGAGTCGGAGGCATCAAATAAATGCTACGTTGTTGCTTCTGGAAGCGTTCTGTAATGGAAAAGTCTAGAAAAAAAGCCGTCTATAATTGAATAATTGAAATGTCAAGGCAGTATTCTTATTTCCTCCTCTAAATAAACAAGATGATTATTTGTAGCTATATATAAGGGTAATAACATCATATTAATGTTCCAATATTACACATTACTGAAATTGGAAAGACGCAGAAAATAGCCAGAACGAGAATCAGCTAGAATCATATTACAATTAATAGCACCGTAAAATTGACAGTCTTTCCGAGCAAAATCATTGTAATTGCTTAATCAGCGCTCCATTCATTCATTCCAAACGCTCATTCAAATAATTCAAAAACGCTCCAACTCACTAAAATAGATAAGATCAAAAGCTTTATTCAGAACAAAAATTGATAGAAAAACTACACGATTTCTCTTACTTAATTGAAGTTTGTAAGCGTATGATGGGTTTGAGAAGATAAAATGCTACCCATTTGACCTGTTTGCACATTTTATTAAAGGGAGATAATAACTAACGCTAATTTTGATCCTCTTGAACAAAACAAGCATTATGGATTGCATTCAATTAATTTCATTCATACTTCACTCATCGCTATCATTCAATTTCATTCTAAAATTATTCAAATATTACTAACAATGGCAATTTAACGCCTGTCTTAACAGACACTTTTGTAACAAATGAAGTACTGGCGAACATATATTACAGTTGATATTGCTTCAGCGACCACGTGTATTAAGCGACCAATTTGATTAAGCGACCACCATAAAAAGTCCATTTCCTTAAGCAAAATCTCTGAAAAAGGGGACATCCTTCACGTAAAACTGGTTATTATTGAATCATATGTGGTTAGAGCCCACCAGAATAGTCTCATTTAGACGATTCTGCTGGGTTCGAACATCATAGGATTCAGCATGACTTGACAAACTGTAAATGCTATCAAATTGAACTGTCACATTTATCATGATATTTTGTATTTAGCGACCATTCTCATAAACGACCGCCTTTTGGTGGTCCCCTTATTGGTCGCTTAACACGAGTTTTACTGTATATTTTTTTAACACCGAATGACACGACTAGTAAAATGTTTTGTCCAAGTTACAGTTAACAGCATCGTGAAATTGAGAATTTGAATAATTTTGGAATGGATTTGAATGAGTGTGATGAGTGAGTTTTGAGTGAAATTAAAGGAAGGTAATCCAATATCGCTTATTTTCGTTCAGGATGAACAATATAAGCTATATTTATTTCCACGCTTTAATAGAAGATCTATACGAGTTCTATGAATAGCTTCAAATTACTTCAAGAACCAACCAGACGCTTACAATTTCCATAATGTCAGTGAAATCGCGATTTTTTTTTATTTTGAATGTAGCTGTTTATTTCATTTATTTAGTCATTTTTGAGCGTTTTATATCGATTTGAGTGAGTGTTTTGAATGAATGAATGAATGAATGAATGAATGAATGGAATGCTGAGTGAGCGATTTAGAATGGTTTTGAATGAGACGAATGTTAATTTCTGGATGAAGCTTACTAAACATGTTCAATAATTTATTCTTAAATTCGTTTGTCATCGATGTTCACATGAAAAAACTCATTTCATGGTGGAATTAGCGCAAATTATCAGCACTGGTTACGTATGTATCAAGTAATTACACACCTATGCCACACTCTACTTTGCTGAGTATTGAAGAAGAAACCAGAAGCAATCTATTGTTTCTGAACATTGTCAACAGATTCGACATAAGTCGATGTATTTCAAAGGTTATTGTTTTCATGCGTAATCGTATTTTTTCAAAATGCATGAAGATTGTTTTTTTTATATCTTCCGTTCAGCTGAAGTACACCTATATGTACATATCTTATTACAGTTATTTACATCGTGAAATTGACATTCACCCAATCAAAACCATTCTAAATCGCTCACACAGAGCTTCATGCATTTATTTCAAACACTCACTCAAACCATTCAAAAACGATCAAACCTATTGAAAAATATACAATCAACAGCGTAATTCAAAATAAATTTTGATAGAGAAAAATCGCGATTTCACTGACATAATTAAAATTGTTAGCGTCTCATAGGTTCTTGAAGAAATGGGAAACTATGTATAGACTTGAATGCGTTTTTTATTAAAAGGGGGTAATCAATATCGCTAATTTTGTTCATCCTAAACAAAATTTGCGATATAGGATTCCCTCCCATTAAATTCACTCAAAACTCGCTCCTCACACTAATTTAATTTCATTCCTATATCATTCCAAAATCATTCACCTCTGGAAACGATTTGGGAATAATTAGATTTTAGTTGTGTCAATTAATCTTCGTGCATTTTGATTGGTTTAAAAAATGTAATTACTCAATAAAGACATTTTTTCAGTTCGCACCAGTTTTGAAAGATTCCGAGGAAAGTAGTTCCTTAAGAAATCTGTTTCATTATGGAGAAAGTATTATAATTTTGCTTCATGATATCAAACTATAATATATGAAGGGATTATTTGTTGATTTCACGGAGGTATAAAACAAATACACCTAATCACATTTCGCGAATTAATACACTGGGATTAGGTTTTTAGTTATATAATTCAATGAAATTTACAAATGATCTCTTCATCTTAGAAATGAAATGAAGATTAAATGAGCGTGACATTTCCAACAATCTAAAATGTTCGTTAGGTGCAAACATTGAGAGGCCCAGATAGAAACATATAGTAAATATAATGTTACCAAATGGTCTACAGGTACCTTGAGACATTATGTATCTACTAAGAGCATCGTCAAGACTCTGGTTAGACTGTGCGTACGCACAGACTGGTCAGAGTCTTTGCCTTTAGCATATTTGAAATTGTTGGAAACTTCACGCACAGGCTCAAATAATTGTGATGCGCAAGTAGCAAATGTCATAAAAGGGCAGTGATAGTATATTACTAACTTATTTTGGGATAAACGAAGGGCTTGTTAACATTATCTCCCTTTAGTAAAAACTGCGCATTGTTCCATTCTTTAAAAAGGGGAAGGGGGCTGAGCAAACTGGGTTGGTTTAATTGATGCGTGTGTCACTTTCAGGATGTTATAACTGCGTGTTTGTCCGAAGACAAGGCGTTTGCTAACCCCATTTATCTTATAACTATTCAAATATCCGTGTGAAAACATCCCGTATAATATTTTTCATGATATCACATAGTTATTTTTAGAACAATGATATGATGCGGTTATTTTTTGAAACTTGCATTATTGTTAGAAACGTCGACGAAAACAAGGCAAATAGAGGTTATAAGATAAATATAATACATACTTAGTGTATTGTATGAAAAAAATATCTGACTCGGTTGTGAGAATTGATATTTGTCAGAGCCTCGACAATGATCAATTCTCCCAACCTTGTTAAATATTTTATTTTGAACAAAACACTAAGTATATATTATAGATAAATACAGTTAATCATATCGTGAAATTGACACTCATCCAGATCAAAACCATTCTAAATCACTAGCTCAGCACCACAAGCATTCATTTCAATCCCTCTATCCAATCAATCAAAAGGCTTCAAAAATGTTCAAAAGGCTTCGAAATCGTTTTGATGAATCAAATCGATCAAATAATTGCACGATTTATTACCTGATTTTAATTTTTACGCGTCTGATTTGTCCGCAGAAAAAAACTCAACATCAGGAAAAAGTACGTAGGTTGTTAGAGGGTGGTAATTGGACGAAATAATCGATTGCGTTTTTTTATCCACCTTGAAAATAATTCAAACATCGCTCATCGCACTCAATCAATTTCCTTCCAAAATCATTTACCTTGTCATTTACATGATGTTCTCAACTGTAAGTGAATGTTGCTGTAATATAACTAAGCGATTGCTGAAAGTAACATGTGAATAAAAGGCTTTATTTCATTCAAATAATTCGAAAATGTCCTAAAAGATGAAAAAAGTACAGTTTTTAACACCGTGAAATTGACAAAGTGAATGATTTGGCATGGTTTTGAATATGAATGAATTTCAGGAGCGAGTATAGATTGAATTGAAAGAGAGGTAACACAATATAGCTTATTTCGTTCACGATGAGCGCGATTAGAGATATTTTTGCATCCTTTTTAAAAGATATACATAAACGTTCTAAAATATATATTTACATGTATATATATTCGCGAACCTATCAGTCGCTTCCAAATTCATTTAAGTCCGTAATATAACATATTCTTCGGAGCCATTTTGATATAGCTCTTTAACCTTTTGGTAATAATGGAACTTTTTTCATAATATTTTGAATGAGTGTTTGGAATAAAAATTGGAACACAGAGTGAATGATAAAAAAATGTTTGATTGAGGTAAAATGCCACTTTCACGATCTTACTAACTATACATATGCAAAACATCTTGCAATTGTTTGTTACGAACAGCATTTACCTTCAGAAAGTTCATCTTTTGATTTGAAATCGTCTATTTCTTTTACGCATAATAGGCATTAGTAGACAGCACAGTTTATTAATAAATAGTTTTAATCAATGCAAAATTGCACAACCCAATACTTAACATTGTATTCAAACACAATGACAACCATACAAGTGAAATAAGGGAAAATAATTCGGGATAAAAAGGGTCGACGCATTTCTCCAAAAGTAAGATGTTTTGCGCCATATTTGACGCCGATCTGATTTCATATAGAAGATAAACCATCTTTTCATTTCACACTTCCAATTCCGGGATTCCTATACAAGGATTCTTGTCTCCAAGGAAAGAAATTTTAACATCCCATACAATTTCAAGATACAGCAGTGTAAACAATTTCGTAATGGAAAATGGGGATTTGTAAAGTCCATTATACAGTTAACAAAATCGTGAAATTGACAAGATGGATTATTTTGGAATTATATTGAATGAGTGTGTGGAGCAAGTTTTGAATAAAACTTAAGGGATGAAATATATATTGCTAATTTCGTCCAAATTTGACAAAATTAGCGATGATTTATTACCTCCCTTTAATAAAGCCTTTTCCTGTTTGCGTACCTTTCGAGCTAAACAGACGCTTTGGATTCAACTTATGATTATAAAAATGTGCAATCATTTGATCGATTTGATGGAAATGTTGATCGTTTTGAACATTTTCGAAGCGTTTTTGAACACTTTCGGGGCGGATTTGAGCGATTAGATTGAGTGTTAGGAACGAATGAATGGATCGCTGAGAGAGTGATTTTGAACGCTTCTGATCTGAATGTTTGTCAATTTCACGATGTAATAAATGTTAATAGACCGAAACATTTACATGTGCTATGGACCCGTTACGTGAATGCTTTCTTAATATGCTTATTTGACTGTCGACGAAAACGACTTTGCCCCTTGTCATTGTTTGTGGATTATACAGTTTAACAGCATCGTGAGATTGATATTTATCTCGTTCAAATCCCTTCCAAAATACTCGCACAGCGTTCCATTCATTCATTCCAAACACTCACTCAAATCCACCAAAAACGTCCCAGAATGACTCAGAAAATAAATCATCTACATTAAAAAAAAACAAAGCGCTACATCGCCGAAGGCCTGTAGGAGGCAAGGAGACATCTGAAGGCATGTACTCAATTTTTGTAATCTTTTTAACAAGGCTTCTTAGGCAAGGGAAACCAAGGGTCCCATTTACCTAAAGAGTTCGTAAGTCACATTCCGAACTCACTTCAAAGGAAAAATGTCGAACGGTTTGCTCACTATATAGCGCTGAGTCCGCCAAAAACAACTAATTCCCAAAGTATAGATTACTACGGCCGATACCGCTTTGCAGACAGGCGCAACTCACGTTTTCTCCCTTTTCCACAATATGATCCACCCTATAATCATACCCCATTTTTTCTTTAATTTCTACCATATAATTTCAAATAAGCAATTCCTCCATTTGAAAAAAAAAACAACTTATGAGATGGTTTTTAAATAACAAAATAAACTGTTTTACATATACATGTATTTTATTGTGTATGTATGAAAAGTTAAAATAGGAATCAAATTAAAATAGATAACTTAGTATTATCTATTAGCAATATGTCGTGTTTCACATCCCCCGCTATTAAGACACTTTCAAGAAGTAACACGTGTGATCTTGATGGAGAGGTTTTACGGTTTGTGGCTGGTATCGCGAAAAGGGACCATCTAGGCAGAGCACGAAATGTCGACATTACTCCGTGGCTGACTAGGGTTGAAACCTTTGGCCCTTTGCTCAATTTTAGCTTGACGGTTTTCAGAGAAAACACAAGGTATTGCTATAGCCTTGGCGGCATCGTCGTCGTTATTGTTGTCATGCGAAAACTTAGCATTTTTTTTCTCTGGTTTTACTGAAGACGTTCACTTGAAACTTGGCACACGTGTTTACTATCTATCAAGGGGGATAACATTAGACGCATTTTGTGCAAATTATAGTCTTTTTTACTTAGATTTTTAGCCACCAACGAGTATGCTCATGCACTATCCAGCAATCCACAGCCGAGCGTAGGCACCCGTTGGCTGGTCTTGTCTGGCTTTAGACTGATCGTCTTATCATCCTGCGAAAAAATTATGAAATGCGACCTCTGGCTGATCTGTTCTTATACCAAGCTTTTTTTTAAAAAAATCATTATTGTGATGGGAGACCACTCTCACCACTGTCCCGCATAGCCTTGTTGGTTAAAATACAATGTCTGACACCTGAGTCAGGAAAGCTAAGTGGTTAGCGCATTGGACTTGTAATATTGTTGTCCGCGTGGGTTCGACACCGGGTACGTCGGATATTAATCATCTATGGTTCAGTTGAGGACAGTTCGTACGTACAGCTCGTCCGGGATTTGCTATTGAGCCATTTATGTCGGCATTGTACCGACTTGGTTAGTTCATAAAGCACATTATTGCCTAGATAGGCTTATCGTCATAAATATATGATGACTCTTAAGGGGAATGTGTTATGAGAGACCACTCTCACTACTGTCCTGCATAGCTTCGTTGGTTTAAATGCGATGTCTGACACCATCTTCGCTAGCCAAGAGTGATGCCCACTACGTGTTCTATTCAATAGAACACGTAGTGGGCACCACCCTTGGCTAGCGAAGATGGTCTGACATCTGGCTTAGTTGTTACTGTATTGGACTTGTATACAAATCATTTGAATACTGTTGTCCGTGTGGTTTCGACACCGGCTCACGTCGGATATTTTTCAGCTATGCTTAGGTTCAGGACAGTTCGAACGTCACATTATTTAGTTCCAAAATGCGCCCTTTTTGAATGACGGGTGACATTATTCAAAAAATGATAGGAGCCATCATAGAGAAACAAAAAGGTACATTTCAAAAACAACTATGCTGCGTCATTCTAGAGTAATAAAACATCTAAATGCAAAAAAGTTTCGGCACAAGTCAGTTTGTTCAATCTGCACAGTCAGATTTAAATCGACGCAGATAGTACTTTTCCAAATGCCTAGAAATTCTATCGTTTAAGCATCCGAAAAGACGTTTAATTCATTAATCGAAATTATCATTACACGTATCTCTTTAAAACGCCTCGATTAGGTCATCATCGCTTTATACGATATATCCTTGATTTATTTAAAGACAAATTTTCTGGAATTCGGTTCGTTTTGCAAATTACGAGCGAGTATTTTAGAGGAAAGGCACGATTACAGAAAATGTCAATTACATGAGAGATTGGTGAAAAGTGTACCCGAAACATACTCATAGTGTCCTTTGCAAATAAAAAGAATACTCCTGTCATATTCTACGGTTCGAGAACCTTCTTTTAAAATCATACAAGGGTAGATTATTTCCGAGGAAATGACGCACTTCCATGCTAATTCTCAAGATGTTTCGTAAATCATGGAACGAATTAAACATACGCTATCTATTACCATATTTCCAGAAAACATTATCAGGGAAACTTGTTCTGAACTCATTTCCATATATACGAGCTTTCAGTGTCTTTAAAAACATTGCCTTAACAGCTTTATATGTCAATACTGTCCAATTTTAGGTCCCGATTCTGATAAAAATGTCGTAGAGAAAAGACTATCTACACTTAAGAGCATCGTAAAATTAACATGCTAAATGAAATTGGAATGAATTTTGGATGAAATTGAATGGGCGCGATGGGGGATATTTTAATGAAGTTGAAGGAATGTAATCCAATATCGCTAATTTTGTACAGGATGAACAAAATTAGCAATATTTATTACCTCTTTTTTATAGAATATGCATACAAGTTCTATAAATACCTTCCTATTTTTTTCAAAAACCAATCAGGTCTTTTACCATCTTTTAGGCTTAGATAAAAATAGTCAATTCACAAAGTACAGAAGGATTTGTATCGTTGTGTACAAACCCAAACTTCGCATTGAATAAATTGAATAGGTTTACCAGTTCAGATTATATGAAAAAAAATCAAACACTTACATACAGATAAAAATAAAAATACTCTCGAAATACGCAACGCTTTCATACTCGTTCAAGAATAGAGAAAGACATAGAACGGTCTGATTACAAAGACATTACTATAAATCGATATTTCTTGTCTAAGTCTATTCATACAGATGACATCTTTCTCCGGTCATCACTTTCATATCATGTAGGAAACTGGCCTTGTAGTTTTAGTTTATCCGCCAGATGCTTGACCATTTTCTTTGCCCCCTTTTTAATTTATGGTTGCGATTGGTTGTCACTGAAAGATGCTTATAAAAAGCTAGTACTGTTTTCCCTTTTTAAAATTATCGAGTGCAAGTGTCAGAATCGAAAACTGGTATGCCTTCGATAAAAATAGGGGAACCTCGAGGAATATCTGAACACATTTAAATAATTTCTTTTTATTTTATCTCTATATTTACAAAAGATATAGTACTCCGTTAGCAAATTCTTAGTATTATAACATGCATAATCATATTTCAATAAAACTTTAAATAATGCCCTCCCGACTAAAGAGCATATGAAGTGTAAGCATCGCAGTGTGTAAAATTGGCTCAGTGGTTAGCGCATTGGACTTGTTAACCGAAATTTGAATATTATTGTCAGTGTGGGTTCGATGCCGGCTCACGACGGATATTTTTCAGCTATGCTTCGGTTGAGGACAGTTCGTTTATAACATGGGGGTTCGTCCTGGTCATTGAGCCATTTTGACGCCATTGTACCGACTTGGTTAGATCAGAAAGCACGTTACTGCCTAGATAGGCCTATCGTCATAAATATATGATGATTCTTTAGGGGGAGTCTGTTATGGGAGACCACTCACACCACAGTCCTGCATAGCTTTGTTGTTTTAAATACAATGTCTGACACCTGCGTCAGGGAAGATCTTCTTTGGCTCAGTGGTTAGCGCATTGAACTTGTAAACCAAACACCTTGAATATTGTTGTATGCGTTGGTCCCACACCGGCTCACATCGGGTATTTTTTAGTATTTTCGCAATCACAACCCAAAAGTAGTTTTATGTCTCAGCTTAAGTCAGGGAGCTCTTAAAATGCTCTCCGAGTTGGGACACTTCCTACTTGTTATTACTTTAAAAAAAGGTCATATCATTGTTGAATTTTGGAAACTTAAGAATAGAAATGATCTTAGCAAACCACAAAGTAATGCCTGTGCGGTTCTTAGATTTGATAAGAAATCCTTAGATTTCATTTGTTCTGATGCGCCTGATGTTCAGGGTTCGAGGTCCAGTTTTGATGATTATGTGAAGAATCATTAGAAGCCCTTTTTGTCCCAGGGATAAGTTTCACTTGATGATTCTAGCGAATCATTAACTGTTAAGATTTTGAGAATTACTGGTGCTGCTCAGACTTTGTTGTTAAAAGGAGTATTCAATTTGTCTTAGCACACTTCTGTTGGTAGGCCAGTTTTACTACAGGGTGTGGAGCTAAGTATCATTGAAGTTCCTCTTCATAGAATTTATTTAAAGTCAGATTTGCTTTTAAAGTTCATAAAGTTGGTGAGTGTTTCTATTTAAAATACGGCATCCTTATGCGAAAATGGCGACCACCTGATGCACCTTCTAATGGAGTTTGGCGAGTCGTACACCATATTGTAGTTCCAGAAGTTTACCGGAATGATAGAATAAGTCTGGCTCATGATACAACTATGGCAGGTCATTTAGGCATAAATTAAACCTGTAATAGAATTTTGAGTCATTTCTATTGGCCTAGATTGAAAAAAGATGTGTCTTGATTTTGTAAATCTTATCATTTTTGTCAAATGATAGGTAAACCAAATCAGAAAATGAACTCTGTTCAACTCAACCCTATTCCGGCTTTCTAAGGGCCTTTTAGTCGAATTTTGTTGGACTCTTTGGTCCTTACCAAAAGCTTGGTCTGGGAACCAAAATACCTTCTTTGGCTCAGTGGTTAGCGCATTGGACTTGTAAACCAATAATTTGAAAATTGTTGGCCGCGTGGGTTCGACACAGGCTCACGACGGATATTTTTCAGATATGTTTCGGTTGAGGACAGTTGGTACGTAACACTTATGTTTTATCCAGGTTCGGTGTATCTTGCTTCAATTCCTTTGTTAGAGATGTTTTGTCCATAAAGATGAATACCGTCTTTAAAATTGTTCCACAGCTCTTCTGTATTAATACCTTTCTGGAGTTTATCCATTAATTTGTCTTTTAGGTAATATAAATCTAGATTTAATTTTTCCAGTCCGCTCTCAGACTAGTTGACAAACGTTGGATTTTTAACAAAGACGAAATCTAAAGGTGGTTTTCTCTTGTATGTGTTGTGTGTACCTGGTTGAAGATAGAGCTTGAGATTAAATCTTCAAGTTCCTGTTGTATTTTTCTGTTCTGCCCTGTTGGTGTCTTTTTTGAACAGTTTTATTTGGGCAGTTAAAGTCCCATGTGAGTATGATGTTGATGTTATTTGTTTGGTCTATCATTTCAAAGGATTTCTTGAGTTCGTTTATGCTCCTACGAGTAGGTCTTTATTGTTATTCATTTTTTAACCCATTATTTTTCTCCTTCTGTTATGAGTTATGTTTATTCTACTGAGTTTATACCAATATGAATACACCTTCACACAGGGTGTCTCTGTCATTCCTGTAAATCGTAGTTTGGTAGAAATATTTCGCTTGTTTTGATTGCATCTTTTCTTGGATTTTGTCCCGGTTTTACTCCTTTTAGCCAAGATTCTGTACAAAAAAACGATATCTGGTTTTAGGTAATGTAGGGATGTTGTAAGCTCTTCTTTTTGTCTCTGACTCTTCTGCAGTTAACTATTAAGATTCTGAGGTTTTTATTTGCTGATGCTTCATGTGGATTTTTAGAAGAAATATTCATGTGCGTCCATTGTAATTGAAGTACTTTCTTTTCTGATGATGTGTTTGATTTAGGACTACTGGCTTTTAGAGGGCTAAATTGTAAGTTGATGGCTTCTAGTGTGTTTTCTAGTCCTGAAAGTGGCTCTTATATGTTGGCACTTTCTATTTCATAGCTTATAAAGGTGAAAGTGTTGACATTGATACTGTCACATTTGCAGCATAGCAATTGGATGTTTGTTTTTCTAGTAATCATTGCCATGTGTGAAGAACTCTATGCATGATTTGTGGTGCCAGATATCACATGATGTAACAATGGCGTTTGTCAAAATTTTAGGAAGCTGGCGCGTCTTTTACCTACTATTAAACTTTTCTTTAAACCTGAATTTATACATCCTTGATCTAAAGATACATTGTTTTTGACAAATAAAAACTCTGAAAGACATTGATTTATGTATGTTTTAAATGACAACCTATTCCACTAAATTATTAGAGAAATAAAGTTGTTTCCCTCCGAAAAATAGGATAGAGTAATGTTTAATTCTTGTTTGTCATTTTCTCTGGAAACTCTTAAATCGACAAAAATGTTGGATTTTTTGAATTTATACAAATGTATGCGTGTATGTCAACCTTACATGCAACCATTTCCAAAAACATAGTTTTTATTTCGATTCATAGTTTGATAACGATCACACAAACACTAACTTTTTTTTTCTTTTTGTTATGGCGATATTCGAAAACCGGATGAGCGGACGTCCTTAATGTCTAATGGATGTTCACCGAACCGTAGGAACAAAACTCACAGCCCGAGGATTGAGAGACCAAGAAGTTAGCAACTTGGCGAACCAGTCTTATATTGACGATTGCTTTATAATAAATATAAAGCATAACAGTTTGCCACCAAAACGGTAAATGGCTAGACAATTTAAGGACTGGCGCAATTCTTTATTATTTTATCGAGCATAAAGAAAATAGATAGAAATTTTAATATTATATATCAGACATTATACGATCAACGTGTCTAGATTCTCAAGGAAACCAGATAATTAATGGTTCTATTTGGAATAAATGCTCATTTATAAAGATGTTATTTTTGTCCAATAGTATATGTTAAACACTTTCTTGAATAAAAACTCATTTATAAAGATGTTACATTTGTCTAAGAGTTAAAGTATCACAAGTAACTGGAATAAAGACAATTTATTTAAAGAGCTCTTGACACTATTTTGACGCCAATTGACGTCCTCTGAAATACAGTTAATACCACCGTGAAATTGACTGCCATTCCGACCAAAACCATTTTAAGTCGCTCACTCAGCGCTTCACTCATTCATTTCAAACACTCACTAAGCGATAACGGATAACCTAACTTGAATTTCACTCAAAACTCCCTCCTCCCGATTATTCAATTTCATTTGAAAATCATCCAAAATCATTCACCTTGTACATTTCACGATTTTTTAACTATACCCCCCTCGTCATGTTCACATGGATCATACTAAAAAGCTATTGGGCTTGAGTATTTCAATAAAGAAATTTATTAAACTGGTTTTAATTGGGAACGCTGAGGGTTATTTTTTGTATTCATAGGGGGATGTGCCGACATGTTAAAGAATGATGCATTCCTGATTGGTATTTTACGGGATCTATAATTACGTGTTTTGTTGTTGTTGTTTTCGTTGTTGTTGTTGTTGTTGTTGTTTTCTTTTTTCCATTGTTTGTTCAAAAAACGAACTACAATATGTTTATTTTCAAATACGTATGCTCTTTCTTTCATAAGAAACATAATCTGTTATTATGTGAGCACATTTACAGTTGCCTTGTCACTATGGCTACTAATCCTTTTTCAAAATCTATCCTTAGCCTGTCTACATGTGATTTATCTACATGTATTTTCCGAAAACTTGAAACTACGACTTGATCAATTTACAATTTGACCATTAGATGCTTTTATCAATACACCCTAATGAACATTTCAACGTGTACGTGAAGTTTTTTTTTATTTCTTTCTATTTATTCATATTTCATATATTTAATTTTACTCTGAAATAAATGTAGCACTAGAAAGCCTTGCCTGAATTCTGGCAAAGACTTTGAATAAAGAATGCCCATTATATTTTACACGTAGCTTTGTAGCTGTCGACACAACTGTTATTTTCAAATTTCCACGTCAAAAGAACGGCCGTGTATACGTCTGTATTCCAAAACATCAAAATATGGCTGGTGCAATGCTTGTATTTGGCGGGTAGATGTTGATAAATTTCGTCGATAAAGTGATTTGTGATTTTGTGATATATATATGGATTGACAATATCTTTTACAACAACTATTGTTTGGGTTGTAAAAGAAAATAGATATCTTAACTCCTGGAGCAACAATAACCGTTTCAATCATTCAGAATCGCTGAATTACAGTATTTACAACACTTTCATTACAAATTGATCTCAAATGAGTAAATGAACTGACTGTTATTAAATCCAGATATCCTTTCCGTAAAATAAGATGTCCTGTTTCACCCAGCGGTTGAAACAACCGGCTGACTGTCATAGGAGACAAACTGAAGCTAGTGGATTCGAATCTTGGCCACGCCAATTGTTGGGTGGATTTTTTCTTTTGAAAGACACTTCAGAGCGTCGGCATAGTATTGGCAAATCCTAGGAATACAAGAATTATATGTATATTAAAAAAACGTCGGTTTTTGTTGTTGTTGTTGTTGTTGTTGTGTTTTGCTTTAGCAAAAAGCTGTATAAATGTGGTTGCTAAAAACTGTATAAATTTCTGTTGAGATAAGGAATAACATCAAACTCAACGAAGAATATGTCGAAAATAAAATATGATTATTTCTTATTAAAATTAGTTAAAGAGGCTAATTTATACTGTCCCCCTTTAATACAGTAACAGACACCTCTCACCGTTTCACGATAATGCACGTCTGTGGTATTACATTGGAGCCTAAGCAAACTAAAAGTTCATTAAATGTTAGTATTTATCGCTGATAAAGTTTTTTTTAATTCACTAATCACATAGCTAAACGTTCTTCCGTCGATAAAGCAAACACATTGTGAAGTTTCCATTAAGAGGCACATTTAACTACCGTCATGAAATAAAGAACCTGACAGTGTTATAACCTAAGCCTTTATTGGCTTTGACTTAACTATACCAACGGTATTTTTTCAACATCTCCACCACTTTTATATCCTATTATTTCCCATCTTTACACACAGACGAGCTTCATGTACTTAGAACACTTAATATTACTTCTGTAAAACTTATGTTTTGCGAATATGTTACATGTATGTACACTTTTGTTTTGAACTGATCAAATTCTTAAATAATTACGGTGGTCTGATTGAATCCGACCATTTGTCTCTCACCAATGGGTTGATAATCGTAAACCTATGTGAGATAGTAGCTGGAGGCTAGGAAAGGATGTGATGGTTGTACTAGTGAGAGAAATACCAGGAATCCATTGTTAGGTGCTCCAGCCGCCGCGATATAACTGAAGAAATGCTGAATGCGGCTTAAGTCTCAATTCAATCAATCTGATTGATACTGGACAGAAAGAAACAATGTTTGTAACCCTACATTCCTTTGTCCAGACTATAACAAAATTATTTCAACCCTTGTCAGAAACTTTAAAAATTTAGAAATTTGTTTGCCTCTAAATTGGGTGAATATGGTATAGCTAAACAAATTCTTTATTATTGACCAACACCTCGTAGTTACTACTGCTCGAATGAATTGGCGTAATGACGTTTAACTCACCATCTGACAAATTGCTCTTTTATGAGCGTATACTAAAATTTTATAATGTAAACTTGGTTTCAAAAATAAATCTAAAAAGTTCATCTTAAACAGGAAAGTCATTTGTATTTTCCGTTTTTATGGAAGCCGTAAATCACCATTTCCGGGTAAAGATAACACAAACATTGATAAAGCTGATCGTTGGATGTGTTTCAGACATAATTGATTCCTGATTGTTTGGGATTCCCATGGTATTGACGGTGTCACAAACATCCGCTTACAGTCTTTTACGTTAGAGCGTATACTTTTAGATTCTAAATCAACTTTGAATAAAGCAAAAAAGATGAAAGATTAGGTTTTTACGAGCAGAATTAAACAACGAATGTCAAATTGCTTTTAATTATTGGTCTTGTGAACAACCACACTAGTGCTAGTAAATTACAGTTAAAACACATTGAAATTGACTGTCTTTCCAATCAAACCATTCTTATTCGCTCACTCAGCGCTCTATTCATTCATTCCAACCAATCGCTCAAACCATTCAAAAACGCACCAAAATAAAATCAACAGCTTCATTCAAAATGAATAGAAATAGAAAAAGACGCGATTTCACTGATTTAATTGATATTGTAAGCGTCTGATTGGTTCTTGGAGAAAAATGAAGCCATTTATAAAACTTATATACTTACTTTGATAAAGGGAGGTAATTAATATCGCTAATTTTGTCCAAGATGAACAAACTAGCGATATCTGATTACCTCCCTTGAATTTCATTCAAAACACGCTCCGTACACTCATTCAATGTCATTCCAAATTCATTACAAAATCTTTCATCTTGTTAATTTCGCGATGTTCTTAACTGTAGTAATAATGGAACCTCATTGAATTTCGACAACTTCGATTATCATTCGTGCCCTGGTAAAAGGATGGGATGAAAACACATATTTCCAACGCATAAAGGGCCAGTGTGACGTTGCCTTTTGACGTTTGAAACTGCTGAAACCGCTGTATTCGGGTTTATTGGTGTTTTCTTAAGGAATCATTTTTTGTTTTTATTGGAATATGTGTTCTTATATTTTTCCGTCAAACATCTAACTGTTGATGGACTTTATATTTCAGTCCATTTCCAGACAAAATTGATCCTGCAACATTTCCAACAATTTCATGTGTTCGTGATGGAGAGAAATTGTGTAGCCGAGACAACCACACAATCCAATTACTATAATATTAATTGACCACCTGAAGAGGAGAACATACCTTATATTCTACACTACGAATTGCGAAGACTTTGGTCAGACTGTGCGGATGCCCAGCCTGGTCAAAGTCTTTGAATTGCGCACATATCAAATTGTTGGAATTGTCACACACACGTTCATTTGATATTGGTCCTACTGAAGATGTTTCAACTACATGTAACAACATAGTCAGATTAAAAGGGTGGGAGTTTAAAAAAAAACTACTACAGCGCTGCTACAGTTAAAACTGTCTACTTGTGCTACTTTTTGTAAGCATTTCGGTGTTGTGTGCTTAAGGCTAATAAATCGAGCTTACGAGAATAGTAGTACTCCTTTTTGATAAAAATCGCAGCATTTAGACAATAAATTGCGGTACAGTTTTTCATATCATAAAATTTACATTCATCTCGGCCAAACTCATTCGAATTCACTCACTTAGCGCTCCAATCGTTCAATCCAAACACTCACTCCAATCACTCATTACTCCTCCGAATTTATCAAAAACGCTATGAAATCGCTCAAAGGGGTTTACATTTCAGTCAAATTAATAAAATAATTGTACAATTTATTGGCATGTTTTGATTGTTAAGCGTGTGATATGAACACGAAATCATAAAAAAGATGTAGATTTAGTTATAGTTAGGTAAAAATTATCGCTTATTTTCAATTGTCCATAATGTTTTACCTCCCTTGAAAATAATTCAAAACTTGCCAAAATATACAATAAGCCATCAGCATGTTGTAAAGTTCTGAAACTTAAATTTAACCTGTTTGTACGATATTCAGATCATTCCTCAACTACATTTTGGTTTACCATTTGACAACCTCATTATCATACATGGGTAAAGTATGTATATTTTCATCTAATAGGTTCCATTATTTATGTGACAAAGCGAATAAAAGGACAAATTATACAAAATTATAAATGCCTATTTGAATATTGCTAGATTGATTCACAGTTTAAGTCTATGTAATCAAATACGAATATAATTGCGTCTGGTCGATATCAAAAAAAGGCTTGACTGATTTGACCCTCTTTTCACAAGGCTCTTATAGAGAGTCTGGGACAAAAAGACCTTAAATATTAATATATCTATAGGTACTTACATTAGTTTTGTATTCGGCTGACAAACATTAATTTGTATCGAACTTGTAAGACATTTTGAGATTCGGTTTCAAGTCTCTTAGGCGCTATATATCAAAACATTTACTATTTTAAATTACATTAAACATGTTTAATTCTGTTGTTCAAATGTGGTTTTCTACTGCTGTTAAATGTACCTTATACAGGTTTTCAGTCATATGAAGACTGGAACACCTAACCATTGATCCTTTGTATTTCCTTCACCAGTACTACAGTTTACAACATCGTGAAATTGACACTGATCTCGATCAAAATCATTCTAATTCACTCGCTCAGCGCTACATTCATTTCTTCCAAACACTCTCTCAAAACATTCAAAAACGCTCCAAACTGATTGAAAAGATACATTCAACAAGGACATGCCAAATAAATGAAGCTGGAAGCAAATTGCATTTTGACTGACATGATTGAAATTGTAAACGCCTGATAGATTGCTTGGAGAAAAGGGAAGCTATTATTAGAACTTTTAAGAATATTTTATTAAAGGGAGGAAATAAATATCGCTAATTTTGTTCATCCTGAACAAATTTAGCGATATTGGATTGCCTCCCTTTAATTTCACTTAAAGCTCACTCCACACACTCATTCAGTTTCATTTCAAAATCATTCATATTGTCTCTTTCACGATGTTTTTAACTGTAAAACGGTTGGAACAACTAACCATTGGTCCTTGGTTTTTCGTACACCACCGCTTCACCCATTCCGCCCAATATCATATAGATGTTGGTTCAATATTTCTCCGAATTATATGAATCCTTTGCATACTAACATGTACAAATAATTACATCGTGAAGTTGACTTCCATCTCGATCAAAACCTTTCAAAAGCACTCGCTCAGTGCACCAAACATTCATTCCAAACACTCACTCCAATCACTCAAAACACTCCAAAATTAATCAAAAACGCTTTAAATTGTTCAACATGATTAACATTTCATCTAATCGATCAAGTAATTGCTAGATATTGGTTTGTTTTAATTTCTAAGCGTCTGATTAGTCCGCGAAAACCCAATAAAATGTACCTAGATTTTTAAGAGGTTAAACAATAGTCTAAATAATCGATTATGTTCTATCTCCCTAGAAAACAATTCAAAAGTCGCTCATCCCATTCATTTTCATTTCAAAATAATTCTAAATCATTTAACTTGACGATTTCACATTGCAACTGCATGTAGAAAAAAGTATAATATACGAAACAAGCGGACGACTTGGGTCGATAGACGAGTTGCAATTGAGAATGTTTTTTTTTTTTCAATGTTGCCTCCAGCAAAAGCTGTAAGCGAATCACGTTGTATCCTGCGTCCACAGTTTATCGATGTTATAGGGAAGGGAGCCTCTACAGTGAGTAACATCGTGAAATTGACTGTCATTTCGATCAAAACCATGCTAAATCGCTCACCCAGCGCTCTATTCATTCATTCCAAACACTCACTGAAACCATTCAATAACGATCAAAACTTACTGAAAATGATTCAAAATAAAAATCGCTAGAAATAATTGCGATGATATCATTGACTTTATTGAAGCTTGTAAGCGTATGATGGGTTCTTAAAGACATAAAAGCTATTTATATGAACTGAATACATATTGAATTACAGGAAGGTAATAAATATCGCTAATTTTGTTCATCCTGAACACGATATGCAATATTGGATTTCCCCCCACCCCAATAAATTCATTCAAAGCTCACTTCACACACTCATTCAATTTTATTCCAAAATCATTCCAATATCTTCAATCTTGTGAATTCCACGATGTAACTAACTGTATAGTTCTCAATGAGCTTAAATGTTAGATATACATTCAGTACTAAGAAAGATGTCGTTTAAGTATGCGAGTAAATTTTCTAACAACTTCAAGTGTGTGTGATTCAGGTTCAGAGTGCTACACTCGCTCAAAACATTCGAAAACGCCCGAAAATTGTTCTGGAACACTTCAAAGTTGTTAAAACATTTAACATTTCATTCAAATCGAACAAATTATTCCTCGACTTTATTGTGGATTTTAGAGATCCTGTTTTGGACTAGAAAACACGTAAATTAGAAACAACGAAGATTTCTTTAAAGGGGGGGGGGATTTATGATCGATAATTTCGTCCAATTGAGACGAAATTATCGATAATGTATTATCTTCCATGAATTTCACTCAAAACATGCTCCAAACACTCGTTCAATTTCATTCTTTATTTATTCAAATTCAATTTGTCAACTTGACGATATTGTTAGTTGTATCTTTTAAGTGCAAAATTAAGACTTATAATTCGGTTTGATTACACAGGAGGCAGATTATATCAGTCTTAAAATTGCGCACATCTGAATTTGTTCGAAAGGTCAGAGACCTGCAAATATTTTCCCGAATTCGATACTGTAAAGCTCTTGTCCCGAAAGAACCGAATTTGATCAATCATTAAAACAAGAGGGCCGTTGGCCCTGGGTCGCTCACCTGAGAAAAAAGCTTCATTACCTAGGTATGTCCATGCAACCACAGAAAAAGAGATTTTCACTTATTCAATCAGATAACATTTGAAATAATCCTTCCCCCCTCTGCTCCTCTCCTGGTCATTATTTATTTAAGCTTTTTTCATAAAAGGTCTGTGATCAGCTAATCTATGCCAGATATACAGGCTGAGTCTGAGACTTTTAAAGTTTTCTTTAATGAGTTGATCAATCCATGTCAAATATAAAGGCTGTAGGGACTCAAAATTCTCAACAAAGCACCCCCCTCCCCCAAGATGCTCTGCACCTGGTGAATCTACAGTCATGATTTTAGCTAATTCAATTAATGTCCATAATTATGCTGATCATCCATACCAATTTTCAAGTCTGCAGGACTCCTGGTTCATTAGAAGAAGTTTAAAGATTTCAAAAATGATCCAAAGTACTACCCCCTCCCCAAGACACTCAGCACCTGGTGACCCTACAGTCATGATTTTAGCTATTTTAATTAATGTCAATATATTGATCACCCATGACAATTTTCAAGTCTGTATGGTTCCTGATCCAGGAGAAGAATAAGGTTAAAGATTTCAAATTTGATCCAAAATACTATCCCCTCCCCCCTAATGCTCCGCATCTGGTGGCCCTACATTCATGATTTTGGCTATTTTATTTTAGATCCATATGCTCATCATCCATGCCAATATTGAAGTCTGTAGGGCTCCTGGTTCATTAGAAGATGAAGGTTAAAGTTACAAAATTTTCACAAAAGTACTATCCCCTCCCCCCTGGTCCTCTGCACCTGGTGGCATTACAGTCATGATTTTAGCTTTTTTTATTAAAGTCTATGAGCTGATCCTCCATGCCAATTTTCAAGTCTGTAGGGCTTGTGGTTCAGAAGAAGAAGAAGGTTAAAGATTACAAAATTTTCACAAAAGTACTACCCTCTCCCCCCTGGTGCTCCGCACCTGGTGAATCTACAGTCATGATTTTTGCTATTTATATAAAGGTCCATATGCTGATCATCCATGCAAATATTCAAATCTGTCAGGCTCCTGGTTCAAAAGAAGAAGAAGGTTAAAGATTACAAAATTTTCACAAAAGTACTACCCCCTCCCCCCTGGTGCTCCGCACCTGGCAGCCCAAAAGATATGATTTTAGCTATTTTTATTAAGGTCTATGAGCTGATCATCCATGACAATTTTCAAGTCTGTAGGGCTCCTGGTTCCGAAGAAGAAGAGGCTTAAAGATTACAAAATTTACCCAGAGTACTACCCCCTCCCCCCTGGTGCTCCGCACCTGGTGGCCCAAAAGATATGATTTTAGCTATTTTTATTCAGGTCTATAAACTGATCATCCATGCCAAGTTTTAAGTCTGTAGGACTACTGGTTGAGAAGAAGAAGAATTTTAAAGATTTTCTTAAAATTTCACCTTTTGTTGCCATAGCAACCAGAGTTTTTCATGGATTTCAATTCTTTTAGCTATTTTTGAAGGGGACCACCTAAGCAACATTTCTGTAAAATTTGGTGTTAATTGGCCTTGTAGTTTAGGAGGAGATGTCGTTTAAAGAAATTGTTGACGGACGCCGGACGACGGACGACGACCGACGACCGAGGACCGACGGACGGACGCCGGAGGAAAGGTGATCACAATAGCTCACATGAGCACTTCGTGCTCAGGTGAGCTTAAAAGAAACATGGTACATAAACCAACCTGATAATGTATATTTAAATCCCCTTTTTGCTGTATGATTTAATCCTTCGATAAAATTATACTTAAATTTATCCTCACAAATGACAAATATCCATTCTAAAATCCACAGTTTGTCGGAAAAATCTAAAATCTATAGCGCTAGGAATCTGGTCAAGTGATAAACTAACAGCCAGACATTTTAGTGTGCACATGAAAATATTGGAAACTTAGGAGAACCTTTGTCTACCGCGACCTTAATCAAATAGAAAGTGCTGACCAAATACTTCCGAGTTCAATAACGACATTTAAGACGTTCACGTGTAATACATAATTATAATCAACGTGCTGTAAGCACTGTAATTATGTATCGTGGGTCAAAAATAACTGTTTCAGTCCGTTCAATGATGCACAATTAAAGTGACGCGGTTTAGCAATTTCTGCAGCCATTCTTTTGATTGCAGCTAATCTTATACAAATGCATTGATGAAAGTTTTCACAGAATGTTCCTAGTCAGATGCCCTTGTACATATTGTTGAGGTTTGCTGATATTCTGCTGCTTCACAAATAAAAGGGGTCTTCATAAGTGAATGTTATTTTCACGATGGTACTAACTGTACCGGGGATCTATGGTCAGGTGACCCACCCGCGCGAATTGACTGATTTTTTTTAAAGCGGATTTAATTCCAATATAAAGAAACATGCAAGAATGTTACTAGAGAATGGGTACCAGAGAATGTTAACACAAATTAAGACGTAGACTTCGAGGAGAAATGAAGAAAAAATCTCGATTTGCATTCCTGCATTCAAATAGGTTATTTTCTCTCATTGTTTATTCATTGATGTTGATCTTACTCTTTGCATGAACTAGAAGGGACCTTGTTTGTAATTATGTAAATCAAATTCATGTTTTACTTGTAACGACACATGAATCACATGATTACATTAACATACAAAACTTAGTCTAGAAAAAAAGAAAATAATAACTCAGTATTTTCTATTCAACTGAACACTGAAAACCTCAAAACTAGAGAAATTTCTCTTTACATGACGACCGTTAAATTTGTCAATACCGCTTCACATTTACTTGGATTGGATAGAACAAACACAAACATATATCAAATTTTGAATCGACGCATGGAATAGACTTGTCCATAAGTGTTCAAGACGTCGCTTCAAACAGAAGTATACTAAGCAAAAAAAGAAACTTTACATGGCTTACTGAGGGCTGCAGTATCGCTATGAAACCATAAAGAATACAGATGTTACTATTACACGAAACTTGAAATCATTATCCGTCGGTTTATGGAAGGGTCAGTACCGGATGTTTGTAAAATGAGGTTTTTATTGGTGGTCAAAGGACAAAGGGGTCGATTTAAAAATTCACAGAAAAGAAATCAAGATTGTCGGTGATGCTTTGAGTAAAGGTCCTTGCTGTTTTCGTGATTAGAGTCGTTCCAATATCATGATAGACCAACGTCTTTGCTAAATACATATACTTGTCTTGCAGTTATCCTTCCTTTGATGAAATGAATTGATAAAAACAGGGCCTCTAAATGACGTCGAAAGTGGCCTTTCTCATCTTTCCGACACTTCATGTGGTTGTAACTGATTTTTTTGTTAATTAATATGGGTTTAAAGGTCACTTTCGATAGTTTTACATTTAAAATTCGAGCGCTGGTGTACCTATCCATAGTGTCTTGTCGTGTCTTACAGTACAGCTAGAGCTTTCATCTGAGGCACCAGTCGCCATTCTTTCCTAGGCGTATCACCTGCCAATTGTTTGGGAGAGAAATGACACTTATCACAATGCTTTTTGTCAAATACACATGTATGGGATGAAAGACCACCGAGCCAAAGGTCGAACCCACGACCCGATGAATGTAAACCAGACGCGTAACCGATTGTCCTAACCGGGCGCGGCAGTTCTAAACCGAGATGTAAAAATGTGAATTGCCTGTCCCGAGTAGCCAAACTAAAGAGTGGCGTAATAAACAGACATTCAAGCTCTATGTATACCCGTAGTCTGATTCCTGCTTTTTTTTGATTGTTGTTACATACCCGTTTTAATAAAAATGTACAAACAATTTTGTTTTTTCGTGCCGATGCTAAGGAATGAGTGTGACTGTGTAACAAAAATCACTCAAAATGAACTTTGGGTAGCTCAACACGAGTATGTGACGAAAACCGGAAGTCACAGACGCATTAGCTCGGACTCGCTTCAATCGCGCTAAATCCTGCGTCTGTGTAGTCTCTGTAGCCAGTCCAACTAACACGTGTAAATAGCTTGGCCTATAGCCACTGTAAGTCATTCAAAACAGACAAACAAGTATGTAAAGTTTCTTTTTTTGCTAAGTATATAACAAAAGCCTCACAGTGAAGAACGGCGTGTAATTGACAAGGTAAATATTTTTGGATGATGTCGAAATTAAATTAAATGTGCGAAAGGGGCGACTTTTGAATTGAATTAGAGGAAGGAAATATACCATTGGTTGGACGAAATAAAAATATTTTATTACCTTCCATTTAAAATTAAATGAACTTTGTTTGTGAGCCATCGCGGACAAATCAGACGCTTAAGAATCAACACCAGCCAATAAAACCGAGCAATGATTTCTCTATATATATTTTAATTGAAATGGTAATAGTTTTGAATGATTTCAAAGCTTTTTTAACACTTTCTGGGAGCGTTGAATGAGTGATATAAAGTGTTTTGACCTGAATGATTGTCAATTTCACGTTGTTGTAAACCATATAGCAAATTTACGTTCAGAATATCAGCCTTAGAGAAAAAAAAAGTTTCGACCTTTTTCAGTCCCACATTTTTTTTCCTTTTATCGCCGAAGTTTTAATTTTTGATTTCTTACTAAAAATGGAGTTTAAATTCTAAATACTTTATCATGTATTAAAAAAAAAAACACACACACACAGTCGGAAATTATGTAACCTTGTGCAATTTCTATGTTCTAGTGTCGGCTACGTTTACCAATAAATCATAACAATAGCTTACCCAAGTTGTTGTTAATGTGATTTATTTTTGTATGTGTGTCTAATTTGTACAGATCGACAATTGAAAGATTAGTGAATAAATGTATACGCACAATAATGGTCGCCTAATCATGTATGCATAGTTTTGAAAAAAATCGAAATGGTATAAAAATGTATAAATTATTTGAAACAGTTTGAGATAGTGTTTTTTAGGCTTCTTGTCGGAAGCAAAATCAGAACTCAAATCCCTGACGAGAAAGATTTTTCCATGGAAACTTATTGAAATTGCACAGTATTCTCTTTCAAATTTTATGCAGTGGGGGAAATTTGGTTAAGAATATACCTTTACATATCATATATATCATGTTTTGTTCATAACAAGAACAAATACGTGAGAGGCTATTTCACACACACAAAAAAACTCTACAGACACGGTACATACATTTATCTCCGTCAGAGTAAGAAAAAAGATAGTGGATAACCAAAATGTCACATTTGTTCAAGATGTAGATACGACATTTTTGTTGCCCAATGATGATATCGTCGGCTTTCTGCTACAATCTCGTTACTACAGCTTTTTAAAAGCTATATTTACGAGGTTTTGGAAGAAAATCGACGATACGTTTTGTAAACTATGTATTGCGATCACTCTCGGAAAGTCTACTGCTACTTATTATTGTCTTATTGGCCAGACGGACTGATTTCACAGAAGCATTATCAGATGAAGGAAAAGAGTTGACCGAGCCGGGGATCAAACTCAAAACCCCATAATTGAAAGCAAAACGCATGACCGGCTGTGGTAACATGGCTCGATCGATCTTAGACAACCGTGAACCGTAATAGTTCCGAAACGTTTCTGAAGTTATGAACTTTAACAGTGTTAATCGAGATTTCCTAATTATTTCTTTAGGAAACTCGGCTAACATTGTGAAATAAAATGATTTCCGATATATCGTTATATTATCATTATCGGTCCACTACCTTTAGCGTTTACATATATACGGGGACAATATTCATCAAAGCTTGTTTTGTTCGATTTGCTATATTTTCACTTTTAAGTAACATGTCAAAATTCGGTGCCGTTCATATTTTAAATGAATATTTATTCTTGTGTTCCGGAAAAAATGACCTGATATTCCCTAAAGCATGATTACGTAATAAACTCTCGGCATATCTTTTTCGGTGTGAGTCATGCAGAGACGTGGGCATTATTATAGTGAAGACAAAAGCCAACCATTTACGGTTCCAGGGAGACTACATTACTGTTTGCGATTAACAATATCGTGAAAGTGACAAAATGAATGATTTTAGAATGATTTCTGAATGAATTTAAATGTATGAAAGAGGCGAGATTTTAGTGAGATTCAAGAAACGTAATCCAATATCTCCCAATTTCTTCCAATACGACGAAATAAGCGATTTTTTACCTCCCTTTAATAAAATCTACGTACTTTTCTGATTTTTGTGTTCATGGACAAATCAGACACTTAAAAACCAAAAACAACTAGTATATATATTCTACAGTTTTTATATCGATTTAATTGCCATGTGGTACATTTTGTATGGAGAGTTTTGAGTGATTGGAATGAGTGTTTGGAATGAATGGTTGAAGCACCGAGCGAGTGATTTGGAATAGTTGTGGTCGAGATAAGTGCCAATTTCACGATGTGATTAACTGTAGAATAGAGAAAAGCCAATCATTCTTCGTTCCAAGGAGACTATGTGATGGTGTAGGGGAGACCGGGGCAGAGTGTTGCACGGGGCAAAATGTTACGTTTGAAATATTTTCTTTTTGACATCATTAATGTCCCAGGTGTTGTTTCTTTGAAAAGGGTTTTTTGATTATGCATGTTTTGCTGTATATTAGATTCATGAAATAGGAATGTCCACTTAAGAAGAATCAGAAAACGATTTTTGTGACACAAAAGTAAATTCTTACCATCTTCGTAAATATCCGCCTCGTCTGATATAAGAGTACAAGAAAAAGGAAAGTCATATGGTTATGGGATACCGAGATCCAGAAGCTAACTTTTGTGTACAAATTATGTTATTGTAAACCTTTCTTTTTATTGCACGAGTATCTTTTCCGAAAAGTTGCGATTGGGGCAAAGTGTTACACAGGACGTGGGGCAAAGTGTTACAGTATTACATTTTGCCCACAATATGTTTAGAGCCATTATTCAATTTCCAGATAACGAGATTAAGACTGAAACGAATTCAAAGAAGCTTCAGGCGAAGTTTTAATGTTTGCGCAAATCATTTAACATCTAATTATATGCAATAGAAACCGTCGTACGAAAAAGATAAATTTCCCGTTGCAAGAGTAACCAGCTTTTTCTCAAAACGCTTTGTCCGCTATATATTCGGGCATGTTGAAACGGGGATTTGGCTGTCCAATGGGCTTATTTCTAAAAGTTTGTGGTTAATCACAGATTTTTCATGTAATTTCATAAATGTAGAGTTTAAGAGACTTAATAGCAATAAATGCAATTCAGCCATGATCATACACTGTATAATACTTTCTGACTTTTCAGACTTATTCGAAACTACAGTAGGTTCCGGTAGTAACAGGTGCTCTTAGATTTTATTCCGCAAATGGACATACAATACGAGATTTATAGTTTATGTCTTTATAAGAGAAAAAAGGAGAATATTTTAGGATATGGTCTGAGTATTTTATTAATAAGGAAACGTTTTGAAACATGTGGTTATGCGCAAGAAATGCACTCAGTTTTTGTCATGGGTGACCAAGTCAGTGTGTTCAAAACTTGCAGTCTAATTTTGAATAATATTTTGCCAAAAGGCCTTTTATGTTTATCCCGGTATTGGAAAGCAAATGGAAGTCCTTTTCGTGACGACTGTATGCCATGTACCACTTTGCCCCGGTAGGTGTAACACTTTGCCCCGAAAGCCCGGGGCAATGTGTTACATTTACCGGTATTTTTGTCTGCGTATAAATTTTTTATAATATGACGAAATTGTTTAATCAAAGTATTTTTTAGTTCCAAATTCATTAAATTTTCGATTCATATATTAAAAAATTTCAAAAGAGCTATGGTGTCGGAAAATTTGTGAATTGATTAAAAATTGTAACACTTTGCCCCGGTCTCCCCTACCTGCTCGTGCAGCTCACGAGAATTTTCTGCTGTGGATGAAGCTTGGACAAATATAATAGACTAATGGATCATCTTCTACAAACGTGCAGTCTGGGCCTGAGGTTATAATTTTTTTCTCATTCTCAATTCAAAATTTTCTCAAATTTCAATTTGAGGTTATAGCCGTAATTCTGTTTTAAAACTCATTTTAATGTATAAACATATAAGGTAATATTAATAAATTGATATAAATAACAACTTATTAATAATCTTTTATTTTCATACATTTATTCAAGTTAAAAATTTGAGAAAATTCGCAGTTGAGCCTGAGAAAAGTTTTAAAAGCTAAGGCCCTGATTTAAGATTCTGCTGCTTTCTTATCCTGAATTATTGTGGTAACACTTGTGTTGAACTGAGTGCAATGTTAAATGAGTTGTCAAGAAACTGTTCTAAATTCAAATTCATATATGGAAAAAATCGGTGCTTGACCCAGTTTTAATCAAGCCAATTATTCTGGCCAATTTTCTGGTGAATTGAGCAAAAAGAATAGCTTCTAGAGTGTCTGAATAGTTTTTTTCTAAAATTTGATATCCTTGCCTAGTTTTTTTTTTTTACCTCACTTGACCCCATTTCGAACTTGACGCAGATTCCATCAAGACAATCACATAACCACAAAAGGTGACCTTGAGTACTTCGTGCTGAGTAGAGCTCTAAAGTTAAATCAATAAAAATCCCTCGAAACCATAAACCTTCACATTAAAAAAATTTATCTTTATATGTACACTTATACACATGTATGTGGCCGACAAGTGAAAGTGAAGTGTTCAACCAACAGTTTCCAGTACAGACGTTGAAGATTTGATTTGTTTGTTTGTTTGAATGGGTTTTACGTCGCTTCAAAAATTTCGCAGTTATATCGCGTGGGCCGGAGCACCTAACAATGGATTCCTGGTATTTCTTTAACCTTTACTACCATTACACCCTTTCCTAGCCTCCGACTGCTATCTCACATAGGTTTACGATTATATACCCATTGGTGAGAGACAAACGTCGGAAAGGATATTTGCCGCCACCGGGGATCGAACCCACGACTTCCAGATTGGAAGTCTTATGCCTAACCTGAAGATTTGATCCATAGTTTGATTGATGGACATTATCTCCGAGCGCAGTGCTGCTCAGTCCGTCAAGATTTAAATCCATTCATTGATGGGAAACAAACGACCAAAGAAGATCTAAAATATATATACGACAACAAGTTATTCTGCCAAATAATTCCTAATAGAGATACATATATACACCTTTTCAACTCTTATTTCTACATCAGGTTTTGTTTTAGAACAAACGATAGAATAAACAGCTTGCCTTTCGTATTATCGTAAACGAGGCCAAGTCGTAAAACTTTATTGCAGTAAATTGGAAATGCATTTTATCACTTCAAACGTGTTATTCGAGCTATTTTAGACTGCAATACGAGATCTTGATTAGATTTAATTTCGGTGTATTGAAAATTATCTTGAAATATTCCTCCCAGGGTTGTACCAAGGCTACAGCATTTTAGAATTTCAAAGCGTGGGTGCATTGAGTGTTTTGTAGGCTTCTATATTTACTATGCGAAATAGATTAGAGCAAACTTTGTTTATTAGCAACATAAGAATAAGATTCCAAATTCAATTATTCAAGATCTGGTTATAACTTCATGTATTTGGTCGACTAGTGCCTGTGTATACTTTCCAATGAACAATTTTTCTTATGTTTTATCAAGATAAAAACTTGATGAAATACACCGAATTACACATATAAAGAGGATGCCATTGCTTTACACTACAGATAACTAAACCGAGAAATTGACATTCATCTCGATCAAAACTATTTCTTTGAAATAATACTTCTCTTATTCCTGGACAGATCCTTCTCTGTGGGTACTCATTGGAATTGTCTCGGAGAGACGATTTCAATTAGTCCCTACAAGATAGGTTATCGCTAGTAAATAAATATTTTAGTTTAGTTGATTGATTGAAGGGAGTTTAACACCGCTTTCACCATTATTTCAGTTATATCGTGGCGGCTTGAACACCTAACAATGGTTTCTGGTATTTCTCTAACCAGTATAACCACCACATCCTTTCCTAGCCTCCAGCTGCTATCTCAAATAGGTCTACGACTATCAACCTATTGGTGAGAGACAAATAGTTGGAAAGAATGAGTGCCGCCGTCGGGGAAATATTTAAGACGAGCGTTACCCTTTCCTCTTTGTACCTCTGGATTTTGGAGTACTTACCTTTATCATGCTGAACCCGGAAAAGTCTTGCTTTGACTGGAGGTATTAAAACATCAGCATGTATATTTGTACAGTCTGATCTTAGCCTTTACCACCTGATTTCACGTTCTAATCAAGAAAAGTTAAGAAATTACATTTACAAAATAGGAGAATTGACTCTCAGTGTATTCAGCACTTGCAGCATTTTGATTTTAAGCCAATTTGCCAAGGTTTCAACTTCTTCATTATTATAAAGGTTAAACATGATTAAAAGCCTCTTGTCCACAGGGATCTCAGGCAAAACAAATCTCGTCATATTAAAGTACAATGCAAACAAAAAGATGGCAATGCTAAACCAAAACAACCTTAAAGCCATGTTATAGTTGAGCAATATTCAAACACGGCTTGAATTAATAAACATTATTTCGCGAGATTAAATATTGAAATGTCAATCAATGATAGATTTTTTTGTATATTCTTTGCATCAAAGAAGTTACTTTTCACTTTCCTAAATACGTCATCCGTCAAGTTAAAGCAAGCTTGTGTCAATGCGGTAACAAACATTTTCCAAAAGGAATTTGATCCAGCAGATGTCATGTGGATATATAAAGAAACGAATAAAATGTATGACGAAGTATGAAATGGTTCTAGATTCACAAAAACTGACAAAGGTAAACAGTTTGTTGGTTCTTTCAGGTGTTTAATTTCAAATTCAACTATTTGTAATTATATCCCGTCGGCTAATGCACCTACCCATGGTTTCCTTTCCTATCTCACACGAGTACAACCAAAACATTGCATCAGTGCAACCAAGCAACTAAGCTATCTCTTTGTATAAATAAGAGAGAAATATATTGAACTTTCATGTCAGCATAGAGAGCTCCGGTAATTTTAATATTAAAACTTTCTCTATTCTTTTGGTATCCAATGTTGCTTGTACCCATTGCTTCCTTCTCAAGATAATTACACCGAGTATTCATCACCTGGGATTGGGTTTAGTATAAAATAGAAATGTCCTTCTAACACGTAACTGCATTTGTCTGCGACCTCAAAAATCAAAACAGATGGACAAAAATATCAGACTGTATGTTAAATGTGCATGGTTCCCGAAATAAGTCAAGAAATAAGATAAATAAAAAATGAAACAAATGAAGAATAAAAATAAACCAACCTGCTGCGTTTATTATGTTCCAATTAACTTGTTTCACTTGAAATCCAATATCCAAATACACATCGTCTATTTTCTGAGAGACGAAACAATTATGATTGAATTTTTGTTGGTTTTACTGGAGTGTTATGTCAGGTCATAGCTTTATTTGGATTGAACACAAACATCGGAACACTCAACCGGTCTGATTAAAATAATATTGAAAAATAACACTGTGCTGAATAAGTATAGAATAGAAAACGAGTGCCGTGGTATATGGGAAATAGCCACGAGCTTAAGCGAGTGTCTATTTCCCATATACCGCGGCACGAGATTTTCTATCTGACTTAGACCACGCTTTTCTTACACTATCTTTATTTTTCACCCGAACCTCTAAATAATAAAAAAGAGTAAATCTCGATGTGATTTTACTCTTATCAAATGAGAATATGCTGAAATCACTTATGAATCTATTTCCGTTACCATTTTCAGATCTTTTGCTCTTTTGCGACTGTCGAAAGTCTTTAGAAAAAAATAGCGTTATAAAATGATCGTCATGTTTTTGAAATGACTCGACGCTCAAAACCTGTCGAGAGTCACGTGCAAGACACACTTCCATCGTATATCTGTAAATACATCGCTCAGAGTTGTATCTGTGATTTATACTTTTGAAATACTGTTCTCTGATTGGCCGATTCGCTTCAAGCGTGGTCTAAATATTGAAGAGAGTTTCAAGGATATGTGTCAAGCTGCAATGTTAAGGCGTTATACGTTAGTCTGACCTACAGTTAAAAAATCGTGAAATTGACAACCATTCCGACCAAAACCATTCCAAATCACTCTCCCATACTAGCTGCATTTCGACATAGAGTGTGGATTCTATTGTACAAAAATGGCTTTTTAGGATAATCGTTTTCGAATTATATGAATTGATTTCTTTTGCATTTTTCATTTTCTTTTTCAATTTCTACTGTTTTCAAACTCAGCCACCGCCATTCGGAACATCGCTCACCTTTATCCGTAATCTGGGAAGTACCTTCAACGTAAAGGTTGTAATTGTTTTGTCATTTTATAGGTAATTCACCTTCTGATGGCAACCTACACTGAAAGACGCTGTAAGAAATAAAAGAATAACACATTTCCTCATTGATTTCCAATCGTCTGGAGATTTTTTTGGTATGTTAAAATTTGAAAACAACACGCAGTCGAACACTGCGTTTTGTTTTCAAATTATCATACATGTATACCAAATTTTAAGCTTTCATTGATTTTGTTTTTCGCAACGCCATCTTCAGATATATTTGTGACGTCATATAAACCCACGTGCGATATGACTTGCTTTCATATACATATCTTTGTCTTACTAAAGATGCTCTTGTACAGTTAGTGACACCATGAAATTCGCTGGCGCCAACTTTCAAAACTATTCTAAGTTGTTCATTGATATCAATCTAAGCATCACTAAACCTGGCCCGAATAGGTCGAAAAATACTCAAAATAAGTTCTTTCGGGTCTTCTTTCAAATTGTTCAAATCATACCATGTATTTGTTGTTTTGACGGATCGGATTGATCTGTAAGGACAACGAAATCAGTAAGTAAAAGAGAATGTAGATTTTATCATACAATGGAGCCTGTTTTGACATGATAACACCTACCTGATAACATAAAATGATATGGCAGGTCAAGTCATTTTTAGAAACAATTTACATATTCATATGACCTTTACTTGAACTACTTTTCTTCCATCGGGAACAAAACTGCCTAGAATGCCATGGATTAGAAACAATTACGGGGATTATGGCCTAATAATCTTTTTCATTTACACATAGTTAGCCTAAACATAGTTTATTTGAAAATGAATCCAATACGTCAGAAATAATTATGACGTCACCGTTCCTAGAAAGCGGGATCATTTCCGAAAAAAATGTGTAAACACGGACGTTGTGACAGGAACATGTATTGCATCTCTTCACAATTTCGAAGTATTTGCTTCGTGTGTTTGAGTAAGAACAAATAGCTTATGTATAAAATACTCGTATAAATGGTTTGATATGTAGTTAATAAATTCGCTTAAAGTAAAGAGAACGATGCGGCCTGTGACAAGATGTGTTTTCTGCAAGAAAACGGATTTCGTGTGGCATAGATTCATTCCATGTAATTGATAAAACGTTTTAGTTAATTTTTATGAGGTTTAAAATTGTCAAGTTCTTTCGTGTTTATAATGTGTAGTTTTTGTTACAAGCCCCCGATGAGGGACTTCTGAGAAAATCCTTGTGAACTGTTACAAATAGGTCTACATAGGCCTATATGCTAGTTTTAAGCTTAGCTTTATCTAGAGAGACATGTAATTGTTGTAGCAAACATGTTCATGTTCATTTCTTCAGGTTTTCAAAATAAAAGCAATAATAGATATTCATATTGACTACAAAAATCCAGGAATCCTTTCAAAATTATTGGACTATTCGCAAGGATGCTTTATTTATTTTTTTTTAAAGAAACGGACGTTCATGATATTGCGCGTACATGAACCAGTGGTTTTCTTTAATTCAAAGCTTTTTTTTTTTATATGTTTTGCGTTTGCCGAAAAACCTGTCTTGCCAGAAAGACAACTCTTCAGTTAAAAATATCGTGAAATTTACAAGATCAATGACGTTTGAATGATTTTGAATTGAAATAGAATGAATGCGATGAGTGAGTTTTGATTGAATTTATAGAGGGATAATTCAATATCGTTTATTTACTTCAGAGTGAACAAAATTAGCTATATTTATTACCTCCCTTAATTAAATATGCATACCAATTCTATAAATAGTGTCTTATTTCGTCAAAAACCAATAAGAAGGTTACAATTTCAATTATGCCAGTGAAATCACTTCTTTTCTATTTATACTTATTTTGAAAGTAGCTTGTTGATTTTACTTTTTAATCATTTTGATGAGTTTTGAATGGCTTGTGTTAGCGTTTGGAGTGAATGAATGGGGCGCTGAGTGGTATAGAATGACTTTGATTGGAATTAATTTCACGATGTAACTTATTGTAGCGGCCCACCTGGACCTAGCCCCCCGGATTATCTCTTGCAAGCGTTTCCAAGACACAATGATTGCATTCGGAACACCACTCGGCCAATCTCACGATCAACCTCGGATGTACATAGACGGACTGTTTTTAAAAAAAATACGGGAAAACCTTGGAAAAACTCGATGACGTCAATAAAAATGGCGTTAGCCCTCGAAACTGTGAGTGGAAACATTCGACGTCGCCAACGGTACTCGTTTTAGTCACTGACGTTAATTCATCAAATTTCTAATATTAAAATCTTTAGATTCTTAAATAACGGCTGAAAAAATATAAATTTTTGAGAATGATTCGTCATTCTCAAAAATTAAGATTTTTTCAGCCGTTTTTTACTGTAAAAATATAAATCTACAATGCTAGTTTTTCATACACTGTTTCCGCCTAACAAAATGCACGATTTTATTACATACCCATCCGCCTTACAGACATCCGAGGCCTGTTGCAGTTTACGGAAATGGCCGAGTGATGTTCCGAATGACATCCGAGGTCTGTTGCAGTTTACGGAAATGTCCGAGTGATGTTCCGAATGACATCCGAGGCCTGTTGCAGTTTACGGAAATGGCCGAGTGATGAATGACAATAATTGAAGAAGTGTCGGACACGACTCATTCTTAGGTAAAAACTTTTTTTTCTGAGATAGACACAATTGCAAAATCCCATACATGTAGACATAGTGTCAATGATCGTATTATTAATTTTTCAAGCAAAACCATTCGGAACATCGCTCGGACATTTCCGTAAACTGGAAAGTACCTTGGACGTAAGTGAAGTAATTTTTTGTCAATTTTTAGGTAATTCGGCTCCTGGTGGTACTTTGGTTAATACGCTTGAAAAAAAGCAAATTCCTTTAATGCTTTCAGATCGACTTTAGAGATCTTTCACTGCGTTTTGTTTTCAAATGATAATATGCCTAATTTTTACCTTACGTTGATTTTGCTTTTCGCAGCGTCATCCTCAGTTGTGTTTGTGACGTCATATAAACCCACGTGCGAAATGATGCGCTTTCATGGCAGCGCCCGTATTATTCCCGAGGTCTATTCCGTAGAATCGCCGAGGGTTCCCGATTGAAGCAAAACAAGTCTGTTTCTTTAAGGAATCTCGCGTGAATCACTCTTATATCAAATGTTCAAGGTATATTTATGATTTTGTTCCAGACAAACAGTGAACGGAAGGCGCACGTTTTGCTCTGAAACATAGTGACCACTTTTCATGATATGGATATAGAAAAATTCACGTAATCGAAATGTTTTCATTTTGACACGTGTAATTTGAGTTTTATTAAGATCAACCTATATTTAAATGTTGAAATACGCCTACCAGAAAAAATGCCGTTTGTCACTGAGGCATTTTTTCTTGACCTCAGTATAGAAACTAGCTAAGGGTGAATGATCTATATTACATTGGCAATGGTCAGTATAATGTCGTAAATAGCTATATAAGAGTAGAAATCTCAGCAGGCGAGCTTATAGAATGACGCATATGTTGATATTTGCTCTAACCCTGAAGGCTCACAGGCTAATTTCCTGTCAGGTCAGGTCTATTTAATCAGGCTAATTTAATTTGTCATATTCAGGAGAATAAAGAAATTAAACCCTTTTCTATGAGACTTTGCTTAAACAAGAAAAAGTAGTGCACGTAAGCTTAGTTGGTCAAGTGTTTGACTCGAAATCGCGGAACTGTGATTTTTAAGAGCGATTCCCGGCTCAGTGAACTTCAACGGACACTTTGATCATCGTCATTTTCTCCCGTCCATAGGCAAATGCAGTTAACAATAGCGTGAAATTGACAAGAGGAATGATTTTGGAATTATTTTGGAATTATTTTCGGTTGAAATGGAATGAGTACATTGAATGACATTGAATGTAGCTTATCCGATTTTGCTAATTTTGTTCAGGGTCAATAAATGATATATATAAGTTCTAAATAGCTTCCCATTTTTCAAGGACCAATGGAGGTTTACAATTTCAATTATGTAAAGGAAATTGCGAGTTTTCTATTCATATTTCTTTTTAATGTAGATGTTGACTAAAAAATTTTAGACAGTTTTGTGAGATTTTGATTGGCTTATGTGGGCGTTTTGAATTAAAGATTTGAGCGCTGAGCGAATGGTTTTGAATGGCTTTGATCGAGATAAATGTAAATTTTACGATGTTCTTAACTGTATAACGCTCGAGTGTGATAAGCAGCTGTGGGTTCGTATGAAATGGGCTTGTGCGTGGGATTTCCAATAACCGCAAAGCAAAGACTCTGACCAGCCTGTGCATGCGCACAGTTTGACCAAAGTCTTCACTATGCGTTTAGTAGATAAGTAAGATCCCAAAGTATTTGCAAACCATCAGGTAACTTTACAGAATATAGGTGTCTAAGCTTCTCAAGCATAGGTTCAAATGCGATTCTGATGGTGTGGGGAGCAGCAAGTAAGCTTTGGAAGGGTGCATCGACTATCACGATCAGCCCTAAACTCTCTTAATCTAATACTTTTTTCCGATCAATATCTGTTTCTTGTTCACATATTTTGTAGATCAATATTGTATAGTAATTATAACAAAATTTGAAGGTACTTTTCTTTGCAAGTTTCCGTGTAAGAGTTATCTGCCATTGGGTGTCACTGGCCAGTTTTAGTAAACGATTATATTCGATTTAGGTCTAGAACCAGCTGAGAGCTATAAAACACTTACATGTTGATAGACCTTATACATATTCATAATATTGCCAAGGAAAATTTCTCTTTGATAAATAACATTTGCATAAAGTGCTTTCAAAAATAAAGAATGTGCTATTTTGGTAAACATAAGATGGGGAAAGGCTAAAAATCCGTTTTTGAACACATTACCAAATGATTTTGTTCCCTTATTTTCTGATATGTTTTAAAATGTTATGTTTCCATCAAAGCCGTTAGCATACTAATACTCACTTCCGGTTTATAGAGTCTGGAGGCCAATGCCCATTGCAACCTTTACAGTACAACCCTTTTAAAAGCGTTTAGCTACAGTATATTACATCGTGAAATTAACATTTAACTCAATTAAAACCATTCTAAATCGCTCATTCATCGCTCCACTCATTCATCCGAAACATTCATTCAAATCGATCAAAAACGCTCCAAATGACCAAAAAGTATACAACCAGCAGCTACATTCAAAACAAAAACAAATGGGAAAAAATCGTGATTTCACTGCCAAAATAGAACTTTTAGAATAAATTCACTCAAAAGTCGCTCCACACATTCTTCAACCTCGTTCCAAAATCATTCCAAAATCATTCATCTTGTCAATTTCAAGATGTTGTTAACTGTATTTTTATGCCGGGTGTCATAAGGCGACATCCAAACCATTAGAATAGCCAGAATTAAGGACATCGTGAAATTGACAAACTGAATGATATTGGAATGATAGATAGGAATGTATTAAATAAAAGAGAAGTAATCGACTATCGATAGTTTTGATCAATATGAAGACAGTTGGCGATATTTATTACCTCCCTTTTAAAGTATGTATGCAAACAAGTTCTATAAGCATATTCGTATGTCCTCGCTAGCAATCAGACGTTCACACTTTTCAATTAAGTTATGTAAATCGTTGATTTGATCTAACGATTTTTATTTTGAATTAAGTTGTTGGTCCTATCTTTTTGGCGATTTTGGAGCGTTTTTGAGTAATTTGAGTGTTTGAAATTAAAGAATGTAGCACTTAGTGAGCGTTTTTAGAATGGTTTTGATAGGAATGAGGGTCAATTTCACGATGGTTTTAACTGTTTTAACTGTATCACCTGTAATTTGGCTGCTAATCGTACACAAGCGTTATTTGACGTAATTCAATATACCGAAATAAGATGCCAACGGCTTCCTTGGAGGCTCAAAGCACAGACGTAGAAAGGGTGCAAGAACGTGTAACCTAAATTCTATTACGTACCCTCTCTGCTAAATTGATGGAGGTTCAACCTAGTGAACCTCCATCAGTTTACTTAAGAGGCTAAGGATAGCGCATTTAGAGCTTAAACCCTTTTACATGTAGACTTTGAGGTTCTTACTTGAGAAAGTATTCATTTTTTTCAAGTTAAAACTCCTTTTTATGTTTTTTATTATTTCCATATCGCTTTAGCTCCCCCGTCCCTCTATTTTGACGTCACCATGAGTACACAAAAGAAGTTTGCATATAGTTTTCTACGCTTATACCGTTTAATGTTAGAGCATCTAAAGTAAGTTTTTCATCGTGGATGTATTCATGAATGCCAAAAGGAAATAACTAATTACATTTATCTTATAACTATACAAATATCTGTGTGATAACAACCCGTATGATATTTTTTATGATATCACATAGTTATTTTTAGAACAATAATATCATGCAGTTATTTTTAGAAACTTGCATTTCGGTAAGAAACATCGACGAAAACAAGACAAAAAGAGGTTATAAGATAAATATAATACATTCTTAGTGTATTGTATGAAAAAAATATCAAACTAGGTTGTGAGAATTGACAATTGTCTCGGCAGAGCCTCGACAATGATCAATTCTCCCAACCTCGTTAGATATTTTTTTTCATATAATACACTAAGTATGTATTATATATATATATACCAAAGGATATAAGTAGTGAAAATATACATGTCACGATGACAAAACGGACAGAAAATTGCAAGAATATATTATACATGATTAATGCCCTGGCAGGGCGGAGCCTAAATAACGGGTCGTTGCACTTAAGGTGAAGGGAAATCAGCTTTTATCTAAAATAACCTACTTCTAAAGAGAGTCGACATTAATAAGTCGAGACCTTAAATCGTAGATTGGTAACCAAATCCACGTAACTTCAGCTTAATCAAGCTGAAGTTACGAGGCCTTGGTAACCCAACGATGAAATGTGTTCATTGTCTCAAAGCACGTAAATCCTATAGGTTTTAGGATACAGTTATTTGCACGCGTTCACAATTGTTACCGGCTAAAATTTGAAAGAACCCAAACTATTGAAAAGTAAACTCGCCAAATCACGTCACGGTTAAGCCCCACCCCGCCAGTTCATTAATTACGCAGAATACTTAACTGAGAAAACAACCGAACGTCTTTTTACTTCTCCAACTGCTGGTGAAAACTTCAAACCAATAGGTTAGAAGACCTATTAACACATGTATTAGTCTACTTAATGTCTCTCCTTCGAGTCATTTTCTAAGATATAAGAGCCCGATGGTCGGATGAACCATAAAAGCGTACAGCCTATAAAGCTGTCACCATTGTGGTGCCGTTGAGTCTCCAGTGTTGTTTATTTCTCGACAAATATTTTTGGTGAGTTGTTGCTCTAAAATAAAATAACATAGAACTGTGGTCATTGACGGAAAAGGGAACCATCTTTGAACTCAGCAAAAACAGAAGATGGTTGTTGGCTCAAACAGAGGTCAAACAAGATTGCGATATATAGAGTTATGATTCACATAATGTATTTTTCTTAAAAAAAATATTTCCCTAAACGGTAATTTTCAACCTTTATCAGAAGCGCAGAGGTTGCTATTTTCTGTCTTGATGGATTTTGGCATTTGCTTTTCAGCCTTGTGATAAAAAAGGAAACTTGACTAAAACTGACAAATGCCGTAAATGTGGCGTATCAAAATATACCCAAAAGGGGAATGGCTATTGGTCGTTAAGGTAGACCATCCTCATGAAAAATTGAGAAATCGGCATGACTCTTTCGAATGGTGTCTTTTTTTCTCTCTTTTAAGATTGCAATCAGTTGATAATGAAGTAGTAATTTCGTCACTGATTACATAACAGCCGTACTAAAAACTGCATAATTGTCTAGGCGAATGGTTTTAGAATGAAATTGAATGAATGCGATGGGCTAGTTTTGAGTGAATTCAAGGGATGTAATCCAATATCGTTGAATTGTTCAGTGTTAAGAAAATAAGCAATATTTATTACCTCCCTTTAAAAAAATGTGCATACAAGTTCTACAATTAGTTCCCCATTTCTTCAAGAACCTATAAGACGCTTTCAATTTCAATTATGTCGGTCAATGTATGTCAAATCTCGATTTTTTTTCTAGCTTTGTTTATATGAATGACGTTGTTGATATTATCTTTTTCAGTGAGTTTGAAGTGTTTTTGAATTGTTTGAGAGTGTGTTTCGAATGAATGAATGGGCCGCTGAGCAAGTGATTTAGAATGGGTTTAAATGAGACGAATGTCAATTTCACGATGTAACTAACTGTACACCACTTTAGAACTGCTACGATGACGACATAAAAAACAGAATTGTTATGTTAAGGTCATGGATCCAAATTAGTTCCGCAACGTTTTCGGAAGCAATGAAATTTAACAGTGTTATCCGGAGTTTCCTACTGATTTTCATTAGGAAACCTCGGTCAACATTGTGAAAGATCATGAGTTCCGAAAGGTTGCGAATTTTTACGGTTCCACTACCTTAAGCCGATATATTACGATGTATTTCAAAGCTTTCCGGCATCGAACCGATAACATTATCTTTTTCTCATTAGGGGTTGACAACCTTAAGATAGTAGATCCGTTTTGATTCCGCAACGTGTCGGCAGTCATGAACTTTAACAGTGTTAACCGAGGTTTCCTAATGGTTTTCATTAGGAAACCTCGGTTAACATTGTGAAATATCATGTGTTATCAAATGTTGCAGAACTATTATTGGTCCACATCATAATTCATTAATGTCAGGAAGAAGTCACAAAACAAGACAGACATACGTCGTAGATCTCTTCTTTTGCTAGAGTCTTTCGAAGGAGCGTGGTTTTTGTGCAATTGCAAATCAAAGCTCGATACAGTTACGCCCCGACGGCGGCACTCATTCTTTCCGACTATTTGTCTCTCACCAATGGGTCGATAAGCGTAGACCTATGTGAGATAGCAGCTGGAGGTTAGGAAAGGATGTGATGGTAGTACTGGTGAGAGAAATACCAGGAATCAATTGTAAGGTGGTCCAGCCTCCGCGATATAACTGAAAAAATGCTGAAATCGACGTTAAACTCCACCCAATCAATCAGTAGAGTTACCTGGTGTTCAGTCATATTAAAGGGAAGTAAATTATCATTGATTCGTTATTATTCTAACATGCTTGCATCCCTTAATGTAAGTTAATATATACTTTTAATAGGATGGCATATTTCCTGAGTTCTTGGAAGAAGAAAGCATTTTTTAATCAATATTTCTCCATTGTCTCAGATCTCTTCCGATTTTTGTCTTCAAATGCGCCAAAAATGTGTAGGGTGGGATAAACATTTTCCTTACTATCGTCAATGGTCGACTAAAACTACATTACTACAGATTTAATAAACTCTTAACGCGGAGTTTTGATTGGCTTATAACGATTCGCGGATACATTCTATTAAAAAAAATTAATAAAGAATCAAATAATCCTTTCTTATTTACACGCGATTCGATTTTTACTTGTTTGGTTTAAAAAGCCATTCTGAATATTGCCTCTTATCAAATTTTAATTTGAACTTTATCCAAACGCAAGCCTAAATCACGCTGAACTTTTAGATATAATAATAAAATGAATTTACAATATTCTTCGAATCCTATAATTCTGGTTGATTTTTACACGTTTTTTTCCTACCTCAAATTGTTTCCATATTTTTCTTTCCTTTTTATTATTGGTCTTTTTTTTCGCACGACCTTTTAAAAAAGGTTGTTTAGTTTAAGACCTAATAATTGAATATTTTATAAAGTAGATAAAAAGTCAAGGTCAATGGTTCAATATGATGATTGAACTTACAAAAAATAACAAGACCGTTTTAAGTAACAAAATATGGTTTAAGACCTAATAAAACAATATAAAGAAAGAATGTAGAAGGTCAAACCCAGGGTTTAACATAAGTTCGAACCAAAGGCAATCATCGACCAACATTTATTATTGGCTTTATTCAATCCTTGACAGCCATCTTCCAACCTTTATTAGTAGCATTTTATAGTTTGAGACCTTGTAATGCTATTTTAGAAAGTAGGACGAAGGTTAAGGTCAGGGTAAAGGTTCTACATGATGAAAGAAACAAAGACACTGGATTACCAACATCTATTATTGACTAATTATAGTTCCTTACCTAACAGTTCAAAAGTTAAGAATGTAGGTAAAATGCCAAGATTACAAGGGAACAAGATGATATGGAACACAAAGAAGATCATCATCTAGGATTGTTATTGACGTAATGAATTTCTAGACATAATAATTCTATTTTTAAGAAAGTACGTCACGGGTCAGGCTTTAGCTTTCTACATGATGCCAGAATCAAAGACAATCATCTTCAAACCTTTATTTGTGATATAATCCAATAATTAGAAAGTAGGTCAAAGCCAAAGATTGGGGTCAATGGTTCTACAAGTGGATAGATTCAAAGACAATTATCAACCAACATATATAATTGATATGCAATGTAATAAAGTGCTAGAACCAATAACTTGGAATTTAAGGAAGAGGGACAAGGTCAGGGTCAATGGTTAAACATGCTGCTAGAAAAAAGACAATCATCTACTAACATTCCTTTTTGACATAATACAGTCATTGATTTAATAATTCTAAATTTTGGAAAGTAGGTCAAGGTCGAGGCTAGGGTCAATGGATGAAAAATGTTGACTTAAAACAGTCCAAGCCCTAATAGCGAGCGCAGCTCGCGAACGGCCAAAGGCCGTGAGCGCGAAGCGAGCGTTTATGGTAACGCGTGTTATTCTGTTCTATTCTATTCCATTAATACTGTCAAACCAAACAATCGGGTCATTTCTCACCCGGAGTGAATTCACTTGCAGAATAGAAAAAAAGTCAAAAATTGAATTGGAAAAATACCTCAACGTATCGTTCGTAAAAGAAAGATTTAAAAATTGAAAATTAATTTAAGCTATCCCGTTAAAACGAGGTTTCTAAAAAAAATTTATTTTCTACCGGAAGAAACAAAACAAAGCCAAAAGCGAGGCCGACCGAAGCGATTCACGCGGTCATTCCCACAAAATGTTCTTTAATCTTAGTTAAACAGAATGACAAGGCTAATTTTAACATCCTTACCTTAAATCCTAACACGTATACGACCTGGATCATGTTAAACCCCCAGATTTATGATGTATGCATGTTTAGATTAAAATGTCAACACAAACATTCTTGATGTCATCAATAATGGACAATGACGTCACGAATAATTTAGTATGGAAATTTATTTTTTTCAATTATAGACTTGAGGACTTGTTATGCATGCAAGATGTTTCTTACGATTTTCAATGTGTTTGATATAGAAAAGAGTGATGTTTCTACGATTTTCAATGTGTTTAATATAGAATATAGTGACTAAAGTTGCCTTGTAATAACGAAAACAAGAATGTAATGACTTTTTTAGGCCATGAGAAAACATTGTGGGAAAGAAGGAAATGCTAGTTTGTAAAGTTTATTTTAATATGTTTGTCTTTTGTTGTTGTTACCGCCTGTACAAGGAACAAGAGCATTTTTTTAAATCCTGAAGATAATATAATATTTCAATTCCAGTTATGTTCAAAAATGTTAATGCATTCTTATTTGCCCAAATGAAAACAATTTTGAGTACACATTTTTTTAATAACTTCCGCGGAAAGTTGCCCCATGAACAATGTTTGCTTTTAGTGATAAATCTTTGCGTTTTTGCTAAATGTGATTAAATCTGAACTTATGAAGAATTATGTCTCGATTTCAAAGAGGTATGAAACTTAATCGTTTAACTGATGAACGGATCATTCAGTATTGGAGGAATAGATTGTACATCACAAACATACATCTACTCAATACATGATTAGTGTTATGTAATGGTAATTAATAAAAAAGACAAGGTAGTAGCCTATTTTATAATTTAGTGAACTTTATTACCCTATGTAGATCCATGTAGAAAATGCAGATTCTATGGGAAATTTCAAGCAGTTCCTTAGAAATGTTTTGACATTAATCAAGACGAGTTCTTGTCATGTTATAGTATTCAAAAGCTGTAAGTTTATCAGCTTTATTTAAATGAACTAAAATTAGGTCTGCTAACCCTACGATTTTAAATTCGAAACCTTTTTCTAATGTTAAGTGGGCCATATACAATCAGAACATAAAAACATTGATATTTGAATCTTGCTATAGAAATACAGGCTCATTTATTTAACCTAGTGCTTATTGATTTTTCCTATTTTTATGCCCCCGCATCGATAGATCGGGGGCATATTGTTTTACTCATGTCAGTCTGCCTGTCTGTCCGTCCGTCTGTCTGTCCGTCTGTCCGTCTGTCCGAAAACTTAACCTTGCCAATATCTTCAAGCCTATTCAAGATACAAAGCTAATATTTGGCATGATGATAGATCTCAATGATCCGCATCTGCTGGTACCAAAGTCAAGGTCATGAGACAAGGTCAAGGTCATCTGTCAAGGTCAAACGTCTGAAAACTTAACCCGAAAACTTAACCTTGCCAATATCTTCAAACTTATTCAAGATACAAAGCTAATATTTGGCATGATGATAGATCTCAATGATCCGCATCCGCTGGTACCAAAGTCAAGGTCATATGACAAGGTCAAGGTCATCTGTCAAGGTCAAACTTTGAAGAAAAAAATGCCGTTACGGGGGCATTCGTGTTTCACAAACACATCTTGTTTTATTTTTTTTTAACAATTTGGGAAATCTCAACCAGAAATAATGATTTCTTTTGTCTGTTGTTCACATAAATTTACACTATGACTAAGTCATTTTCAGTCTTATATCTGTGGCGACTTCAGCTTTTTTTCCAGGGGAGAAATTACAAAAAGTTTGGGTTTTTTTACAAGAGAATAAAATTGAATTAAAGGTATAAGGTACAGTTAGACATAACAGAATGAAATGTGCAATTATTGAAAATTAATTTTGCAACTGATAGATCCTGAGATTACGCGCTTAAAATACATATGCTCGCTCTCTCTCTCTCTCTCTCTCTCTCTCCCGTCTCTCTCTCTCTCTCTCTCTCTCTCTCTCTCTCTCTCACTCTCTCTCTCCTCTCTCTCTTACTCGTAACAAATAATTTGTCAACCAGTACACAAATTGCTGCGCTCGCTTTTAAGGCTTTGCCTTATTTCATATTAATTCATTATCTTAGAAAGAATGCCAAAGGTTTAGGTCAAGGGTTCATTATTATGCTAGAATCAAGGACGTTGAAGCCTTCAATACCAAAGTTCACAGCCTAACAAGTATTTAACAAGGAAAACTGAGAGAACATATCCGAAGCATCACTTGAGTGATGTTTGTTTGAATTCTGATAGGTAGTTTCATAATAACAAAAATAATACAGAGAGATATGTAGGTCTATTATTTGGTGAATCAAAAGCCAATAGAACCCATGTTTGTAGCCCAATCAGGATTTAAGCTATGGTCACATTTACGGCAATTATCGTAGTAAGTCGTACTCCATTCTACCGTAGGCAAGCCGTGTCACTAATACGATTAACTAAGTTGAAGTAAGATAAAGTACATTTAACAAAGGTACTATCGAACAGTTTCCGTAGAAAGAAGTACGTGCGAGTAGGAACAACTACGAAGAACTACGTAAAAATAAGAAGTTTAATTAGATTAATTATTAATTTTAATTAATGGAAAATTGCAATTTATTTGTTTCTCGAGCCCTGATATCTCTTGTTTCTCATTCTATAGATAAGAATCACTATCTTTAAGTATATCATAAGGTTTAAAACCTAGCATTTCGATCAGTCACCTTCGGGTATTATAATCAATTTGTTGTAAAAACACGCGAGTTTCAAACCATTGTTTTCACGTGCACTTCGTGATTATATCTTATCAATTTCACCCAATTTTTTCGTACTCTGAATGTAGTCCAACCCCACTGTTTCCCTGCTTGGTCGTAGCATTAACATTGGACAGATGTTTATTCAACGGTTTGTACGGTAAACTAGGGTAAACGATACGTTCTAATTCGGCAAGAGTACGATTCAACAAGATCTTACTACGTTGAACTACATTCAAACTACGACAGAAGCTCCTTTTACACCGTAGGGATTTTGAACATGCCCAAGATTTGTGCAGCCACTACGGTAGGATTATACGGAAGAAGAACGTCCAGTCCACGGTCGACTAGGTTAAGCTACGCAGTCTACGGTAGGGTACGTTGTAGTAGGGCATTCTTTCACTACGTCGAGATTAAGTTTACAACATGAAATGTGACCGCGATTTTTTATAACCTGCTTTTTCCCTGCCTAACCGTGGCCAAAATTCGGATACACGTACTGCAAGAGTAGTGAATCGCTAGTTTAACTTTGGTTAACTGTAGTAACGGGGACAAACGTTTACGATATCATGGCGTGCTACTACGGTTAATTTACGGATAAGCAGGGATCAACTACTGTGATAGTACGGCCAAAATAGAGACAAAATGACGTACTTTACCGTTTTTTGAACATTTTTTAACAATATCCAAGACACTACGGTCAAACTAACGAGTTTGCACTACGTTACTCACTACACGTAAGCACGGCTGACTTCGACTTACTGCGCAGTATACGCTCAGCTACGTGAATTTTACGGCTAACTACGTTGATGCGTAACTACGGCCAACCACGTGAATTAACGTAAATGTGACCAAGCCTTAAAAGGAAGAAAACAGAGTACAGGATCATTGCGTTAATATTTTTTTAGATATGACCTATCGTTTCAGAGATTTGTTTTTATAGTTCATTCGAACGTCCATACAAAGCCCCGTACATAGCCCAATAATAATTTAAAGAGTGAATCTGAAACAGCATGTCCCAAAGAAAAATACGATAAGTAAATACTACAACAAAATGTAGCTTACAAGGAAGGTAACTCTAAATTATAGCAAATACCATTTCATCCACATCAATTGTCCGATTATTACCTCTGCTTCTGGTGAACTTGATTACAAACCAATGCCTACATTTTACCTAAATAACACATGTCCTTTAGTCTTTTGATTTTTGTCGGATATTTCGATAACGCTTTTCTTTTTAGAATTATCGCACAATTGAATTTAGCACATATGGGACCCTCAGAAATATCATTGTTACAACTTTTCGAGAAGGTCAACAAACGGTAGTAGAAACTAGATATTGGACCTTAAGATGTGATGACTCCTTACATAAAGATTCTTCAAGAATTCCTTTCATTCCCATTCTATTGGAACCATGACAAAAGATTTACTATTATTCTACCCTGCGCCCAGAATGACAAAACGATAAAAACTGTTTGCTTATTATACGCCGCTTTGCTCGCGCATATGCAAAGTGCGTTAAAATTGGCTAACAGTTTTCACCGTTTTGTCATCCTGAACGCAGAATTAGATTTTTTAAACGTTAAACTTTGTGGTGTGCGTGTGGGGTGTGTGACCAGAGATTTACTCCCGCCAAGTTTCAGCCGCTGTTCTTGCATTTATTGTTTGAAGAGGAATAGGTGTGTTTGAATAGAAATTGTAGGCGGATGACAGACGGAGGATGCACAACAGGCATTGGGTATGACATAAATCACAAATAGATGATATGAAACCTGGGTACATTTATTTCTAACTTATCGCCTGTAGGGGTTCAAGTCTGAATCGATTATAATTTCTAATCACGAATTTCGGACACACAAGGAAGATAAATAAATTACCGATCGAAGAACGCTCAACGGAAGTAATGTGTTTGCAGACTAAATATGCAGTGTTTTCGTTTCTAATTTTTACGTAAACAACGAGTTTTTTCTTTAAACTGTATATTATTTGGCTGATTTCGCCTGAGACTCTGTGCATATTTCGTATATCTTCGGAGGATCTCCGAGTTCTTATTCAATAAACCGTTAGAAACACATTTATAAATACGCAATTTAACCAGCGATTGAGGGCAAGAAAGAATAGCTCAGTTGGTTAAGGTGTATCGCTATCAATCACACATCTATGGGTTCAAGCCTCCGTGGTGTTTTTTTTTTTTCTTTCTTCTCTCATAATTCATTTTTTCGTCCCTATTACAAGTTCACTCTTGGGAATATTATTTTTTGTTGAATTATTAAACGACCACTTTCTGCTGATTCATATCGCGACATCTAAGATGAAAATAATCTTTTATTTTCAGTAAACAGTTAAATCTTAGTGCCTATTGGCGGAATTCGTCGATCATCGGTGATTTTCCGATTTCACTCACGGAAAATAAACAGAGTCTCAGGCAAAATTAGCCAAGGAATACCAAACAAAATGATAACTGAACCCACGTGATAATTAGTGTGCAAGATACAAAACATATTTCGAACTTATAATAGGTTTACTTTGCCTTATAGCTGTATTCACGTGAAAAGCATTGCTACATTTCCAAAACGTTCGCAATCGGTTTTGACTTTCGAATCGAGAGCTGTTGTAAGGCTTAACACTAGCTGACATTAAATTTTTGTTATGCAATCGGGCCTTTGTGTTTTTTATCCTTTCAAATTTCTATCCAATGAGACATACATGTAGATGAATGGTGTAAAACAAGGCAAAAACTAATGACGAGTAAACAACCATTTATAACGCTTAATTAAGCATACTGCATTTGTCCTTCAACTCTATTGTAGGTGATAAAACATGGAGACGCGTCGTATCATCGAGTTAAGATATATTTCCTATGCAACCTTAAATACGGAATAGTTTTTAAACAAGGATATAATGATTAGGTGATTTTTTCACCAGTGGACGTCAGCAGATTCTATTATATAGGGGGCATTGTCTTGATTAAAACGGTCTGATCGAAAGACAGACAGACGGGCGGAGAGACGGATGTACATTCTAATGCACATACACCGAACAGTCGTGGTTAAGAATTTGTCTCGCTCACCTGAAGCGGCTTCAAGAAACGTTACATACATCAATCGAGCACATTTAAAAACACCATGTCGTCCGATATTATTCGTGACATACATCTATAATGCGTTTATAATGCTTAAAGTTGATTCGCAAAACTGTGTCAAAAGCATGCGCTTAAAGGTCAAGATTAGAGCGTTATATAAAAAATCATCGAGAAAAAATATGGCAAACTAAAACTCATTTTAAAATCAGCAAAATTATCTCTAATAGAATGCAAAGAGCATGTTCCACAATAAAACTGAAAAGAAATGACTAAAGATACTTGCTACGTACATGTATTCATTGTAAAACAGCCAGTGATATATGAAAAGTTCTATTTGTGCGCAATGTTTACATCCACAAGTTAAAGTGAGTGATCAAAGGTCAAGGTTGTCTATACCTGTATAGACAAGATTGACCTTTGATCACTCACTCTAAAATGCGGAACTGAACTGTATTGCCTAAACTAATTTATACAAGAGGAAAAAAGTAAGCGCACGTGCAAAGCGGGGTATGATTGGAAAATTGTTTTGTGGTCCTGAACGCAGGGTAGTAGAACGCTTTACCGCCGATGGTATGATTTGAGTCATTTCTGGTCATTTTGTTTAATGGAAAGTAAATGAATGGGAGTCGATGATATATTACGTAAAACAGTAAACGTAATTAATTGTAATTCATCAAGACATTAACTGGTGTATACTTTGTTGTATCCCAGAGAACTAATTAATTATTTCCAAATGAGAAAAAAACTTAAATGTTTGTTTTACCCTAATTGGTAACATTTGTTTATACATCCGCCGTCATAGCGCAGTTGGTAGCGCGTCGGACTGTCAATCAAGAGGTCCCGGGTTCGAATCCCGACGGCGGCACTCATTCTTTCAGACTATTTGTCTCTCACCAATGGGTTGATAATCGTAGACCTATGTGAGACAGCAGCTGGAGGCTAGGAAAGAATGTGATGGTTGTACTGGAATCCATTGTTAGGTGCTCCAGCCGCCGCGATATAACTGAAATAATGCTGAAAGCGGCGTTTAACTCCATTCAATCAATCAATCAATTTGTTTATACAGATATGATACAACATATTAAGTCAACAAGAAAAAGTGATTTAGCCTTTCATCTAGCTATCTAAAGAATAAGGATGTTTCGTTTTCAATTTCAATTTAAAAGTAATTTTTTCTTACATGTATTTACACTGAGAGAAACATACTTCGGAGCTCATAGCCTGCAAAAAATACTTTTGATTGTAATTTAATTTGCGAAATGAAAATCGGAATTGATAATGAATTAACACTGTGTTACTTTTACCCAAAAAATAATCGGAAGGATATATAAGTTTAGACTCAATTCCCGGCATATCCAAATATCTATCAGAGATTTATGAAAAACATGGGTATGAAACCTCATTAAAAGAACCGGTCGGACATGATTTAGCCTGTCGGACTTTTAAAATCCCACGACCAGTCAAATCTCGTTAATATCACCAAATCATACAATGTAAAAGATCGTTCGAAAATACACAATACACGTTGAAATCTGTTTGATTTTGTGAACCAAAAAAACCTTTAAGTTTGAACCGAATATGTGAAGACACACCAATTTATCCGTGCGAGTATGCAACGGGAATTGAAAGATGTTTTCTATAATAATAGCGATTTGCACTAAAAAGTGGCACATCTTACGGTCTTTACAGGAGAGCCATCCAACTGACTTGCGATCGGCGACTGAGTTTGTTAACGCGTTAAATGAGGGTTTGAACGATTTGGAATCGATTTCAACTGGAGGCGGGTCGTGCTTTGGCAGGGAAAAAACAGACACCAATTTCACGCAGCTGTTAAACTGGACACCAGAATCAACTGTCCATCTGTCTAGTGCACATTACTAGTATTAGATCTACAGTACAGTAAGTTACATCATGAAATTGACATTAATCTCAATCGAAACCATTCCGAATCTCTCACTCTACGATCCGTAAATCAATTCCAAAAAACTCATTCAAATAACTCAAAAACGCTCCAAAATGACTAAGAACGACAAAATCAACAGTTGAATTAAAATAAGAAGAAACAAACAAAAAAATAAATAAATAAATAAAAAAAATGCGAATTCACAAACATAGCTGAACATGTTATGCGTTTGATTCGTTTTTGATTAAATGAAACGCTATTTATAAAAGTTGAATTCATTTTTTAAAGAAGTTAATAGATATCGCTAATTTTGTTCATCCTGAACAAAATTAGCGGTATTGGATTACCTTTCTTTAATTTCACTCAAAACTCACTCATTTCACTCAATCATTTCATTTCAAAATCATTCCAAAATCGTTTACCTTTGTCAATTTAACGATTTTAAGAAAGGATTAGGAAACAAGAGTTAAAGCCTTTTCAATTTATAATCGTAGTAAAATCATTTTGTGGTTTAATCGTAAACAAAGCCCTGCAGATAACGACATACAAGGGCTTTACAAGTCATTTTGGTTGAAGCATGTTTATTTCACATCTATCAGGATACAAGTTCTTTCAACCTAAATTCATCCCTTTCGATTCCTGGAAATCAATCGGCAACTGCACCGATTGTGTGGGCCAAGGAAAGATCAAAGATAGAAAGTCGCCAAAAGATATCAAATTTGGGACCCCTTGAAAGAAAATCCGACGCTCTTTGTCTCAACTATGGATAAGTCATTTGATTTTTGTAACGAAGCACTCTTGAGAATGGCAGCTAAGGCAACATAATGTTATTGGAAACAAAATACACTTAGTTTCATTTCAACAAAGCGTAACCCTTCTTATAAAAATCACGATATATTCCTTTTGTTGGCAAATATTAGGTCCACAATATTGACTTAGGTCAGCTGCACAGGTTTGCACTTTGATATTCACCTACAATGTCACCTTTATTCTTGGCAAGAGTGCCATAGGCACAAAATACGCCGCCACTTTGCTGCTGTTTCACGAACATAATTGTAGACACTACTTATTTTGAAAGAAAATTTTGAAAGAGAATTCAAAATGACCAAGTTTCATTTAAATCAAGACAAAAAGTTAGGAGGAGTTGCCTTCACAAGGCTGCAATTTCAACAAGCCCCATACACTAAGTTTTAAGGGGGCATAATTCAGGGAAATAAATGAGCCATAAAATCCTTGATCAATGTACATCTACAAATTATGGTGATGGCATTGACCAAGTTTCATTTAAATAAAGACAATAAGTAAGGAGGAGTTGCGTTCAAAAGGCTGCAATTTCAATAAGCCCCAGATACTAAGTTTTAAGAGGGGCATAATTTAGGGTAAAATTAATGAACCATAAAATCCTGGGGCATAACTGAGGCAATAAGCCCCAGAGACTAAGTTTTTAAGGGCAAAACTCAGGTAAAAATCAACGAACCATAAAAAACTTCCTTCATGTACATCTACCAATTGAGGTGATAACGTTGACCAAGTTTCAAGAAGATACAGCCAGAAACTTAGGAGGAGTTGCGTTGACAAGAAAAGTGGACGGACGGACGTACGGACGGACGGATAGACGGACGGATGGACGGACGGACAGACGGAGAAGATGACGCCAATAAACGTCCGCCTCCGGCGGCGTATAAAAAGTGTGGGAAAACCGTGTGCTGGATAAGTTTACATGTCTTGTAATTTGGTAATTTTTACAAAAAAATAAAAAGCTTAATGAAAGTTAATCTCGTTTGAACAATTACAATACAGTTAATTATATCGTGAAATTGACACTCATCTCAATAAATATCATTCTAAATCCCTCACTCGGCGCACCATTCATTCATTCAAAACACTCATTGAAACCATTTAACAACGCACCGAAATCACTAAAAAGATAAGATCAACAACTTCATTCAAAATAAATATAGCTAGAAAAAAACGTCGTAACCGAAATTATTGAAATTATGGCGTCTGATTGGTTCTTGAAGAAATATGCAGCTATTTATTAAACTTGTATGCATAATTCATTCAAGGTCATTGTCGTTTTTCAAGGTCAATGTCATTTTTCAAGATCAAATTTGTTTAGAAAATTTAACCATGGTTATAACTTTTGAATGATAAGTCAAAGAAGCTTAATATTTCACATGATCATTGCCTGGGACAAGACCTTTCTTTAGGTATCAAGTTCATATATTTGCATCTGCCTAAGAAATAATAAGCAGCAGAGTGTTGGCATCCGCTTGCGGTGCTCTTGTTTCGTTAGAAGTTTAGTGAAACGGGCCCCAAGATTCCAGTAACGGCTATGAAGCTTGCATTCCAAAGACACACCAAAGGTAACGGTGTCGCGGGAAGAATTTGAACTCACATCTTTCGATTTTTCTTCGTTCGGTTAACAGTTACCAAGTATAACACTTCAAATACCCTAAATAACATTCGTTTTAGAATGAGGGTTTTCATAAAAGAATCACATTCACCGATATGATGGGGTGTGAATTCAAAACCTTCTTATCATAAACTAAAGTTTTATTTATACTCCGTCCCACTCATAAATATCACAATTGATGTGTATTTAATTATGATTCATTACGCAAATGAGGGCGGGTCCAAAAGACAAGATAACTACATATGTATAAATATAACATTTTATAGCTTTACATGAAAATTTACAATTATAATAAATAATCTAAAAGTGTCATCTACTCAAATTATGCATAAACAATCGTAAGCAATATCGTTTCTGACTTATAATATGTTAATAGGATTAACACATTTGTGCTCAAAGCACGTACTATACAGTAGCAAACATCGTGAAATTGACATTCATCTCAATCCAAACTATTCTAAATCGCCCACACAGCGCTTAATTCATTAATTCCAAACACTCACTCAAACCACTCAAAACCGCTTCAAATTGACAAAAAAAATAATTTAAAAGCAACATTCAAAATGAATATAAATAGAAAAAAATCACGATTTCATTGTCATAATTGAAATTAAAAGCGTGTGGTAAGTTCTTGAAGAAGAGTTCTAGAAAGGTATTCATAGAACTTACATACATATTTTATTAAAAGGATGTATTAAATATCGCTTTTTTTGTTCATCCTGAACAAAATTTGCGGTATTGCATTACTTCCCTTTAATTTCATTTAAAACTCGCTCGACACACTCATTTATATACACTACAAAAGCATTCCAGAATCAATCACCCTGTCAATTTCACGATGTGCTTAACTGCTACAATTGAAAACATCTTAATTCTCATTTGCTTTAAGAGGCATTAATAGCAAATAATAACCCATTGCTGTCTTTAAATTATAACATGCTTACCGCAACTTAATTACGTTCACTCGATGACACTCATAAGGTCTTACTTTTTATATTGTTAATTGATGTTGGTAATGTAACTTGTGCATTTTACTACCTTAAAGTACGGTTAATTGCTAGCAAAGACAGTTTTTTAATGTTGTTTTCAAAAGGAATTTCCAAAAATAAAACAGAAATGCCACATTAAAAAGTACATACAAGTGGGAAAAGAAGCTTGTTTTTAGTAATTCGCCAAAAAATATCGACAAGTTAGTGCATTTTGCTAACAAAACAAATGATACCTTATAAGCTAATTTTGCAAAACAATAATCGTTTCTTGGTCTACGAACAGTTTGAAAGGGACATTAAATGTGTATGATCCTGGATAATAATTGATTGATTGGTTGATTAAATAGAGTTTTACGCCGCTATCAACATTTTTCAGGTATATCGCGGCGGCTGGAGCACCTTACAATAGATTCCTGGAATTTCGCTCACCAGTACAACCATCACACCCTTTCCTAGACTGGTAAACCTGTCCCATCTACGCTACCCTCCGATTCTGTATCGAAAGATTGAGATAGGCTCGCTAGTCAAATCTTTTCCTAGCCTCCAGCTGCTATCTCACATAGGTCCACGATTATTAATCAATTTACCAAGAGTCAAATAGTCGGAAAGAATGAGTGCCGCCGTCGGGGATCGAACTCGCATCTCTAGATTTTCAGTCCGACGCGCTGCCAACTGCGTTATGACGACTTAGATAATGAAGGCTATAAGTTTCTAGCATAATCTCGTTACAAAGGAGTTACTTCTTGGATTACAAGAGGAAGGTTTCGAATGAAATTAAAAACCCTACCAGTCAATGATTACTAAATACAGTTAAAAACATCGCGAAATCGACAGTCATCTCAATCGAAACTATTCTAAATCACTCGTTCAGCGCTCCATTTATTCATTCATTTCAAACACTCCCTCAAATCGATGGAACACTCTCCAATTTAACTAAGAAAATAAAATCACCAGCTACATTCAAAATGAATATAAATAGAAAAAACGCGATTTCACTGATTTCACTGATTAACTGAAACTGTAAGCATCTGATTGGTTCTTGAAGAAATATTAAGCTATTTATAACGTGTATATGCATATGTTTTACGGGAGGTAATTAATATCGCTATCTTGAACAAAATTAGCCATATTTGATTACCACCCGTTGATTTAACTCAAAAATTATTCATCGTACTCATTCAAATTATTCACCTTGTCAATTTAACGATGGTTTGACTGTAAATTCCAGATGTTGTTATCACATCTTTACGTATAGCCAAGTCAGAAATTGTTTAAAACGGAGTTCGAAATTCTTTCAAAACATCAATGGTTTCATACAATTTTTCCAGGGAACTTCTATCACTTCCACTACTAGAGGTTGGTGTTTCTTTGCCATCCGTTCTGTCCTTAGGAGCCCCAATATAGAAGGATGTCTTACCAGATAGATGACGACGGATTTCTAGATTTTCATAACCACTACTGCAAGATGAAAGGCTATCCTCAAGTGTATCATTTTCAACGTACATATTTGTTACGTATTTATTCTTGCCAATGCTTGCTCTTGGATCGAATGTTATTTCTGATGTCGAAGTCTCGGCGCCATGAGACTTTTCTGACTCATACATATCCGTTGAAACATTTATTACTGAGATGAACTTATTTCCATTGTTGTTTGTCTTTTCTACACTACTAATGTAATCATAATCGGGTTTTACATTGCTTTTGAACACTTCTTTTCTAGTATTCAATGCTTTAGCTGGCCAGTTTGTATCTAGTATCTCTGGAATTAGAATTGAGGATCGTTGAGATTCAGGAGTATTATGCGCACTTCCATTATTGCCAAACTCGTAAGTCGTGTCAAGCATTGCACATAAATTTGATATGGATGAACTTGTTGATTCACGACTACCATCTTCGAAATCATACAATTTTCGTCCCTGAGAAATAGTTCCCAAACTCTTATAAATATCACCTGAAGATACTGTCTTAATATCACCGTTACCCTTTTCAACTTCTAATGCACGTAAGCTTTCCTTGTATTTGTCAGCAAGACTTTGTGTTCTTGGTTTGCATAACCGAAAATTTAGTGGAAGAGATGTAAACCCTGTATAAATTGGTAGTATTACTAAAGTCACAAGCATTACCATGATTAACATAGCTCTTTCGAGGAATAGAATAACTAAAATACCCGCTATTATAGAAAACAGAGAATATCCCCAAAGATGTTTTATGCTTGATATGAATGGATTGGAATTCTTAAACTCTTCCTCAACAGCTCGTTGCGGAATCCATTTGACGTTAAGAGAAATGTTGGCATAAAATGCACGTGCAATTCTTACAGTACCTACTAGGGCTTCGGGTGTAAATTGTAAGATAGAAGCGATAGTTTCAAGGAACACATACTTGTAGTTTTCTCGATTACAGGTTGCGAACTTTGGAAATACAAGAACACTAAACATGACAATGATTATTGATGCATATCGATAACGTAGATGAACACTGATGTGAAGGATTATGTAGAGTAACAATGCCGGTTTCATGAGCATTTGACGTAATGCTGAATGGGCGATGTATGATGTAACGAAATCAAGTTTTGATTCAGTTCTCACTTTGGTTTTGTTGAACTTCGACCTCTGTAACTGCTTTTGAATCCATCTCATTGGTTTTCCGAATGCGTTTTTCCAAAAGTACATAGCCAATAGAATTTCACCTCTGTTCCAGCGACGTTCTCTGATATTCCAAGTAACATAATTTTGACTTGGTGCTTCTAACAAGTATGTACTACCAGCATACAAAGGTTTCAGTAGAGCTGCCTCAAAAGTGTCATGACTTAAAACATCGACAGGTACCCTTTCTATAAGTGAATCTTTATTTCCTATGACGCTATCTATATACAGTCGGTTTTTAATTAAAGCTTTTCCGAAATACGACGACTGCTCAAACAAAGCTGTAATTGCATTCGTCATTGGCTCGTATATGGATTGCCTCATAGATTCCAAATTCATAAATATCGTGTCGTCATTAGTGCAATGCAGCTTAATTGATGGCTGAATTATACCCCTTTCTGGATATGCAGCTGCGATTTGTAACACGTCGAAAACACCTCCTCGCGGCACGCCAGTATCGGCATCTAAAACGAAAGTATAGTCAAACTTTCTATCCAGTATGTTTGATACGTCTTCACACGAATGAAACAGGGCCTCTCCAACGGACCTTGCTGTTTTACCGTAATAATCCGGGTCACAATAGGAGAATGCCTCAAACTCTCCCTCTGACAATAACATTAGATCCTGGTATTGTCCACACTTTCTTAGAACTCGGCTTACTCTATGCACAACCATAAAGTCTCGTACATAACGATCACAAATGTCCTCTAGATATTCACTCACGAAAACGTCTCTGTCTATATCAAAATACATTGACCACACATTTTTTAGATGAATCGGGTCAACCATTTCAAATTCACCTTTAGCAAATGCCAGACCTTCTCTGTAGAGATCATCATAAAGAATAGTTCTATATGTGTCGCGTATTTGTAATTCATACTCCTTCAGTTCATCGTCTCCTGTTGCGCTTACTAGAACTGCTGATATATTAGGACTCAGGTTTCCAACGTAAGCCGTGTACATTGTTTCAAAGCATTCTAGAATATCATCTTTACTTGTGGCTAGTAGATTGTAGTTTAGTAAGCAAGTTAGGCGATCACAAGGTGCCCGCTTGGTCTCTCGTTTTTCGCCACCAATTAAGAGTGTAGCCACAGTTTGAACTGGGAATTCTATAACAGAACCTTGAAGTATTCCAAGCACTATAACAATGATTATCCCATTGACTAAGTTTGTTCTATCCCAGTCTATATTTATAATATTAAGTACCACACATATCAAACTAACTAGAATCCAACAAAAGAAATAGAGGAATACTCGAACAGTTTTTCTCATGATCGTCAATGCGTTTGAATTCTTCGATCAGATTGATTATATTTCTGCTTATCCTATGAATCGCCGAGGGAAAATATCTTTCAAGCTTTGGTATTATCATCTTGAAACCGATGTAGGTCTTTTTCGGTAGCATACACTTGCTTGAACATCACTGGAATTCTCTGTTTGTGCTTGATTATGCTTCTGTTCTGCTTCAATAAAATTACATAAATCTAGTGTTGCTTTTTGTGCCATGATCTGGGTTCCTGAAACAAATTAAAAATGTACTGAATAATTACTGAACAGTATACTACAAGTTTAATAAATATTAACCATTTTATTCTTAACATGTTATACAATAGGAAAGCGGACAAAAGCGTTATCAGATGTGCATGTTTCTTGAAATCGCTATTAAGTATTAAGTAAATGAACAATTAATAACATCTTAAAATTAACAGTTTCCTCGATTAAAATCATTCTAAATTATTCAATCCGAGCCCCATTCATTCGTTCCAAAAACTTGCTCAAAACGATCAAAAACGTTCCAAAAATCAATAAAAAAAAGTTCAACAACAGTATTTAAAGCCCCGCCTGCATTTAAAGTAAAAAATGATATTGCGTGAACCTTCATTGAAAATTTTTTTCTTTATTTAGTCTTATGAAAGATGGGTTACATAAAGATACAATTCAATCGACAAACGGCGGCTTTTTCGTGAAAAGCATAATCTACCTTATTCAGTGAAATATGTAAATGCGATTTTGATCACGTGAAATACGCCCCGTGCAGGAGTGGTAATCGAGCAGTATTCAAATTGGAGTCCGAAATGTTGCTGGTCATAAATTTAGGCCTATGCTTTGGATCAACGCGTTATAATAATTTGCATTACCGAATATTGGAATCACAAATTTAAGCTAAACTTTGAAAATAAAAGTCTAGTTTTTGTGTACATGGTCGTCAAAGATCATTATCTTGAAATTTCACGAACACAGACGGGGGCTTTAAATAACTCTAAAAAACACTGTTACACTGCAGACTTTCTTGAATTTGGAATCGTCTAATAGGTTCGCGAATATCTAAAAATATGTTTATAGGACGTCTATGTTTATTTTTAAAAGGAGATAAAAATATTGTTAATTGCATTCATCGTAAATGCAATTAGCGATATTTTGGTACCTCCCTTTAAATTCATTCTATCGCGCTCCTCCCATTCATTCAATTTGATTCCGAAATCATTTAAAAAATGTTCACTTTATAAGATTCACGATGTTTTTATTTGTACATAAGCAATGGAATTAATCATAAGCAAAGTCAATGTTCCTCCTGCGTTATGAACAATTTTGTCTTAAGCGTTAAAGGTTAAGCAAGTATAAAGATTATTGTAAATTATGAGCATATACAAATACATTTGACCGGCTTAGTTCATTACTTTGAAGCATCCAATATGTAAATTTAGAAATTCAGGATAACATTTGTCTTGCAAATACATGTAGAAATTAATTAACTGACGATCTACAGCAAAAGAGTTTTTTAATCAACGAATATCATATTATGGCGTCATTTTCTCAGACCTTGTCTAACTCATAAACGGTCTAAAATGATTATAAAGTACACTATATCAGATGAAGTATGCAGAAAAGGTTTTTTTTTTTTTTTTAAATCAACGAATACTATTTTATGATGTCATTTTTAAAATGATACCTCAGACCTTGTTTAACTCATAAACGGTCTAAAATAATTATAAATACGCTAATTCAGATGATGTATGATCCTCAAATATGCGAATATAAATATTCTTGTTAAGTTATTCATATCAATGAATCAGACACGGTTTTTGCATTGCTAAATGAAAATACTTTTTACTGCTATAACAGGGCTTAACATAAACGTACTACACATAGTTGCGGTGAATTTTGCAAAATATATAGCACATTTTTAATTTTACCACTAGTATTATCCGCTATGATACGTGACATACATAGATGTCTATAGAAATATAGAAAGGTGAATTATTAGATGTTGTTCCATTTTATGACCCCACATCGATAGATCGGTTCTATCACGGACCCTACATTTAGAGTCCCCTCAATATTGTTTTGGGCATGTGCGTTTTTATATTGCCCGTCTGTTCCCTTGATTGCCTTGATGAAATCACCAACGAAATCGAAATGTGGTCACCTGGGATAAGAAAACTTTGTTACGGAGTCGAATGATAGAAATTTTTTTTAAGAATTCTAGAAGTCAAATTGTTTGCAAGATCAACCTGAAATTCGATCAGAATGATTGTCTTCATGAAACCTCGGACGAGTTTGGAATTTTGTCATCTGGGGCCAAAAACTAATTTACGGGGTCAAATCTTAGAAAATCACTTTATGCACTGTAGGTGCCACATTTTCTCAGACGAATCTGAAATAAGGTCACAACTAAAGTCTCGATAAAATCTCGGACAAGTTCGTAATAGGGTCAAAGAATAGTTCGCAGTGTCAAATATAAGAAAAAACTCTGTATGCACTCTGGAGGCGATATTCTTACAGTTAACAACATCGTGAAATTGACAAGATGAATGATTTTGGGACGAGGTTGAAGAATGTGCGGAGCGACTTTTGAGTGAATTTAATGGGGGTAATCCAGTATTGTAAATTTTGTTCAGGATGAACAAAATTAGCAATATTGATTACCTCCCTTTAATAAAATATGCATAAAAGTTCTGTGAATTACTTCCTATTTTTTCAAGAACCTATCAGACGCTAACTATTTCAATTATGACAGTGAAATCACGATTTTTTCCCATTTGTTTTTTATTTTGAACGTAGCTGCTGGTTGTATACTTTTTAGTCATTTGGAGCGTTTTTGATCGATTTGAATGAATGTTTGGAATGAATGAGTGGAGCGATGAATGAGCGATTAAGAATGGCTTTGATTGATTTAAATGTCAATTTCACGATGTAATTAACTGTAGGAAAAAAAAGAAAAAACTGATTATGAGCCAAGCTGTATAGAATCAGCAGCTCTGTTAAGCTTTGTCGTCATTCTTTTCATTCTTTTTCAAAACCTGCTTTAAAAAAAGTTAAGATAATTCACTTAGGTGGCCAATATATTGTTGTAATAAGTGGGATTGTTCTATTAACCCTTTGCTATATAATCCCTGCTTTTTACGTACCAGTGATTTTACGATTGAAGAAACATTGTGAAAAAAGAAGAAATTGCTTCTGACAAGCAATTTCTTCTTTTTCCACACTATTTTCTACCCTACTGAATGGTTATTTTTCAAATTAAATTCACATTTAAAATTTCGTCTGCAAAACCTTTGAATTTGGGCAGGTCCAAAATTTTGTAAACAGGAAAGTGTTAACAAAAAGATACATGTAACATGAATACCGGTTCCTGAATACAGCTTTGAATACATAGTCTAAAACAAAACACCGTGAAAGTGATATTCACCTAAAACAAAACCATTCTATTTGCTCGCCTTGCGCTTCATTCAATGAATTTAAAACAATCACTTCAATCACTCAAAAAAATTCGGATGTAGTTTTAAAAAGCGTTAGAATCGACCAAAACGATCAAAATTACATTCATGTTGATAGAAGAATCATTCCACCGTTTGGATGGTGTAGATTTTGTTAATTTGTCCTTGAAGACACACAAATAAAAACAATTCATACATTTTTGTAATTGGAGGTAATGAAATTAGCATATTACCATATTTTATCTTATAACTATACAAATATCCGTATGATAACAACCCGTATGATATTTTGTATGATATCACATGGTTATTTTTAGAACAATGATATTTTGTTAGTTATTTTTTAGAAACTTGCATTTCAGTTTGAAACACCGACGAAAACAAGACAAATATAGGTTATAAGATAAATATAATACGTACTATGTGTATTGTATGAAAAAATATCAAACTCGGTTGTGAGAATTGATAATTGTCTCGGCAGAGCCTCGACAATGATCAATTCTCCCAACATCGTTAGATATTATTTTCCATACAAAACACTAAGTACGTATTATATATACCTCCCCTTAATTGCACCCAGGACTCGTTCGTCCCAGTCACTCAGTATTATTGATAAACGATTCCAAAACTATTCATATGGACAATTACACGGTGTTATTAACTGTAGCATCTATTTCACAAAGCCAAATGCGTATCTTTCCCAATGAAAAAACTTCATTAAAATCAAATAAGGGACAACGATTATTTTACTTCTTAAACTGATTGAACATGATACAGGTTGTGCAGTGCAAAGTTTTATGCAATCCAAAAAATTATTACGATGTTTACAAAAGTAAATTAATTTGAATGACACATAAATTATTGTATACATGAATGTTAATGATGTTATGTTACGAATAAAGGTGGTTGTAAGATTTTTATAGTTAAAACATCTGACACCCGATAAAAAAACAAAATTAGAACTACACAATCCTCGTAAAAAAGCATTCTGGTAAATCACCCTTGCAGCGCCCCATTCATCCATTCCAAACATTCATTGATCATTCAAAAACTATCCAAAATCACTTAAAAGTCTTAAAACCCACATTTTTTTGCTTCGAATATTCCATGATTTAACCGTTTTCCTTGATTGATTGGTTCATGAGGACAAAGAAATATATAATTTGAACTTGTATGCGTATCTTTTTAAAGGGAGGAAATGACTCAAGTTTATTTTTTCATCTTGAACGAATCTATCGACATTGTATTCCCCCCCCCCCCCCACACACACACACACCCTTTTGAGAATTCAAAACTCATTCATCCCATTTATTTGTTTTAATATCGAAATAGTTCAAAAGCCATTCATATTTTCGATTTCAAAGTTCTCAACTATATGGTATTTACTGCATGTCGGTTCTAGACCTACCAAATACCAAAAAATACGATTTCCAAATGTCGCCTGCTACAAATACAGTCGATATTGATTGATCGACCACTTCAATAAAGCGACCATTTCATTAAGCGGCCATTGTTTAAAGGTCCTTTTAAATATATGAAAAAGTAGTTATTCTAATACGAAAACGTGTTAATTATTGAATCTAATGTTGTTGGTTTTATTGATTGATTGAATGGGGTTTAACGCCGCTTTCAACATTATTTCAGTTATATCGCGGCGGCTGGAGCACCTAACAATGGATTCCTGGTATTTCTCACGCCAGTACTACCATTACATCCTTTCCTATCCTCCAGCTGCTATCTCACATAGGTCTACGATTATCGACAATTGGTGAGAGACAAATAGTCGGAAAGAATGAGTGCCGCCGTCGGGGATCGAACCCGGGACCTCTAGTATGACAGTCCGACGCGCTACCAACTGCGCTATGACGGCGGCTCTATTAATGTTGTTGGAACCGATTAGAATCGTCTCAATGAGACGATTCTTATAAGTCCAAACTTTATAAGATTCGGTAAGACTAATGCGACAATCTATATAAGCTATCAATTTAACCCTCTCAAATTTATAATATACTAGTTTTTAAGCGACCATTCCCATAAGCGACCGCTTTGTGTTGATCCCTTAAGTCGTCGCTTAACACAAGTTGTACTGTATGCTTAAAGATTGATATTATGTTGTCTCTTTTTGTTGTGCTGGCATGAATTATGATGTATGAATTATTACATGTATATTTGTCTTTTTAGTTCAAATCTACTTTCAACATTATTGCAGTTATATCTTGACAGATAGTGCACTATCTGATTGCTTCCTGATTGTCAGCGTGCTAAGCGAACATACAATGAAGCGTTGCGAGTTTTTTACCAAAGTAAAACAGATAATAGTAGGAGTTATCTGTTAGATTGTAAACGGAATTATAAATCTCTTATTAAACGCAAGAAAAGACATTTTCGTTTGCGAAGGCTTCGAAATTTAGAAAACCTCAAATTCAATAAACCCAAAGAATTTTGGAAATACTTTGGTAAAAGGAAAAACGGAAAATCTGAAAATATTCAGTTAAACGAATTTTATAATTATTTCTCAAATTTAGAGAACGATATATTCAAGTGCATTAACTTTGATGCAGAGGATTTCTGTTCGAGTCATAACTTTGATATAATTGACGTAGATACTTAACTTGATTATCCCATCACGCATACCGAAACTTTAAATGCTATAAAAAAAATTAAAACGCAATAAAGCCTACAGTATAGATTATTTGTTAAATGAGTATTTTATTGAAGGTGTCGATATTTTATCACCTTATTTATGTGACATGTTTCATGCAATTTTAGATTCTGGTCATTTTCCTGATCAATGGAGAGAAGGTGTTATCGTACCTTTATTTAATAAGGGGGATAACGCTGACGTGCACAATTATAGGGGAATAACTCTTTTAAGCTGTTTTTTTCTAAATTATTTACATGTATAGTTAACCAGAGAATTGGATCTTTTTGTGAAAAATATAATTGTCTTTCAGACGCCCAGTTCGGTTTTAGGAAGGGTCTTTCTACAACTGATGCTATTTTTGCTTTAAATACAATTGTTGAACACATTTTAAACCATTGGAAAAGACTTTATGTGGCATTTATAGATTTAAAGAAATGCTTTGATAGTATATATAGAAATGCACTGTGGTTGAAACTTTTCAAAAATTCAATACGTGGTAAAGTATTAAGAATAGTTAAAAATATGTATGAAGATGTCAAATCATGTGTGAAACACTGTAATAGCTATTCGGATCTTTTCAGATATTCGGTAGGTTTGAGGCAAGGGGAGGTAATTTCGCCCATATTAGTATCCCTTTTTCTAGAGGATATTGAACTGCATTTACAGAATAATTTGAATTCTGTATATTCTGAATATTGTTTGGTGACATTCTTTTAACTGTACTACTTTTTGCAGATGATATGGCTCTATTCGGAAATTCACCGGAAGATTTGCAAAATAATCTAAATAATTTACATAGTTATTGTTTGGAGTGGGGCCTTGAGGTAAATGAGTCTAAAACTAAAGTGATGGTATTCAGAAAAAGAGGTGATTTAAAATCGGGTGAAAAATGGACTTATAATGATAAAGCACTAGAGGTAGTAGAATCTTTCAATTATTTAGGAGCAGTCTTTTCGAGTAATGGTAAATTTAATGTAAATGACGAATATTTGATCGGAAAAGCGTTGAATGCCATGTCTGTATTATTAACTAATTGTAAAAACTTGCCTTTAACACCAAAAACACTTTGCCAGTTATTTGATTCTTTTGTAAGCGCCATACTAAATTACTCGTGTGAAATATTTGGATTTAAAAAAGGAAAGGGAGCGGAGCGTATCCACCTTAAGTTTTGTAAACGCATTCTTTAAGTTCCAAGGAACACAAGTTCCGCTGGTGTTAATGGAGAGTTGGCACGATATCCTTTATATATATCACTATATTGTAGAATTGTCAAATATTGGTGTAAAATCATTAATTCAGATAATCTTATACTGAAAAAATTATATGATGTGGCAATGTCCGATTTTTGCAACGGGAAAAATAATTGGGTATCCCAAGTTAAAACTTTATTCGATGTATATGTTTTTTTCTGATGTATTCTACAATCCAAGTAAAATAGATCTTAAAATATTTATTCCATTTTTTAAGCAACGCGTTATAGACTGCTTCATTCAAGAATGGTATGGTATGCTAAATAAAAATATGGTTTTAGAAGATTATAAACACATTAAAAATTCTTTCAACTACGAGAATTATTTAGATTTAGTACCATACGATCTCAGATATCATATTAATAAGCTAAGGCTATCTGCTCATTCTCTTCGTATTCAGTCTGGCCGATGCGGACAGATTAGAATACCTAGAAATAAAAGGTTTTGTTTATTCTGTACCCATAAAGAAGTTGAAGATGTTTATCATTTTGTTTGTATATGTCCTCTTTATGCAGATCTTCGGAAGAAATTCTTAGACAAGTATATTTATAGACAGCCATCCATGTTTAAATTATGTCAATAATTGAAATCCGATCATAAAACGATATTAAACAGACTAGCTCATTTCATTAAAGAAGCGTTTACCCTTAGAAATAAAACTGTACCTCTATCTAGTTCCTGATATATTTTTCCAAATGAGAACTTTAACGAATTAATTGCTATTAAATTCTCATTCTCTTGATGTTTATCTTGTAACGATCTGTTGTTAATGTGTATTGATCTACGTGATTATATATTTGTTTGTATATGTATATGTTTTTGACGATGTACCTAGTGTACAAGTCTGTATTAAACTATCTGTTCTGTTCTGTTCTGTTCTGTACCTTTCGTTAATTACACCTGTCCCTATAGCGTTTCATCTGCGCTATTACATGTAGCTGCTCATCAAACAGTATTAAATGTGATTACCAATGTATACATACATGCAATCTGGTTTTCGTTATTGTTCTGGTATGGTTGATACTGTACAAGTATATTTAAGACTATCGATAAATTGACAAAGTTGATGATTTTGAAATTAAACTGAATGAATGGAATGAGTGACTTTTAAATGAAATCAAAAGGAGGTAAATTTCGCTCGCCATACGTTTGTCAATTTTACGACGTTTCTTACCGTGCATGTATTTTATAAAATAATGAATGTTTAAAAAGGAGTAATTATTTCTTCTTTTGGAGAGTTTCCTGTCTCTTTCAGTTTATATTTCATAATTTTCATACACAATTTCAATGTTTTCTTGTTGCTGTTTTTTCGTGGATGGGAATTTATCTATCAATTTCAAGACAGAATTACGTCGAAGAATAGCTACCAAATGTATTCACAAATCTAATTTATATGGTTGTTAAAGCATTTAGATGCAAATTTGTCATCAATTTAAGTTGATCAAAGACAACAAAGGTGTTGATTTATATGACAAATCTTACCGTTAACATGGGCAATAAACAGACTCTTTTGTGCTATTTGAATAGTCTGTTTTAATGATGTAGAGTGAGAAAAGGGTTGAACTTGACAGAGGCCGTCAGAGAAGGGAACAATTGTGACACAAAAAGTGAGATCGAGAGAGACTAAAAAATTCAAATCGAAATAATATGACTTGGAAAGAGAGACAAACAGACACACTAATACAGAGGCGATGTTACAGAAAGGCAAAAATATGAAAAGGGACAGAGAGAGACAATAGAGATTGAAAGATGGATAAAGAGGGAAAGAGAGAACGACATAGAGAGAGAAAGAGAAAGAGTGAGGGCGAGATCGAGAGAGAGATGCAGAGAGAGACAGAGAGAGAGAGAAAAGAGAGAGAGAAATAGAGAGAGAGAGCGAGAGAGAGAGAAACATGGAGATTGCGAGGGAGAGAGTGAGTGAGTGAGAGAGTGAGAGAGAGATTGAGTGAGTGGGAGGGTGAGTGTGTGTGTGTGAGAGACAGAGAGAGAGAGAGAGAGATACAGAGAGAGAGAAAGAGAAAGATTATGAAGGTTTTAAAACAAATGGGTGCGATTATTGCGCCCACGTCGTATAAGCAGTTGGTGGCAAGGATAGGTTGTTGTGGTTGATCTAGTACGGGAAATAAAAGAAGTGATAAACAGTTCAACACGATAAGACTAAATTCCTGTTGAAAGTTGCAATTTTTCTAATAAATTTCAACCCAGTTTTCACTTTAAAAATACCCACGTAAAAATAGTCAAACAGTTTACTAAACAGCTTTGGTATACCCATAATTGTCCAATAGCAAAAGGCTTTAGTTTTATCAAAAACAGAAATCAAGTCTTTTTTTTTTAAAGACAATCGCAATAATCGAGCGATTCACTAATTAGGACAATGTACTGATGTGTATCATGTTGTCTGTCGTAATAAAGGTTTAAACTGTAATTATTCACAAATGGATTTTTGTCTTGATAATTAAAATGTACAAAATCTTGACATTTATGTCAAAATCGCGTTCATGTAGATGAAAATTAGGGCTACGTCCGGTGTATTGTCGCGGCCCATTCAGAATCCTTTATATTTAAAAGTTTGTGGTTTTTTTTTTTTTTTTTTTGTTGGGCGGTTTTTCTTTGTTTCGATGAACACTGGCCTCAATTCCTTCTCAATGAATATAATGAATATCTAACTCAGTTGTGGGAATTGATAATCGTCTCGGTGGATTCGATGGATTCACAAATCTAAACCAGAACAAAGGGTCAAATCAGCCCTGAGTTAGAATGACTAAACTGTGCAAACTGTTAGCAAAGTATACCCCGCTTTGCACGCGCACTTGCGTGCAAAGCGGGGTATAATTGGCAAACAATTTACATCGTATCACCCTGAACATTTGGAAGGGCTTTTGAACATTTTACATTTGTAATGAATATCAAATTGTGATGTGTCACGTAACCAAGAACAATCCTGAAAGTAAACTCAAATCGATTCTTAACAAAGTAGACAGACTTTGTTCTAAAGTTTTTTTTATCTTATAAACTTATACATATCCTTGTGATAACATCCATATGATTTTTTTTTAATATCACATGGATATTTTTAGAACAATGACATAATGCGGTTATTTTTAGAAACTTAGATTTCTGTTAGATACAATGACGAAAAAAAGACAAATCAAATAGAGGTTATAAGATAAAAAATATACATACTTAGTGTATTGTTTGAAAAAATACCTAACTCAGTTGTGGGAATTGATAATTGTCTCGGTAGAGCGTTAGCTACCATAGGGGATGTTCTTGTAACTTTCTTTATACCACAGCTGATTTATATCGTCGCATAATGACTTTTAATCGAAATAGTTCCATCACGCGTTACATCGTGGTTGCAAAATCTGAACATTCCTTATGTATAATAATGACTGTTACTTTCAGCGTAGGCTTTAGTCAATCCAATATACATCGAACTCTCATTTAAAATCGATTTCCCCATTTCAATTTGCATTGGTCAGCAATAAATCACAAACATAACTTGATTTCTGTTGACGATGAATTGTTTAGTTAAATAGTGATAGATGTTAGTTAACCAAACAAACGATAACAAGCTGCATTTAATGATAGTACATGTTTAAACAAATCAAGCTTCATTATAGCTGAAAAAAAAACCAATCGATTTTTTATTCCTTACTGCTGTACAGGTAGATAGGCCTACACCGTGAAATTGACAATGTGAATGATTTTGGAATGAAATTGAATGACTTTGTGGAGTGCAGTTGGAGTGAATATAATGGAGTGAATATAATGGGAGGAAATCCAATGTCGCAAATTTTGTCCAGGATAAACATATATTTAAATATGCATTAAGTTTCTATAAATAGCTCCATGTCTTCAAGAAAACATCATACGCTTGCAAGCTTCAATGAAGTCAGTGAAATCGCGTATTTTTTTCTAGCGATTTTTATTTGAAATTCAGTTTTTGTTCTTATCATTATTAGTAAGTTTGGAGCGTTATTGAACGGTTTGAGTGAGTGCTGTGAATGAATTAACGGAGTGCTGAGTGAGCGATTTACAATGGTTTTGATCGGAATGATTGTCAATTTTACGAGGTTGTAAACTGTAATAACACATTGTATGTAAAATTTAATTCCAAGAGTAGTTACTTTTGAAAGAAAGTTATTAACTGTTTAGTATGCTCATGCATGCGTAATATATTAATACTTTTTAAATCAGAAAGACAAGTCAAAGGTATAATTTGTTTATTATAATTTGTGTGATCTTTCTTAATGTAGTGGACCCGTAATAGTTTTGCAAAGTCTTGGAAATAATGAAATTTAACAGTGTAAACCGAGGTTTCCTAATGAGTTTAATTAGAAAACCTCCGTCAACATTGTGAAAGATGAGTTCCGAAACGTTGCGGAACTACCACTGTTCCAATACCTTAACTCTCTTACAAGACAGCAATTTATAATTGATAGAATTGGTAGACAACAAATTCAAGTACATTGAAATTTTAGTGTAATGTTGCATGTAAATGATGAAGTTGCTTCTGACACAAAAAATCATCATTAAATATGATTTTTATCTTTACAATTCAATTTCGCGCGGGGTTACAATTATGTTCGTTTGACTTTTTATCATCTCGACCCGGAAAAAACGAAAAAAAAAAAACTTTTTTACTTAGAAAATGAGCCCTTGCGTGACATTTCAAACAATATCAGGTGTGCATGATTCCCATTCATTAATGGAAGGTATTTCTATATCGCAAATTTTGTTCGGTATGAACAAAATTTGCGATATTGATTACTTCCCTTTAGTAAAATAGTATACAAGTTCTATACATACCTTCCTATTTCTTCAAGGGCCTTTGAGATGCTTATAATTTGAATTATGTCAGAGAAATCTTAATATTTCTGTATCAAAATTTATTCTGAATGACGTTTTTGATTCTACATTATTCAATAGGTTTGAGCGTTTTTGAATTATTTGAGTGAGTGTTTGGAATGATTGATTGGAGCGCTGAGTGAGCTGTTTAGAGATGAATGTCAATTTCACGATGTAACTAACTGTATCATTTGAATACTCTACAATAGTGAATAGAGAGAACAGGTCCCTAAGCCATCCTTTCAGTGCATAGTAAAGTGTGTAGTGAAGACTCTGACTACACTGTGCAGCTTCGCAGGCTGCTCTAAGTATTCGCGTTACGCACATATGTAATTGTTGGAAATGTCACGCATAGTCTCAAACATTTTCAACGCAGCCTAGCGTAACATCATATTTGATATTAAGCTTTAACCTCTCGATTTAAAAAAAAAAGCTGCAGTTGTTTTAGGGTTACAACATTCTTCTAGTGGTGTGGTATAGCAGTTTTTATGATAATTATTGCGATCCATCATTTCTTGATAAATAGACTAGATATGTGAAAGATTTTTAAAATATTTTCTCTACTCTTACAATCTAAATATCTCCATCGGGCGACCAAAAACATTGAACCTTTAACTTGAATGAAGCTAAAGTTGCGATGTTATGGCTCTCAGGGGACATAATATTAACATTATGCAATGACCTACACATCGGTATCATACATTTTTGTTCTGTTGGTATGTTAGTTTGACTGGTCGTTTGTCTTTTTGTCCCCCAAAACATTTTAAATTTGGCCATAATCTTTGATTGGATAGTGATGGAGTTTTCATATTTCTCACGAGTTTTAATTAGAACAAGACGCTTCTTTATGTACAAGCTTCAAGATCATCCGTTACAGCCAAAATCCCTTTTTCGAGGCAAATACGTAAAAAAATAAACTCAAACTTAAAGTGTGAGCCTTTGTGTGACATTTCAAACAATTTCAAAATTTAATGTTTAATAAGCAACAACTCTGGCTAGTCTTTGGATCCACGCATTCTGTCTACAGTTTTCACTTTGCACTCAATATATAGATAAGGTCTCATAGAATTTTTAGAGAGTCATGCAATCTGCTAAATACACTATGTGATTTTCTAGGCTGCTCAACGTTTGCAACTCACCAACATGTCAAATTGTTAAAAATGTCATGTAATTTCGCTTTGCTGTCGATTTCCATATTCCTTTGAAATACTGTTTCTAAACAATGACAGCGGCCGTTATGATTTAAATGTTCAACTGAAAATCAAACATTTCAAATAATAAGGAGAATTATAATGATGAGTAAAATAAATAGTAACCGCTGATATTCCAAGAGGGTCGGACTTCATTATATGATGGTTTTAAGTAATTTTAACGAATAGGCCTCGTCCGGATGCCCGCTTTTTTCCCTGCAACATGATCTACGATATTTTAACGAATAGGCCTTGTCCGAATGCCCACCTGTTTTCCCTGCTACACGGTCTCCGATATAAATGTACCAGAAATTCTCTACACATACATGGATTTTGTAACCATTTGATTCCAAATTAACTTTCTGTAAGATAGTATATCAGACATAGGTGAAATTGAAAAGATGAATGATTTAAAATGATTTGAATTAAATTGATTGAGTGGGAAGTGCGAGTTTTGAGTAAAATTAAAGGAAGGTAATAAATATCACTAATTTTGTTCATCAGGAACAAAATTAAAGATATTTATTGACTCCCTTTGTTGCATTGTGCATACAAGGCCTTTAAAGAGCTTCACATTTCTTTTAGAACCGATAACACGCTCATATTTTCAATTATTTTAGTCAAATTGCCATTTTTTCTAGCTATATCTACTATAAAATGATGTTGATGTTGAAATGTTGATCTTATTTTTTAGTGATTAAGGTTTGAAGGAGTGTTATGATTGAATGAAAGAATAGAACCCTGAGCAAATGTTCTAGAATGATTTTGATCTGAATGAGTGTCAATATCACGATGTTTTTAACTGTATTGTCCAATTATCAAAGAAGTATTTGAAATAAGTTATCAAGCACTGCAGAGGTAGTAAAAGAAAACATTTATCGTGAATTAATGTAAATGTGTACATGGTGCCGCTGAGAAAAAAATATCTGCCTGTATCTTTTGTTCAAAATATCTACAAATATCGAACAAATACAAAAATGGTCGGAATACGCAAGGGAGGTAGACAATTTACCAAAGGTATTTTTATTTAAAAAAAAAAAAAAAAAAAAAAAAAAAAAACCAGAGGATTGCTAAACAATTACATGTTTTAAAAAAAAGTTCCATTGACACAATACAGTAAAAAAAAAAAAATGAGAAATTGGCACTAATTCCGATCAAAATCATTCTAAATCATTCACACAGCGCTCCATTCATTCCTTCGATACACTCACTCAACTCGATCAAAAACGCTCCGAAATCATTAGGAAACATTTCATAATCGTTCAAGAGGAACAACATTTGATTCCAATCGATCAAATTTTTCTACGATTTTATTTGATGATGTGAACTTTTTTGGTCCACGAAGATACACAAGCATCAAAGTACGCATATTTTATTGAAGGGAGGTTATTATAATCGCTAATTTTGTTCATCTTGAACAAAGTTATCGATATTGGATTACCTCCCTATGATTTCACTAAAAACTTTCCCCACACTCATTCAATTTCATTCCAAAATCATTCCAAAATCAATCATCCTGTCAATTTCACGATGTTTTTAACATTAGTCATTGCTTCTCAAAAGCATAGATTTGAAGGGCGTGCAAGATATAGCGTGTGAACTATTACAAAAATTAACCATTGAACCAAAAATAAAATCATTAATTCTTTCGATGTGGATTAACCCTTGTCATGCTGAACCCAGAATATTCCTGCTTTGTCAGGAGCTTTAGACAAACATCAGCCTGCACATATGTGCAGGCTGATGTTAGTATATACCACCTGTTTCTCACTTTCAAACCAGAATTGTCAATCGATTTAGTTTTTCAAATAAAAATTGACCTACAGTTGGAACTTTCAGTGATTTTTGCCCTTTGATTTTGATGCAAATTTTTAGCCAAAACTGTTTCACTAGACAATGATTAAGAACGGAATATTAGCAAAGTCTGGTTTGGGGATAATGACTTTGACAATATAGTCTTATATATAGCAATAGAAATGATATCAAACCAATTTAATTATCTTTTATGTTTTGTTCAACGTTTACGTTGAGGAAGATCATAATTTAAAACAAGAGGGTCAAAATGGCCCTAAATCGCTAGTCTGATTTTTATTGGTCCAGTTGAACTCATGCAAGCAACTTTCTGGCAAAGTTTCATTCACATTTGCCTAATTGTTGAAGAGGAGATTAAATTCCTAGATTTTAAAGTGAGAATAGACGCTACCCACCAATTCATTACTCAAATTAAGCCTCTCCCTGCCACGCCTATATTTATGGGCTAAGCAAAATTTCGCGAACCATTTTTCGAAAAAAGGTCACCCAAAGAACATTCTGGTAAAGTTTGAAATCGGCCAAGTGGTTCAGGATGAGCTGTCGTTCAAAGATTCGGGCTCAAAATAAGCCCCGCCCTGCCATGCCCATATTTAAAGGCCAATCAGATACAAGTTTTAAATAGGGGCACCCAAGGAACATTCTGACAAAAAATGGCCCAGTGGTTCAGGAGAAGAAGAAGTTCTTTTAAGATTGTTGACGACGGACTACGCATGACGTACATCACACGACGGACTTAGGGTGATCCTAAAAGCTCCCCTTGAGCACGTTGTGCTCAGGTGAGCTAAAAAAAGTCACGCAAAAGTGATGTCCTGCAAACTCTGTTAAATAAATGTTTGTAAAAGGGATTGAGTCCAGTGGAGGTAATCCAGAGGACGTGTTTTTTTTTCTTCTCAAAAAACTAAAATGGTCATTGCATATTTAGAAAGAATGTTTTATGTTTCGATTCAAGACGCCTGAGTTGTATTATTGATAGTGAGTGTAATTGTCTCTGATTAAGATATTCAAAACACAAAACAAATGTTTATCAGACCATGTTACAGTTAACTATATTGTGAAATTGACAATGTGAATGATTTTGGAACGATTAAGAAATGAAATTGAATGAGTGTGTGGAGCGAGTTTTGGGTGAAATTAATGGGAGGTAATCCTATATCGCAAATTTTGTTCGGGATGAACAAAAATAGCGATAATGATTACCTCCCTTTAATAAAATATGTACACAAGTTCTATACATAGCTCCCTGTTTCTTCAAGAACCTATGAGATACTACAAATTTGACTTATGTCATTGAAATCGCGATTTTTCTATGTCAAATTTTAATTTGAATTACGTTGTTGATTCTATATTTTTCAATAGGTTTGAGCGTTTTTGAATGGTTTGAGTGAATGTTTGGAATGAGTGAATGGAGCGCTGAGTGAGCGATTTAGAATGATTTTGATTGAGATTAATGTCAATTTCACGATGTAAATAATTGTAGATTTTCCATCTCATTAGTGTAGTCTGAAATATCAACTCGCGCGCAAATGCGTGATAATGTTCTTCCATAAGTCCCCATTTGCGCGAAGTCAAAATTCAGATCAATATGTTCATACGCACAGTCTGTTCAGAGTCTATTCTACGCGCTCAAAGAATAGATACGGACAAATAGTTTATCTTCTCAACCGCTGAATGTTTCGTTTTCATTTAAGAGATGAGGATAATATTTGTTGATTTTATGGAGGTATATTGAAGCAAATTATACATGAGTGTGATTTTGTTTATCGTTTCATATCTCCATAAAGTCAACAAATATTCCTTTCATATCTTATAATTTAACATCATGCAAAAGAAAAAAAAACACACACACAAAAAAAAACAAAAAAAACCAAAACAAAACAAAAAAACACGCCAATTTCATTAAAAATGAAAGCAATTTCTTACGGGACTACTTTTTGTGGAAGCCTACAAAGTAGATGCGTACTCAAAATTATTTTCATTAAGAAATTAAACCATTTTTTTAGCCAATCAAGTGCACGAACATTGGTGGAATCATATGAAATTAAGACATAATCATGTAATTATCATGACTGTTGAGTTCCTGTACATCGCGCAGACATAAAATTGTTGGAACACAGACTCAATAAATAAATCAAATATTAATCTCACTCACCTCTTTAACTCCTAAGCATACGTTAATTTATTTTAATAACAAGACGATCTGGTACGTCGTTAAGTTATAAATGAACTACCATTCGCTCATCATGAATGTAACGTAACGCCGTGGTGAACAGAAGAGAGCATGCGTTAACAACGTTTACACACTACAAATCATAATGGGATATGATCTTAATATTTAAGTTTTTTTTCCCTTTTTTTTTGTTGTTGATAAGTCATAATTTATTATACAGCCATTTTCGAGGGAGAGGTTGTTGAAAATATCATAAATATTCTATGTAAAGGTGTGATACTTTTTGACAAAAATATATGTGACCCGTCACGCGAAAAGGGACCATCTGGGAACTTCTTATAATAAATATTTGAAAAAAGATTTATTCTAGAACGGGCCAACAAAGGTCTTATTTCAAAAATTATTTCTCTGGAAGGTAGATGGATCATTCTACATTCAGAAAACAAGCACAATGTGAAAAGTTTCGACCCTAGTCAGACTGCGCAATCCGCGCAGTCTGACTAGGTCGACTCTTTTGGCACGACTCAGACGGTCTCTTTTCGCGTGACGGGTCACATATAAGAATTGAGGTTTAACATGTAGGATGTGTTTGACGTTTATTAACGTCCCGTTCAGAGATAGGAAAATAACGTTTACGTATTGGTTTCCATACCGTTTATTGTCCTTTTGATACGTTCACTCGCAAGAACAACTTTACTATAAATTTCCTATGAATTGTATTCGAACCATAGAATATAGGAAAATACTGATGGTTAAGATAATAATAGTTCTATTATTCTGTTTTATATCGAACGCTTAAACGCTTTTGTTGATTATCACAGGTCGAATATTAACAGTGACTGTAAAATTCACTTGAAAATCAATTAGAGTGTATAAACGCTATCATACATTAAAAAATAACGTATACTACGTCATAAAGGGTTGAATAATGTCTATGATGAAAGGGAAACGTTGCAAGGATGTAGTAAAATAATAAGTGCGTAACGCCCTCTTTTGGTTTTTGCATAACACGTAATTGACGGCTTATCCTTTCAACTCGATTTGTCGAGTGCGTTACGGTGTGGTTGGCTCTTTGAATCCGTTCTATATTTTTGCTGTTCTAAAATAGATTTTCGCGTACCAGGCATAACTCTGTGGTATATACGCCCTATGTCATCGGCATACAAGGGGAGATAGGAGGGAGACCCACCCCACCAAAAACCCCACTTAAATCGTGGTTTATTGTATATCACACCCAAATATCTCGAGCCCTGTTTATACGAATTTGTCCTACGTTCAGGATGACAAAATAATGCAAACTGTTTGAAAATCATACATCTCTTTGCATGCAAATGCACTTGCAAAACGGATTATAATTCGATAATAGCTTGTACTATTTTGTCATCCTGAAGTCAAAGAAGTATCTACATGCACATGTTTTGATCTAGATAAAATGGGAACATGAAATATTAGCACACATGTTGTACAGTTAACAACACTGTGGAACTAGAAAGGTGAATGATTTTGGACAAAATTAGTGATGTTTTTTATATTCCTTTAAAAAATACTTCTAAATTTGCGTGTCTTTACGTACTCATTAGACACCTTAAACTCACGCAACCTAATATAATGAAAGAATTCGAGTAATTTGAATAAAATTTTGATCGTTTTGAACGATTTCGAATGTTTTGAAGATTTTAGAGCTTTTTTTGATTATTTGAATGAGTGTTTGAAATGAATGGATGGAGAGCTCAGTGAGCGATTTAGAATGATCTTGACTTAGCCAAATGTAAATTTCTTAATGTTAATAACTGTATTTAGATTGATAGATTTTATTCGGGTAAAATAGGAAATGACAGTACATGGTGAAATACTAAGAAAACACATAAAAAATGAATATATCACAGTGCGTTTTTCATACCATATCTGCCACATCCAAAACTGGAATAATGCAAAAAAGAGATAGGATATCTCTGTTTCCATTGTGGTCCCCTGCTTGGGTGTGGCTGACACAGAGAGGTGTTATACTGTTAAAATTGCTAACATAGAGTTGATAATATTACAAATTAAAGTAAAACAATTATATCACAAACAGGTATAGCAAAAATAATGAACTCATTTCTAAGCATTACATCACAGATTTGTTTGTAAAATATCACAGATTACCAAGAAAATGTTCTTTGAGTTTTGCTTTGAACAAGGCGAGAGATTTGCACGTTTTAATACTTGTTGGAAGAATGTTCTAACGGCTACAGCCCTCGTAAGAAAATTCCAACCTTTGAAACAGCAAAACAACCATTTGTACTGAATCGCATGCTATAAGAATCTGTACTTGAGCGAAAATGTTAATTGTTGGATGACAGTTCAGTGTTTCGGATATAGCTCAGTTTTAATATTTCTGACCTAAAAAGGGAAAATTAGAAAATACGTTGCGACCCTCGCTTTATTTATTTCTTAATCAAGTGCACTAATAAAGGATTCTAAAGAAGGGTCCACTGAAAAAAATGTTCCTCGATTATGGGGCATTTTGTTAGGCGGAAACAGTGTAAGAAAAACTAGCACTGTAGATTTATATTTGTAACAGTAAATAACGGCTGTGAAATCCTAATTTTTGAGAATGAGGAATCATTCTCAAAAATTAAGATTTTTCTAGCCGTTATTTAAGAATCTAATATTTAGCCTTTATTTAAGATATTAATATTAGGATTCGATGAATTCACGTCAGTGACTTAAACGAGTAGCGTTGGCGACGTCGAATGTTTTCACTCACATTTTAACTGACATCATCGAGTTTTTTCAAGGTTTTCCCGTTTATTTAAAAATAGTCCGTCTACGTACATCCGAGGTTGATCGTGAGATTGGCCAAGTGGTGTTCCGAATGCCATCATATACGTAACGTTATTTATCTACTTACAGTTAGTTGCATCGTGAAACTTACATTCATCCGAATCAAAACCATTCTAGAACGATCACTCAGCGCTCCATTCATTCATTCCAATCACTCAAACCATACGAAAACGCTAAAAAATCTCTTAAAAGATAAAAACAAAAACTACATTCAAAATAAATATGGCTTATATAGTTCATCCTGAACAAAATAAGCGGTATAAGAAGGAGTTTGAGCAAGCAAAATCTCAGGATGCGCCCTCGGATAATACCTTTTGCATATATCTCCTACTCCATCAGACTTTATTTATATACTCTTCAACGCTTAAATGAAATTATTTCATAAAAGGAAAAGCGATAATAACAAAAGAAAAATAATGAAATAAATAGATAAATAAATAAATAATGAATAAATAGCTACTGTTGAAAGACGTTGGAATGATTACCCAATGAAGTTAAATAAGTGGGAGGAGCGAGTTTTGAATGGAATTAACGGATGGTAGTCAAATATCGTTAATTGGACGAATAGAGATATTTTTACCTCCCCTTTTAAAAATCCACTTTACCAATCATACTCATTGGGCACTTCATAACCCACACCAGCCAATAAGATCACGGAATTATTTGATCGATTTGAATAAAATGTCGATTGTTTTATCGATTTCGAAGTATTTTCGAACATTTTGGAGGTTTTGGGAAGGGATTGAGTTAGTGTTTGAAATGAATGAATCGAGCACTGAGCGATGCTTTGGATAGTTTTCATCTAGATGAAAGCCAATTCACAACGTAACTCACTGCAGCATACAAAATCTCTGTAATGTTTCAGTCCAATTTTGATCGTCAAGAATCATATATAACCAATTGAATTTTCGTGAACGTTCGGCCGTTCTGTTGCCATGACAAAAAGAGTTATTGTTGGGATAATTTATTTTTGCAACTGAAGAAAAGCTTCAAAAAGGAACACCCCTGCCAAGTTTCAGCTTGATTGACCATATGTTAAAGGATGATATGATTTTTTCGACGATTTTGGCAATTTTCGGCCTCTCTGTTTCCATGGCAAGCAGAGTTTTTGGTGGAGTCAAATTCTTTTAACAAATTTTGTGGAGCTTTTTCCAATAACACCTCTGCCAAGTTTCTGCTTGATTGGCCCAGTGGTTTCGGAGAAGATTTTCATCAATGTTCGACCTTTCTGTAACCATGACAACTAGGGGTTTTTGATTGAACTAAATCCTTCAAAAAACTTTTCTTAAGATAAACCAATGAAACATCTCTGCAAAGTTTCAGCCTGATTGGATCCGCGAAGATTATGAAGAGAAGAAATTATTCTAAGATTTACATCAAATTTCAGCTTTTCTGTTACCATTGCAACCAAAGTCTCTAATGGAATTAAATTTCTGTAGAAGTTTTGGAAGAGCTTCATCCACTGAACATCTGTACAAGTCTAAGATTGACTGACCTGATAGTTTAGGAGAAGAAGATAATCAAAGAAATTTGTTGACCGATGGACGAACGGACGGACGGACGATGGACGGACTACGGACGGTGAGTGATCACACTCACATTGAGCACTATGTAAAAAAATTAAAAGAGAGTGAAAAGCACACTGCATGAAAGTGTCTTTTAAAAGTTTTCTTTTTAGTCAAAATTGAATTGAAATACATTTGTCATACACCTACAGGGTTTAAACGGGTGCTGGCTTTGAGAGTCTGAGATTCACAAATAAGAAGCCAGGACACTCATTTATGGTAATTATGAAATTATGGTATCAAAAGCTGAACTAACATGTTTTTAGTCCCATTTTAACTTAATCCTTTGTGAAAGATTGTGTGTGCAATCAGCCATATCTCCCAAAAATACACCCGTCAGTCATATTCTGTTTTCTACGTGCATTGGCCCCTTTAGTTCCGCAAGTTTATGTGAGTATCGAGAAACCGTTATTGCCTATCATTTTCAATGTAAAATTGATCTTTGACGCCTCACTATAAATTGTACAACTGTAGTGTATCACTTGACAATTGTTTTTAAAGTGTAACCATCTCTGACGTACTGTCTTTGAAAAAAATCATACTGATTTCCATAGCAATATGCCACGCTTAAATAATGAGCAACGTAACCAAGCAATAGGAATGCTTAATACAGGCCAAACAGTTAGGGCACTAGGATGACTATTTAAAAATTGGTCGTTCGTTTTGTTCAACGGGTAACGTTTGAGACCGTCCTCGTAGAGATAAGACCGTTTTATTATGTTGACGCATTTACGTCATCGCTTCTTACCCGCCACTGTCACGGGGAGTAGAATCGAATAATCTGCAGAGACTGTAAGAAATAGACTTAGGGGTAGGAGCAGGCAAGTACGCGTTTTCAGACCTTACTATGGTAAAATTATGACAGGAGCCCATAGAGCTGCCAGAATTGATTGGTGTCGACGTCAATTAAGGTTTAGACATGCTGATTGGAATAATGTGCTATTTACGGACGAGTCTAGGTTTAATTTAAACCATGCAGATGGTCGTTTAATTGTTTGCCGTAGGATAGGAGAGCGCTATGCTATTGTAAGTGTCCTTTCAATAAATCCTCTTGGTGGAGGCAGTGTAATGCCATGGGGCTCCAAGACACGTCTTATTACAGTGAATGGTAATTGGAATGCTCAAGAGTATATTGATCAATTTTTAACGCCAGAAGCAGTACCTTTAATTCATCGACAACCTCAGCAAGTAGCACTAATGCAAGTTAATGCATGACCGCACACTGCAAGATTAACCCAGCAATTTCTCCAACACCGAGGCATAACGCTTCTCCGATTGCGCCCCCCAACAGTCCAGATTTAAACCAAATCGAACATATCTGGGATGAATTCGGTAGGAATGTGCATAGGCGAGACTTGATGTCCCTTCAGGACCTGCGAGATGCTCTACGAAATACATGGAACATCTTATCTTCTTTTGTTACGTAAACAGCATGCGTAGGCGAATACATTACCTAAGCTATTAGAACATGTAAATTTGGTAGAGCGATGAGTGGAATGACGGTCTATGTAAAAGACGATCTAACCAATTATTTTACCAGAATTCATGACAATTTTTGTGCAGGGGTGATTTTGAAAGCCGAAACAGGTATATTCAACGAATTAGATAAAGAAGCGATGTTAATATTTACTTATCTTCCGCCACTTAGCTCACCGTTCTATCAAAATAAATCGTCGAAAGGAATACCACTACTGGAAGAGGAATTGATCAATTTGGTGACAGAATATAACAGCAATCATCTCTTTATATTTGGAGATCTGAACGCTAGAGTTGGTGAACTGAGCGATTGTCTTGTAGAAGATAATAGTGTCCCCCATTTAGAACTATTCAATGACTATATCAGTTCGAATATTGACCTCAACAGAAAATCAAGAGACAAGGTTGAAAATATTTCAGGAAAGAAACTGATTGAACTTTGCAAATTGTATTCAATATGTATTCTTAATGGAAGAACTGGAGAAGACAGAGGCGTGGGCAATTTTACTTATGTTTCTACAAATGGGTCAAGTGTAATTGACTATTGTCTAGTCTCTTCCAGTTGCTACCATATAATTGAGAATTTTTACATTGAAGAAAGAGCAGAATCGCACCATTTTCCCTTATAGGTCTTATTAAAAAGCAATGTCAATAAACGAAATACTAAAACAAAAGACTATTCAATGTTAAAACCACGTTATTACATTCCACCATGTCAAAAAGAAATATTTATAGAAATGACGGAAATGCTATGAATGAACAAACAGTATTCGATATTATCAAAGCAATAGAAAATCCAAATGAAAACATCAATAACATATTAAAAAAGTTTAATGATAAATTATATGAGAGTGGAAAATCGTTTTACAAAGCAACACCTCAATATTTTTGTAATAAAAATTCAAAGTGGTTTGATAATGAATGTAAAATGCTAAAAAAAGAAAAATATAAATGTTTAAGGAAATACCGCAAAGACAAAAGCGATCTTTCATTGCAATACTATCTAAATGCAAGAAAGTTGTTTAAAAACAAGTGTAACGAAAAACAAAATATATATAAAAATCTCAGTTAAAAGAAATATCACAGTCAATAAATAATCCCAGATCATTCTGGACAAAGTTAAAAACATTGGCAAATAAATCGAACAGGGTCAGCAATGATAAAATTACCACAGAGGAATTGGTTAACCACTTTACAAAGCTTCTAACTAATGAAAATGAAGTAATCGATGATCCTGATGTTATAAACAATTCAATCGATGAAATTGATGACGAAGCGGAAGAATATATTTTTAACAGCGAAATTGGCATAGATGAGGTTAGACTAGCCGTCCAGAACCTAAAAACAAGGAAAGCCCCAGGTCCCGATAATTTCATCCCCGAATTCTTTATTTATGGGTTGGAATGCTTTCCTGATAGCATTGTTAAGCTATTTAACAGAATTTTTCAAAATAACGAATACCCAACTGAATGGGAAAATTCTATGATTGTTCCAATATACAAAAAAGGTGATACAAAAGATGTGAGCAATTACAGGGGAATTTCACTCCAAAACGTTTTAAGCAAAGTACATTGTAGAATCATTGTCTCAAGACTACAATTTTACACAGAAAGTTTTAAAATCATTTCCGAAAATCAAGCAGGATTCAAAGCTAGCTATTCTACCATAGACAACGCTTTTATTCTAAGCTCTGTAATCAATCACGTGACCAGCAGAAAAGGCAAGAAACTTAACGTGGCCTTTATTGATTTAGAAAAGTGTTTTGACACTATACAGAGATCGCTTTTATGGCAAGTGCTTAAGAAAAAAAGGGGTTAAGGGTAAGCTACGAGGGTTGTTCAAATTTATTTTTGAAGCAATCAAACTAAATTTGGTATCATTCGCTGTCGGAATTTAATCCACATATGGTTATGTAAAATTGGTATAGTAATCGAACATAGCGCTCGCGCATCTGCCATATAAAATGCCATAGAAACGAGTACCCGGCGCAGCAGATAAAATAATTCATATATTTGGTCTTCATTTGTTAATATTCTTTCGTTTCTATCTGTTGAAAAACTTGAAATTCAATTGAGTCGCTGGAATAAGCATTACAAATGCCTTGTCTTAATTTGAAGTAATTAGACCGTAGAATTTTTTGACAAGGTTCTTTTAAAATGTGGCGGGGTAAGTGTTTCGGAGCGTTCTAGACGACGTCAACTGAATGCTCGGAATTTTGATTTTTAATTATTCTATTCGAAATCTACAAAAAAAGCGAGAGACATAAATCAAATACTGGTCACGTTGAAAGGGAATGGTTTCTTCTTCCAAATGCTTTATTTCCATCGGTGAAGACGCTTCCGTGCCTCTTGAGATAAGAGGAAGAACGAAGAGAGAAACTTATCCAAACAACTGTAGGGACGTCAATTGCCGAGTCTCTGGAAGATATAGGCGATTTTCTAAGGGGCACCTTTCTGAGAACTTTGATTTTGCACTATTCAATTTTAGCTTTATACAAACCATAAAAGCATAGCTTAATTACAGGAACACTGAATTCATCCTTCTTCCAGGAATAATGAGCAGTGAGAAGCTAAATTACACAACATCAAATGCCTCGATATTCGACAACGTCGCTAGCGTCATGTACGGTGCGCCGGTACCTAATACCCAAGTATTTTTGTTTGAGTGTGAAATGAATATACAACATTCAAATGCTTCAGGGCTTGGCAAGTTTGAGCATATAAAGTGTCCTGTTAATAAGAGTATACTTTTTTCACATAGCGATAAATCAATGATGATTTATTGACCTTATTCGGATAAAAATTGAACATCCCTCGTATACACCGCAATTGTTAATATGTATCAAAGGGTGAATTGTTCTATATTCTCTAACGGTTTGAGAGTGAATACATCAGAAGCACTATAGGCCTAAAACAGGGATTCCTGCGAGTCCACTTCTTTGTTCATTATTTTTGGACGAATTCGCCGAGATCTTAAAATCTAAGGATATTCACGGCATTCAATTACATCCGGACATTACTGAACTATTCTTATTAATGTTTGCCGATGATATGGCTCTCATGTCCGAAACAGTGCGCGGCCTTCAAATGCAACTAAATATCTTATCAGATTTCTGTATTGACTACAAAATAAAGAGTGAATGTATCGAAAACAAAAATAGTTGCTTTTAAAAATGGTGGCAAATTATCTAAAACAGAACGGTTCTTCTATCAAAATAAGGAAATTGAAGTAATACCAAAATTTACTTATGTCGGGTTAACCTTTACCCAGAAACTATCATTAAATGCTATGGTACATGATTTATGTGTGAAAGGAAAACGTGCTTTAAATTCAACTATCAGCTCCTTAAATAATTGTGGGTCAACACCAAAACATGTTTTTTTTCAAAATTTTCGATGCAAAGATCTGCCAACAATTACTCTACGGATCAGAAATTTGGGGCATGAATATATTCAATGACTTAGAGCGATGCCAGTACTATGCATGTAAAAGATTTATGCGTATAAAACAAAATGCATGTAACTACTTTGTACTTGGTGAATGCGAGCGCTATCCACTATACATTACCACTTTCAAAATATGTGTTTCGTATTGGTTAAAAATATTGAAGATGGAAAACTCTAGATATGTTAAAAAATGTTACAATATGATGATCCTCGACGACCAAAATGGATAAAAAATTGGGTCTCTTCATTACGAAATTGTCTCCAAGAAGCTGGTTTTGGTTATGTTTGGCAAAGGTTGAAAACGAAAACCATTTCATTTTTTCATTTGTTTTGCAAATTAAAGATATATTTCTACAAAAAGCTCTATTCAAAGCAATTCCAAACTATGTTCTTACTCGCAATACAAATTAAATTTTCACTATGAACCCTATCTAGATATTTTAAATTTGCCTAAATTTATATTCTATTACGCGAATTTCAGAGCAACATCTCACAATCTAGAAATTGAAACAGACAGGCATAAAAAAATACCGAAAGAAAATAGACTTTGTAAATTATGCGCAAAAAAGGAGATTGAAGATGAATATCATTTTCTCTTGATATGCGAATTTTATGATGATTTGAGAAAAACTTATATCCCCAAAAAATATTACACAAATCCAACTATATTCAAATTCTATATAAACATGTCTAACAAAACAGGACTTATAATCAAATCAATCGCGACATTTTTGGTACACGCATTTAAAAAAACGCAATGATTACTTGAAAGAATAAATAAATACAGATTCTTGTTGTGTCATTCTCTATATTATCATAGTACAATAAAAATATTCTGCTTTTTCTTCTTTTCTTCCAAAAATGATATTGACAGTATAACAAACAATGTATACCTTACATCGAAATAAAAAAAAAAACTACCGAGATGATCAAGGGAAAGTAAATGTGAGGTAGAAACAATCGAAAGTCAGAATGGAGATTGGGTGTTTTTTTTATTTAATTTCGACTAAACACTCGAGACTTCCATTCTGGAGGCAATTATATTTCAGGCTTTTATTTGATAAACTTATTCAGTAATCTTATTGAACCAATTATTAGAAAACATTGTAGGTAAAGAAGACAAAATAATGAATATTCAGCGTAAAATTTTCACTACAAAATTATTGTTAAATTCCTTCGTAATTACTCGATGTTACTGTTATTTATGAATTGCTTGTTAAAAGTTTTTTCCTTTGTATGGGCCGGCGGCCTTATGACAAATAAAATAATTGTATTGTATTGTATTGTATTGTAATTTGGTAAACCAGAATCTAATCAAATGAAAAAATTATCACCAAGTAGGCAAATGGTTGGGTTTTAAGATAAAATTTTCCAAGTAATAACTCTCATTCTTTTCGGGGGGAAAAATAAGGGTGTATATTTTTTTTATTTTTGCTCAGTATACATTTCAACACTTTAAGGGGATTGCCTGTTTTCAGAAGAGTAGTAGAGACTACACCTTGCAACTACCACATTTATTGGGAAAATAAAAAAAATCGTAGCCATTTTAAGTGATGGAGCATTTGAATATTCAAGCCAAGTTCCATTGAATTTGTCCTAAATTAGTGGGGAGAAGATTTGTAAAAATCCGAGAATGGAAATAAGCCCCAACTTGATAACCTAAGTAAAGGGTTATCGAAAGGAACACCAATGCCAAGTTTGATTAAAATCAGCCCAATGGTTTGGAAGGAGAAGATTTTTATGAACATTTTAGGCGAAAATAGGCCCCACGCTGCCATGCCAATATCTCGGAGACAATCAAATTTCCTTTGACAATTTAAATTAAGGATCATCAAAGGGACATTCTTCCAAATTTCATTGAAATCGGACCAATCGTTCTGGAGGAAAAGCTCTTTAAAGATTTTAAAAAGAAAATAAGTCCCGCCCTGCTACGCCTACCCTTAGGGTGTTCATTATAATTTCTGTAACAATTTAAGTAAAGGCCCATCCAAGAAGCACCAATGCCAAGTCCTAAGATTGTCTCATCTGGAATGAACAACTCAATTTCAAACTCATTTTGATTATCGCATTGTTCTTCAATGTTTACATTTGTTGACAAAACTGGATATGAAACATCGTATGGAGAAACATAGTCGGCTATACACCAGTAATCAAGAGTTCTTGGTCGTCTTGAATATCGTTTATGATTTCTGTTGACTGATCAGGAAGCTCATCGAGAGCTGACTTTGAATTCAAAAGCTGAATACGTTTATCTTGAGTAGATGTATTGATAAAAGTTAATTCCTTGAAATTAAAATTTGTAGTACAAGATACAGCTTCTTGAGCACTCATTTGAAACTATCAACACTGTTTGAAATAAAATCATATTCCTAACTTGTATTTAAATGTCTAGATTTCAAATAATGCTTCTTTTGTAACTGCATGCAACAGGTTGCTCATACCTCTCTGGGTTTAATATAATCATAAACTGATATCCATCATTGAAAATCTGCTGATATTTAACTTATCTTTCTCCAGAGGATCTACTCTTCTGTATTTCTTAAGAGGTTGTAATGGGTAACCAAACCGTCCTAATCTTTCTTGCTTTTTTCGACAAGTTCTGGGATGTTTATGTTCTTGAAGATCAGTCAAAATTTGCATTTCATCTTGTAATTTTTGAACTCCTGTCGCGCGTCGGACTATCAATGTAGAGGTCACGGGTTCGATCTCCGATGGCGGCACTCATGTTTTTCTACTATTGGTCTCTCAAAAATGGTTTGATAATCTTAGACCTATGTTAGATAGCAGCTGGAGGCTAGGAAAGAATGTAATGGTTGTACTGCTGAGAGAATTACCAGTAATCCATTGTTAGGCGCCCCAGCCGCCGCGATATAACTGAAATAATGTTTAAAGCGGCCTATAACTCCATTCAAACAAATCAAATGAACTCCCGTCATCTATGGTCAAAATATCTAGAGCGTGTCACGGGATATATCTGAATGTGGCGTATTTTCTGTTACAATGTAAGATTATTAAATACTTCATCACTAAAACTGGTCTCATTTAGGGTAGATAATATTTTAATGAATCAGTCAACCTGGTTTTAGAAGACCAGACCAAGTCGTCTTATCATAGCAAAAACATCTTTCTTTCTTGACAAAAAATGTGCAAGTAAGTTCCGACGTTTTTTGAATATGTGATATCCTTTAACTTGTTCCACTACATTATTGATGTAAATAGAATGTTTTGATTAAAGTGGAGTATGACCATAATAGTTCAAAAAGTCCAGTGGAAGTAAAGCCATAAACATAAACTAACAATAACATTAACAATAATCTTAACAACAAATTTTGCAATTCCTTTGCAATTATACATAAACGAATTAAAAACTTAATATATTAAAAGTCTAAAATACTACATTGAGATTTATAGTAAATGCACACATAGCTTATATGCTTTTGTTAACAGTAAAACCTTGTAATTATAGTTTGCTAGATGTTATAGTACCAAGGTTTTACAACAACATAATTTTGATAAAGTATATTTTTTGTGGGGTGGAAATTTTCACGACTTACATGTTTATTTATTCATTTTTATTTTTTTGCAAAAAAGAAACTTGCAAGTAAACAAAGAAGAAATACAGGTGGATGTAGAACGTTACTTCTATGTTTGGAATTAGATTGATAAAATAAAATCTTATATACACAAAAGTTAAACATTTGTTTCCAAGTATAATTGTTTCAATTCGTGATCAAACGTACTTTACTTATTGCTGAGCAAAAACTTTATGTATATGATAAAGGGTAATTAAAAGTTCACACCAAAGGCCTGAATCTACTGATAAGATTTGACAAAAAAATAAGTAAATGAATATTTATAAAAGTAAATAAGTGTATATAAGCGTCACATGCCGAAATTTTCTGCAACATAAATGACTGATGAATAACATATGGGAATTTAACGTTTGTAACCATTCCAATGAAATTAGGTAGATATTTATCAGGAAGATTGTGAGAAAATGATTTTTAAAGTTTCCAGTAAATTAATGGCATAAAGAGAAATAATCTCTGCCAATAAAAAAACACATTTTTTTCATCTGATCACAATTTTTTTGCTGATTGATTGTTTGAACTGGTTTTTTTCATCTGATCACAATTTTTTTTGCTGATTGATTGATTGAACTGGGTTTTACGCCGCTTTCAAAATTATTACAGCTATATCGCGGCAGCTGGAGTACCTAACAATGGATTCCTGGTATTTCTCTGACCAGTTATACCGTTACATCTTTTCCTGGCCTCTAGCTGCTATCCGTCATAGGATACGATTAACGACCCAAATGGTGGGAGACAAAAAGTCGGAAAAAATGAGTGCCCACGTCGAGGATCGAACCCGGGACCTCTGGAATGACAGTCCAACACGCTATGAACTGCGCTTTGACGGCGGCACAAAGGTTTTTAGTTTGATAAAGGGTCATCCAAAGATCACCTTAATTTTGGTTAATATCCATGAGCATGATACTGAGAAAATTATTTGCAGAGTTTCCACTATATAACATTTAGATAAATGACGTTTGCCAATAAAAGACATATTTTTCATCCGACCACAATATTTTATTTTTAGACTGTTGAAAGAAATTTCAAGAATCAGTCCAGTGAAATTTGGTCGAGATCCATTGGTTAGACTCTGAGAAAGTCAAATATTATCATATATTGAAATTAGCCATGTCCAGGGATAATTCTGACTAAGAATAGCACGCGCAAAAATATCTCAATTGGTTAAATCTAATGAGAAATTAAGAAATTCCAACAAGACATTCTACCAAACCTCGTCTTAGCTTCATTTTGCTTTGGTATTGTTCTCTCATTTAGCCAGTTTTTATGACATTTTGGCAGAAAAATGAGAGAATATAGGCACAGACAAGCAAATGCATGATGGACAAAGCGTCATGACAATAGCCCCAGTAGCTTACGGCTAGTGGAGCTAAAAAGCAAGTTTAATATTGTTAAAGCTGTACATGTAACACTATATATGAACATACTACTTAATACTAAACACCTTCACATTATGGATAATCAATTGTTGTAGAAAAAAGCGATTGTATTAATTTATATGTAGTTCTTCCTAGAACATATTATCTTAAACCATCATTTGAGTTATAGATCGAAGTTACAATTATGCCTCAAAAGATTATTTTTTGTTATGTTTTTGCAAAAATTAAGTATGCCTTGTGTCAATTGGAATTATAAAATTGCAAAATTTAAGACTCTCGTAAATTTCCAGTAACCTTGTATCTAGTTTGATTAAAGTTGTAGTTGTGCGTTTGTTTTTTAAAACACGTATGACAGGTCAGATCTGTCTGGCAAATTCCAACTAAATAAATAAATAAGAGTGATTAATGTCATCTAATACAAAAACAATAGCAAAAGAGAAACTGCATTGTGCTAGTTTATATAAACCAAGAAATATAAATCAAAAGTAGCTATTTGCACTACTTACAAAGAACTAAATAATGATTTTGATTAGCTATTTTTGTAATTAGTTTGATTGTAGTTGTTACAACAATACATTTTCAAAACTGCTAAGTAGTCACTTGCAATCTCGGTAAATATTGTTGCAAAGTTTAAAATCAGCTTTACTCGAATAATTCAAAATCAGTTTATGAAGTTCAATATGTTGCCAGTTCTGGTTTAATTATTTGACTTGAAATAATTAGCCAACTTTTATGAATCAAAATTTATGCACTATGTTAAAAAACCAAAAATTATGCGCAATGTTAAAGGTTTTTGAGGACAAACAGATCAACAGACAGGACGAAAACAGAAGAAATGTTAGGTGGCTGCGTATAGGTTTTAGGCGGTGTATATTGAAATGTCGAATCTCAATGTATATTTGCAGTCTCGCAACAAAATCATTCGTACAAAAAGATGCTTATAAACCATCTATGTTTACTCGCTATCATCTTGACCAGAGTTACAATTTTCTGCATCTGGTATTTTCAAAATTCTGAAGGGCAGAAATTTTATCTCCATCTTTATTTTTTTTGAATGCAAAATTCTTTGTAAAATTATATAGTCCTCTAATGCATCAGTATCATTGATCAATGCCTCTTTTTTGATCAATGTCAAAAACATTTTCAAGACATCGTGCTGAACTGTGCATTTTTGAATAGTGTCGTCAGCATAATTGATGATATCGCTAACTGAGAGTGTTTTGGTCATTTCATTGCTTAGCTGCTTATAATTGCAGATTGGACATTTGCAGATTCTTTTATTTTTTTGAACTGTTTTAGTGTTCATGGATTATATTCACACTGCGCGAATCAAAATTTCTGTTGCATTTTCAGATGCAATAACTGCTTTGCATTTGATGGTGACGGAGTCTTCTAGAGTTTAGCCTTCAAATGGTGAATGCCTGTTATCTTTATTGATGATGTTGTGTTCAATTGCGCTTTACCATCAAACAATCTGTTTTGAACATTAGTAATGTTATAGAAGGTGTTTTTTTTCTAAGCACTGTTTCAATTCGATATTCCAAAGTACCAGCTTTCGGACCTCTTTTCTGAAACAATACCATGGTAATTCTTGTTGCACAATATTTTGTATTTACTTAGCGTTCTTCTTTGAACTTCATAAAATTTGACATTAACATCACCCTGCAATTTACAAAGAAGAATCTTGACATTAGTCAATTGAAATAATCATTCTGCCAAATGGAAGCAAATTTAGGCCATATGGCCATTTCACTTAATGTTATATAGGGTTTAATAGAAGGATAAAGAAGTTTAAGTGTTAGATGTATTTCTTTTAAATTACTTCTAGATGTTAGCGCAAATATTATTTCTAGGTTTTGTTTTAAATATCTATAATTTTTACAGAGAATGGTTGAAGGTGAAACAGTTCTGCTCATTTGCTAGGCTACATAGTTTCATATGACCACAGAAATAATAGAAAACTTAGCAAAATAAAGAAGTCCAGTATGCAAATGAAGAAGTCCAAGGCTCTCAAACTCTTTCTTTTAGTGACATTCTTATAGTGGAACCTTGAAGAAGTGTAACAATTTAAGAAAGAATACTGTAAACGGCTTTATATTGGCGGTGTCCACATTTGGCGGTTTTTCAGTTTCGATTTATTGGCGGGGATTAATTTTGGCGCATCTTACATGAAGCGCCAAAATAAAACGTCTTATCCATTTTTCATTTTCGTCGTTTCAAACCTTGAAAGTATAAGAAATCAAATTTTCTAGAGTAGTGTCAGTTTTTACAAACTAAACAATAGTTTGTTTTCTCCCCTCTCGTTAGAGTAATCATTTGTATATCAGTTTTTCACACATTTTCTCAACGATTTTCGTTACAATGTTTAAACCTACTTGAATCTGGAATTTTGGAATTGTATTTTATTAGACATTTACGAACGTTGTCAGCCAATTTTCTTATTCCAATCGAATAAGAATGGTCTGCATATCTTTGAAATAAAGTTAATCAATAGAACCTTAAAAGTACATCGCGCAAGATAACATTTTCATTACAGTAAAGGATTTTTTCATTTCATAATGGCAAATATTGGCGGCGGATTAATTTTGGCGCATCTTAGCTTGACCGCCAATATAGCCAAAATAAAACCATCGCCAAAATTACCCCGTTTACAGTAACTATCAAACCATTTGACAATATGGTTGGAGAAGAGGTCAAGCAAAGGTTGAATTATGTTTTTTTAGATTATACAATCCAAGAATGATACGATTCTCTATTTCAATGTTTACTATACAGGTAGAGTTGTAATTATAGATTAAATAAATTATTGTTATTATTGGTGGTGACTTTAGCGTGGGCCATATAAAATATAAAGGATAACATCTGAGCCATCAGCTGCTGTCCTAACTATAAGTAAAATTTTTCTTCTTCTTTTTGGAGACCAGCGACACGTGAAAAAAAAACAGGATTTGTGAATAGTCTGTCTCGAAATCAGGCTGGGCAAGGTCATTTGAAATGACAATATGGGAATTGATAGCTTAATCTTCAAACAGTTGCCAAAAGTGTTAAAATGAAATTTACCATATCATGTTCATTTTTGAGTTCAGCTGTTGACTCTTGCTGGCTGTATATATTTGAAGTTGGTATGTTTTTGAGAAATGTAGTTTTCTTGCAGAAGTTTGAATGGATGATAATCTCGTCAATTTTATTTCATTTTTCCACCAGATGATTCTGTGATTATGGCGTCTGTAATGGTAACAGCATTTGAGGATTTCTCAGCATTCTTTGATATTGCATGCTTTTCTGGGCTGAAGCAAACCATTCTGTAATAATCTTCCTTTGAGTGTTTAAATTTTGCTGTAAAGTACTTGCAATTGAACAAACACAAGGCTAAGAAATAATGAGCAATATTATAAAGTTCTTCATGAAACTAGTTGTGTTAATTAACACAAAACTGCTAGATTTTTCATTGTTTTCAAAAAAGTCAGGTTTGATTATCAGCAGTAAATTCAAGTAAAACTTGTTAATTGAGAACAAGATATGTTTGTGAAACATGTATGCCCCTGAAATGGCACTTTTCTTTGTAAAGTTTTGACCCTGACATATGTCTCTGACCTTAGTATCTGTCAGATTCATCATCATACCAAATATGAGTAATGTTTCTTGAATAGCCTTGGAGTAATTGTTAAATGTGAAATGGTTAGTTTAGCAGAAAAACAAATAGATAGACAAATGGAAAACAGTAATGTTTACAGGAAATTTGGTGCTGATTCTCAAAAATAAACATGTTCTTTGACGGAAGTGAAGGATGCTTTTTAAAACATTCATTCCCTTAAAATATGGTGACTACACGACCTTGTATATATTTATTATAGTGATATTTGTGAAATCATGAATCCAAGTGCCTATGATTTAAAATCAGACAAACTTTCACAGGGAGTCAACATGACAAGTTTTGCAAGCGTTGGATACACAGGGATTGACACCTGTGCATTTTAGGGAGGAATGGTAAATGTTAATATGCTGCAGGTTCTTCATGCTTTTTATGCTCCCCGAAGGGAGAGCATATAGCCGCCGCTTTGTCTGTCCGTCCGTCCGTCCGTCCGTAATTCCGTCCGTCCGTCCGTCCCCACCTATTTCTCCATAACCCATAACCCCTGAGCCAAATTGAATGAAACTTACCATGTGAACTCCCTATGATATAGTGATGATGCATCTGTGACGGTTTTTGGATTTGAGGCCTTGTCACGGGAAAAGGGGACTTAGGGTAAAAAACAGTTTTTCCCAAATTTCTCCTAGTCTAACAGTCAGAATTTAGTGAAATTTCATATTTGTGTAGCAAATCAGATGCCCTTTACTATAAACAATTTGATATTAACGTAAAAAAAAATAAATCATGGAAAAGGGGGCTTAATGTTTGTTACCTTTACGTAAGCGCGTAAATTACAGTTATTCTTTCATTTCTCCTAGTCTTATGCTCAGAATTTGATGAAATTTCACATTTGAGTAGCAAATCAGATGCTCTTTACCCTAAACTATTTGAAATTTGTGTCTTAAAATATGTCATGCAAAAAGGGGGTTTAATGTTTGTTACCATTATGTTAGCTGTTTAAGAAAACAGCTTATTTGAGTCTTTGAAATCTGACCACAGAGCATATCTCCTAAAGTATAATAGCTATCAACTTGAAACTTTATGGGTGGGTAGACCTCATGGAGGAGAAGTGCAGTGCACAAGAACTACAACTCTTGCTTGCATAATTTTGGAGTTATTGCCCTTTGTTATTTTTGATACTTAGATTATGTCTGGAGCATATCTCCTAAAGTAAAATAGCTATCAACTTGAAACTTTATGGGTGGATAGATCTCATGGAAGAGAAGTGCAGTGCACAACAACTACAACTCTTACTTGCATAATTTTGCAGTGTGTGTGTATTTCTGTTTATTCATTATGCTCCCCGAAGGGAGAGCATATAGCCACCGCTTTGTCTGTCCGTCCGTACGTCCGTAATTCCGTCCGTCCGTCCGTCCGTCCGTCCCCACCTATTTCTCCATAACCCCTGAGCCAAATTGAATGAAACTTACCATGTGAACTCCCTATGATATAGTGATGATGCATCTGTGACGGTTTTTGGATTTGAGGCCTTGTCACGGGAAAAGGGGACTTAGGGTAAAAAACAGTTTTTCCCAAATTTCTCCTAGTCTAACAGTCAGAATTTAGTGAAATTTCATATTTGTGTAGCAAATCAGATGCCCTTTACTATGAACAATTTGATATTAACGTAAAAAAAAATATATCATGGAAAAAGGGGGCTTAATGTTTGTTACCTTTACGTAAGCGCGTAAATTACAGTTATTCTTTCATTTCTCCTAGTCTTATGCTCAGAATTTGATGAAATTTCACATTTGAGTAGCAAATCAGGTGCTCTTTACCCTAAACTATTTGAAATTTGTGTCTTAAAATATGTCATGCAAAAAGGGGGTTTAATGTTTGTTACCATTATGTTAGCTGTATAAGATAACAGCTTATTTGAGTCTTTGAAATCTGACCACAGAGCATATCTCCTAAAGTATAATAGCTATCAACTTGAAACTTTATGGGTGGATAGACCTCATGGAGGAGAAGTGCAGTGCACAAGAACAACAACTCTTGCTTGCTTAATTTTGAAGTTATTGCCCTTTGTTATTTTTGATACTTAGATTATATCTTGAGCATATCTCCTAAAGTAAAATAGCTATCAACTTGAAACTTTATGGATGGATAGATCTCATGGAGGAGAAGTGCTATGCACAAGGACTACAACTCTTGCTTGCATAATTTTGGAGTTACTGCCCTTTGTTATTTTTTGATACATAGATTATATCTTGAGCATATCTCCTAAAGTATAATAGCTATCAACTTGAACATTTATGGGTGGATAGATCTCATGGAAGAGAAGTGCAGTGCACAACAACTACAACTCTTGCTTGCATAATTTTGCAGTTATTGCCCTTTGTTATTTTTTGATACTTAGATTTTGTCTGGAGCATATCTCCTAAAGTATGATAGCTATCAACTTGAAACTTTATGGGTGGTTAGATCTCATGGAGGAGAAGTGCAATACACCAGAACTATAACTCTTGCTTGCATAATTTTGGAGTTATTGCCCTTCGTTATTTTTAATACATAGGAGGTAAATCTCTGACAGTACAAAAGAATCTTTAATCTATTAGGCTTCAGTTTACTATCAAGCTTTCGTTGCGGGGGATGTCCATGTCCAACATGGCTCTTGTTTTTGTGACAATGCCTTATTCGGGGCGCATAATCTGTCTCCGACGGCTCTTGTATTTAATGGCAGCACTTAGTATTTAGATCGGTCCATTTTTGAAAAATATTTGCAAATTCCTTGTTAAAAGCAAGTTCCTCTTTTCCAACATTTTCCCCCTTCAATTTAGCCCTTAAATTGCTAAAATTCAATTACAGCTTTCATGCAGGACCTGTTGTTATCAGGGAGGACCTGTTATATTAAGGGCTAACAGTTCTTCAGACTGATGACAAAAAGTAGTAAGTGTCAAACTCTGATACATACTTTCTGGGGTGACTGGTCAACTCGGCCCATTTCAACTTGACCCATTGGCAACTCCATGGAATGTATAACTCAGCCCCAATATCTTGTAGTAAATCCATGTCATAACGGATTGTTTATTAAGTAAAGTTATTACAAATAGAAAATTTTTCAATGGTATCTTCAATTGTGAGAAAATGTGCATATGGACCAGCAATTGAAAAAAGTTAAGCAATCTTAACAAATATATACCAATGTATATATGGATTTTCTGTTCCTGTAAATGATACTTGATTAATCTTGGTTAAATTTATGTGTAATTGAGATAATTTGACAGCTATCTGTGATATCTATAGACCTTTTGTTCATTTCCATCTGTGATAATATGTACAAGAGCCATTGTCGGACATTGCCATCCTCCGCCATGAAAGGTTAATGGTAAACTGAAGCCTAATATAACAAAGGACAGTAACTCAAAAATAAAACAAGCAAATGTTGTAGCTCTTGTGCACTGCATTTCTTCTTCGAGATATATCCACCTATAAAGGTTCAAGTTAATAGCTATTATTCTTTATTATATATTATGCTCCAGACAACTTTATATGACAAAATGACGGAAGGATCCCTTTTGCAGAATGGCGGGGCATACTAGCCGATAATGCACTTTAGAAAAGAATATTGAAATAAATTTGTTGACTATGATAATTTTTTGTTTATTTTGCATTAGATAACATATCTATTTTACTAGAAAATCAAGTAGATATCTAGATATTTTCATGTTTACTTTTCATCAATGTAGTATGTACACACGGGTGTTATCATTAAGATGCACGAATCTAGGAGAAAAGAGGATATATTCTATATTGAATAACAATGTTTTTGGGAAAAATGAATTTGGTCCGAGTTGCCGAGTTGAAAATGGACCAAGTTGACCGGCCACAAAGTATCTTGTTATCGTTGAATTTACAGGCTGATAATGACGTGCATCGGTGTTTCAAAATCTTTTGAATCTCGATAGATTAAAGGATTGCAATTGATTTTTAACAGGTTCTTTTTCAAGAATGCTGATCACAATCGTGCAATGGGTGTTCGTGTAAATTACGGAAGAACTAATGGCACGAATTTGGATTACTTTTTAGCAAATGTACATGAATAACTCAATCTTATGATCGTGTACTATCTTTGTTCTACCGTATCTGGCATTTTTTAATGGACTCACATCGAGAACGTATCCTGTTAGTTTGTCATCCATCATGGCGTAAAACTTTCCCGCTGTTTTTTTTTCGGCATCCTCCGGATAGTGTTCGCTGCTTCCGACCATGCAGGTGCTATTTTTCTCTCGTTTTATTGGTTAATAATAGTATCCCAGTGCTGGCGTCACTTTGATAATTTATTTACATGAAAAAAAGTTTAAAATTATATTCATTGTTATCGCGCAAACTTTTAATTCTTTTTCCGTTTCGATTTTTAACACATGAGGATGCAGAGACACGTGGTCCTTTTTTCGGCGGGAAAAAACACGTGACTGTCAATGAAAAGAAATCTGTGTAAAAATCCACGTGGCGAGAGTCGCGCGCACTTGCCGCAAATTCCTAATTCAATCCCATGTTCTAACATTACTCCACCCTCCCCTTGAACGTTAAAGGGGACTTTTATTTTACTAATTTTCTGATTCTGAAATTTGAAGCCTTTAATTAAAATCAAAATCTAACAAATTAATGGCATGCTGTTTTCAACAGTTTGACAATATATTTTTTTCCAGACTAGATCTATATGTTTAGATGTCGTTTCAATTCAATGCTTAAAAACAGGATTTAATCCACTCCTACAGTGGTAAATTGTATTCATTCAAGAACCATCTTTGGTTTCTAAACATGTTAGAAAGACTAGATCTGGGTCTATCTCGACTTTGAAGTCATAGATCTAGTAAATTCCGTGTAGATTTAGATATATAATTGGTACTTTGATATATTTTCGCCGCCGCAAAATATTTAAATTCGAATATATCTCCACCCTTCTGTAAAAGAAATATCATGATTAAAAGATTTAAAAAAGAAAAAAATACGGAATTGTTTTTTAGCTTTTAGATCTACAATATCATTTTTTATAATTATTGTCTATCCGTTTGGGTCTAATTGTTCTTATTTTACATTTTAACTCGTAATTACGATGTCGTGGAATTTGGAAGCCTTGCCATGATTCGGCGCTTAATTAGTATCTACTAGAATCTATATATAAACGTTGGACTGGTATTTTATTAATAACAGATGTAGTACATGATAGTTAAAATTGAACTTCACAGTTGAAAAGGATACAAGTAGAAGGCTTATCTATCAATTATTGATCTAAATCTACAGTACGCATGTGTTTAATAATATGATATTCTTCATATGGGATGTAGATATATTTGGTGAACTATCATAACGACATTATTCAAGCATTTTCTTATTACAGCTTCAATAAACTATAGTTACGATATTAATACGATCATTGAGTTAAATTTTGTCTTCAGTATTAAGTCTACTCCAGTGGAGCTTTAAAATCACGCCTATCAAATATTTAGAGTAACTGTTTCTGCCGTAACAAATCTCATTTTCAAATATTTATTTAAAAGAGTTCCGTGAGTTTGATAATACATGTTAAGCCTATAGAAAACTTATTCAAGTTTACCTAGAATGTTTAACTGTTCACTTACTTGTACCCGTTTCAAAATATTTTATTTTTCAAGTGAATGCCTTCACCTTTATTCTGCTGAATTTGAATTATCATTTTCGAATAATTAATATAATCAGATAAAGTACTTCTCACTGGATAAAGTTCTTCCCAGGAGAATTCGGCAGAAATTAGGCCGTGTACACTAATTAGTGCAGGCTGATCTTAGTATGTACTGTTTGTAAGGGGTTGGTGTGCAACAACAATTTGTCATGGACAGGTTGAGAAGGGTTAAGTACAGAAGATATTATGAAATATTGGAACTTCAATGTAAATTACAATTAGCCTGGCCATAACATTATTCAAAGTCTGAAGTGATAACTGCAAGGGCCAGAGAATAAGTAAAGGTAAAAGCTTCAATCTATGATTCCTTCCCAAGAGACAACCACACAGAGAAATGAGTTTTGTAACAGTGAAACTAGGTGTTTGTCACAGGACAACTGTTGTTACACTTGTAATTCTTTCACTGGCCTAAACCTTCGACCTTGACCTTGCAGCTTTTTTAAAATTTCTTTCAAATAGCACTTGTACTGATGAAGAATTGTGTTAAGTTACTTCAAATTCATCCATTGATGAATGAATAATTGCTCGGACAAAATTTGAAAGACTAATGGAGACACATAACTTGTGTGATAGGGTATTCATAAAACTTAAATACAATATTAATTAAATGCATTTTTTTACACATACAAGTTAAAAGAGTTTGATATTACAAATAGAGCATATAGATTACACATTTTTTTAATATTAATAAAGTTCTTATTAAGGATATGTATACAAAACAAAATCAAATAGTCAGTTATTGTATGATAGTACAATATTGTAATTATTCCGTCACATTATTCTTTGATCACTATTGACAGAAATTTAGGGAACTTAAGTTCTTTGCAGATTTACTCCGCACAGGTCTTTAATTTTTATGTTTGATGTTTACATTTATATTTGCCATTAGAGTATTTCAACATCAAAGTTTTTATGCCTGTTCTGCATTATGCTTTTGTAGTATGGGAACACCTGTAAAATCAGCAGTCAAAGCTTGGAATGGAATCCTCGATTTATGACACCTCAACAGTCTTAAAAAAAACAAACTCATCACCTTAACCACTAAATCATACAGGATTCCGCTACTGATGTACCCAGTTAACATTTGACACTAAATAAAAATAGCACTTTTTTTCTTTTTGTCTGTCATCATATAGCCAATAATATATTTTACAAATAAAAATATTTAATGCAAGATGTATCAATATATAAACTTTTGGTATTGCATACAAGATGAACTTAACATATAAGCTTTTGACATTAAATCTAACTAAAGAATGGTATCCGACATAAAGAGTTGACTTGAAAATTGATTGAATATTCTTTATAAAGTACTATGCTGTGACAGATCGAGCATCTTTACATGTAAAAGGGGTTCAAACATACCAATGGGGGGATGGGGGACATAGTTTTAAACAATTATCAATGGATTTCTGCATGAAAATGAAATATTTATGCTATAGAAAAGGGTTCGATTGAACTTGCTTAGCGTCCTCTGGATATATGTCTGCAATGTTATATAGGATTAAAAAAGTTGGTATATAACATGATAAAATAAGCTAGTACAGGGATGAACAGATTGGTTAAATATTACAAAATAATGTTTGCTATCAGTAAGCAATTATATTTTACACAGATAATATAATCCCAGATTCTAAACTCTTTGCATATCGCTTTGGCATATTCTTGCAGGACACAAATGTTTGATAGACACTTAGACGAATATTGGCTTGCACATGTGTGCAGTCTGAACTTCGATTGCATTACCCTCTTAGTTATAAAAGGAAAAACTTGTGCAAGACTCGAAACATCACAAATAGGCAATTTTAATTTCACCAGGACAAGGGCTTAAAGAAAAAAATACTGTGAAGTTCATAAAATTTGAAATCATCAAATCTTCTGTATATTGAAAAATTCCATACACGAATACTTGATTTCAATAGATAACTTTTGTCATGGTGAATAATAACCGAGACAAAAATTGACAGCTCAGTACATAACAAATTGAGATAACTGGGTTCAGCAAAGACAAAAATGAAGTTATTGGCAATATTCTCTTACCAAAATTTTATTGTGACTCGTCACGAAACAAGGGACCATGTTGGAACTCTATAAATCAAGTATTTGGGAAAGGGATTGGGTTCCTGCACAGGTCAACCAGAGGTCACATTTCAAATATTCTAAAGTATATAAAAAGGTCGATTGGTCATTCTTGATTCGGAAAATTATCAAAGTGCAAAAATGTTTGACCCTAGTCAATCAGCATAGTACTTCGGTCTAAGCCTAGTCGGTATGCGCAGTTTGACTAGGGTTGACACTTAAATAAACTTCCAAGATGGTCCTTTTTGCGTGATGGGTCACAATTTAACAACATGCATATTTCTGTCAATTGCAATTCCTGTTATTTCCAACACAATAGGGGTGTTGAAATAAAGAAATTTCTCCGCTTGTCCCTGGACAAGTAAAAGATGATTTGCTACTTGTACAGGACTGAAAAGAACTTATCTGTAAAACAGAAAAACAAAAAAAAATATTTAGTGTTTTTAAAAAAGCTGATGGACTTCGTCATTCTTTCATTAAAGACAATTTTGTCTACCATTTGACATCAATATTAGGATAATCTATCTTAGATCTGTTTAATACCATTTTGATATTTGTCCTGGTATTTACTATTCCATGGACAAGTGGCATAGAAAGAACGTACTTATCCCCAGGTAGAAAACCTGTGTGGGGCAAGTTGGGCATGGAGATTCAATACCCCTGCACATGTACTACTAGTACAAACTTTCAGGAGACTGTAAAGACTAAGTCCAGCATGCATAGGTGTGCTGTCTGACTTTATACACTGCGTAGTTTATACTTGGGGCAAAATTTGAGACCAAGTCGGTAAAATGTTTCCTAAATTGCCTTTTACATCATAATTTAAGCCTGTCGAAGTAATTGTTAAATAAACGTAGTAATTGAATTTTGAGGGATGATCAAGAAGTTTGTATAATGGGGTTATAAACTTAAGAAAAAGATGATATTTAAAGTTAAATGTTTACAGGCATTTAATGCAACATCTCTGTAATCATTATAGAAATTCTTAAACGTGTACATTTAATAGTACCTGTTATGAACCTGAAGAACCTCAACTGTGATGTCACTATTAAGTGTTTTCTACATAGTCTGCTTAAGCTGACCCCTTGATGTGTTTGGTAAACCAACTTGTTGAAATAATCCACCCACAATTTGGAATAAAATTTGTGTTAATGTTCTACATGAATAGTTTTTCTATTAAAGTGGATATTCAAATGCGGGTTTTCCATTTTGGGAAAATAATGAGAAAAATTTTGGAGAAATCCGTCCTTTTAAACTCTATTCGATTTATATATTAATTCTTATACAATGTCTGGATCTTTTTGAATATCCGATATTACTCTAAATATATGAAATGTTTTGGTAAGTGAATAACTTAGATGATAAAAAAATCGAAAATTAAACAGTTTTCATATTTTTGTGCTAATGTTATATTACTGTTTCCATGAATATTCTGACTAAATGCTCCTTGACTTAAGAACTATCACAACAAGGTTTGAAAAACATGTATTTGCTTTTCTATTTGGTTTGTTTGTTTGTTTGATATTTTTCATTTTTTGTTTGTTTGTTTTCTAAGAAATTTCAGCTGAAGTTTCAGAAGCTTTTCTGAATACTCAAGTTATGTAACAGGTTTTCAGGTTGTTTTCTTCAAGCTGCCTCTCTTAAGCATACATACATTATTATTATGGTTACTTCAACTAAGGGAGCTAAAGATAATTCTGCAAAAAAAAAAAAAAAAAATAGTATTTATGCTGTCCATAGAAAGTTATTGGCTCATTTTACAAACTTTTGGATCAACCTGTACAATAAGCTTTGCATTTATCCATTATTCAGTTTGTTCCCTGATATCTAGAAGGAGGTTGAGATGGTAGCCATCCTTCATTTTATGATTCCTGTACAAGAAAAAAACTATAATCATTGCATAAAGCAGGTACTTAATTCTAAAGAAAGAGAGAAGAAACCATGAAGGATATGCTATTTTCTTAGTATAAGAGTAAACACGATTATAATCTGACCAATATGCTTGGATGGTTCAAGAACAGCAAAAGTGGTTAGAAAAAAACTAGGTCTAATGTTGCCCCGTGGTCTGTTGTTGCCTGACTAATCAATTGTTGACAGTAAAATAAACCTCTTATAGTATTTACAAAATGCTTATTGCATTTTGACACATCTACGTTGAAATCTCCCACAATAACAATTTTTTATTTGAATCAATTTACGATGCTAACTCTTTTGTGATAACTGTTAATAGACCATGTGAAGACAAACTCGGAGACTTGTACACAGCAACTATTTGTTTTTCTTCGTTCATGTATTTGACAGTTATGGCAACAAATTCAAAGCTTTGTGTACCAAATCAGTAATGATTTAACACCTTAACATCATTTTTATTGTATATTGCCAAACCATGAGGTGGTCTAGTTGTCTTACTCTGCCGATCTTATTTCTGATAAGTTGGAATCCTGGTATGCCCAATCACTGCTACCATCTCTCTGTGCCAATCTAGTTTCAGATAATCCAATTACATGACCTGAGAGGATATTTTGATCTTTAACAATGTCTTCATTATGTTTATGAAGAGGTCTTCAATTGTTAGAGAAAATTCTAAAATGTTTTTTACTACTTATTGTATCCAGAGGAGTGTAACACAAATCAAGCATTCGTTAAAATTTCAAACGCTTCTTTCTTCAGAAACCCTTTGATCCATGGACAAGGTTTCTGCATTGAAATTAAAAATGTGTAGATTTTCAATACATCTGACTCTGCTCAAGGCTAAATAGTGGATATGAGAATTTTTCTATCTCTACGCTGTGATAAATCTATGACAACTTCATCAAGGGTAGTTCCTTGAGCTCTATGTACAGTTCTGCCAGCAGCTGGTTGTAAAGGGAATTGGATCCTCTGGATAGTATTCTGTCTATACCAAAAAGTTCTCTCTATATCAAATATAGGTGTCCAACCTAGATCTATTGACCCATGATAAAAACCTCTGCTATAATAGTTGTTTCGTCTTTCAACACCTACTCTTTTATCATCAAACAGCACCTAAATGATACTTGTTCTACTTGTTTCAGCCAGATTGGTGTCTATTTTCTTGACAATACAAGAAGCACCATTAGTTAATCCATCCTCAGTGTCAGGATTAACAGTCAAATCATAGATCGTATCTACTACTACTGTAAGAGAACAATGCAGACCCATTGTAATATTGGTATCAGAAGCCAACCTGTTATATATGATGTTTTGGTGATCTTGTGAAATATTTGCTCCTACTACAGAATCATGGCATGGTATTTCAATTTTTTGAGAATCAATTCTGTTCATGATTTTATTATTGAAATCTTGCATAAAACTGTTTTCCGCAAAAATATGAGGGGCATTAGTTGGATAAATTTAAGAATTAGGTTTTACTTGACAATGTTTGAGTTGATCTTCCCAAGGAATATGAGTGCAAGTCAATTTCTGTAATCTTTGGTCTATGAATAGTAAAATTGAATTATTGACCATTGGTATTTCAACAATTATTACCACTTATAAATTCCTGTATTTGGATCTGAAAGAGTTGAGAGTATCACAATTCAGTGTTTGATCCTTTTGCTTGAACTTCTGATGGAAAGCTGTTGATATTGTTGAACCACTAATGTTATAGGCTACTTTACCAGTGTATGTAGACAAAAGAACTATTTTTTTCATCTGGATTTTGACCTTCATTACGGTTGTAATATCTGTACTGTGTTTGATACAGAGCCTTGATAAGTATTCTATTTTCAACTCAAGTCCTACCGGTCAAAAAGGTATATAAGGAGTTTCCTTGGTTTTGAGCCAATGTATAACATGATTGAAAAAGTTTCTTTGTTTTTTGTTCAAACGTCTTAAAAGGTCTCTCTATTTGTCATCTGGCAATAAATTGCCAGTTACATCAATTGCAGCAACAGAAGCACTATTACCTAAATCTATGCCTATGTCGTATTCTCTATGCTCAATAGCTCTATCAGGGTTAAAAAGGATGCAATTTTCAGCCTCAGATGAGCCCTCATCTTCTGCCTCTGCCTCAGCTTGCTGTATCATAGGTGCTTTATCATCATTTGAATTGCAGTCATCTTCTGCATCTTCACGTACCATTTCTTACTCTTCACCATGAGGCTCATACAATTTAGCCTTCATATCAATTTGATTTTTTTTTCATGTTGCAGTGCTGTTTGTAACTTGGATGATTACCCAATAAATCTGCTGCTTCATTCCTCCAAGGGAGAAATGACAAAACCTTTTCTCTGAAATGATTATCCTCATCCGATTTCTTATTAAAGTGTGCATACCTAATAACTTTATGGTTTCGTCTCTTTATAATCTTAATTCCATTCTTCAAAACAATGATTGTCTGTTCATCCTTAAAATCCCGCGGTTCATCTGTATGATCATCACAATCATCATCATTTACATCTTTTTCATCATTCTCAGTAGGTTCCTTTGGATAAATGACCTCTAACTGAGATATATAATCTGCTAAACACCAGTATTCAAGGCATATTGGTCTTCTAGAGTATCTTTTGATGATATTGTCCGCCACAACATCAGTTGAAGAATCTATTATTCATCAAGTGCATCCTTTGCTTTCAAAAGTTGGATCCTTTGTTTTGGTTCAGAAGTATTTACGAAAACTACATCTCTAGAACTTCTTGTAAGAGGCATTTGAAGTAAGAGATATACCGCTTCCTGTGCACTTACCTCAACAGGGTTGGAGAACACATTTCCAATATGACGTACTTGTTTTTCAGTCGGATGTCTTTTGGCGCCCTCTTAAGAAATACCTTTGCTGCTTTCAATGAACTACGAATACAATTTATGTAATCATCTTCACTAATCTCAAGAATGTCTGAGAGGAGTTTTTCATAGGTAGAAACAAAACGATCTTTCTCTGCATTTTTTTCTGTACCTTCTCATACATCGTTTTGTACTATTCAACATCTGAATCAAGTGGTTTTAATATTATTGTGTTCCTAAGTGGTGGAAGGGGATAGCAAAACCGGCAAATTCTGACTTTTTCTTTGTGACATGTTCTGTAGTGTTTATGTAAATGCAGTTGTAGTTAATCATGCAAACTTTCATCATTTGAACTACATTTTAAATATGCATCCACAAATTCAGTTAAATCCTTACTTGAAGCACTTTTATATTTAGGGGCTTTCTCTATACAGATAAGCATATGAATATGTAGTTAACCTCTTTGCTGAAACTCAACACGATAGATATAGTCAGTGAGATGGCCCAGGCAGTCATGTGAACTTTTCAAATCACCATAAATGAATTGTTGAACTCTTTGGTCAAAGTAACGTGAACATGTAACTGGACCCTTCTGAATCAATTTCTTGTTCATCAGGAAGATCTACACCATCATTCAAATGAGATAGCATTCCCAATAAATCTGTCCACCTTGTATCTGCAGATGATGAAGAAATAAACCATTTTGGAAGACCGAGCTGTCTTATCATGGCAAAAACATCTTTCTTTTTTGTTTCTAAGTATGCAGGAGAATTTCTTAGTTGTTAAAATATGTAATTACCCTCACCATGCTTTACCATATTGTTCATATAGCAGGAATCTCTTGCTTGATCAGCAGTCAACTTCTGACCTTTCAACTGACATCTGCGAACAGCTAAGTTCGTTTTGCAGCTCTCCCTACTTCTGAGTTCCAACTTAACTATATCTCCATAAGATATAGGCACTAACCTTTCCGAGTTCTCTTTCCTTCGTTGACCACAAAATATTATTGGGAAAAAAAGGTATTCTGAATCATTATCTTGATAAATGCTTAAAGGTCTTTGACCTTCTCCCGGAGCAAAAGTGAATGTATTCAACATGTTTTCCAAGTCTGCATCATCTACAAGAGTGTCTATATTTCCAACGTTCTGCTGCAAATTTTCTTCAGCATCTGAATCACAAATACCATCTTCATTATTGTTTTCAATATCGAGTGACTCTGAACTGGAAGTATTATTAAGGTAGTGGGAGTGTAATACAAAGGTATTCAAAACAAGTTCAATTAAGTATTTTCTGTGAGTTTAATCAGTAAGACATCATTTTCTGCAATTTCAAAAAAATCTAACCACACATTTTGAAAAAAAAATAAAATAAAATTCCCACCCCCCTTCTCAGATTTGAGAAAGATGACGTTATATAGAATCCATAGTAAAGACTGAGAAAAAATGTTTTAAAGCAAATTATTTTATACAATAGCCCTCTTTGGTTATTCACTGAAATGTTTCTAATAAAAATAATTAAAGCTAGCCTCATATCTGCTATACTTTTTTGTTGTCAAAAAAAAAATTTGCAACCAGGGGCGTTAATTTCCTCCAATTTTTTTGTATTGGCGTTAAAGGTCAACACATAAAACTGATTTTTTTTTCGACAAAAAAAAGGAGAACCACAACTATTTTAGTTTTAAAATCATCATTAAACATCATTTTGTTTAATAAAAACAAAAAATGAGAAGTTGACCACAGCTAATTGAAAAAAAAATATATATATATAAAACAACCCCTTATTTTCCTCATGATAGCCAAAAAATGTGTTTTTCACAGTAAAAGAACTAAAGGAACTAAATGAACAAAATGCCAATTCCTTTACATATTGGAAGGTTTTGTTTGGCTTATTTAGTTACATTTGAATGAAAGAAAAAAAGTATTTGCTATATACCTTAAGATACTTACGGGTTAAGAAGTTATAAACTAGGACAACTGGCGTCGAGTCAACAAATAAACATTTGACTTTGAGCTTGGAACCTGACCCTTCGAACTATCAAAACCATTCTTTCATATCACACACCTACTAAAGATGGAGAATAATTGTGCAAATTAATTCTGAAATCACTCCATAAATCTTGGAACAATTGTCCCAAAAAAGGTGAATTTCAACAAAAATTAACGTCTAACCTTCAGCCATGACCTTGACGGTAGGCCTATCGAATAACTTTTGTAAAATAGTACATCTACTATGATGGAGAAAAATTGTGAAAAAAATTTTGAAATCCATCCATAAATGTAGAGGCTGTACTGCAGACAAGCTCAATTTTAAAGTTTGACCTTCAGCTGCTACCTTAATGTTGGAGCGATACAATTATTTTAACCAAATGGCCAATCTTGTCACGATGGAGAATATTGAGCATGTACATGTGCAGTATTTAAAATTTCATTTAGTTGTGCAACAAAAAACCTGATCACTAATTAGTCTTATAAATATATTCAGTTTAAGCCTAAAATAACATATAATAATTTGTTAAAAATAAAAAATATGCGTTTTGAAGCTATATTTTCCAAAAATTTTAATGAAAATGACTTAGAGGCTCAACATAGAACAAGATTTTATTTTCATTTTTCTAAAACCACTACTATTCTTGGTTTTAAAATTATCACAAAACATTATTTTCCTGGTTAACAAAGAATTTTTAGAAGTTGACCATATATATTCCAAATAAATTGACTTTTATTATGACAACCCCTCATTTTATCTGGGATGCTAAAAAATCTTTTTGGGAATATAAAAATCTAAGTTCACAAAAAGGAAAAAGTCAAGTGCTGAAAATATTGAATGGGTTTCATTGATTGAAAGTAATTAATTTTAAATAAAATATTGTCTGTTAGTTACTTTAGAAAGGTAATAAGTCGAAGAAAAAAAACTTTATATTTCGAACATAACCATGTCACTTGAGCATTTTTGTGTACCTTACATTGAAAACTGACTGATAAAATCTGGATACAAACAAATAGAATTTATCTAATGAAGTAAAGGACAAGTAATTTGCATACCAAATATACAAAATTGAGGAAAAAAAAACAAAAAAAAACCAGGAGGTATAGACTAAGATAAGTTGCACATATGCGCAAGCTGTTTTTGTCTATACCCCCTGCCAAAGAAGGTAAATTTTGGGTTCAGCATGAAAAGCTGGATGTCTGTAAGAAAAGGATCTTTATTAACTTGATAGGAAAATCAGGTGGTGTAGATAAAGTAAAGACTGCAGGTATGTGCAGGCAGTTCTTGTCTATACCTCCTGCCAAAGTTGAAATTTTCTTTGTGAAACATAACAAGGGTAAAATTGTAAGCATGCAAGAACTCTTTAAGAAAAAGACTTTTTTCTGATTTAATAAGGAATATCGGGAGAAGTAGACAAAAATCAGACTTCATATTTGTGCAGGCTGATCTTTGTCTATACCTCCTTCTAAACAGAATAATCTAGGTTCAGCTTGGCAATCCTTAGATTATTTACATGCTAGATGTCTTTAAGAAAACAGTTCACCAATAAAAGTACTGAATAAATGTCTAATGAAATAATGGATTTCTTACTAATATGTAGTTCATTGTAAACCTAAGTGGGATGAGCAGCTAGTGCATAAGTGCTTCAATATAACTGCAATCATGTTGAAAGAGGCCTTAACCCATATCAATCAATGGTGCAAAAGCATTTCATGTGACTTACAGATGAGATGTTCATAGCTAGAAGAGTTAAAAAAGCAGACTAATACACCCTAACAGGGCTTGGTGGCAACTATAATGAAAATATTGCTCAATTGAATTGACTGATCATAGGTTTTTAAAGGGCCAATAGGGGCCCAATGGAATGTACAAAAGGTTCTACCTTATAAACATAGCACAATGTTCCAAGCAATGGATGCACTAGGTTATTTGATACAGACAGACTATATCATCCTTTCACACTCTTAAGAATCTCATCACGAAATGGGTTTTTCAACAGGTAGGAAGAAAACCACAAAATTAACCCCTGTTAACTTTGGATGCCACAAGCTGTACAATTTGTAAGACAAGTGTTTGTTTTATTGGTACTGCAACATTCACATAGTATGTTGATGAATGGACATTTCTATGTTGCTTCTGAGCTGGGCCAGAAATTACTTCACTAGATACTATTTGGGTTAAACAGGGCATCAAAAAACCTCAAACTGAAAAAGATAAATGATAAATAATAATTGAAAACATCAAGGTTATAAAAAGAATCAGACCCAGCATAATCATAAATGTTTCATAAAATAACAAAAGTACCACTCAGAGAGTCTCTGTTGCTATGGTAAAACTTTTGTATCCACATCTCCAGTAACCAAAAGCAATAAGTTGAGAATAAAGTCAAGAAATTTTCCAGGCACTTTGTGTATTGCCAGATTTATTTATTTTGTGATATTTCATAATATAAAAAGAGATTGGTTAGGACTAAATGGACTAGTCATGGTCCACATGACTATTTGATTATTCAAGAAAACTAAAACCTGATCGACCTCTGTGTGATACAGTCTTTTTTTCGAACATTGTTCCATGAAGTACATCTATATATCATTTTTGAATGACAGGTCACAAATTGACAATTACCTTGACCTGTGGATAATGTAGGAGTTAAATAGTGAATAGGCACACACTTTAATTCATGTACACATAAGTGGGTTTCATGTTATTGTATGCATGAGTGTGTGAGTGACATAAAAAAACAAGAAGACTGGCCACGGGTGCCAACAGTAGGCTTCAGGTGCTGGATTGTGCAAAAATACTAGGTGGAAAAAGGGGCATAACTCTCACAAAAATGTTAGAGATATCCCCCTTGCTAGTCTGGATAGCTCTTGTATTGGTGACAACACATGCCAAGTTTCACGAGGATATCTTCAACAGTAAGAGAAATATGAAAACGGTAAAAGTTTGTCTTTTCTTTGCAAACAACAAGAGCAATGACACAAAGATTATCACAATCCATCATCATGTTGTTTTTTGTTATTTTTTTATAAAAGTGCTTAAGATGGTTTTCTCAATCAGCTTTGTTGAAAACACATCTGTTATCTTGGGGTTGGGAGTCTGAGTCATAGCTCATCCCCCTTTTAACTAGTATTTGGTATTGTGAAACAAGGCAACAGCTAGGGGGTATTTAGATTTAAGATCAAAGTATTCCAATCAGGGTTCAACACTAAGAGGAGTTCGGGTTTCTGAGACTCATTGTTTACCAATTGGGACTCCTTTATTTTGCAGGTAAGGAGTCTGATGGACTCCCAGGATGGTATGAGAATATTTTGAGGTCTTTTTTTACTATCAAAATTGTTGATGAAAATGTTTGCTTGGAACTAGTTGTTTTATGCTCCCCGAAGGGAGACCATATAGCCGCCGCTTCGTCTGTCCGTCCGTCCGTCCGTCCGTAATTCCGTCCGTCCGTTTTCACCTATTTCTCCATAACCCTTGGGCCAAATCAAATGAAACTTACCATGTGAACTCCCTATGATATAGTGATGATGCATCTGTGACCGTTTTTGGATTTGAGGCCTCGTCACGGGAAAAGGGGACTTAGGGTAAAAAAAGTTTTTCCCAAATTTCTCCGAGTCTTAACCGTCAGAATTTAGTGAAATTTCATATTTGAGCAGCAAATCAGATGCCCTTTACTAAAAACAATTTGAAATGAACGTAAAAAAAAATATATCATGTAAAAGGGGGCTAAATGTTTGTTACCTTTACGCTAGCGCGTAAAATACAGTTATTCTTTTATTTCTCCTAGTCTCATGCTCAGAATTTGATGAAATTTCACATTTCAGTAGCAAATCAGATGCCCTTTACCATAAGGTATTTGATATTTGTGTCTATAAGTATGTCATGCAAAAAGGGAGTTTAATGTTTGTTACCTTTATGTTTGCTGTATAAGATAACACCTTATTTGAGTCCTTGCAATCTGACCACAGAGCATATCACCTAAAGTATAATAGCTATCAACTTGAAACCTTATGGGTGGATAGATCTTATGGAGGAGAAGTGCAGTGCACAAGAACTACAACTCTTGCCTGCATAATTTTGGAGTTATTGCCCTTTGTTATTTGTGATACTTAGATTTTGTCTGGAGCATATCTCCTAAAGTATAAAAGCTATCAACTTCAATCTTTATGTGTGGATAGATCTCATAGAGGAGAATTGCAATACACCTGAACTACAACTCTTGCTTGCATAATTTTGGAGTTATTGCCCTTTGTTATTTTTATTTCTTAGATTTTATAGGAGGCAAAACTTTGACAGTACATAGAATCTTTTATCTATTAGGCTTCAGTTTACTATCAAGCTTTCTTGGCGGGGGATGTCCATGTCCAACGTGGCTCTTGTTTTTGTGACAATGCCTTATTCGGGGAGCATAATCCGTCTCTGACGGCTCCTGTTTTTTTTTTTATTTTTTAAGAAAACCATCTGCCTTGGGGTAAAAACTTGTTGGAAAGAAGTTATTTCTTGTAACAACAATTTACTTTTCCACAATCTCACAATGTTCCCCAATATTAAAATTTGGACGTGTACTCCTTGATTACAAAAGTTGGGAGTCTGATTGACTCCTTACTCAAAGAAGTGTGGATTAATGCCAATAATGATAGTACAAATGCTATATTGTGGGTACTCATTGTAATCCACTTGAGATAAATCAAATAAGACTTAAGTACAAACAACATAGGTTTGCATTGCAAAATTAAGATTTTAGACTGGCAGCTTTACCCCTTCTTATCTGTACTTCTTGTGAAACACATTTTTGGTCTCAGGTGCATTCTAGAAATGACAAAGTTCATAGTTAGGTGCAACAGCACCAGTGTATTTCATCCTACTTCTTGTTGAAAGTAACATTAAACCAACAAAACCAATTCAAACAAAGTGTTGATGACTTGTTGAAATGTTTTAAAATTGTAAAAATAAATGAGGGATGATTGGAATTTTAGTTTCATACCTAAACAAAGACAAACTTACTGTGTCCTTGCAAATTAATGGAGTTGATGACTGGTATTTATTTATATTTTTGTAGAATACTTACAGGTACATCTCTTTTTTCTCAAATGTCTCTTTTGTAGCTTTATGAGAAGATTTCAGTTCATTTCTGTAACCACACCAGCTTGACTAACTAATTCCTACAGTAAGAAAAAAAATACATAGTAAAAATAAATTCTGTGGTTGGGCCCAAATTTCTGAAAACTGATACACCATACATTCCAACATACAAATAAGGGACTTCATTTTCCTAGTATTATAAAGTTTTGATTTAATTTCTTCTTGAAAATGAAATATTTGAGGGAAAGAGTATTCAGAATTGAAAAATAATATCGTTCAACAAGTGAGGAGATTCTTCATCTTGTAATTGGGTCTTTGTAATTTTAATTCCCACAGAAGGTGGTTTATGTAGCTTTGCAAGATCCTAAACTTCAAAGTTCATCATGATATTGAAGAGGGCAGCAGTATAAACAGTGCATAGAAATTACAAATTCTGCCTGAAATCAGAATTACTCAATTACGTCACATTCCACTGAATGATAAGAGAAAAATAATTTTTGATTTGTGTCCTATCATGCTTTTTTTCATATTGACTCAAAATTCTTATTGTAAGTCACATAATGATCATTTCTTTTCATTGTTTGACAATGACAGGTCCTAAGGATCTTAGCTTTAAGATTTATGGTTTACAAACACAACATAAGTACTAAAAAAATAAGGAATTTTTGAGGATTTTAGAGTTTTACAATTTCATGGGATATGAGGCAACTGAAATATAATTTCTGTCTTAGATATTCATTATTCTAGACTTTTTTTCGGAATATAATGAAATCATTTCTCAAATGACAGTCAATAACTAAAATTAGTGATTCGCGGAAATATGGTCACTTACAGAAATAAGGAACAACGCGATAATATCCGACCTACCTTCCATCCGAAAACCGTTTCCTTCGGAGCGGTCCCAAGAACATTTCGTCGTTTGGCAGTCTGGGCAAAAGCTGGCATTTCCATTCGGGTGATTTAAGTTCAATTATTTAATTCTTTTGAATGGCCTTTGAATAAAACGTCGAAAAATACTCTTTTAGTCTCCATCAGCACTCGATATGTAACGTAAAATCACCAAAATGTAGACAACGGGGCGATTCCAAAAATGACGTCACACGGGGATTTTCCTGTTTTCGATTTAAATGTATTTTTCAATCGTTGTCTTTTTTTCAAAAAAATAATATGTATGTAATCCAATATCGGTTTATTACTTATGTTTATACCATATTTATGTAAAATTAATTTGCATTAGAAAAAATATATTCAAACCGAGATACTGCGATTCTATCACGGAGTTGACCGGAATTCACCGACATTGCCCGATGTTGATAACCTTCATTACGCACTTTCTACCTTAATTCATATTTGATTTGATTGAAGAGTCGAAACTTAGTTCAATTAGTTCTGTAGCAGTTCCATCTTGGTTCTCTATTACTTTGCAATCCAGTCCTCATCAGTTCTTACAAGTGAATTCTTGTAAACAGGGCTATGTTTTTTAAGCCAGTGCAAAGCAACCAAGACACGCAATGGTCTAACATTTTCTGTAAATGCACATGATTTGTAGGACAGCTTCAAGGGGATGAAGTTGAAGCTGCTCTGGCTTTGCAGGAAAGCTCATTCTATTCAGTTCTGATAATTTTGGAACTTTCTTGTTTATCAAACTTGTTTTCATGTAATACAAATCCATTCCATGACATTAACTGATTAATGTCATTTAAATATTTAGTGCTGATTTGGGCTTGTTGGCCTTCGAAATACTTTCCTTAAACCATGTCTGTTTACAACAAGTGCAATTATACCGAGGCCAATCTTTTATACTTCATTAAAACACTTTATTACATGCACCTATATTTTCTCCATATTTCTTTTTCCTAGCAGATGCAATCTCAATTTCTTTAAATTCTGGATTCTTTGTTTTAATTTGTTTTCTTTCTTAATCCCTAGTCATTTCCTGCATTTTTGCTCTTTGAATTAACCTAGCAACTTGCTTCTTTAATCTCTCTTTCTTCAAAGTGAAAAAGTTTGTCCTAGCCTTTCTCTTTGCTTTCCTAGAAGCATCCCTCTCTTTCAGGTAAATTCGATACAAGACCTAGCTTTACGTTTTGACTTAGTATCAAGTTTTACTCTTTCTCGTATCTTACATCAGATCTTTTTATCCGTCTATAAAGATTCTCTTTCAATTTTTATTTCATGTCAGACCTTGCCTTAACCTTGTATTTGCTCTGTATCAATCTTTCCTTTTTCTTGAAATCAACATCAAATCTTGCTGCCTTTTTACACTTCTTCTTTGCCTTGAATTCAATATTAGCTCTTGCTGCATGTTAAGACTTTTTTTGCATCGATGTTTCCTTTGTCTTGAACTCAACATCAGCTCTTGCAACATTTTTCGACTTGTTGTGCATCAACTTTCCCATTTGCCTTGAATTCAATATTAGGTCTTGCTGCATTTTTGGATTTTTTCTTAACCATATCTGCATAGCCTTTTCTTTTCCTTTGAACCTTGGGTCATTTCTTTGATTTCTTTCATAGTGTTTTTGGTACTCTCTACGATACCTGTTTACCTTTTTATAAGAAGATTCTGCTTTTTTCATCTGATCTTTGAAGTAGTCATTTAATAGAATACTCTTTCATCTCCCACAGTAAATTTCAAAGGAAGCAGCTCATATTAACCTGACAAATCAATCATTATACTTTCATACATCGCAAACAAAAATGAAAAAAAATCATCAATATTTTCAATTGAAATAAGTTTTGAATTTCCATCAAAGTTTGACATTCCCGTGCAATTATGTGAATGAGAATCGAAAAACCAGAATCTGTAAGCTTTCTTGTAAAAAGCAGAACAATTACAACAAGAACATAATGTTGATTTTTAAAAATTGTGTTGAAAGATACATGTAGAGTTGGCAATTGTGACTCAGACTGACCAATTGAATCTACTGCAAGCCCTGATACAATATCCATTTTCTTAACAAAAAACTTTTCTGCTTAAAATGTCAACACTTTCAGGAATTTCATCAAGGGGAAAGTCTATGTTGAAACTTTCCTTTACGCCTAAGGTCTTCTATGATAATTTTGTAACAATGATCACCAACTAAAAGTACTTCATCTAAAAGTCTGCTTGTGTTCAAGTCAGTGAAATGGGAAAATATCAAAGCACATAAGGAGTTCATTGTGCATTGTTACCTCTAGAAAAAATAGAAAACCTATTATCACCTTGCTTGTATGACTCATATATCATGGATTGACATCTGTACATTAGTTTTGTTCTATTTCTATGTTATTCATCATTCCATTTTGAGCTAGTTTGTCAGAACTAATTTCAACACTAATTTCTGTATCATTTTCAATATCATTCTTAATATCATGTCTTGTAACATTCTCAGAATCATGTCTCGTTCCCCATCACTAATCTCCTTGCTACAGACCTTCTCCAGTTCTTTCTACGTGGCATTTTTATCTGTGAAAACATACAAGTACATGTATTCTCATTTGATAGCTCTTTTCTCAGTCACAAGTAGGTTTCATTGTAGGGTTTTCTTTGAATGGGGTCTTACGCTGCTTTTAGCAATCTTTCAGTTATATCGTAGTGGCTTGAGCACCTAAGAATAAATTCCTGGCATTTCTCACACTATTTCTATCAGTACATCCTCTCCTATCTTTCTGCTGCTATTCCACATAGGTCAACAGTTATCAACACATTGGTGGAAGTCATATAGTCAGAAAGAATGAGTGTCACCATCTGGTATCGAACATATGACCTCTAGATTGACAGTCCAAAGTGATAAAGGTAAAAGTTTGTCACAAGAAAGACACCAAAATTGCTCATTTCTCATAGAAAATGTTATTCTCTCAGCTTGTACAATGTAATACATTAGGCAATACGTAATTATATTTCACTTGGATATGAATCTATGAAGTCTCATGCTTTTTGGGTTTTTTTGGATTTTTCTCCACTATTAACATATTAATGATGCATAACTTGACTTGTACACTTATCTATGGCTTCCTGTCACTTCAGATTTTGTTAAATGTTGGATGAAAGTTGATGAAGTCATAGATCAAACTCTTTACAACAGAATTTAGGTGATATCATCTGAGCCAACTAGACTTTGGTTTACAAACTTTTTAAACTGACAAATGTCAAATAGATAATCAAGTCTGTTTTTTTTTTTTAAAAATATATCATCTCTGAAACAGCAGTTACTTTGCCTGTTGTCCTTTTACCACAAAGAATAATTTGATGTCAAATCCTTCTTATCAGAACTCAATCACAAATAATATTTTTCTTCACTTTATGAATAAAAATCACTAAGCAAACACACGAATGAAAATCACTAATTAAACACAGCAATAGACCATCAATCAAATTTAGTACATATATCACATAGAATATTAGCTATATTCAATCATTTACATCGACACTTATTTGAATACTTGTTCATTTTTCATCAAATCAATAATCACAAATGAATTAGCTTTTGCACTGTGGTATCTTTGTCTGTTAAAAGTAATTCTCTTCAACAGATTTCGATCAAAAAGTTTTTGTCCATTTTATTAAAATCGTTGATCACAGTAATAAACTGTCAATAAAAATTTATAGTAAATGTACCACTAAGAATATTCTTTGTATTGATATCAGTACATCCACACTAGTTGTTATCATTTTTCATCAGTTCATTACAACCTAGAAAAGAAAAGTATGCAAAATACATCATTCTAACAAGGTAGCAAGTTGTCACAGGATACATCCATTACACTGTTGGATGGCCAAGTATTTCAGTTAGCATGGAAACCAGAATTTGAGAAGAAATTAAATTCTTTGAACAATTTTGATAAAGCTTAATCCAAGGTACATCCCTACAAAACTTTAGCTTGATTGGCCCTGTGGCTAAAGACTTTTTTCGATGATATTTTAGCCTTTTTTTGCCATTCAAGTACCATGGAAAACAGAGTTTTTGATATAATTAGATTCTTTGAAGAACTTTAATAGGGCTTTACACCAGAAATATCCCTGCCAAGTTTCAGTTTGATTGAACTTGTAGTTTAGGAGATGAGTTCTTTCTAAGATTTCAAACAATTTTCTGTCTTTCTGTTGCCATGGAAACCAGATTTTTTCATGAAATTAATCTCATTTAACAACTTTGGTAGAGCTTGAGATCTAAGGATTATCCCTGAAAAGTTTCAGCATGATTCGCGTAGTTGGATTGGAGTAGAAAAAAATTTCTAGGATTTTCTTCCAATTTTCACCCTTTCTGTTACCGTGGTAACATTAGTTTTTGATGAAATTAGATTCTTTTCAGAACTGTTGACTGGATTAACCCAAACCACATCACTGCCAAGTTTCAGCATGATTGACCTAGTGGTTTAGGAGAGGAAGAATTTTTTCTAAGATATCAGGCAATATTCGGATATTTTTCCGTGTTTCCTTTACCGTGGAAACAAGAGTTTTTTATGAAATTAAATTATTTTAGCAACTTTGGAAGAACTTCACCCAAGGAGCATCTCTGTCAAGTTTCAGCTTGATTGGCCGAGTGGTTTAGGAGGAGAAGATGTTTAAAGAAATTGTTGACAGACGGAAAGACAGGTGCACGGACGGACGACGGACTGTGAGTGATCACAATAGCTCACCTTGAGCACTTTGTTCTCAGGTGAGCTTAAAAAAGGAAGTTATCTGATGGTATATTTGAAATGAGGGAGTGAACTTCACTATGATTATGACCTGATAGTCTTGCTTAGATCAACAATGTATGAAGACCCCAAGTTCTTTTGGCATCCACTTGCAGGGACTCTAATATTAATTGTCTCTGAACCGCCCAAAAAGACTTTTTTGCTTTGCTAGCTACTATGCTATTAAAGTTCTCATTTGCTTTTGAGCTACCTAAATCACATAACATTTCACTTCTTTTAGCACATTCACTTGAAAGATTATTCAAGTCTTTTCTCAAGTCTTCTCCACATAAGTGCTCTCCTTATGAAAGGTTTCTAGGTTTATATGATTTGCCATCCTGAAAAAATTTACACCAACTGATATTACAAAGGGAGTAGTTACCAAATTAGTGGGGTGTAATTGCATTTAGATTTTCATTCATTTCTTTTAATGAAAAACACTTTTTATATGATTTATAGTCTTTGTATTTAAAGACTGATGACCGCTTTGCCTTTGTGGTTCAAAAATCTTATTTGTGAGTTGCTTTTTACATTTTATTTTCGCTTGATTTTCAATGCCAGCATCAAACTCCGAGCAAATTTCGGCTAAGTTCTAGAGTCATTATCCATGACTAGCTTTTTAACAGACACACCTTTGTCCTTTAACCTCTTTAACATTAAAAAAGCCATGTCTTGTTCCATGGCTTTAGAACTACCTTTCCAATTTTTCCAGCAATTATGTTCTCTTAGAACTTGATTTTGCTTCCAAGCAGCTTCACATACAGTATTTGCTTCTCATTTCTAATGACAGTACCAGTCCAGTTTTCTGTCCAATGCCTGAAGCATGACCTGAAATTATTATAATTCAAATATGACCCTGATAAGACTTGCAAATTGTTCATGCTTACCAGGGTTGAATCTTTTTGTTGTTTGAATATTCTGAATCATAAACGTTAGTTCTACAGTACTTAATGTTTGATGTTTAGGGCTTAAAATGTTGACCCTAGTCAGACTGTACACGGTCGAGGAGGATTGATTTATATCCCACATGCCTGATTTTCTGAGTCTTGAATTGTTATTTTACCTTTCTGTACAGGAAATTTTTAATGTGACATAATATTGACCTCTACTGGGATCCATCTCTTTTCAAAACATGTTTTTCTGAGGTGCCCAGATGGCCCTTACCTGCATGATAGGTTCAAAAGATGTGACCTGTCGCTCAAAAAAAAGACCCATCAGGGTAAGGCATAAAGTGTTGACCAGAGTCAGACTGCATCCTTCGCAGACTGACAAGAGTTGAAACTTTCCAATCTTGCTACTTTTCTGAATTTGGAATGATAAAGCTATCATCTTTTGAAATAATTTTTATGCTACCTCGGCTGTACCTGTATAAGGACCAATCTTTTAAAACTAAAAATAGTTCAGGGAGTTCCAAGATAATCCCTTTTAGCGTGATATGTCATATATAGAAATAATCATGCAAAAAAGTTAAACTCCAATTATATAGTTTATTCAGCATTTGTGGAATATGCAATCCTAACATTAAGGGTTCAAACAAACTGATATTTTACAGTATTTCAAATAATAACAAGTACATATTCATCTAAATATCATCATTTCTATAATTTATCATTTTTTCTTTACTGATATTTCTCGGACATTATGTCTTTTCCTGTTGGAAATGCAGTTTTTTTATATATATTTTCGAACTAATTTTCTCTACCTGACAAGCCACTGTATGATCTGCCGCTCCCACAAGTCTGCCTTCCATCATCGAATGACATTGTTATTTTTCCTCTGGAATAAAGAATAAACAGCATGAAAATGAAAGATAACTTCATCTAAAGAATTCAAACAAAATTCTTAACATTTTATACTTTTAATCGATCATCCAAGAATCCAGCCTGACATGGGAGTTGATAAGTATACTACAAAAAAATAGAAGTAGTATTTACTTGTGGTCAGGGTTAGGCCATGAAAGGTCACTGGGATTCTGAGGATCTAAAGACATATGTAGGGATCTCATTATTTCCAAACAGGGGATTCTGTCATGATCTCTCTTTATGTATACATACGTTTTGAAAGATATTTCAGCTAACAAAAATATTACAATGCTTAGTATATACTTTTAACCTGTTCTTACATCAGGGCTTGTATTTGAGCCTTTAACCCGAGTTTTGACCGTAAAAATCTGAAAAAATCCTATTTTGACCCCCGAACTTTCCTTTCAAAGGGGTCGAATGACAATGGTTCAGCATTGCATCTTGATACTGCTACACAATGAATGTATATCAATCATTTGTACCCTTTATATCCTTATAAGAAATTCATATGAAAATTCATATATTAGGATATGAAGGAAACAATAAAAAAACAATCAGCATAACCTAGAAAGTTACTAATTATCCGCTTACTTTATTGTTTTGACCTCTTCAAAACCAGTGTTGACTCCTGGAAATTCCAAGGCAAGGATACAGTGAATTTGAAAAGCCCTGTTTCCTGGAGGGGGCTTTTAGGTAACTAGTAGAGATTTCTGCAGGACCCCGCTGAAAAAATTAATTGTCAACCCTAAATGTATTTGAGTACAAATCAAGTAACTTACTCCTCACTCAATGGAACTTCCTTCTCTATAGCAACAGCCTAGGATTTAGCAGCAACTTTTTAAATGTCCATTCCAGCTTCCCTTTCAAATGTTTTCAGGGATTTATGTAATATACCTTGGATTTTTAAAGCCGCAAATAGTGTCTGAAGTTCTGTTAATCCGAGCCCAGCATGTACCATACCTTAAAAGATAATATTGATTTAGATTCAGTGCAAAGAACAATGCCAACTAGTGCCTTTCCTGGACTGTTGGTTGCTTGAAAGTGTATCTGAAAACAGCCTTTTTAAAACCAGGTTCGATTTTCTAAGACATTAGATGTGAGGAGCCATGTCGGTGAAATTCAAAATAGATTTTTTTGTATTTACTCTTAAATCAGAATGTATTGAGTACACCGATTTAATTTTTTTCTACATAACATAATATGTCTATAATAGTTTGTTAGCAACAAAGTAGTTTTTTTCCCCGTGTACATGATCTATCATGCAACAATGAGCCATCGTACATCAACATTGTACAAATATTAGAAAACAAACAAGTGAATTGTACAATTTTTGTAATGGAATGGCTTTGAACATGTACTGTATGCTCACTAAATTTCATTAAAATTACAAATTTGTCAACCAACATGCTAACAATAGTCCAGAATAAAGTGGTTCAAAAATGATTCGCCATTATTTATCCTTATCTCATTTCATGACTAATATGGTACATGAAATATTGAAAAATCAAATGTCCATTTCCCAAGCATGGTGTCAGTTCAGTCATTAGCGGGTTTTGTGATTAATCCTGGGGTTCAACCCAGAATTATATATATTTCAGTGGTTTTGAAATAAGCTGCCCGAGTCGTCCATTAAGCTGCACGGACAAGAAGATTTGCATTGCTTTAAGTTATCCGTGGTCAAGGGAAAAATCTCAAGAAAAAGTTGTAATTTTTCACATAGAAAAGGTTAGCTGTATTCAAAATATTAGACTTCCAAAACTACCATATTTTTTAAGTCAACCGTAAGAGAGACTATTTTGTGTATGCTTCTTATAGCAATACAAATGTAACTTCTATGTCAGTAAAATTATAATTTTGGGGGAAAAAACAATACTTATGATAAAAAGGAGAAGAAGGGTTTTGAAACGGACAAGCCAGCCTGTGATTGTCACTTGTCCGTGGACAAGTTGACTTTCAATATATTTCATAACCCCTTTATAACACGATCCATTGCTTGATCAACTTGTTTAATATATTTAAAACAAGTCATTGGACATGAAGACGTCAATTGTCTGACACAATTTGTTGGGGAATGATAAATAGTGTGCTAGAATAATGTATGTAGGATGGGTATCTAATGATTTTAGTTGTGGGAAAATAGATATATTTTAGCAAAAAAAATACAATAGTTACCTGATGCAAGGTTTGTGTTGGCATCCCAACCCTCAGGTCTACGACTGCCTTCACCTCTATATGTTTTTTCCACAAGGAACCAGTGTGACACCTTCACTTTGTCCAGTATCGCAGCCAACACTCAGAATGCTTCCTAGTCCAAAGCGTTTTCAGATACACAATTCTGAAGGTTAAGAGGCTGGCCACAAATAATAAACCCGGATTCAAGGGCATCAGCTAATATGCCAAGCTCAACTATCCCCCGTCCATCATTCCAACAAACGTTCCTATCTTTCAGTGGAGTTGGGTCAAGTTCTATGATTTCCTCGGAACTGTTGTCCGGTGGTGTCAAATTCTCGGTCAGAACCTGTATATTACTTCTAATAAAGCGCCCTTTCTTGTCCTTTTTCCTTTTTACCTCATGACAATTTTCCTTTTCCTGCTCAGTAGCCTTCACATTGCCTTTCCAGTAAACAAGTGGGTTTTATGCAAGAAAGAGCATCCAAGGGAAGTAGTAAAAACGACAACAAAAGGTTGGGTCTAAAACGCGACGTTGTGTCCCCACAACAATTTCATTCCATTCAAGCTGTCTCCTAATAACTGGAACATCCTGAAATTCTTAATTTTGACAGGGTAATACCGTATATATTGAATAAGCACCCAAAAAATCTTAACTACTTTTTATAACTTTATCTTTATTACTTATAATCTGTTAATCATATAAATTGTGAAAAGTATAATTAACCCTTTACCAGACATCAACATTTTAGACTGGTCCAAATCCAACAATATTGCTCTGAACAAATTGAAAATGAAGAAACTTAAACTTTGTCTTCTGTTATGCATGTATAAATTTAATATGTATAATGGTTTTTCCCGTGTCTATTTTTAGAATTAGTCTGGGAAATTTCCAATCCCTTGACACTGTTAGGTGAACATGTATGTAGAATATTCTTAATCTTTCTAGAAAGGGCTTAAAGCAAATGATTCAAACTCTATAATCTTCTATTTTTCTATGCTATTCTAGATTGTTCTATGGTATTATATAAAAGGGATTCCTACAGTATTCTTGGTTCACTTGATTTAGACTAATGGTTCCATTTAGTAGAACTGTGTTAAACTAAAATGGGATTTCTCGTTATCTTAAAAGTGTGTTTAAAAGTGTGTTTAATTTTGAATTCGTTTATTATTGGACTTATTATTTGTGGACCAGTAACTTAATTCAATTGGATCTGAAAATTAAACATTCCATGTATTGTAATATGTTTTTTTGTATTACTTTAATATTGTCAATAATTCTGTTATTATTGTCAGTAAATATTGTTAATTGTAAAGGTTGTTGATAGGTTTTTTGTTCTTGCTACATTGGCACGTAACACTTCATAGAAAGAAAAAAAAATGTACAATGAATAAAGTGCTAGTAACGATAAATTTCTTCAGATTTCGCAATACTTTTGAAACCTTTCGTCTTCAGAGACATAAAAAATGGAGTGTTAAGAAATGGATAAATGATAAATTTTAGTAAACATTGTGTAAAATATTTGCATTATTTCTGTAAATCCAATATTTTGAGGCTTATATGCAAGAATGGGAAACCAAATACAGCTTTTTAAATTGAAGAATAATTAATATTAGAAGTAGAAAGGCACTCAAAAATATTATTGAAATAGGCCACATAATGAATTATCATTCGATCTTCCTTGAAAAATAAAGAAATATTCAGTTTCCTAAATTCAAAACTGATAAAAATGAAAGTGTAAAGCAAGAGGCCGAAGAGGGCCAGTATCGCTCCACTGGCACTTTATGCCTAACAAATATATGAAAATTCATTAATCAATATCAGACAATTTATGAAGCTTAATAATCTATTTGAATGTAGATAATCATCTAAGACCAAGGTTGGTTAATGCATGAAATGAAAAAAATAGAGGTCAATAAACAATCTTGTAACATGTAATATTAAATCACATGGGCCCCTTTTTGCCATGACATAGAAACATAATTACCAAGAAATCAGGGAGTGAGAGAGAGGCCTATCCACAGAACAATCCTGAATTCAATCATTTGCATCCAAAAATTCATTTCAGAGAAGAAGATTTCTTTTTCAATATTTTGTCATATAACACATTTTGTAGAACCCTAGTTATCAGCCCAATCAGAATTAAAAGAAGGAAGCTGGAAGAGCAAGTCCCAATCATCATTCCTGTCAAGAACCGGTATGATTGAATTCTGATTGATAGTTTCAGAGAAAAAGATTTTGCATCATAAGGGGCCCTTTTTGGGGACTCTACAGTCCATTGTGCCAGAGTTGTCAGCCCAATGGCAATTAAAGGAAGGAAACTGATACAGCATGTCCTTAGTACCATTTATGTATAATTTGTTTGAATTCCGGCCAGTAGTTTAATGAAGATTTTTTTTTCATATAATTCACTGTAAAGGGCCCTTTTTGGATGACATAAAAGCTGAAATATGAAAAAACATGGCATAGGCATTATTTCTGGGACACTTAGTCTCATTCGGAAAAGAAGATTTTTTTATATTCTATCATGGGACCATTTTCCTATGATGCGAAAGCCCGTAGACCGCATGTCTTCAGTCCGAGAGGAATTAAACCAACAAACCTAAAATAGCATGTTCTAAGGATCATTCCTTTGTTGTTCAGTAATATTCTTAACAGAAAGTTCAGTGAAGGAGATTTCTTTATATTTCATCATATGGGACCATTTTCATTGACGCGACAGTCTGTAGCTGAGCCCAAGTCATCAGCTCAATCATAATTTCACATTAGAAGATTCAAGATAATTGATGTAAATTAGGAATAGGATTGTTTTAGAACTAATCCCTGGAGTATGTCAGTAGTCGCAGAGATCAACCCTGATTCCTTGCCCTCTGGTATAACAGTAGGTGACTAGTTTCAATGTTCCTTGTGTGACCTTTTCAAAATGCTGTTTGCAAAATTTTAATTGACCTCCATTTCTTTTGTTTTGCCATAGTGGCCCAACTTTTCTCCCGATGAACAATTCAGATTCACTGGCATGATGATATCTTAAGAAAAAAACTCATATCGGACCAAATAAAAAACAAGGTATGTCAAATGTAAGACAAATCTTGTTGAAAGACCTATAGAATGTTATTAAAGAAATTGTCATTGAGATATTCTTTCTTAGTCCCAACAATCATCAATTTTGTCCTTCCGTATTTCAAGACAGTCATTTTCAGCAAGTTTAAGAAATATTAGACCCCTGTTGGGACCTCTAGAATTGTAATAAGGACATCATCTAAAATTCTCCCTTTCCTGTGACATACTTCTTATTGCATCCAGATCAATATGATCCTTCCTTGTGACAAGACAAACATCCTGGGCGAGTTCGAGAAAGATGGAGCCAAAATTGTGACCTCTAGAGGGGTTAAAAAAATACTCTATAAGGCTCCTTTGACTTATTCTTTTGTTGCTAGCATTGGCATATATATTGAAGCTATTGCTGATTTTCAAATACTAAAAACTCCTCCCTGGACACAGAAATGTGCATAATTTCGATTTTATACATTAAGCGACAAAAAGTCAACTACTGAAAGAACAACGTTTCACTCTTAATTAGCACCCCCTTTGATTCAGGCAGTCTCTGTAGAAATGGTGAAAAGTAACTTATTTGAATACCAATACCAAACCCTAATTTTGTTCTTGTTGCCATGACAGCCGCCTATGAATAATCTGGCCTTCGAATCTTGATTTCTTGTTTTTTAGGACATATAAATGACATCATTTTATTGTTAAAATGTACCTTTTACTTGATTTCTTGTATTTTTCACTATTTAGTCTTAATAAGACATATAGTGGCTTTGATTTAAATTAAAGCAATGGCAATAAATAAGGGGGTTGAATATGTTTCTATGTCAACATAGATGTTTGTATTGTACTATTTCGCGTGTTAAAAAAAATATATATATTTTGTTCGTTTATCCCCTAACAGCAAAGAAAGGATTCAATGTTTCAGTCTGTGCAAAGTTTCATTATGAGGCATACTTAGATATGTAAGATTAATAGATAAGAAAACTTAACATATTTCAAGGGAAGATTACCATGGGAACTAAAGAACTGATTAAAGTAATAAAGGCCCTTCACCAAATCACAGAAAATCATGGGAAGTGTATGAAATGAAGGGTCGGTCATATAAAAAAAGTCGGAAACTAGGAAACTTGGTGATGTATGACATTTTGGTTTCTAAAGCAACCTACAATAAGGCCTCAGCTGTAAACTTTCAATAATTGCTTGCTTTCTAAGTAAAATTATAGGACCAAGATAAAAGGAAATATGTATCATACAAATATGGAATATTCACTGATCAAATGTAGTGTAATTGAAACAAGAGGGCCAGAATTGACCTGGACCGCACAGGTTCAGTGGAACCACAAAAGAAACTTTCTGACAAAGTTTCATTCAAATTTGCCTATTTGATGAAGAGGAGATGTAATCCCAAGAATTTAAACTGAAAATAGACCCTGCCCATCAATTTATAATTGAGAAGACTCAAAATAAGCCCTGCCCTGCCATGCCCATATCTTTGACCCAATCAAAATTCAGCATACAAATTTTGAAGAAGGTAATCCAAGGAACGTTCTGGTAAACTTTCATTAAAATCGGCCCAGTGGTTCAGGAGGAGTTGTCGTTCAAAGATTTCGACCGGAAAATAAGCTCCGCCCTGCCAATGCCATATTTATAAGCCAATTAAAATTTTGCATACAATTTCTGAAAAGGGTCACCCAAGGGACATTCCGGAATAGTTACATGGAAAGCGACCGAGTGGTTCAGGAGGAGATGTCGTTCAAAGGTTCCGGGCCCAAAATAAGTTCCACCCTGTCCCGCCCATATTTAAGGGCTAATCAAACTTTCACCAATAATATTTGAAAGGGATTACCCAAGGAACTTTTTCGTAAAGTTTCATTGAAATTGGCCGAGTGGTTCAGGAGGAGATGTCGTTTAAAGATTTCGGGCTTAACATAAGAGCTGCCCTGCCACGCCCATATAAATTGTCGGCTAATCTAAATTTCGCCAACAATTTTTTAAAAGGGTTAGCCAAGGAAAATTCTGGTAAAGTTCCATTGAAATCAGCCAAGTGGATCAGAAGAAGATGTCGTTCAAAGATTTCGGGCGCAAATTAAGCCTTGCCTAGCCACGCCCACATTTATGCGTCACACAAAACTTCGCCAACAACCTTCGAAAAGAGTCACTGAGGAAAAATTTTGGTAAAGTTTCATTGAAATCGGCCCAGTTGTTCAGGAGGTGTCGTTCAAAGACTTAAAAGTGAATAAATGCCACGCCCATATTTATAGACCAATCAGAATTTTGAGAACAACTTTCGAAGAGGGTTACCCAAGTAAAATTCTGGCAAAGTTTCATTTAAATCGGCCCCTAAGTTCAGGAGAAGAAGAAGTTCTAAAGATTGTTGACGACGGACGGCGGACTCAGGATTATCCTTAAAGCTCCCCTAGAGCACGTTGAGTTCCGGTGAGCTTAAAATATAATTGCCAAATACCTTTGTTATACAGGTTGCCATGGCAACCAAAGGGACATCCTTTATAATAATGGAGAAATACAGTATAAAATGGAATTCATAGACTAAAAATAGATAGAAAAAAAACTTTGTACAATATGATATTTGAAGATTCAATCTTAGTGAAATGTCCTGCATCAAAAGATAAGGGTCGTGTTGTTAACTAATAATCATCCGCCCGTCTGTCAGTCCACCCGTCTGTCTGCAAAAGGTAACCAGAAAAACTTAACAATGTCAAGCCCATCATTACTCTTCAAGCTACAAGACTGATATTTTGCGTGATTACATATCAAAATAAATCTAATATCGCATATTTACTGTTGTCAAGGTTTAGTTCATATGACAAAGTCAAGGTCATTTATCAAGGTCAAGGTTATCTATCAAACTCAACTTTGTCGAACTTAATTTTTATTTAAAGAAAAAGATATCGCCAATTGCTTAAAGACTAAACAAGATAACAAGTTGTTATCTAGCATGATGGTATATATCAGCATGGCTTATCTGCTCGTAATAAGATCAATGCCATCTTACATGGAAGTCATCTTTCAAGATCAAATGGTAAAATGTAAAAAAAGCCAATTTGATTTGCAAAAACTTCACGACCATTAAAGATACAAAGCTTAATTTTGACATGATGAAACATTTCAACATAAACATCAAATGATACCAAAATCACTTAAACTGGCACTGGCAAGGTCATATTTTAAGTTCAAACACATCTTGTGCAATATTGTTTTATTTAATTATGTCATTCAGCTTGTCTGCCAGGGTAACTGGAATGCCAATGTAATTGTTTAGCATCGAAGGGACCATCTTCACGAGTCAAGGGGTGTCGAATAGATAGCATCTTCTCGGATACCAGTGAAACGCTGTCAACCGTTGGTACTGCAAGATGAGGGAAGACTGTCACGATAACAAAATACAGTTAGTTACATCGTGAATTTGACAAGGTGAATGATTTTTAATGATTTTGGAATGAAATTGAATGAGTAAGATGAGTGATTTTGAGTAAAATAAAAAGGGAGTTAATAAAATATCGACCATTTTGTTCACGATGAACAATATAAGCGACATTCATTACCTCTCTTAAAAAATATGCATACAAGTTACATAAATATCTTATCTCTTCAAGAATCAATCAGACGCTAACAATTTCAATTATGCCATTGACACCGTGCTTTTTTCTTTATTATTATCAATTGTTATTTTGAATGTTGTTAATTTTATCTTTGTATGGAATTTTTGAGCTATTTTAAATTGTTTGAGTTAGTTTTTGGAATTAATGAATGGGGCATTGTGTGAGCGATTTAAAATGGTTTTGAAATGAGAGAAAGGTCAAAATTCACGATGCAACTAACTGTTACAACTAACCCATAACAAATGTATGCCTAATGAAAGCATAATAATTCTACTTGATAATATAACAAAAAAACACTATGACTAAAATATCTTAAATATCAGGGAAGTAGCATACGCAATGTAAGTGCTTTCAGTTTTTCATATTCTTTATAAATCAGTTGGAAATTTGTCTTAAATACAAAAAAATGTGACCATTTCTTCCAGTATACTTGTTTGGTATTAGTTAACATTGTTATTTACATAAAATCACGTATTAATAATATCTATAAAGAATGGTCAATGTTTTGTATTTATATTTTCTTTATCTGTAACAGAGAGGATAATTCATTAAACTTCTAATTCATTTAGTTGTGTGTCTAGTCTTATTCTGTTTTGTGGGTTTTTTTTTTCTTTTTCAAATGTGAATCTTCTTTTTCTAGTTTGACACCTAGTTTAGACAAAAAAGCTAAATATACTAACTAGAAACTTGGATACTACATAAAAATACTTTTTTGTCAAAATCGTATACGATTAAATACCTTAGTTGATATGGCAGTCAAATAGTTCGAGTAATGCATAAGTTCTTTTTTCCATTTCTTTGGATGGATAATGAACTACCAATATGCACTGAAATTGCTGAACTCTTTAACTTAAATATAGGAGATAATTTTCTTTAAACTTGCCATTTAAAAAAATGGCTACGGTTTGGTTTCCATGGTCATAAATATTAAAAACATTTTGCGTATTTTTTTTATGATACTTACAAACAAACACATATTATGCACACTTAGGCACTGTATAACTCTTACATATACACATTTGCTGCTAAGAGAAAAATAAATGTGAAAATGATGAAAATTTGAATTTCGAAAAAAAAAGGTTTCTATGGCTGTACTCTGTATTTAAATCTTATTTTGGATATAACTCAGATCGTCCTTTATATACTAGTTGCTACATAAATTATCTTCATAATGTTAATACTTAAAAGTCAGCCTTGAAAACGGCTATTTTTCAAAATTTAAGGCGATAATTTTCGGCTATAACCTATGAATTCTTTATTTGTTGTTTCCATGGCAACCAGTGTTACAAAAAAGGAATGTTCTGTTTTTTAAGATATTTTCATCTATTCTGATTTAATGCAAGTAAAACCAAAGAATTCGGTGACAAGTCACTTATCACCATCTGCCTGATTCTTAGAGAGAGTGCTAAAAAATACTGTGACTTGAAAGATCTTCACTCCTCTTTCGAACCAGTCTATGCTATGCGGATGGTTTGAAAGTAGGCACAGCTATAGCTTCAGCGGCTGTGTAAGGAAATAGAATTAAAAAAGGTCGTCTGCCGGACAATCGTCCATTTTCACTGCAGAAATAAAAGATATAGACCTTGCTCTAAATCAAATTGAAGTCTAGATCAAAACGATTTGTAATATTTCTGGCTTCTAAACCAGTTCTGTGGGCTCTTAAGCCTTGTTTACATTTGGCTTACGGAGCCCGTACGGCGCCCGTAACTCGCCGTAACCCCAAAATCGTACGGTGCCCGTGGGGCGGCACACGGTGTTCGTGCGATCGTCGCACGGCTTTACGGATGCCGTGGACCCTTGCGATTTTGTTTAACAAGGGTGCCATAGTCACAAAATACGCCGCCACTTTGCTGCTGTTTCACGAAAATAATTGTAGACACTACTTATTTTGACAGAACCAAATTCAAAATGACCTAGTTTCATTTAAATCAAGACAAAAAGTTAGGAGGAGTTGCCTTCACAAGGCTGCAATTTCAATAAGCCCCAGACACTAAGTTTTAAGGGGGCATAATTCAGGGAAATAAATGAGCCATAAAATCCTTGATCCATGTACATTTACAAATTATGGTGATGACATTGACCAAGTTTCATTTAAATAAAGACAAAAATAAGGAGGAGTTGCGTTCAAAAGGCTGCAATTTCAATAAGCCCCATATACTAATTTTTAAGGGGGCATAATTTAGGGTAAAATTAATGAACTATAAGATCCTTACTTCATGCTCATCTACCAATTTCGGTCATAACATCCACCAAGTTTCATTTGAGAAGATCAAATGATACAGGTTACTTCTGCATCTTTGCATAATTATACCCCCACTGGTGGGAACATAAGAATTTGGATGGCCTCAGTTTCAATGTCACCCGTAAGATCCAGCCAGAAACTTAAGAAGAGTTGCATTCACAATGCTGCAATTTCTATAAGCCCCAGAGACTAACTTTTAAGGGGGCATAACTGAGGCAATAAGCCCAGAGAATAAGTCTTTTAGGGGCATAACTCAGGCAAAAATCAAAGAACCATTAAATCCTTCCTTCATGCACATCTACCAATTAAGGTGATAACATTGACCAAGTTTCAAGAAGATCCAGCCAGAAACTTTGGAGGAGTTGCGTTGACAAGAAAAGTGTACAGACATTAAGCCCCAGAGACTAAGTTTTTAAGGGGCATAACTCAGCCAAAATCAACGAACCATAAAATCCTTCCTTCATGCACATCTACCAATGGAGGTGATAATATTGCCCAAGTTTCAAGAAGATCCAGTCAGAAACTTAGGAGGAGTTGCGTTGACAAGAAATGTGGACGGACGTACGGACGGACGGACAGACGAAGAAGATGACGCCAATATACGTCCGCCTTCGGCGGCGTTTAAAAAATAGTTATACAAGTTTTTAAAAATCACAAGACTTCACCGAGATCGTAGCCCGTAGAATTTCATAGCGTAGAGTTGACGTCATGACGTCATCAAGGGGCCGACCCCTTTTTTAGTGGCCAAAATCAGTAGTTGTCCATTTTTTCGAAAATAATAAACCGATTTTCATCCCGAAAACGCCATTTGCTTCGTTTAAAGACGCCGGATCTTATGTTCTATTGATATGAGGATATAAGTGTAAGAAATATAATTAAGTGTAACGTATTAAATGTCAATGCCTTCTGCGTTGCTATTTTCGAGTACAGTAACTGAAAATATTGCCTTTTTTCTCGAAAATAAGTCCGGTGACCTATGCTGAAATTTAGATATGTTGCTGCCAAACGATTCCGCTTAAGATTTTTGAAATAAAAACATGTGTCTTCGGGTTAGATTTTTTGTAAAATTCGATTCCGCGAAGATAACGCAAATCAGAGGATATTTCAACGTCGCGTCAAATGTTTACAAAGGTGTCATTTTAAATGGATAAAACTTAGGTGATTTTTTTTTATTTCTTAAAATCGAATTCAGATTTAATACTTTTAAACCCTATATATTTCGATAAACCTAAATTTCAAATATTTTAGAATAAGTTATTGCACGGAGATTGGCGCCAAATAAGCATAGTGCAGATGGTTTTAGTGCGACGTCGAATCCGACGAAAATCGTTCCAACAACTTTACAAAATCAAATTTAATAAAAAATCTAACCCGAAGACATATCATTTTTATTTGATTAATGCAAAGCATATTCTTTTCGCTACAAAATGACAAAAAAATCAGCATGGGTCACCGGACGAAATATTGAGAAATTTCTACTTATTTACAAAAAATGAAATGAAAAAAGGAACGTCAAATCTTTAAATTAGCGAAAAAAGTTAGCATTTCGGGCCTATTTTTCTATTTGAATGTGCACAGAAATTAAACGTATAGCTCGGGCGTTCTTGGACTTTCAAAATGAATATTTTTTCGTGAAAATAGGCCGATTAATTCAGAAAATATTTGCAAATATTGATTTTGGCGGGTCGAAAAGGGGTTGGCCCCTTAATGACGTCACGACGTCAAATGAACGAGCTTCAGACCCTTTTCATTGCGCGTTCGCTAATTCTCGCACTTCAAATACAATTCTCAGAAATGTTTGTGAGTTTTTAAGAAAGTCGAAAATTCGACTATGTTATCTGTCCGCAGTTACCTTAAATATTTTACGGATCATCGTACATCCTCCGTGTTGGTACCGTACGATGATCGTACGACGGCCGCACGGTTAACAGTGTAAATAATTGACAAATCGCACGGTCTCCATGCGGGAATCGCACGATTATCTTGCGATCGCCGCACGGGCACCTCGTTATAATTTCATGAAAATCCGTACGGACACTGCACGATTTTGTGAATACATACGCCGTAGAAAATAAATTCGTACGATGTAAAAAATATCTTACAAGAAATCGCAGGCTGCTATATCGTACGGCGACCATGGCAATTGTAAACTAGGCTTTAGATTCTAAAATATTGAGAAACCTCTTGTTTGCAGTTGATATAAAAATGATAGATGCATGCGCGGAGATATTTGGTTTATGATTACATATGTTTCAGAGTCGACCCATATAGAGTTAAGGATCATTTACTGTGAAAGGGTCACGTCTGTCTATGCACTCAGTTCGTAACAATTGGTGGCAGTGGTGGAGGATTGACAACTGACAGACCAGTGTAACGATGTAAAATAACCCCTTAAAGAATTATTACCTCCGATCATTATTTTATATAAAATATCGACTCAGCGGTCATAATGTTATGACTGGGGGTCATAGAATTACGACCTCCCCGCACGTAAAATTGTGATCCCTTCTAAAGAATAACGACCCCCTCACACATTCACAGCCATATTTTTTAACTAACCAAAACCAAACTTCGGTACACTTCCAATATAATTTTGTCCACAGATAGGCCTTAGAGGTGCAATGACTGCCGTCCGTGCAGGCGTCCGTCCGTCCTTACAGAATCTTTTGATCGCAACTCTCAATTCATTATTCAGCGTAACCGATATTAGCTGATTATTCGCTGAAATGGATTATGAATCGTCTGTAAAGTACAGTATATGTATGGATTAAGAACTACTTCCTATGCATATTTGTGTGAAAGGAACAAATAGTAAAGGTTATCAACCAACAATCATTTGCTCCTCAACATAGTGAGTTCGAAGCCTACCAGGATTTGGGAATGGTATCTGGCCAGCATTGTGTCCTACTTGACGGTTACATAATCATAGGTTACCATATAATGACAATGAAATACTTAATTTAATAAACAGGTATCCGTCAATGTGCTTTACAACCCAACAATTTCTATTTTTACAGTGAGCTATACGAGTCAAAATGGTTCCCATAGCTTGGGACCATTCAGTCACGTCATGATATATACTTCTCAATTTTTAAAGGATCACTTATAAGATTGTTTTCATTTTTTATCTTATAACTATACAAATATCCATATGATAACATCCCGTATGATATTTTTTATGATATCTCATAGTTATTTTCAGAACAATGATATAATGCGGTTATCTATAGAAACTTGCATTTCAGTTAGAAATATCAACGAAAAGAAGTCAAATACAAGTTATAAGATAAATATAATACATACTTAGTGTATTGTATGAAAAAATATCTAACTCGGTTGTGAGAATTGATAATTGTCTCTGCAGAGCCTCGACATTGATCAATTCTCCCAACCTCGTTAGATATTTTTTTCATTTAATACACTAAGTATGTATTATATATTTACCTGACAATGACAATGTTAATTTGACAAATTGTATATGGGTTTAAACTTAGTAGGGGCTATAATTGTGTTACAGTCAATTACATCGTTAAATCGACATTCACCCCAATCAAAACCATTCTAAATCGCTCACTCAGCGATCCATTTACTCATTCCAAACACTCACTCAAACCATTCAAAAACGATCAAACCTATTGAAAAATATGCAATCAACAACGTCATTCAAAATACATTTTGACAGAGAAAATCGCGATTTCACTGATATGGTTCAAATTATTAGCGTCTCATAGGTAATTGAAGAAATAGGAAGCTGTATATATAACTTCTATGCATTTTATTAAAGGGAGGTAATCAATATAGCTGATTTTGTTCTCCTGAACAAAATTTGCGATATACGATTACCTCCCATGAAATTCACTCAAAACTCGCTCCACCCACTCATTCAATTTCATTCCTTAATCATTCCAAAATCGTTCACCTTTTCAGGTTCACGATGTTGTTAACTGTCATCACGGAATGTAACGTGAAAAAAGACATTTTTCAAATTCCAAGGAATTTTATTTTATTTTGCTGTAAAAGTGCTTGTTTAAGTGATAAAATTGCATTTTAGCTATGTTGACCTCTCAGATATAAATTTATGACAAAAAAAAAACTTTTGTCTACTTTCATAATTTAAATCTGCCAAACCATATTTGTTTGCTACACTTTCGGAATCGTGGTTGGCTTTTTACTAGGAAGGCCTGTAACATTTTCACGATATCTGTAAGCATAATTAAGTCTCTGGACCTTAGTAGACTGTATTATTCCTCTGACATTTTAGTATGCATGTAGTCTTTGCTGACCCCCAGCCTTTTTTCGGATGGATATTTTAGTTCTCCTAATGAAATCAATCCCTAGAAAACAATCCCATAGGAGAGCATAAACATCTTTGATGTCAATATATTATAAGGAATAAATCATTGTGCTTTCTCTGAATGATTTGTAAATCCGTTTTATTGCACTCTTATACCCGATCCTGTCGCCGTCATAGCGCAAGTGGTAGCGCGTCGGACTATCAATCTAGGGTTCGATCCCCGACGGCGGCACTCATTCTTCCGACTGTTTGTCCCATGGGTTGACAATCATAGACATATGTGAGATAGCAGCTGCAGGCAAGGAAAGGGTATGATGGTTGTACTGGTGAGAGAAATACCAGGAATCCATTGTTAGGTGATCCAGCAGCCGCGATATAACTGAAAAAAATGTTGAAAGCGGCCTAAAACTCCATCCAATCAATCATTCAATATACCCGAACTTACCGTTGCCGATCATGTACCTAAATGTCATGACTAACAACGAGTACGGATATGGAAACTCTTTTTGAGGGAAGTCCATCATAACTATACACTTCTAGCAATAGCGTTTAAATTAATACAAGGCATTGATTCTCCAGATATAAGAAATGGAACATCTTAATTCATTCAAACCTTTGGTAGAAAGGCAACTGTTTGAAACTTGCTAAGCTGTATTTTCCTTGAGCCCGATTTTTGATGCTCGTCGTCAAGTCGTCATGAAAGCTCTAAGTTTACGGTCTCTGGATTGTTTCAAAGACAGTTTACTCAAATGACATTTGGTAAGACATTTAGGGAAAACATAAGGTCAACGTCGATAATTTGTAAAAATATTGAAGAGATGGGACTGTTCATCAAAGAGAACAGAATTTTAATCAGTTTACCACAACTTGAAAGTGCAACCGACAAGCAAACCATGGTGCTTCAGGTGCAACAGGCAACACTTGATCGATCAGTTCGAATCACATTTTGATATCAATTGAAGGCTTCTTATATGTCCGAGAAGCCATTTTAGATCTCAATTTCAAAAGTATAGCATACAAAAGCAATTATAAGGTCTAATCGAGTCTGATTCCATGTTTTTCCGAACGCTTATTTTGTATCCCGTATAATTGCCCCAACCAAGTTTTAAGCCTTGTTCCACATCGATTGCTTGTCAATCCATTATTGTTTAAGCACACAATTATTGTCAAATGAGCATATTTTCAGAATCAAAACAAAAAATCTGATATTTCATTTCGGGATATAAAATACACACAATATTTCAAGTTGTCCTTATAAAATTTTTAGGAGTGTAGTTTACGTACATGCATTACTGTGTGATGTTGTGGTTGCAATTTTAGTTCTAACTCCTTGTTCTAGCTCCTTCTAACCGAAGGCTATTCCAGCTATAGAGAAAGCGTGCTGTCCGTCCATAAACGTTTTTTTTTTTTTTTTTTTTTTGCTTAGACAATAAAGACCACAAAATGTATCAGATCCTATTGACACTTCTGCCAAGTAAATGTAAGAAGCAATTTCTTCTTTTTTTCACAATGTTTTCTCAATCATAAAATCACAGGCACGTAAAAAGCAGGGATTAAACAGCAAAGGGTTAAAAAAACAAAACCAGATATTTAATCAATTTGATCGAAATGTTCATCATAATGAACGATTTTTCGACTTTTTTATTTTTATTTTGTTATTGTTGTTCTTTTTTTAAATTTCAGAGCATTTTTGAGTAATCGGAGTTAGTGTTTGTTATGAATGATTCGAACGCTGAGCAAGATCTTTTGAATGATTTTGATCGAGATGAGTGACGATTCCATGATGTGATTAAGTGTAGCATACTGGCGGTAAGTCATCAAATTGATTAGTGACGTACCCAAGATTACAAAAATCAAATAACGAGCAAATTTATTAAAGAATATTTCGTTTTGGTATTTTAATACGCCAATTATATTCCGACTGCATGTATTATGTATTACATGCAGAAATTTTTTCGTCGATTTTTTAAGGTACATCTACGCGATTCGAGCGGAAAACAGGCAAATTGGATATTGCTCATTGAACTCGTCCTATATATCAATTGAATGACAATATCTTAAGTTTTCCCTGTCTTTATTTATCATAATCTATGCAATTTAAAGGCCTTTTGACAGTTTTTGTAATTACAAAATTGACCAATGAGTAGAGTTGCTATCGTTACTACCAAGGCGAACATAATTCATCCAATCAGATATAAGATTGACAGTTGTGAATAATCAGTATTCTAGCGTTATTTTAAACTTACTTATTGCTTACTGATCTTAGTTTAGGCATAAAGCTTCAAGTCTGCATGAAGTGATATTGTTTTTGTAGAGGAAAACTAACTTTAGGTAAGTTTTGTCTTTTTGATGTTGAATGAAAAAAACGGAAAATTGACTACATATTTGATTAATCTAAAGATCTCTCTAATTTCAAAGAATCGTAAATTTAGCTTCAATTATTCTGTAGTTACGAAGTTTAAAAATTATTGAGACGTAATATTTTACTTTGAAGGTTTTTTTATGAGAAGATAATATAATTACTCTGCAGCAAATTCCTTTCTTGTTTTGGAATTTGTTACCGTCAGAATCAAGCCCAATTATACATGATTAGGCAGACACAATGAGATTTATCATCTTATTTGACATGTGTATATAATTGGTTAAGAATAAAAGGTTGTCTGAGAACTCCGTGAAATTTTAAAAAAAGGATGTTACCTTCAGCACGGTATAAACAGGGTCGTATTTTTCAAGTCAAATACTGAACAGTTTTGAACACGCGTCACCGTCATAGCGCAGTTGGTAGCGTGTCGGACTGTCAATCTAGAGGTCCCGGGTTCGACCCACGACGGCGGCAATCATTCTTTCAAACTTTTTGTCTCTCACAAATGGGTTGATAATGGATGACCTATATGAGATAGTAGCTCGAAGCTAGGAAAGGATGTGATGGTTGTTCTGGTGAGAGAAATACCACGATTCCATTGTTAGGTACTTCAGCCGCGCGATATAACTGAAAAAAATGTTGAAAGCGGCGTAAAACTCCATTCAACCAATCAATCATTGAAGACGCTGCATGTATATTTTGAGTTTTTTTTTCGCGCTCATCGAGTGAATAGTGCAGATGTGTTATTGTATTGTTTGGATTCTGCGTTATCAATGAACTGGTAGGGCGGGGCTTAGCCGTGACGTAATTTGGTGAGTTTACTTTTCAAAACTTTGGGTTCTTTATTGTTAACGCATACAAATAACTGTAATTAACCTAAAGGATTCACGTGCTTAGAGAGAGTGAATGCATTTCATCGTTTGGTAACCAAAGCCTTGTAGCTTCAGCTTGATTAAGCCGAAGTTACTAGGATTTGGTTAGCAATTTACGATTTAAGGATTCGAGTTATTTATGTCGACTCCGTAGAAGTAAGTTGTTTAAATAAAAGCTGATTTACCTTAACCTTAAATGCAATCACCCGTTACTAAGGCCCCGCCCTGCCATGGTATTAATTATGGATTATAACACGCGTTCATTGTCGTATTCATGCGATTTTAAAATCGCTTTTTACGAAACCCGATCATTTTCACGTTTGGCACATCGGTCAACTGCCGACCATTTTTATGAAGAACGAAAAAAAAGACTCACTTCATGTGAACATGGTATGCAATGATACAGAAAAGAAAAAAAAAACATTCGATAGGATAAAATTACAACAAAAAAAAATGCTACGCCTCAAAAATAACAACAGTGCATGTCTACTATAGTTTATAACAGTGTGAATTTGAAAAGGTGAAAGGGATGCATGATTATAAAGAGATTTTGGAATGAAATTTGAATGAATGAATGAGCGCGATGATTGAGTGTTTAGAGAAAATTCAAGGGAGATATCTCAATCTCTAATTTATTCAGGAACAAAAAGTGATATATATTACCTCCCTTAAATACAATTTGCACATAAGTTTAATAGATAGCTGCAGATTTCTTCAAGATCGGAGCAGACATAAAGCATAAATTTGGCCATGATGCCGTATTACGTAACGTTGCATGCAGAAAAATCCGACGACGTGCCTTCTCGCTAATTACGTTTCTGTACGTTTGGAAGCTAAAGGACTAATTAAACTGTTATTAGTATTTATTGAATAAAGGATACAATTCTCACAGCAAATACAACATACAAAAATAAAAAAAAGCATTATCTGAACATGAAATGACAATCAAATGAGGACCAAAGAAAGCGGTAACAGTTTTGCTCAGTATGTATAAGATCTAACAACATAGGGCTATAACTTGTCATGTGAGAATGTAAGACATTAGTCCCCTATCGGGAAAGCCGAATGGTACTTCGAGTTTGCACCGAGACCGTCCGTCTGTAAGTCCGAAACTTTTCAAGACCTTTTTCTTAACCATGGGAGATATTGAGCTGATTTTTGGCATGTGATTCTTCATCTTTGAGTTACCGGACCAATTTAAGGTTGTTCCGGCCCATACACTTTTGAGGAAGATACGGATGAAAAATCTTTAAATTTATGAGAAGTTGCAGTTTGAGATTGTTTATGGTTTGTGAGTTTGATTTAATGACCTGTAAGTTCGCATCCAGTCCGATGAATTTTAAGGGAAATACAGATGGCAGACTTGGAAAATGGCCGGAAATTTTGGGATTTCCGGACATCTTTCTTAATGTTTTTAGCTTTAAGCTGGTCTTTAGTGTTAAAGTTCGTGAAATCAATGAGTAAGAGAACACGTTTTAGCAATGGCTCGGTCCATTGAATTTTTGGGAAGACACGGATGTTTGACTAGAATACTAGCACATTTCAGCTTTCATTTTTTTCCAAAACGTTTGGAAGTATTTAGCTCGTTTTGGGATTGTGGATTTGTGCAAAAGAGTTACAGGAGAATTTTAAGTTTAATTAAGTATTGTTTGCGAAATACACAGGTAATGGACTTCGAAAATTACTACGCAATTTCTGTTTTCTAGACTTTTTTCTACATAGTTGGAGTCATTGAGCTGATTTTCGTACACGGAATAACATGTTTTTAGTTACTGAAAAGTAGGAACGTGTTCTAATCCATTGAATTTTCAAGAAGATACGATGCAGGACTTGTATAACTTATTATATAATGAGTATGGCACTTTGTATTCTCTGCAATAAATCAGATGCGTGTCTTGAATCGTTTGAAATGGGAACTTGGGAACAATATTGAAATTTTCAATCACCAAAAAATGAAAGACGTCTGTCCCGTCTCCGCTCAACTCTTCCCAGATCAGACCTTTTATGCGACACTTTAAGTTATTTTTATGCACATTTGATGATACCGTTTGATAATAATTGTGGGTGGAACTTTTCAATTTTCATGTAACTACCTAAGAAAACAATGCCTGATGAACTATGTGATAAACTTGTTTTCAGGTCAATTGATGATTTCCGATAGCTTAAGATCATTTTACTTGGTCTAGTGACCAAATCGGATATCATATTGCGGTGGTAACGTCATTAAAAATCTGACCCTTCTAAAACATTTTTTTCTTTTAGATTTGCTAATCTATTTGTCTAAAATTATGTCACATCAGTCTCGTATTCAATTCGAACGCATGTTGCTGAAGCCGATAGTGTAAACAATCTGATAACGGGTATCTCATGTTAATCGACACTTAAGCGTGTTTACATTTAAGCTTCCAGGAACGTCTGGGTTTTTGAAAAAAAAATATCTGGATGCATTCAACGCAAAGGCATTAGAGTATATGTTAACAAAGCTTGAGGTTAATTACGACAAAGTTAGACTGGTTAGTTGGCGATCGACAATAAAATCACCTTTTAACAACTTTGATATTAAGAAATGCTTGCATTGCTAAATGTATTTTTTGTTAAATCCTATCTTACTACGACATCAGAAATCCACATAATTGGCAACGGTTTCCTAGTTGTTAACGGTCACCTCATCCAAAAGCTCCCCAAATTAACTACTACGCCTTTCACGATCTTTTTTTCAAAGTAAACCGCCAGAAGCATCATTACACAAACAAAAATGAATATTTTTTTACAAACCAGTAAATAATAAATGACTAGGAATCGCAACCCCTTAATCCCTTAATAGCTATTGACTATTTTTTTTACTAAAGTTATAACTCGAAATAGCATTCTTCTAGCATAGTGGTAACAAATGAATCTGATTTGCCACCTTATTAGCGACTCCTTTGACAATTTCACTGCACTTGCATGCTGTACATATAGAATAACATGTAAGTGTCTAAAAACAACAATGTTATCTGGTCGAGGTTGGCAGAATTTATCATGACAAGGCTTTGCTGAGTCATGATAATTTCTCACAGCCGAGACCTGATAACATTGATATTTTAAGACACTTACATGTTATTCTAATTATCACGCAATCATTTTTCACCACCTAATCATAGTAAACCCTTAAAAATCAAAGAAATTCATGTGAAAGTTTATGCAAATTGTTTCTAAAAATAGACTGCCTGATAACATGTCATGTTATCAGATAGGCGATATCAGGTCAATACAGGCTTCGCTGCATGACAAAAACTAAACTATTTTGGCGGGGCATGCCTTGAAAACTGAAAAGGTTTTTGACTGCTGCTAAAGGGTCAACCAGTGGTCCATTAGCTAAATATTTAATTATGATAAGCTTTTAGAGAGTTGCAAATAGCGAATCTTTCATGTAAAGATGATAGTATTAATTGACAAAAATTGGGTAACATAAAAAGGTTTTGTCTCTTTGATGGTCAGTAACAACAGTCTTCTTTAATTATAAGGAGGAGTCAATGTACCTCCAGGCTTCGTTTAGACGACAATTATTTACGGGAAAAAGTCTAATTGTTATTTCTATATCAGAAAAACAAAATTATTACATTTACTAACTTAAAGAAAATTAGCAAAGGTCTAGATATTGCACTTTTATAGGAGGGAAACTTGCGTTATAAACAACAATTAAGACGGAGCATAAAGAAGCAAACCCATATCTCAAGTCTTTATTCATTTTCCTAGGTGATGGAGTAAAAGTTTGTGGGTGGCTCAAAAATCCTGATTGTGTTAGAAAAGAGAATCGAAATACAGTTAATCACTTCGTGAAATCAGTTCAATCAAAACTAATCAGTCGCTCCAAGCACCAATTCAAGTCATCCAAACATGCTCCAAAATAGTTCAACAAATGCTTTGCAAAAATTTAAATAATCAATATTTCAATCAGGTTGATTAAAACGTTGTGTATATAAAATGACTGATGTTGATTTCAAAGCGTCTGAATATCCGTGAAAACAAAATCATCGAATATCATTCGGAAATAATTCCAAAATTATTCCCTGAAACAACTCCACTGTTAACTGTAAGTCTCGCTCAATTTTTTCTAGAGTCGACCATGCCCACCTTTTAGCAAACGAATACTCTTGAAGGTTCTTCATCATGAGAGCTAATTGTTTTGTTTTAAACCTATTTATTTTACATCGAATGGGACACAAGTTCTTACAACTTAGATTAATCCCTCTCGATTCTGCTTCCTGTAAAATTCACCAGTACTCGCGCCGAATGTGTGGGCCAATGAAAGAACCAAGATCGATAGCCGCTCCCGGGAATCGAACTCAGGACCTTTGGGTCAAGAGGCCGACGCTCTACCTCTAGACCACGGACACCACAATGCTAATTCGTGAATTTGTGAGCTAGTTCGAAATTTTAGTTGATCTAGATAGGGTTAACTTGGTTCTGAAAAAAAAGAAAAAAAAAGTCTGGATGTGCTTGGGATTAGCCATGCCTGCTTTTGTCAGGAACATGCGTGAATATGCCAAAAGGTTATAAGACAATTTACAAAAGAATATCTGGTCGCTCGCTCGGCAACCCAGTGTCCCCTTATTCCGTTTAATATATTTACCGACCCTAGGATAGTCTGCTTGTATTTCCCATGAATAATTCATTATCCATTCTAATTGGCTGTCTTATTTTCCTATTTTTGCAAAGGATCTGTCAAGTTTTGTAGTATTTATAGGCCACGAAGAGGTAACCGTCCGCGTTCGGATAGCATAATTGTATTACTTATGGAGGATTAAAACCATAGAAATTCTAAAGGAAACATAAATTACATATTCTAATGGCAACATAATACAATGTATTCTTCTTATTTAAGGTGCTCCAGATGTTATATATGACTATGGCATCAAACAATCTAATTATTCTAAGAATATTTGTAAATGATTTTTTCATCTTCATAGCCTTGCAATGACCAGCATCCACAAAGCCTTAAAGGGCAACTTTTTTGGGCAAATCAAAATTTCTGTCTTTTTTTAAGTTGTAAACTGTTAGTTTTTATTTTGACAAAAGTCGGGGGACTTGAAAGTCTTATATGATGTTGCACGTTTAAAAACTGGGTCGATTTCACGATTCAAAATTTGCAATAGAGTAATCGCTTGCAGTAGATACTGATTGACACTGTGTGCGACATTTCCAAAATTTGACAAGTGCGCACAACAAAACCTCTCGCCAGCCTGTGCATACGCACAGTCTGACCAGAGTCCTTGCTATACTCTCTTTAGATACATGTAGACTAGTTTTCAAACAAATTTCCAAGCGTTCTGGAACTATCCTTAATGTTTTATGCGATTGTTTAGGTTGCACATGTTTTTTCCTACTGGCACTCTTTGGCTCGTTTGTCAGAGTTTGAAAAATAGGCTATGTACATATTATTCATAGGAATGGATAAATCTGCAGATTTAAGATATTCGCTAAGTCTAAAAAGAACAATTTGAGGATAAAATATTGGTCCATGAAAAAGAATACTCCCATGAAGCTAGGATTTACAAGGTTTCTATTTTTTCTAAAGTTAGAATTCTAATTTGTGTCTATATTGTTGTTTTGATTTCAAGCGCAAAGGGAGCAACGTTTGGCCGAGAAACTCCTTATGAACCGTTTGCGAAATTTCACAAGAATGCCTGCAATAGGCCTATGCTCATAGAAACATTTTACTGTTGTAATAAACGATGGTGGATGTATAAGGGTATCATCTTCGCTGTCCGTCCGTTCCGACGTAAACTTGTACGTACAGTTAATAACATCGTGAAATTGACATTCATCTCGATCAAAACCATTCTTAATCACTCAATCGGCGCCCCATTCATTCATTCAAAACACTCAATCATACCATTTAAAAACGCAAACCAATTGAAAAATATAGAATCAACTATACTTAGTTCCAAAAGAAAGTGTGCACTTTTAAATATAGCATATCTCTGAAATAACACAATCTATCGTCATGAAACGTGGTATGAATATCCCCAAGAGTATGTGCAAACAACATTTGAAAACAAAAATCTCGCGGTGAACAAAAATTCTCTGCTAAATTGAGACATTTTATTTTGCATGTTTTGCTTGTTCATCTCGTGTGAGACGAATAATTGGTCTGAAAATGCATTCAGATAAATTTCTGCGTCTTTCCCAAGCATAAAATCACATCTGCAATGCAATTGTGCATGATGCTTCAACGTGGTTTGACTACCGATAAACGTCGTTAAACAAAATCGAACCTTGTCAGATTTAGAACGTCATTGAAATTGATTGAGCATTCATACTCCAAAAGAAATCGAGGTCATCATTCTGTAAGGTCTTTAAGAAGCAAATCGAGATGTCAAAGAACGCAATAGCACCATTCTATGACAAGTTACTGGCCTAACAAAGTAGCAATGTCTAACATTGACGTACACTTAACGTCAGCTTAAAAAATTAAAACTTTTGTTTGGAAATGCCTTTGAATGGCTTCATATACTCTAATATGCAAGATCAACACATAGCTCTTACAAAAGTAAAAATTGAAAGGTCAAATTTCAACAATTCAGTTTTGTCTGTGCGTATGCTTTAACTTTTAATTTCAAAAGGGTTTCACTAAAGTATGGTTTCAAATTTACTACATAATTTTCCTCCAACTTTGAAATATTAAAATATTAAAAGAAGTGCAAAAAGTAAAAGTACACTTCTTTTGGAACTCAGTATATGTCATTCAAAATAAATTTGGATAGAGAAAAATCGCAATTTCACCGACAAATATCAATTTTTAAGCGTCTTAAAGGTTATTAAAGAAATAGGAAGCTATCAATGGAACTTAAATGCATATTTTATTAAAGGGAGGTAATTAATATCGCAATTTTTTTTCGTCCTGAACAATATTTGCGAAATAGGATTTCATCCAATTAAATTCACTCAAAACTCGCTCCAAATACTCAATTTCATTCCAAAACCCTTCCAAAATCTTATCTTTTTCAATTTCACAAAGTTGTTAAATGTACATATGTAATTTCGTTTCAGCTTTCATAGATAAGGATGAACCTGAAGGTTCAACTTTTTATTTGGGCAATACTTGTATGGAATTGCATTTCCACTCTGAGAGATGAAGACTGGGACGGAATACTACCTGACCTTACTACATTGTGTCCGGACGTCGAATTCTGTGGAAAAACACCAACAGACGCCAAGCAAGTCAATACAGAGGAGAATATTTGTTGCCGAGGTAAATTATGTCCTTTATCATGCCAAATCCCTATAGACACTACTATTGCTCTTCTATCAGGCAACTGGTCTCAGATTCAAAATAATTTCATTATAACCCTTCCCCGCTCATATAAATCTTTGACAGGCCAAAATTCCAAAGTCTTGGAAGGCGAGAATGAAAACTTTTATGCGTTTTGAAAAGGACAACTCTAGACATTTGCATAATAGGAAAAAAAGGTCAAAAGAAGAAGTTTTTTTTAAGAAATAATTCTTATATTTCTTTTTCGATTTCAACAATATATCTTTTATAGCCAACAACATTGTGAAATTGACAAGGTGAATAATTTTCGAATGATTTTGTAATACAATCTAATAAGATTGGTGAAGTCCGTGGTCTAGAGGTAGAGCGTCGGCCTCTTGATCCAAAGGTCCTGAATTCGACTCCCGAGAGCGGCTATCGATCTTGGTTCTTTTATTGGCCCACACTTTCGGTGCGAGTATTGGTGAATTTCCAAGGAAGCAGAATCGAGAGGGATGAATCTAACTTGTAAGAAATTGTTTCCCAATCGATGTAAATAAATAGGTTTAAACCTATAAGATTGATTTGCGAGTATTGAATGAAACTAAAGGGGGTAATCCAATAGCGCTAGCTTTGTCCAATGAAAACAAATATAGCGATATTTATTACCCCCGTTTAAAAATATGTATACCAGCTCTTGCTATATAAAAATAGTATACCAAAAACCAGTTTTTTGGAGAAAAAAAGACTTTGATCTTGACTGAAGCTCTTGACTTTGGTATCGAACGTCAGAATATATCACAAGCAATAATACGTAGACTAATCATTCACAAGTTATGGCCAATAATGAAAGTGTTTTTTCTAACATTTCATCTTAAAAAAAACGAACATGGCTTCGACTGGTGACCTAATTGGTGCCTAACAGAAAGGTCCTACCACAAGCAAGAAAAAAAATGTGAGATTTAAAGATTTAATCACATTGTATTAAAAATCATGGCCAATGTTGAAAAACTGTGGGCGTATAATCATACAAACAAGCAAGCTGACGGAATATAAATCAAATACCCTGCCTTTCAAAGCGGGCTCATAAAATTATTACTTTCTATTTGTTTAAGGTTGCTCGTGTAGCAATAACTGCACCCAGACACGAGACTGCTGTGATGGTACAACTAACGATGCTGATTTGCTAACAGATTGTTTGGTGCCTTCAACTGATCAAGGCCAGAAGATGAACACATACCGCTTCATCGTAAATCCGCCAGCTAATGGTTGTAAACAACTCCCGGGTCAAGGTCAAGGGGATAACGTGACTTGTAGTTTAGATGAAACGGTCGCACCCAATCGGTAACCTTCGGCGATTCTACGGAATAGACCTCGGGAATAATACGGGCGCAGCCATGAAAGCGCGTCATTTCGCACGTGGGTTTATATGACGTCACAAACATAAACGATCCCGCTAAGGATGACGTTGCGTAAAACAAAATAAACGAAAGAAGAAAAATGGGCATATGATAATTTGATAACAAAACGCAGTGTCTTACTGCGTTTTGTCATCAAATTATTATATACCCAAAAGATCTCGAAAGACGATCGTAAAGAACTAACAAAATGTGATTTTCTTTATGCGTTTTAACCGAAGTACCACCAGGAGCCGAATTACCTAAAAAATGACCCAAAATTACTACACTTACGTCCGAGGTACTTTTCAAGTTACGGAAAAGTCCGAGCGATGTTCCGAATGGGTCGCACCTTGGGGAAATTTCTACCCGGTTTACTCGAGTTCATCGAAGCGAACTTTAAGAATGAGCCATGTGCAAGATGCCACGGCGCAGAAGATACAGAGAAGTGGAAAAGCGTTTTGTATATTGACTCAATACCTTACTTCATTGGAACTCTAGCAGAATTTTTTGATAAAAATGTCCTAAACGACGGCTATATTGTTTTCAGACCGCCAAACGCCGAGCTTTCAAGATATTAAAATCTTTGTTTCAAAGATATAACAACCTGTAGCATTGATGCCATTGGAAATTTCTACATACCTTCTGATGTTCAAATGGATCGCCCATCCATTATAGAAGCATGCGAACAAGGCCCAAACGCAAGATACCTCGCCAGCCGCGGAAGGGCGTTCAAGAATGTTTTCTGTGCCATATGTAATGGTTACGTAAGTAAATCCAGCGATAGATTAAGATGTGAATACACAGAAGGCTCCGACAAAGATCTTAGCCCTCCGATCGGCGTTTTCCTCGATGCAGTTTACATCAACTCCATTAAACAGAACAATGCAGCTGGTAAGCAGAAGAAAGGTATATGCTACCGACCTGAACATTCGAAGGTAAGACATTGGGCATTTAAAGACATTGTTATGTTGATACTTAATCTTGACAACTTCATTCAAATAAATACACGTATAATCATTTCATGATTTTATTGGAAAGGGTCTGATTGTTCAAGGGATCAGTTTTACAAAACATCTTACGATACCTTTGTTGGGCCCTGTCACTTTTTTAATCCCAAGATAGTCCTTTTTCGAGTAACGGGTCACATTTCATTCAGACGAATTCAATATTCTGCTTTTATACGACTCAAAGGTCTAAAATTTATGTTTTAAATGAAAATAATAAGACCGTTTGAATAGATGACGCATTGCATGACTTCGTTTTTTCCCTTTGATATGATGCGATAATACAAGAAGGAGGTACGAATGGTTCATGTAGCTAGCTAAAGTTAAGCTAAGTGCAACATGAATGAATATATGGCATTTACGATAGTCGTAAACCGACCATCTGATTCTGATTGTTCTATAGCCGTTGCATACTTTTTTCAATACAAATAGACGCCATTATTTTTTAAGTGCGTTAGTGATAACTAATACAAGATTGACCGAAAACAACTCCTTATGATTTTCGGATAGCCCAACACGAGTTTGAAATAAAAACCGAAAGTGAAAGACGGAAACAGATAGTTGCATCGTGAATTGCCCTTTATTTCAATAAAAACCATTCTAATTCGCGCATTCATTCAAAACACTTACTCAAACTATTAAAAAGCGCTCAAAAGCGCTAAAAATGACATAAAAAGATAAAGTCAACACCAACATTCAAAATGAATATAGCTAGAGAAAAACATGGATTCAATGACATAATTTAAATTGTAAGCGTGTATGATTAGTTCTTGAAGAGAAAGGATGCTTTTTTTAAAAAAACTTTTAATGTATATTCTATATCGATATTGGCTTTCCTCCCTTAAATTTCACTTAGAATTCACTCATCGCACTTATTCAATTTCATTTCAAAATTGTTCCAAGATAATTCATCCTGTCAATGTTGTTCATTGTACACGTGTAGCCCTGGTGAGGTACAATCGCAAATATTCTTGCATCTGTACAGTTTATATACTTATTTCAATAAGTTATTGTCAATGACGTTGATTAATATTAATAGTAAGCCGCCTATGACTAATACAGAATCAAAGTACTGACAGTACTGAAAGCCAGGTCTTGAGTACATGTAAATGGTTGAACTCGTTCTCCTTTCAGGGAGAAACAAAACATAATAAAGTACAAAAAAGTAATTGTAACCTCAAATTTTAGAGACTTGCATAAAATCTCACAAAAGAAAAAAAAGCATTAAAAAAATATACAAACGCAATATCATGAGTTTTGGTTTAAACCTATTTATTTTACATCGATTGGGAAACAAGTTCTTACAACTTAGATTAAACCCTCTCGATTCTGCTTCCTGGAAAATTCACCAGTACTCGCGCCGAATGTGTGGGCCAATGAAAGACCCAAGATCGATAGCCGCTCCCGGGAATCGAACTGGGTCAAGAGGCAGACGCTCTACCTCTAGACCACGGACACCACACAGTGTGTGAGTACATGAGTACATTGTATTGGTCAGAGGATATGAAACACATCTAAAATAATAAAAAATATTTCAAACGATAGAAAATTGTTTTCCTTTTTCTCTTGATGATATGCAGTACTTCCGAGATGGTTGGTTGAGATAACCCTATATCACCCCATTAACTATTCAACGCCAGCATCTTGTATCCTGTAGCAGGCGACTTTAAAATAGATTGATTCAAAAGCAAAATATGCTCCTAATGAGTCATTTGGTATAAAAAATCCAAAGATATTATAAAAATTGCCGACGTATCATCCCAGCAAAGCACACCGCTGTTGCGAAGGTCATGCTTATTGCTTAAAGACGTCGCATATGTTGCGTCTCAAATTATAAAAAAAAATAATAAAAGAAAAAAGAAAAATAGAAATAACAGAAAAATGAGAGAACTTCTCAATATCTTGCCCCGAAATGATCCCTGGATCGGATCTTTGTTGAAATTTTTAGGGTGTTACAGACGTTAAAAAACTAAAAAAAAAAAAAAAAAAAAACCCACATGATTCGCCGATTGTGCGCCTCGAACCCACTCCGCGAATGTACAAAAGTTTCAGGCTTCAGACGTATACGTTAGGCTATGGCCACTCCGACTAAACGTTAGCGAATTTTAAGAGTATATATTATTGATTTCCTAAAATAGGATCCTTTCCTACGCGATTTACGATTGTGTAAAAAATATTCATATAGTTTACAGACCCAAAAGAATTGTCTTGTCTTTATTTTGATTTAACTAAAATGGCAGTTAAGTTAAAGCCGAAATGATACAGCAATTAGCGGTTTTCGGTCTGTGCACACGAGGAACTACTTTTTGATTTTGGCGGTGAAGAGGTCAACAATTTCTACCCCGTCTGGCAGCAATAAAGCCAGTATACTGAAAGTATACCTGGCTTTAAAAATGTGAAGTTTCTACGTCTTTTTCTAAGCTTATATACATGTACAATCCTTGTTTATGTCTTATTCATTGTCACTTCTATGATATATCATGTATTGACATTCAGCATTATACCTTATTAGCTCAGCTGTTTTCGAAGAAAACCCGATGTATTATGATCACCTTGTCGTCGTTGGCGTTGTCGTTGGCTTGACAAACTCTAACATTTGTTATGTATAAGCTATAAATAAACCTAATGGTATTTACCGTGTCTATTTTTAGACTGGGAATTTTCTTATCTCTTGATTCTGTTAGGTAAATGTATGTAGAATTATGTAGATCTTTCTAGAAAGGCCTTTTAGAAAGTGATTCAGACTCTAGAGTATTCTTATGTTCTATACTATTCCAGATTGTTATATAGTATTATATAAAGGGGTTCCTACAGCATTCTTGGTTCACTTGATTTAGACTTATGGTTTCATTTAGTAGTACTGTGTTAAACTAAAAGGGGATTTCTTGTTATCTTAAAAGTGTGTTTAAAAGCGTGTTTAATTTTAAATTCGGATATTATTGGACTTATTATTTGTAGACCAGGAACTTAATTAAATTGGATCTAAAATTAAAACTTTAGGATTAACATTCAAAGTATTGTAAATTGTTTTTGTATTAATTTCATATTGTCAATAATTCTGGTATTATTGTCAATAAATATTGTTAATTGTAAAGCTTGTTGCTGGCTTCTTTGTTCGTGTTACATTGGTACGTAACAATTTGGGGGCTCGTCTCGAGATACGAATATCAGACAAACAAACAAAACAAAGCAATTCAAACAAATTCTTTATTTAAATCTATTGTTCAAAATTATTTAAGAAATTAATTTCATATTTCAATTTTGATAAATCTAGGGTGCACTTTCACTATTATTTATCGAAATCTTACATTCTTATTCGAATACAGCAACAAGCTACCATGTCTTTTGACTTAGAAAAATTTACGCACGAACCTTCCGTGGAGCTATTGAATTTGGGTAAAAAGTCTGATTTGCTCAATCTTGCCAAGCATTATGAATTAAAAGAAGTCAAGTCCTCTTTGCGAAAGCATGAAAATAAGAATATTTTGGTTCAATATTTTGTTGATGAGGACATTTTTGATGAAAAGGCTCTGTCTCTCATTGTTGATGTTCCATCAGTTTCAAGCTCAAGAGATCTTGAACTGTTAAAACTTCAACAAAGGGAGAAGGAATTGGAAATAGAAAGAGAGAGAGAAGAGCGGAAATTTCAAGAAAAGCAATTAGAAATTGAAATTGAAAGAGAAAGAGCACAAAGAGAAATTGAAGAAAAAGAAAGAGAAAGGCAATTTCAAAGGGAAAAGGAAGAAAGGGAAAGATAAAGAGAAAGAGAAAGAGAAGAGAGAGAAAGGGAAAAGGAAGAGCGAGAAAGAGAAGAGAGAGAAATAGAAAGAGAGAGGGAAAGAGAAGAAAGAGCATTTCAATTACGATTAAAAGAATTAGAAATACAAGATAGAGCAAATCAGCCCAGAGATATGTATAATGACCATTTTGATGTAACAAAACATTTTAGGCTTGTTCCTCAATTTCAAGAAAATGAAGTTGATACATATTTCGAACATTTTGAAAAAGTTGCAAATAACTTGAAATGGCCAAAGGAGCACTGGACCTTACTTCTTCAAAGTGTCTTAGTAGGAAAAGCTCGCAATATTTATTCGCAACTTAGAACAGAACAAAGCAATGATTATGATACTGTAAAAGAACTCATTCTCAAAGGTTATGAGCTGGCCCCAGAAGCATACAGACAACAATTTAGAAGTTGTAGAAAAGAATCTGGCCAGACTCACGTTGAATTTGCAAGAAACGAAGAAAAATTATTTGACAGGTGGTGCTATTCTAAGAAAATAGACCAAAATTATGATAATCTTAGACAACTCATATTAATTGAACAATTCAAAAATTGCATTCAATCTGACATTAAGTCACATTTAGATGAAAAAAAATGTTGAAACTATACATGAAGCAGCTCGCTTAGCTGATGATTACTACCTTACACACAAAAATTCTTTAGTTAATAAAGCAAAACCTGCTTCCTCACATCCCCAAAATAAATCTATGTCTGGTGATTCATCTAGCATGTCTAGTCAATCGAATTCACCTAAACCAAAGTCTACTGGTGAAACCAATGTTCAAAATCCCTTATCTCGAGTACATTGTACTTTTTGTAAAAAACCAGGTCACCTTATTTCAGAATGTTTTAGATTAAAAAGGAAGAAGGAACTGAGTGTAGCCAAACCTACAGGGCTCACCAGCCTTCAGCCTAAATCACAGCCTTCTTTTGAGTTAAATTCAATTGTTAAGGCAGAACCAAATTCTGATTCCTGTATGGAGATTTTTGAACCGTTCATGTTGGATGGTTTTGTATCACTTTCAGGTGAAATGTGCCCACCTACCACTATTAAAATTTTAAGAGACACAGGGGCTTCTCAATCTCTTATTTTAGCAGATGTTCTGCCTTTTTCTGAGAAGACTTCGTCTGGTACTAGTGTCCTTATTCAGGGTGTAGAGTGTGGTGTTATTAATGTTCCTCTTCATAAGGTTAATTTGTCCTCAGATTTGGTTACTGGTTCTGTGGTTGTTGGTGTTAAACATTCTTTACCATTTAAAGGTGTACATTTATTGCTAGGCAATGACTCAGCTGGAGATAAAGTTGTTGTTAATCCTCTTGTAACTGACACACCTAATGTAGGTCAAACAGATGATCCTATTTTGCAGGAAATACCTGATTTGTACCCTTCATGTGCAGTAACTCGGGGTATGGCTAAAAAAGCTTCCTTGAAAATTTCAAATGATATTGACTTAACTGATACTTTTGTTGGTCAATTTTTCAATGACGAGATTAAAAAGTCTTTTAATCTTAGTCTGCCTGATACTCAGACAGACTCGTCAAAATTTTGTCAGTCATCTCCAAGGTCAAATGACCAAGGTCATGAAACGCATTCAAAGTCAAAGTTAATCCAGGAACAGCAAAATGATCCTGAGATTTCAAAGTTAATTGATAGGGCATTACCCGAAAAAGAAATGTCTCAGAATCCTGTTTGTTACTATAAAAAGAATGGTATTCTGATGAGAAAATGGCGACCATTTGATGTCCCAGCTGATGATGATTGGGCTGTTCATCACCAAATTGTTATTCCAAAGTCAAATCGCCGTGAAATACTTAGTATAGCCCATGAAAGTCCAATGTCTGGTCATTTAGGTGTAAACAAGATTTATCACAAGATTATGACTCACTTCTTTTGGCCTGGACTAAAATCGGACGTTTCCGAATATTGTAAAAGCTGCCACACTTGTCAAATGGTAGGGAAACCTAACCAAGTTATTCCAAAAGCAAGGTTACAACCCATTCCAGCTTTTGAAGAACCTTTCAGTCGAATAATAATAGACTGCGTTGGTCCTTTACCGAAAACCAAGTCAGGTTCTGAATATTTGTTGACAATTATGTGTGCTTCTACTCGCTTCCCAGAAGCAATTCCTTTAAGAAACATTAAGGCAAAGTCAATTATTAAGGCTCTTGTCAAATTCTTTACTTTTGTTGGCCTTCCTAAATCAGTTCAGTCTGATCAAGGATCAAACTTCATGTCAGGCATATTCCAACAGGTTATGCATGAATTAGGTATCAAGCAATATCGGCCATCTGCTTATCACCCTGAAAGTCAAGGTGCTTTAGAAAGATTTCATCAGACCCTAAAGAATATGATAAGGTCATATTGTTTTGAAACTGATAAAAATTGGGATGAAGGTATTCATTTGCTATTATTTGCAGTCAGAGAATCTGTTCAAGAATCTCTTGGCTTTAGCCCCTTTGAGTTAGTTTTTGGTCATTCTGTTCGTGGGCCATTAACACTCTTAAAAGAGAAATTTCTTGCTGATGATGAAACACCCTTGAACTTGTTACAGTATGTTTCTGACTTCAGAAATAAACTGTCTAGGGCATGTGAGGTTGCTAGGTCAAATCTTAAATCATCTCAGAGCAAAATGAAGGCAAGATATGACAAGCATAGTGTTGATAGGAAATTCGAACCAGGTGATAAAGTCCTTGCTCTTTTGCCAATACCTGGCCGACCCTTACAGGCAAGATATTATGGCCCGTATACTATTGATAAGAAAACAAGTGATTTGACTTATTTTATCAATACTCCTGGAAGGCGTAAAAATAAACAAATGTGTCATGATTATGTTAAAAAAGTATTTTGACAGAGATAGCTCTATTTCAAAACCAGTTACAGTTGTAAACACTGTCCCACAAGAATCAAATGTAATTGAATCAGAAGTTAGTTCAGACTTTAGTGAAAAATCTGTTCCTGGCCCACCAAAACTTGAGAACTCTGAAATACTAAAAAATCTTGACGACAAACTTTCACATTTGGAGCCATCTCAACGAGAAGAGCTGAAACAGTTGATTAATGAATATAAAAAATTGTTTCCTGACATCCCAACAAGAACTGATAAAATATATCATGATGTCATTGTGGAAGATTCTCAACCAATAAAACAACATCCTTATAGAATGAATCCAGTGAAACAAAAAGCCCTTCAAGATGAAATGAATTACTTATTGGAAAATGACTTTATTGAACCCAGCAAAAGTAATTACAGTTCACCATGTATATTAGTTCCAAAGCCAAATGGAACATACAGAATGTGTACTGACTATCGAAAAGTGAACTCTGTGACAAAAACTGACTCTTTTCCAACACCAAGAATTGATGACTGTATTGACAAAGTCGGTAATTCTAAATATGTCACCAAATATGACCTTCTCAAAGGATTCTGGCAAGTTCCGCTCACTGATAGGGCTAAAGAAGTGTCAGCGTTTGCTACTCCAACTGGTCTGTACCAGTACAAAGTTATGCCGTTTGGGATGGGAAATTCTCCTGCCGCGTTTCGGCGGCTTGTTGGTATGGTAATAGCTGGCTTAGATGGCTGTGACGCATACATCGACGACGTCGTCATCTACACAGACACATGGAGTGACCGTGTTCGAAGAGTCAAACAATTCTTCGACCGTCTCAGTGATGAAAAATTGACTGTTGGTCTGGGAAAAACAGAATTTTGTCATGCTACTGTTACTTTCTTAGGACATCTTGTGGGACAGGGTCAAGTTAAACCTTTAGAATCTAAGGTCAATGCTATCTCTGAGTTTCCTGTGCCTGCTACTAAAAAGCAACTGATGCGATTTCTTGGTATGGCTGGCTACTATAGAAAGTTTTGTAAGAATTTTTCTATAATAGCTGAACCTTTAACAAATTTATTAAAGAAAAATGTTAAGTTCAAATGGAATGATAACTGTCAAGTTGCCTTTGATCGCTTAAAAGCCATACTAAAGAGCACACCAGTTCTTTTAGCACCTGATTTTTAAGTTGGAATGCGGAGCAATTCCAACTTAGATTTAACAAAACCGCAAAATGAACACAAGATAATTTTATTTCGGGTTTTTTGATAACACATATCACGTGAACAGGCTGTGAATACACTCCGGCCTATTTTGTACATCTTAACTTGACAAAGAGATACAGTTTATTTCATGAAGAAGTAATAATGTTGAACAATTACACAACTATCACTTCATGTAAATTATTAACACACTAATTTATGTTTTAACCTTAATTTATTGAAACCTGCGTACGAATTTACAAGTATCACATGTTTCCATTACTATATTTGGAAATCATGTGATAAGTCAAGTCCAATAAAGTAAGCTATGACTATAGCACTACCTAATCACATGATCTGCTTATTTGGTAATTAGCGACCTGTGTTTCGTAGAATTGTGGTAATAGCACAAGCTAATCACATGATCTGCTTATTTGGTAATGTCGCGACCTGTTTTTCGTAGAATTATGTTGTAGCTTCTTTTAGAGATCTAGTTTCTCTTTCTGGGCGAACTTTTTACACACTTCAACAAAATACTGTAGTTCAAATGTTTTTGTATCTAATTGTTCCGTAAACCATCATTAGAAACACAAAAAATCTGCAAATTATTTATCTGTATGAACAACCCGATCCAGCAAATATTCTCTCTTTATTACTGTTCTAAACAACGGAACCCCCTTTCCAAATCGAGCGACAATTTCACTTGATGGTGGACGCAGCAAAGATCGATGAAGGTATAGATCCACTAGTTTAAGTCATAGATGAAAGGTCAATTTTGTCTACACCTGTATAGACAAAATTCACCTTTGATCACTCACTCTAAATTTCGGGTCTATAGGCAATCAATTTTCTTCTCTTTCTGCTTTCGTCCATTTTCTTTAAAATTGCTTTGACAAAAAATCACTTGTGCAAAAATACGCATGTGCGCAATCCTTTAAATATCATTGAAGATTATCAAGTTAACTACAGCCTTTGTGTTTATCAAACATCTGAACGAGTTTACCAACCCCACGTGTTTTGCCTTCAGGGGCCACTTTCAAGAAAAGTTCTACGACCGAAATTTGATCGTATCGCAATCGTACGATTGAAATTGACTTTCAAGAAACATTTTTGGCTTTCAAGAAGCATGTCGTATCGTTTAATTTAATCTTAAATTTGCGTTTCCTAAAGACTAGTCTTGAATTTTGCTGTTAAGACTGTGCAAGCATAGTATTTTCTCGGATTTCATTTTTATACGTAGCTGGGGGCGGTCGTAAATTGGCGTCATCTTCTCCGTCTGTCCGTCCGTCTGTCTACCTGTCCGTCCGTACGTACGTCCACTTTTCTTGTGAGCACAACTCCTCCAACTCGTGGAAAAAGGGCCTTCATGTAAAATTACCTTGCAACTCCCCCCTCATTTTTGGACCGATTTGGATGAAACTTTCACAGAATAATCCTGGTCACTCGACCTAGCGCATAAAGTCAAGGTTTGGTGAGTTTCAGTCGCATCATGGAAAAAAGGGCCTTCATGAAAAAAACTCTTGTGAACGCAACTCCTCCCTCATTTATCGACCGATTAGGATGAAACTTTCACAGAAAGATCCTAGTCATGTCACCGTCTCTTGAACGCATTCCAACTTATCAGTACTTTCAGTACTTTGATTATAAATGTTTCAAATAAGCTGTTGATGCAAGTGATGTTGGTATTGGTGCTGTTCTTTTGCAAGAAGACGATGATGGTATAGATCATCCAGTTTGTTATTATTCTAAAAAATTAAACAAACATCAGAAAAACTACTCCACCATTGAAAAGGAATGTCTTGCTCTGATTTTGGCAATTCAACATTTTGAAGTTTATTTAACATCTGCAACTTCTCCTATAGTTGTTTTCAGTGACCACAATCCCTTAAGTTTTCTTCACAAACTTAAGAGTAAGAACCAAAGATTATTGAGGTGGAGTTTGTCACTTCAATAATTTGATCTTGATGTAAGACACATTAAAGGAAAAGACAATATTATACCAGATGCTCTGTCAAGAGTCTAAAATTTTGAATTGTCTTATCTTTAATATAGAATTGAATTTAACAGTACCATTTCACTATATTTTTTGTTTATATGTATATATGTTTGTATATATATATCTCTTTTTCAATTCTTTTGATGAAAATTGTTTGTATTTTCATGCTAGATGTGCTGAAATGTTTCAACAAATCATGATATTATCAATTATGTAAAGTATATTATCATTGTATATGCTAAAGATAATACAGAAAGAAAGATTTATTTCATAAACCTTTCTTTTTTCTTTCAAGGGGGAAAGTGTTATGTATAAGCTATAAATTAACCTAATGGTATTTACCGTGTCTATTTTTAGACTGGGAATTTTCTTATCTCTTGATTCTGTTAGGTAAATGTATGTAGAATTATGTAGATCTTTCTAGAAAGGCCTTTTAGAAAGTGATTCAGACTCTAGAGTATTCTTATGTTCTATACTATTCCAGATTGTTATATAGTATTATATAAAGGGGTTCCTACAGCATTCTTGGTTCACTTGATTTAGACTTATGGTTTCATTTAGTAGTACTGTGTTAAACTAAAAGGTGATTTCTTGTTATCTTAAAAGTGTGTTTAAAAGCGTGTTAAATTTTAAATTCGGATATTATTGGACTTATTATTTGTGGACCAGGAACTAAATTAAATTGGATCTAAAATTAAAACTTTAGGATTAACATTCAAGGTATTGTAAATTGTTTTTGTATTAATTTCATATTGTCAGTAATTCTGGTATTATTGTCAGTAAATATTGTTAATTGTAAAGCTTGTTGCTGGCTTCTTTGTTCGTGTTACATTGGCACGTAACACATTGCTCATAACTTTTGAATGGTAAGTGATAGAGCCTTCATATGTCACATAATTAGTCCTTTCTGTAGGTACCAAGCTCAAGGTCATCACTCAAGGTCAATGTCATTTTTCAAGGTCATTTTTTTTAATAAGTTTAATCTTGGTCATAACTTTTGATTGGTTAGTCATAGAGCCTTCATATTTCACGTGATCATTGTTTGGGACAAGACCTTTCTGTAGGTACCAACTTCAAGGTCATCACTCAAAGTCAATGTCATTTTAAGGACAAATTTGTTTAAAGAAATTAACCTTGCTCATAACTTTTGAATGGTAAGTCATAGAGCTTTCATATTTCACATGATAATTGCTTTTGACATGACCTTTCTGTAAGTTTTAAGTTCAAGGCCATCAGTAAAGGTCAAGGTCATTTATCAAGGTCAAATTTCTTTAAAAAAATTACTTTGGTCATAACTTTTGAATGGTCAGTCAAAGAGCCTACATATTTCACATGACCATTGCTTGGGACAAGACCTTTCTGTAGGTACCACGTTCATATATTTACATTTGCCTAAGAAATAACAGCCGAGCATTGGCACCCGCTTGCGGTGCTCTTTTTCTGAATTTTCAATGGTGCTCAACAAATGCTAGTTTTGGGGAATTTCAATCATTATAGCCGAAGGTGTTTTTTCCCCAAAAAAATAAAACAGCTCGCACTTCGCAGTGTAGACTAAGATAGACCGATCTTTATCTATATACTGTCTGTTTTAGCTTTGTTTACAGCAAGAACAATTGAGAGCCACTCAAAAAGGTACGATTACTACATTTCTTAGTGTTTAACAACTCGAACATTCGGAAACAAGCTGTTTACAAGTGTCTTGACCACACATTGATGGTTAACCAATTATTTCTTTCAGAATGAATCCATCTGTGAGGTCTTATATTGCCCGGCAATGCAGACACGCACGGAAACTGGAAAGTGTGAATATTTAGCCAAGTTCGTGATGATTGAAAACCTTGTTGTATGTTTGAACGTGTCGACTGACCAAGTTCCGGACAGCCCTGATGTCATGCAGATGTCCGGCGCACAGATACATTCTTTATTCCAGGAAAACTCACCATTGTCAAACAAATGGGACATCACTTTTATTGGATACCTCATAAGTGGAAACAGGACAGGATGGTTTGAATTCGTGGTATGCCTCAAGCTGAAGTCAGCGCAAACAAATATGGAGTCCCTGGTGAAAGAAATACAGTCAATGTTAACAAAGAAGTGGAGGGTGAACAGTAATCCAATCGTTGAATTTGATGAAGCAGTCTCAAAACACGGCAGAATATTCGCAGGATACGTTGGTGAAAATACAACGGCTGAATGGGCATCGTTCACGTCGAGTTACAAAGCTGATCTAACCCCACCAACCTGGACAAATATGTATGCCTTGGCTATATTCGAGAATTTCCCTGTGTACTACAGTCAGATGTACACATGCGAACAGATACAACTAAATCCTGATGAATACATATACGACACTTCAGGGGCTGTCCTGTACCTAACAAAAGTTCGTAAATACCTCTATCCAAACCAGTTTACAGCTTGGGTGGAAGGTGAGGGAACCAGGCGTGTTAGAGTTTGCCTCAAAGATTCGGGCTACGTCAGGGTGGCGAGTACCAGTGAAGCGATTACCGGTCAAGAGACTGCGTTCCTTGCTGCAATAATGCTCGTGTTTCAAAGTTTTGTCGGAACGTTTACCGACCTTGCTTAGACATAAAGCCGATACATTGTAACAAAATGTTGCCTTAACCCTTTCCTGTTTTACAAAATTTTGGACCTGTCCAAATTCAAGGATTTTGCAGACGAAAATTTAAAGTGGATTTAATTTGAAAAATAATCATTCAGTAGGGTAGAAAATAGTGTGGAAAAAGAAGAAATTGCTTGTAAGAAGCAATTTCTTCTTTTTTTCACATAGTTTTCTCATTCATAAAATCACAGGCACGAAAAAAGCAGAGATTAAACAGCAAAGGGTTAACTGAAACTTGACATTTAACATGGTGACAAAAGAATCCTGATAGGCATATTATATTTCAAATCGACTTTTATTACGATTGTCAGGTATGGATATACCTTAATAAGACATTGCTTTTTAACACAATGGTGTATCTCTCTCTTCAATAACGTTAATTGTTTAAATCAAAACTGATGATTAAATGGTGTTCATGTTTAGCGTTATTAAAGAGTATAAAAAGATAAACGTGTTGGATTGTTTATTTATTTGTGTGTGTTGGGGGGGGGGGGGGGCTTTCGAAAATGTTTCGACGTATAGTATTTGTAAGCTCGGCTGTTTGAAACAAAAGCTGTAGGCGTTTGTGTGTATTCTGGCGAATAGGTGGAAAGGATAGGATAGGATAGGATAGGATAGGATAGGATAGGATAGGATAGGATAGGATAGGATAGGATAGGATAGGATAGGATAGGATAGGATAGGATAGGATAGGATAGGATAGGATAGGATAGGATAGGATAGGATAGGATAGGATAGGATAGGATAGGATAGGATAGGATAGGATAGGATAGGATAGATAGATAGATAGATAGATAGATAGATAGATAGATAGATAGATAGATAGATAAATGTGATGGTGGGTGGTTGGGTGGATACATGGATGGATAGATGGATGGATGGATGGATGGATGGATGGATGGATGGATGGATGGATGGATGGATGGATGGATGGATGGATGGATGGATGGATGGATGGATGGATGGATGGATGGATGGATAGACAGATAATTTGATTTGTCTATCTTTGTCATGTTTGTCACGCTGAATAAAAAGATTTTGGCAAAATTATTAAAAAAAAATCAAGGTGCTTAAAAACTGAATTCACTTTATGTTAGTCGGTATTTATCTTTAAATTATCTTTTTTTAGCTTTTCTAGTTTAAAAATTCAGGTGGTATAGACAAAAGATCAGACCGCACATATGTGCAGGCTGATATTAGTCTATTGCTCCTGCCAAGGCAGGAATTTTCCGGATTCAGCATGACAAGGGTTGGAGTATCCATCGACCAATACAAACGTACAATTATTTGGGTTTTTTTTTTTTTTTCTTTTTCTTCCGTAACGGTATAGGACGCTCTCTGGCGTATCATCGTACCATGATTGTTTTGTATATAGTTGGAGATCGATTTGGACAATTTTGAGATGTTTTCAAATTGTTTTGAAGCGTTTTGGCCGATTTTATTGAGTGTTTGGTATGAATAAATGAAGCGACGAGTGAATGATTTTGATTGATTTTGCTATGGGTTAGTGTGCATGTCACGATGTAACTCTATTTAACTTGCCATGTGTTCTTGTGAAAAAGACTCTTTTAATCTGTTTAGGGATTTTAGCAAGTGACAGATTGTTCTAGATTTGTACACTTTGGTACAGAATATAATCCTACAGTTAACAATATCGTGAAATTGACTAAGTGAATGATTTTGAAATGATATAGGAATGAAATTGAATGAGTGTTTGGGGCGAGTTTTGAATGAATTTAATGGGAAGTAATCCATTATCGCAAATTTTGTTCAGTATGAACAAAATATGCGATATTGATTACCTCCCTTTATTAGAATATACCAACAAGTTCTATAGATAGCTTCCTATTTATTCAAGAACCTATTAGACGCTTACAATTTGAAATATGTTAGTGAAATCGCGTTTTTTCTTCATCCAAATTCATTTTGAATGACATTATTTATTCTATATTTTTCAATGGGTTTGAGCATTTTTGAATGGTTTGAGTGAGTGTTTGTGGAATGAATGGAGCGCTGAGCGAGTGATTTGGAATGGTTTTGATCGAGACCAATGTCAATTTCACGATGTTGTTAACTGTATCCTGTCCGTCTGTTATTTCATGCAATCAGGCATGGGAGACTTTTGTGTATTCTCTCCCTTATTTGTTCTGTCGATTAAATCAGAGGAAATCTAAAACCGTTAGTGGTCTTTTTAGAAAAATTCCTTGGATTTTATCCATGACTTCTTTAGGGAAGTTGCGAGTTATAGTTTTGTAAACTCAAAAACCTGATTTATGCAATTTATATTTATGTTAAAGTTTTCAATAGTAAAGTAGAAAATAAATATCTATTTTACATCAAATGAACCTTATGAATCGCGAAATATTAGAAGTAGAGATTATCTTTAAATCTTATAGTGCAAAGGAAATGAGGATGAAATCCAAGGTGAGCACTTATTAGGACCCTCTCTTCTTTGGGAGTATTTCAAGGGAGATAACCAACCGATATCCCTCATTCGAATAACAGAGTTTCCTCTGGGTCCATAGACACCCTATCAAGGTGCTGTCACACCACATCGTATTAGAGTAACTTTTGTCTGGCGTTCAGTTAGTAACATCGTGATTTTGACATTCATTTTAATCAAAAGCATCCGAAATCACTCACTCAGTGCTCAATTTATGCATTTCAAATACCAACTCAAAAATTCTCCAAAATGACTAAAAGAAATCCACAGCTTCTTTCAAAACAAACAAAAAAGCTAGAAAAAAAATCGCGATTTCACAGGCATAATTAACATTGTAGGCGTCTTGTGGATTTTTGAAGAGGTAGAAAGCTATCCAGAGAGCTTGTATACATATTTTATTATAGGGAGGTAATAAATATCGCTAATTTTGTTTATCCTAAACAAAATTAGCGATGTTGACCTCCTTTTAATTTCACTCTAAACCCACTCATCGCACTCATTCAATTTCATTCCACAATCATCCTCCTTTTCAATTTCACGTTGATATTACTGTATAAAAAAATCTCTTACACACTGCTTTACAGCTAAGATACTATTTGTCCTCGGCTTAATCTATCTTATTCAATTTACCAGCGTAAGTGCACCGCTAGTGTACCAATCACCAGCGTACACGTTACGAATCAAGCGAACAAAAGCGGACGTTCTCTAGCGTATTTCACAGCGAAATGCCACGTTTATCGCCATGTGAGTAGCTTATATAGGGTTAATTGACGTTGATGAGGGCGTTAATATTTGCAAAGAACCCCAAAAATGGTTTAACGCCGGAGTGCAAAGCGCGAGGGCGTTAAAGCATTTTGAGGGTCTCTGTAAATGTTCACGCCTGAAAGAACGTGAATTGTCGCTATTTTACAAAAAAAGAAAGACTTGAGTATTTATTCTTACAGATATATAAAATAATTCATACGAACACTTTAAAACTAGCTCCAATACCAATAACGTGTCAGAAAAATCACGTTATGCATTGCACTGTCACATAGGTTTATATCGACGTTGCTTGGAAAATTAATGACGTCACAAAAGTTATCGCAAGAATAGGATCGACGTATTTATTTATGCTCTATATCAAAGTTAGACAAAGAAACTGATAGAGTGTAAACGGCAAGAGAATTTACTTATTAATCCACGTTTTCTCCCGTTAACGCCCGGGTTTTGTCCGTTAACGTATGCCTTTTATGACCTGTAAACGTACATTTTATGCAATAAAGCAAGTTTACATAACGTATGGATACTATCTTTGAAGGCTTGATTAAAAGGAACAAAGCTTTCGGTGAGTTTCTTGAGTCTAAACATTGTTTTATTTAATGAAAAATAATATTTCATGGATTTCTTTTGTAGCTTTTTTTGGAATTAAAGGAAGAATTCTGCCTCTTCTGGTTTGTCACCCTGAAAATGTATAAAGTAATTTCCTTTCAGTGTTACCTTTAATTGCGTGAACAGCAACAAAATATTTTGTTGTTCACTATATTAATCATCTGTCGAAAACGTATGAGTATCCTATGACTTTTAAAATACAAGCATGGGACAAAATGAGAAAATTTTAAACCATTGTTTTTTATAGTCCACCATTATGCATGTGATAAATAGGCAAAAACATGGCATCAGGTGATAACGGGTCCCGTGTAGATCGCGTAAATAAGGTGAAATAATGAAAATATATTTCTTGCTAAATTCGCTTGGTTTGGTAGTATGATTACCAAGTATTAATCTACAGAATAATGTATCTCGAAAATCTACCAAAACGCATTAAAGAAAGGCATAAGATACAAAAGGAATCGGTAACCATAACATCCGTTAAAGGCCTAGCAAAACTATTCTAGAAATATTACATAAGGAATCTCTAAAGTAAGTTTAAGTTCTTAAATTAACCATTCTCCGGGCGTATGTTTTAGTAAACCTAATACGATCATTTTTTTCTACGTCAAAAGTTTAAGTTGCTTCTACAGAAGTAACTAAATATGAAATTCTGCCATGCACCCTTTCATTGAAATCGTCTCCCAAAGACGATGTCAATGAGAAATTATAAGGCAGAAACTAACAATGATTGAAAACACTAGGTAACGATTTATGATTTGGACTTACGGTCGATTTGTTCCTAAGCAGTTTAGTAAAACGGGCCCCAGATCCATATATCCTTCAAAGTTAAAGCTCCTATACAAATAAATGTAAAAAAAAGACCAATGCCATAGATGACAAAACGATTGTCAACGTTTTAATATGATACCCTGCTTTGGGAACTTTCACTTATCTTGGCTTGTCCTTCAAATCTTTTCTTTACCGAAGCGTGTATGTACCCCCCTGGTGAAGACATAAACTTTTCTCCAAAAACGTATTCAAATCAGCAAGATGTCCAAAATGACGATGACAAGTCTATATATACCTCGACATGTTAACCAAATACATGTATATGTTTTTTAACGGCATAAGGATGTAAGACTTACCTAAATGAACATGTACATCTATTTCCAAGAACATGGATGTCGATATCTTTTTGACGTCTTATCCCTTATCGTTAAAATTCAGACGACTTTTGTTCTTTCTGTGTACAATACGACATAAAAACGTCGACATCCATGTTATTCGTAAAAGATAGATAAGTTCATTTGGGCAAGTCTTCTATACATGTATGTAGGATAGCAGAAAGACATTAGCTTGGTCAACATGTCTAGAATACATCGACTTGTTACCGTAATTTTGACAACTTGTAGAGTTAAATACGTCTTGAAAACTAGTATATGTCTTAATTAGGGGGGTACATACTTCGGTAGTTGCATACAGGCTTCCGTAATTCTTTGATTACCTGGTCTAGATCCGCAGTCTACATTATTTATATAATCGCAGTATTTTCGCCCCGTACTGTAGGCAGTTCCCGGTGGACAAGGGATCACATACGAGAGGCCGCTTCCGCAGTTAAAGTATTTATTACAATCTTTAGGGTAGGGGTATAATCCGTCCGGACGAGAGTTACAAAACTCTGAAAAAAGATGCAAAATACATATACTTATACCAGCTACAGTGTAGAACAGCTTGTATAATTTACAAGCTGGTTTCTTTCGTAATAATTTTATATTGAAACTAACTGAAATATAGAAAGGTAATACAATATCACTGATTCCGTTCAAGCGAACGAAATAAGTGACATTTTATCACTTCCTTTTAATAAAACTCTTTGGTTTTCTTCTATCAAAAGATTTACGTGACTTAATGGTCAAATCAAATGCTTACATATGAAAGTTCAAATCAATCAATTTAATTATTGAATGATCTGATCGATTCGAACGAGTTGTAGATCATTTTCTACTTATTAGGACGGGTTTTAACGAATATTACTAGAGCGCCATTTGAGAGTCATTTGAGTGTGTGTTTTAAATGCATTGAACGGGGCGCTGAGCGAGCGATTTGGTTTGGTTTTGATCAGAATTAGTGTCAATTATGTCGCAATGTCATTACAGTTTGTAACATTGTGAAATTGACAGTCATCTAAGCACTCCAATCATTTAATCCAAAAATACATTAATACCATTTAAATTCGCTTCGAAATCGTTTAAGAACGTTTCGAAAATGTTCAAAACTACAAGCATATCATTCAATTCGATAAAAACAATTTCATGATTTTATTGGTTGGTGTTGATTTCAAAGCGACTGATAGCTTCCTCTAGACACGTTAACAGAAAAGAAGGTGGATTTTGTTGAAAAAGGGTAATAAAACATCGAAATTATAATTAGCAATTTTATATTACCTTTCCTTCGTTTCGTTCAAAACTCGCACGTCCAACTCATTCAATTTTATTCATCATTCGTTCCATAATCATTGCCCTTGTCGATCTCGAGATTTATTAACTGTAACATTTCGAATGTAAATAATATTTTTCAACAGGTTTTCCTCTTGACAATGTGCAACTATGACCTGTCAAATATATCGTTCAAATATATAAATTTTATCAGGCACTTTTCTATTCTTTCCGTCTGATGAAATCATTTTTTTTTTTAAAAAGTTCGCTCTGTGTTCAATATTAACTCGGTCTCAAAACGTTAGAAAAAATATTATCCTGCTTTGCACTTATACTTACGTGCAAATCGGGTTACAATTTCATTTCTAAACGGTGGTAAACGTGGTTGCTACCTAATCGAACGACTGAAGGAACCAAATCTGCCCTATGTTCAAATGTAAAAGCGTTTCGTGAGCGCTTAGAGATGATTCCCCGCTTTGCACGCGCACACACGTGCAGAACGCGGTATCATTTCGAAAGCGCTTCGCCAACTTTTCATCCTGAACGCAAGAATGGTGTCAATGATACGACATTCAATCAAATGGACGGATCATTTTCATATCGTTAGAAGCAAATATTAATAGTCAGTAATGAATGTTTGCTATTGCTATATTGAAAAGGTAAATGTACTTGAAATAGTTTCGGAATGAAAATGAATCAGAAGGATGAGCGAGTTTTGAAAGAAATTAAGCAATTTCGGGGTGTTTTGAAGTAAATGAATGAGTGATTTGAAAGGTACAAATTGAGCGCTGAATGAGTGATTAAGGATGGTTTTGATCGAAATGATTGTCGATTTCTCGATGCTGTTAACTGTAAGTAACAAGAATTTAGTCAAAAATATTTTACCGTCATCCGGGACGTTTGGTGCAGAATCTTTAGTCACCGGAGCTGTAGTTGTAAGGATTGTGGTCGTTGTTTTAGTACTAGTAGGCTGGTTTGCAACAGGCTGCTCCCTTTGAAAATTACAAACGAATTTATATCTGCCTATTTTTCTTGGAAATATTTATGAACTATTCTTAATTGATAACCATCGATTGTTTGAAGTTCCGTAATGAGCATCTTAAACATTTGATTACATATGTCAAATATACATGTACTATACTGACGTAAATCAAAACGCTTCAGTCATAGAGAAAGGGATATAATAAATCCGACCCAACTTTCACTTTGAAGAAATTTTCTTCGTATTGAAGATAAATTTATTGCAATACAGTTCAGTATTGCAATACAGCTCTCGCTAAGACTGTTTTTCACGCGAAAGTAGTTCAACAGATATCAAGCTTGAAACATTTGCACCCCACTATTAAGAGACAATATCGGGGTTGACCACATTGACGAGAGATCTAAACATCTAGTCATTTGCTCATTGAACAATAAATACTTCACCTAAGGTTTGGGAGAATACAGTTAGTAACATCGTGAAATTGACATTCACCTCAATCAAAACCATTCTCATTCCATAAATTCATTCCAAACACTCACTCAACCCAGACAAAAACGCACAGTCTCATGGAAAAATATAAAACCAACACGTCATTCAAAATAAGTTTTGATAGTGAAAAATCGCGTTTGAATTACTGACATAATTCAAATTAATAGCGTCTCATAAGGTCTTGAAAAAAATGGGACACTTTGTATAGAACTTGTATGCATTTTTTATTAAAGAGAGGTAATCAATATCGCCAATTTTGTTCAGGATGAACAGAATTTGCGATATTGATTATCTCCCTTTAATTAACTCAAAATTCACTCCACATACTCCACATACATTTTTATCAAAGGAAGGTAATCAATATCGCTCATTTTATTCGTCCTGAACAAAATTTGCATTAAATTCACCCATTAAATTCACTCAAAACTCGCTCCACATACTCATTCAATTAAATTCTTAAATCATACGAAAATCATTCACCTTGTCAATTTCACGGTGTTGTTAACTGTACCACTCACTTTTCTTGATGAGCAAATTTCGCCCCTGAACAGTATAAGGCATATACAACCGTTTACGGAAATGTCAATAAAGTGCACACCACAAGCACTCTTTTTAAATTGAATAAACAGAAGAGAAGCTGATCATGGTATGCTATTTGATCAGTTTTACCTGAAAAGCTCTGTAAACAAGCGCTACAAACGGATTTGCTTTATCTTTAAGGTGGCAATGGACAACGGCTTCCCGACTCTATGAACCGGAAGTGGGTTTTCGTTTATTTTACGGCTCTTTTTGCGCGTTGTTTAAAAAAGACCGGTTTTATAAGATTCGCTTATGATAATAACGTAGAATAATGGTCGTAAAATTGCATAATTTATCTTCTTTTCAAAATTGATATCAATTTCGTCCATTGCTACTTTAAGGAAGAATAGACAATGAAGTTGATAAACTCAAAGAAAAGTTTTCAGAATATTTCGACGAACATGTACTGAGTGTCCATAAGATTTTGTTATTACTTTTGTCAGCTTGTGTTTGCTCAGTAACCACACACTGATTACGCAAGTGACAATTTTTCGATGAAGTCGGTATTTTGTGCAGGCGTCAAAAGCGACAGACCTTTACTAAGTCTATTATCATATCCCTACAATTCTCCGACCTGACTAGGTGGGTTCGACCCACTTCAATTTCACAAAAGCACGATGGCAATAAGTGATTATTTAAAGCACTGGTCTGCGTTTAGAGTGAAAAAATCTCTCCTTCATGAATATTCTTTGAATACTTGTCTTATGAAAGATCAGTAACATAAAAATACAAATCAATCGACAAACAGCGGCTTTTTCGTGAAATGAATAATCTACCGTACACAGTAAAATATGTAAATGAGATATGGGTCACGTGAAATACGCCCAGTTGGAGGAGCGGTAAAGCAGCGGTATTCAAATTAGAGTCCGAAATGTTGCGATCAATAAATATTCATCAAGTTAGGCCTATATTTGGATCATCGCGTCATAATTATCTGAATTACCGAATATTGGAATGACAAATTCAATGTTATCTTTCGGAATGAGAGTCTAGTTTTTGTCTACATAGTCGTCTAAGATCGTTATCTTGCGTTTCCGAAATGTACACGAACAAACACGGGGGCTTTAACATGATCGAGTACAATACTGAATTCTGTTTAATGAGTGTCCTGCATGACTATTGAAATTTCGGCCAAAAAAAACACTATGTAGAAGGCGTACACGTTGCTTGAAAATTTGGTGCTACCAAAAAGAAAATCACGTTATTGAACTGTAACACGTGCAAATGTGTTTTGAAATAACTTCTCTATATTTTTTACGATGTAACATTATGTAATACAGAAATGAATTGCTAAGTTTTTTACCGAGGCGTTTTTCTTGACGTCAGTATATATCTTTATTGCGTAAAAAGCAAATTAAGAGAACTATGTAAGTGCTTATTTTAATCGTAAACTTTTCGATTTCTAAATGAAGAGATGGCCCTTTTTTGAAAAAAAAGCGAAAACGACTGCGTTCAATATTGAGCGTTGAGTGAGCGATTTAGAATGTCAATATTATGAAATTTCCTACTCTATCAATTGAACTAGTGAAAACACACTTACTGACATTCAACGTTTTCTGGCCAATCACAATAGTTATAATTTATGTTAAAATAGAGTCCAGGGGGACACTTTCTCCAGTAAGTTTGTCCGGCCGCACATTCGTAAAACTTGTTGCAGTTAAATGGATCTTTGTAGTATCTACCAGGCTTTCCATTACAAGAAAATTCTGAAAGTAACCAAGTCCAACAGTTGCCTTAAATACATGAAAAGGTTTAATAGTTTTAATGAGTGTTCGAATATCAATTTTACATAGAAATGATACAGTTAGCCAACAACGTGAAATTGACATTTATCGCGACCATTCCAAATCACTCGCTCATTCATTCATTCCACGCCATTCAAAAATGCTCCAAAACCTTTCGCAACACTTCGGAAGCGTTCATAACAATCGATTTTCACTATTTAGACCAGAAAATTCAACCATTGAATTGGTCGGTGTTTAATTTAATGCATCGGATTTGTCCGTGGAAACAAGCAAACGGAAAATTGGGTAGACATTTCAAAGGAATTGGGCAATAATAGAATATCGTTTTTTCGTCCATGTGGACGAAGTGATAGATATTGTATTACCTCCCTTGAATTTTACTCCCTCCCCATTCATTAAATTCATTCTGAATTCATTAAAAAAATCATTCGAATTGTCATTTCAATGATGACAAAATATAAAACACTGGTTCGTGACTTATAATCTTGCTTATGCATCTAAATTTGTGAATATTAAGTTATAACTCGATTGCGCTATTGTGACTTGTGATTGCAGTACATCTTTATACAATTAACGAGTCAAAATAGCGATTTCTACTTATAAATGGCTGAATTGTCGAATTAAACTTAAAAAGACTAACCTTTGATGACATACACTACATTGAAATGCACCATGTTGTGTATATTACATGAAGACTTTCGGATTTTCCGTAAACTGGAAAGTACCTTGGACATGTAGTAATTTTCTGTCACTTCCTTCGGTTATTTGGTTTCGGGTAGCACTGTGGTCATCGCGTTTAAGGAAATTACAAATTATGTGCGGGTGTGTAAGATTTGTTGTTGTTGTTGTTATTGTTTTAATTTTTTAATCAAAACATAATTCAAGGGTCGTCTGAATTTGAATCTGTCCAATAAAAATAACTTCAAATCGAAGCTGCAATTTCCAAAGATTATCAAAGACAATAACCCCAAGACACTCAATTTTTCTATACCTATTTACGAAAAGGCACAGAGAGAAAAAAATAGCACGGTGACCCTTTTTTTTTATTTCATAAATTGAAATGACACATTTGGATCATTGGTAAAAATCGGTTTTTAAGTAAAGATTATTTTTTATAGAGTGTACTTTTAAAAAAAAGCTCCCCAAAGGTAACTTCAAAAAAATTGTACCTGTCCAAATTTTAAAATGTCTTCATTAAAATACTCGCTTTCATATATCGCTCATTAAAAGGGATTTAATGACGTAGAGTTCATGTGATAAGGTCATCCAAGTATCGATCCCCTATTAGAGACAAACTGTCCATCTTTTCTGAAGTACATTGTAAGTAACAAATTGTCATTTCAAAACGCCATCTGCTTCGTAAAAAGACGCATGGGATTTAACTTTGATTGATATGAACATACAGTAAAACTTGTTTTAAGCGACAACCATGTGACAACCAAAAAGCAGTCTTTAAAGAAAATGGCCGCTTAATACACGTTTTGTTTACAAATATGAAACATTCTTTTGATCAATATTCATATTATTGCGAAACTCTCAATAGTCATATGTTTTAACAACATACATGAAGGAGTCATTTTCAACAATTGTGGGAACCAACATACCTATTTTTTTAAGATAACTTAATTTGAAGAAGCAGTTAGCCAGTTACAGCAAATATAACTTTTTTCTTGAAAATATACCCATTAAACTATGCTGAAATCACTTGCGCTTAGAGTAAAAAAATCTCTTTCTTAAAATTTCTTTGAATATTTTTTCTTGATTTAGTCTTTTGAAAGATGGGTTACATAAAAATACAAATCATAATAATCCGCAGATTTTCGTGAAAAGAATAATCTGCCGTTTAAAGTAAAATATGTGGAGCGTTATTCAAATTTGAGTCCAAAATGTTGCGGGTCATAAATATTCATCAAGTTAGGCCTTTATTTGGATCATCGCATCATAATAATTTACATAACCGAATATTGGAAGGACAAATTCAAGCTTATCTTTGAGAATAAAAGTCTAATTATTGTCTACATAGTCGTCTAAGATGATTGTCTTGCGTTTCGGAAATGTTCACGAACACGGCCTGATGCTTTAGATATGTTGCTGCCAAACCATTCTAATGAAGATTTTTTGAACAAATTTTATTTATCTTTAGGTAGGATATTTAGTAAAATTCGATTCCGCGAAGATATCGAATATCAAAGCATACAGTTAATGATCTTAGAACGACTTCGGAATGAAATTGAACAAGAGTGCTGAGTGAATTTTGAGTAAATACAAAGGGAGGTAATCAAATATCGCTAATATTGTTCAGGATTATTCCCTACAATATAATAAACATTCAGCCTAGGTCACCTGACTAATTTTAAAAACTTTCTATATATCTACAAAAGAATGAAATGCAAAAAAAGAACGTCAGATCTCTAAAATGACGAAATAAATAGCGTTTCAGGTTTATTTTTCTGTTTTGGAATATGCACAGGAGTAAAGCGAATAGCTCGGGAGTGCTTAGGCTTTCCAAAGGAAAGTCTTTTCGTTAAAAAGGGGTTGACAATTTAAGAAAGTCGAAAATTCGACCATGTTTTTTGTCCGTCTATTCAAATCATCCTTTGACACCAGACATTACGTTACTCTCCATTCATTAGCTCTGTATCAATACGCTAGCGAAACGTCGTTTTTTTTAATACATGTATTGGAGGTCCGTGAAGTTGGCTGCCTAGCAGCCTAGCAGCTCAGCAGAGTGAAGTTGGCAGCCTAGCAGACTGAAAAAAACTTTTTATCAAAATTATTGATATCTGACACTTGTATTATATACTAGAAGTCACTTCAAACCGTCAACACTGAAATTCTAGTGAATATAGAACCGTTCCGGATATATCACGTTATACACCTTTCCCGACCAAAATGTCCCGAAAATTGCCCGGAACATATCAATCTGGTCCTTACAAATATGAGAACTTTTGGGGAAAAAAAGATAGTGGTCTTTTTGGGTTTCTACGCTGCTAGACTGCTGGAAATGTGAAGTTGGCAGTCTGGCAGTCTAGCAGAGAGAAGTTGGCAGGAATACTAGTGTCAGATATCAATAATTTTGTTAAAAGGTTTTTCAGTCTGCTAGGCTGCTGATTGATATCTTCGAAGAACGATAATAAGGTATCGGATATGTGAACAGACACTAAAAACATGAATTATGTAACAAAATCGAAATGTTGATTTAATCAAAGAGAATAATTATATTGTTAAATCAAAAAACAAAAAAATCGGTTGTACCCATGGGTTAGCAAAAAAGGTGAAAATCGAGTTATTGGATTAGATTTTGAAAAATCCATTACTTTTTTTTCTGCTATGTAAGGTTTGCTTACGAGTTCAATGATAAAAAGAAACGATAATTTTACGTGCACTTTTTCCATTAAAAAGTAGTTACCGTGCCAAAAAAATAACCAAAGAAAATGCAAATGTTTTCTATGGCATTCGATGGTGAACTTCAAAATAACTTGGCATATTTGTTCAGCATTGCGAGGGAAAATGTTGGGTGTAAAATTCGTGACTAGATCAAATGACAAGGTCACTCTGAAATATCAAAATCCGGGTAAACTTTGATGTTAATTCATTAGCTCTGGCATTTTTAATCAATTGGTTGAATAACTTGACAAAATCGTAAACCACAATCCAGGGATGTGTCATGTGCAAACTCCATATCAATAGTTTGAATTTCAAGGTCACGCCGAAAGGTGAAAATTAGAGTAAAACAATCAGGTCACATTTCAAAATCGCAATATCGATAGCGTTTAAGACTTTCCTGTGTTCAGGATATAAAAAGCGTTTCGCGAGCGCTTATGGATGATACCTCGCTTTGCACGTGCACAAAAGTGCAAAGCGAGGTATCATTTCGAAAACGCTTCGATAACGTTTCATCATGAACGCAGGGCTAGTCAGCGTTTATGAATGTGCACAAATTTTAAACGAATAACTCGGGTGTTATTTCTCTGTCTAAATGAAATTGACAATGATTTGACCTATTACTTCAGGGAATATTCTCAATTACTGATTTTGGCGGGTTGCAAAGGGGTCGGCCCCTAATTGCCGTCACGAAGTAAACTGAACGTGCTTCAGTCAAGTTGTAATTACGTCCACGTAAATCTCCACGTTTCATGTGATTTCTTTGACTAACTATTCATGGCCTTACAAAATAACTATGACCTAAAGTTGTTAAAAAGGAAAGAAAAAATCATTGTTTTTTCTATAGGGGCATTTTGGTGAGAGATGTGGATACGCGTATAGGCGTTTATATCTCTACTCTCAATGTTTCTTTCTTCAAAGTGATCTTTGGGTGATAGGTTCGAGGACTTTTGTGGGGACAGAGGCTACCTTCGATACAGTTAACAGTTTTATATTCATTTTGAATGTAGATGCTTTTAATATTTTTCCTGGTCATTTTGACCGAGATGAATGCCAATTTCTCGATGTTGATAAATGTATGGCACACATTGTCCTTCTCCAAGCTGTCTTGAATATTCGCCTTTTTTCTCTTTCCTATAGGCAATTTTTAAATATTATAACTAAATTATATTATTAAAAAATAGTATCAGAACAATCAAAATACAGTCTCTTATAATTTACTATGAATGGCCATTGTACTTTTAGCAATAGATTACTTTTTTTAGTAATTGAGATTAGTATTATGTAATGTATATAGATAAACGTGGATGTGACTAAAATAAACAAATACTTCGCAGTCATTATTGTGTTTTTTAAAGAAACTAAATAATTCGACTTCATTGCCCCGAACGATGCACAAAAAAAACATCGAAAACGCCCTTAAGACCTATTTCATACAGCAAGGTTGTAGGATATTCGCCAATTTGATTTGGATATATGAAAAAGTTATAAAATACAGCGAAGACTCGCACGAGATACCAGATAAAATAGATGTCATGATATCAGTAAAACCTTTTTTGTATGATGAAAACAGGCAAGCGAAAATATGTGTCCTATGACACAACTATGACATAGTTGTCGTTCCTGTTAGAAAAAAAGATAGCTTTTGAAAAAAAGGTTTAATATTATATAAATTTTTCTCACGAAAAAATCGAGACCATGAATTAAAATGATTCATGGAGCATTCATGCAAAGAGGAAAACGTTTACAAGTTGTTCCAGTGTCGATAAGTGTAGATTACGGAATTGAGCGACACTGGATTACCGAGGATGGCGGCGCTATGTTTGACATATTATAATTTGACGACAAACGCATTAGAACACTTAGATTTTATTATTATATTAACCTGTGTGTGACATTTCCAACATTTGAACTGTTCCTGAGGTACAAACATTGAGTAGCACTGAAAGCCACATACTGTAAATATATAAAGCTACCTGATGGTCTACAGATACTTTGAGACCTTATCTATCTTCTAGACGCATAGTAAAGACTCTGGATAGACTGTGCGGATGCATAGACTGTTCAGAGTGTTTGCTTTGCGCTTATTTGAAATTGTTTTAAATCTCGCGCACAGGCTCATATAATACCGGCGCAAGCCCGTCCATATGAGCGTTTTGAAGATAGGTTAACGTATGTGTATAATGCAAATAAAACAGAAGCCAATAATATCGTTCAGCTAAAATCTTCCCGTTTATTTCCTCCCAGAAATGCTTCTATTTTTTAAAAAAAAGTCAGACTGCGTCAAACACCCAAGCAGGAATCTCGAGTTTCTTGAACACGATTTCTTTTCCACACATGGTCTGACTGGTTGTAAACAAGCATGCATGTCAACCTAAGTGATTTGACTAGAATGATGCAAAACAGTCGAATTACTTTCAAGTAAATATTAACGGAAAAAGCAAGCATACTACAGCGGCTTTATTCATCATCATCCGCTCAAAGATCTTGTATTCTTTTATTTCTTTAACTATGGAAAATTCGAATCGGAAAAATGCTTATTCTGAGAAAACCGACATTCTTTTGTGAAACTATTGTGCGTAAAAGAAAATAATATATTTCTTTTTTAGAGTCTCATTTTTCATACATATTTAACACATACAATTAAACAGTAAATATACATGACCATTCAATATGAATATTAAGAGGCTTCAAGTAATAAATTTCACTACCAAGCCATTATTATATACATGGGTTGGTAAGTTAGTCAAGGGTCAGTTGCTTATGATAAAACTACAAGCAAAGTGAAAGAACAAATCTGAAAGGACAAATAAATAGGAGACGTACTGTAGTTTGAATCAATAGTTTCCTGTTGTCTGCAAAAAACTCCTGGGTTGAAAACTAGGCATGAGTCTCCCAGACCTGTATTAATGCTACAAAAAGGTTGACAAACTTTTTTGTTCTGTAATTATACATCTACCTTTAGCTTTGAGACTCTCAGACTTTTATTAATATAATATGTTTTGTTTTGTAATTATACATGTACCTTTAATAATTATTTCAAAATTAGACAAATCAAAGAAAATGTTAGCCCTTCAATTTGTGTTTCATTGATGTACTATATATCCTATCAAATGAAAAGGAACAAAACAGGGAATATACATAAATAAGAGCCTTATTCTTTAATTTATATAATCATTCTTTTTGTTTCATTTCTTCAAAGTATCATTTGATTGTTTCTGGTTATACATTATTGCAAATATATTCATTTTGTTCAATTTGGACAATCCTTATGAAAAGTCCATAAAGAGCACACTTTTATAGACAGACTTACTGGGGAAACCCATTTATAATGCAAAAATCTAGTAAAATTGGAACTTATTCCGATCAAAATTAATTTGAATCATTAATATGGCGCTCAATTCATTCGAAACACTCCATTAAGTAAGTGTTTGCTAACAATTAATTCGTAAACGCTTCCAAATCGTCCAAAACGACCAGCAACTTAATTTAAAACGATCAAATCTACTATTTTATTTGCCAGTTAAGCTGTCTTATTGGTCGGTGAAGACTCACAATCAGAATTATACCTGATTTTGCGTTTCCTGGATTTCGTAGTATTAAAGTTAATGTACATGTACTGCCACAACTTAAAAATAAATTTCATACAAAAATGTCGGATATCTCATTTATTTTCAAGAAAAAAAAAACTTTGCTGTGTTATTGATCTTGAACAGCAACGGCGTACAGTTAACAACATTGTGAAATTGACATTAATCTCGATCAAAATTATTCCAAATCACTCGCTCAGCGCCCCATTCATTCATTCCAAACACTCACTCAAATTATTCACAAACGCTCCAAACTCACTGAAAAACATAGAATCAAGAACTTCATTCAAATTAATAAACCTAGAATTTATCCGCGATTTCACTGACATAATTCAAATTGTAAGAGTCTGGAGAAATAGAAAGCTATTTGTTTAACTTGTATGCATAATTTATTAAAGGGAGGTAATAAATATCGTTAATTTTGTTCATCCTGAACAAAATTTGCAATATTCGATTACCTCCCATTAAATTCACTCAAAACTCGCTCCACACACTAATTCCATTTCATTCCAAAACCATTCCAATATCATTCACCTTGTCAATATTACGATGTTTTAACTGTATATGTACCAGATATTAATCAGGAAACAAAGGCTCGAACATCTTACATTTACTCAACAAGAGGATCATGGTGTCCCTTCCTCGCTCATCTTCGTCTCCTACATGTAGATATCTCCTTAAGTAATTTCAAATGTTTGTTTCAAATGATTTGATACCATTAAAGGCCAGTGTTTAAGCGAAGAAAATTATTCTAGACTTTTGATTCATGAAGAAATAACCATATCGGTAGCCTCTAGAGTTCACAGAATAAACTTATCTTTTATGTGAGCTTTCAAGCAAAAACAGACCATTCGGGAATAGCTTGTAATAAATATTTGAACTAGTTTGCAAATTGTCTCAGGATACGCCCATCAAACTGTTGAATGTCGACTGGGACAGGGGTTAAAATTGAAGTCTAAACATTCATAAAAGGACAAACACTGATACAAGAGGCCCAAAGGGCCAGTTTCGCTCCACTGGCATTTAATGTCTAGAAGATTTATCCAAAATTTAGCACAAAATTGCATTTTAAGTATTAAGCTATGATATGGATATATAAACCATTTGTAACGAATAATAATCAACTTTACAAGAAGGCCATTTTTTCAAAACATGGAATAGTTTTTCCAAGAAGTTTCATGATTAGTAATTTGCTATAAAAAAATCATAAAAAATCTGTATATTAACATAAGAAGAAATGTTACAGCAAATATGACCCCTTTTCCACAGCGTCATATCACCCATAACAAAGGAAACTGATCGAGGATGTCGCAAGGATCTTCTTTTTGAGGCTTGGTTAAATTTTCGGTGACTCAACGCCCCGGGGTGCAAATGTCATCAAAATTTTCAGAATTAAAGGAAGAAATCTGAAAGACTATGTCCTTAGCACCGTTCCTTGAAATTTGCTTGACTTCTCATAACTTCTTTTTTAATATTTCATCATATGGGACCCCTTTCCTGTGACGGAACAGCCTTTGAAGCCCATGCCATCAGCTCTATAGGAATTGCAAGAAAAATCCGGAAGAGCATGTCTTAAGCATCATTACAGTGGAGTTTGGTTGAATTCTGTTCAGTAGTTTCAAAAAAGAAGATTTTTCAACATTCTATCAAATTGGACACTTTTCGCTTACAGATAAGCTCATAAAGCTCATGATATCGACCCTATTACATGTAGAATCAAGGAAGATCTGAGAGAGCATGTCTAAGCACCATTCCTATAAGGTTAAACTGAATCCTGATCAGTAGTTCCGAGAAAATTTATTTATATATTTCATTATATGGGACCCTTTTTCAGTAGCGCAAGAGTCGTGGTGCCCATGTCATCTGTCCGATCAGAATTTAATGAAGAAAACTGCGCATGTCCTATGCATTATTCCTTTGAAGATTGGTTGAATTCTGCCACATATTTTCAGAGAAGAAGTTTTTTTTTCATATTTCACCATATGTGCCCATTTTTGAGTGACTCAACAGCCCATTATGTCAATTTTGTCAGCCCGACCATGATATGAATTATACAGTATTTTACAAAGAAATCTGAAAGAGCACGTCCAAAGGATCATTCCTCTGAAATTTGGTTGAATTCCGTTCAATTGTTTCTGAGAAGATATTTAAGAAAAATTGACTGAAGGATGGACGCACGGATACACGACTGGCATCAGACCATGACAATAGCCCCGCTAGACTATGTCCAAAACAGCTAAAAATTGACGAAATAGAGTAATGATTCTTGTATATCATATCTATGTAATTATGTGAGTAATATTACCTCAAAATTTCAAGTCAATCGGATATGAGGTGACAGAGTGATGCTTACATATGTAAACATATCTTTCACATATGTAAGCATCAAACCAGATCTAGGATTATTTTTTTTTGGTGAATTTATATCAAAGGTAAAATTTCAGATTGGTTATCTTTTGTAGAAAATAATGTTACCTCCAGGCTGTTCCAAAATAGGTGTTGTTGTTTTTGTTGTTTTGGGCTTCTCAGTGGTCGTTGTTGTTATTATCTTTGTTGTTGTTGTTGTAGCACGCGGTGTTGTCGTCCTTGGATTTGTAGATGTCGCCACCTGCGATGTTGTTTCCGGAAGTGATGTTGTGACAGGTACCGTGTTAATGTTTGTCGAACTCGACGACAACGTGGAACCAGTATTACTTGTGGGCGGAGACAGGGTTGTTTGAGAGCCAATGAACGGACCAAGAATTTCTTCGATCAAATTTACAAGAGGGAATGGCCTATTTGATGAAGGACAATTTTGTCCAAAATCGTCTAAATCAATATTCCATATCATGGCTCCACCATACATTTCATCTTTTATCCACTTCAGCTGAAATACGTTAATTTTGTTAATTCAAAATTAAAAGACGATTATATACATTCATCTTTCAATGTAACAAATATGCACATTTCTTAGAATTTAACAAACTATCAATAACCGAACAAATGAATGACGGTTCGACTCATTTTTTTTTTTCTTATTCCTTTGACAATGTCTTATTTGTAATTATACTATCTTTGCATGACAGTAAAACACGAGTTTTATGTACAAACCAGTTTTTAAGGAGCTACAAATCGGTGTAACTGAAATTAAAAAAAGCCAATATGGACCGACGTCGTAGTGCCAAAAAGAAAAGACCTTATATGGCCCCAAAAATATACGAGCTTCACCTTTAAAAACTTCATCCTTTTGTCACTTCTTCTTACTATTTATTTACAAAAAAGAAAAGAAAACATCGAGAAATAGACAAGCTGAATGATATGAGAATGAGATTGAATGAGCGAGAGAATTAAGTTTTGGATGAAATTAAAAGGATCTACAGTTAGTAACATTGAAAATTTGACATCTCTTTCAAAAACAATCTAAATCGCTCTCTCAGCGCTACACTCATTCTTTCAAATTTTGATCATCATGAACAAAATCAGCGATATTGGATTACCTCCAATATTTGTACACCATATACAATTAGCAAATCGCTTGAAATAATAACATTATTTGAAAATAAAGATTTTTTGTTTCTTCGGAAATAAATACCAGGCTAATGTATGAATAAACATCGCCAAATCGAGAGAAAGTCTTTAGGTCCATACCGTAGCGATAAAATATACAATTCATTTTCAATAAAATCTATAATTATGGCAAACGAAACAGAATACCTTGATTTCAAAACTCTCTTCATCATCATATCCGATCCAAATTCCATCCGACGTCACAAAATATGGTACCCGGCTCTCGTCCATCCAATATCGGGTACCGTTCATTTTACAAATCTGGAAATATAACACGCCGTTTAATTATTTATAAATGAACGAAACTGACCAAATTCACCTACTCCAACCCCACCACAAACTGATAAGGTAGAACTAAGGTAGTGTAATATAGTTAACAACATAGTGAAATTGACAAGGTGAGTGATTTTGGAGTGATTTCGGAATGAAATTGAATGAGTGTATGAAGCGAGTTTTGAGTGAAATTAACGGGAGGTAATCCAATATCGCTAATTTTGTTCAAGATGAACAAAATAAGCGATATCTATACCTCCCTTTAATAAAATGCACATGTACGTATTTTTTCTCTTTTTGCGTGTTCATGGACCAATCAGACACTTTAAAATCCACGAGAGCCATTGAAATCTTATAATACTTTTAAAGATTTTAATCTAATGTTGATCGGCTCGAACGATTTCTAAATGTTTTCTAATGATTTCGGAGCGCTTTTGATCGATTGTATCGAATGTAAACCAGTAACCTTGCACAAAATAGAGAATGGTTAATTATTCTTTACTAAAATTAATTTCGCAAAGATTCCAACTTTCAATATACAAATACACAAATGTAGTCAATGTTAATTAAACAAAGGCATCAATCTGTGTTACCAATTTTCATTTCTACTAAAACAGGGGTAAAACAAAGAGCACATTATCACAATAAAGCATAGCAAAACAAGATGTGTTTTTGAAACACGAATGGCCCCGAAAAGGCATTTTTTAAAGATTTGACCTTGACAGATGACCTTGACCTTGGTACCAGCAATTGCGTATCACTGACATCTATCATCATACCAAATATGAGCATTGTACCTTGAGTAGCCTTGAAAGAATTCGCAATATTAAGTGTTTTTGGTTTAGTTTTGCACACAGATAGACAGACGGACGGGCGGACGGACAGACAGACGGACAACGGTAAAACAGCATGCCCCCGATCATTCGAGTCATAAAAAAATAATGATACTATCATTATGTGAAATACTTGTTCCTTAAACTTAAACATTACTTTTAAACATTCTCTTGCAACCATTACCTTGCAACTATATGTAATTCTAGCAAATAAGGAGCATGAAGGCAACATGCATTAGCACATATAATATTATATATACATTCGTTGTGCATGTTTCTCAATTTGATTGGCACGATATTGCATATTAGTCATTGCGTAAAGTAAGATAAACCAAACAAATATAATAACCTCATAATATGCATAAAACCCAGCCTCTCCGGTGTACGTTCCCGCGGGTGATGGTCCCGAGGCTGGACTTCCCGGTCCGCTCTGAGCTGGATTAGATAGACGGAAACCTCTACCGTAGGTTGCGAGTCCAATTATCAATTTGCTCTTTGGTGTACCCTTTTCGTGCCAATAGTTTGCAGCCCAGTCCTGTATAATTATACGCTATTTGATGATACCAGAATAATATTACAAACTTATGATACAAACTTTTATTTTTATTAATGAAATATTTTCATTTTATTAATCAATTTTCACTGCATGGATAAATAATATTGACGCAGATAAAATATGTCCTGTATTTTCAGAAATGTGTTCGCAATGAATTAACATCAAATGGACTAAGTAATGTCATGTATCCATCTCACCACAAGCTGATTCAAAGAAATGCTGAGCCAACCACCCCCCTTTTACACCCTTTTTACCCCCCACCCCCCACCCCTTTCCCCGTCACTGCACACCCCTCTGAAAATATTTTTTTGTCTAAAAATATGGTTACGGACTTAAAGCTAATTCAAAATGAAGTTTTAGAACATATTCGTCGTAAGTACTGAAAATTTAAGTTGTTGTTACGACAAGTAAGTCATACATCTACGAAAATGGTTGAATCAAATCGGCGGATAGTCGCGGGTAATCAGTCATCTCATTATAAACGCGTTTTATTATTGGTTGATTTTTTTTTTTTTTACTGAAAGCAGTGATCCGTTTAAATTTATACCAGCTGACTAACGTGAGTTTACAAGTTTGATATTTTTGTTCTTGAATTTGTACAAAACAATTTGTATTTTTTTTTGTCTTTTAAAATATAGTATGAGTCACGTACCATATTCAGTTGTCTTTCGGACCATGATTCTCCTGTTCTACTATACAGTGGGCTGTTGTGTCCCGTCTTCGACTCCCAAGCTCCGTGTAGGTCATACGACATCATATTTATGAAGTCTAGGTACCTTTAAAGGGTTATTTTTAACATGATCTGCATTGCTATGATTATTTAGCATTTTATATAAATCAAATTTCTATATTAAGTGTATAATTCTAGAAAATATTTTAATAAATTAAAGTAAACAAGAGGGAAAGAATGGCCCTGGCCCTAAAACGTTCACCTGAAATTATTGGTCCAGTGGACCGCATCCAAGTAATTTTCTGGCAAATTTTCATTCACATTTGCCTAGTTGTTGAAGAGGAGATGTTATTCCAAGATTTCAAATTGAAAGTAGAACCTGCCCCGCTCTGTCACGCCCAAATTTAAGGCCAATCAGAATTTTTGAAGAGGGCCACCCAAGGAACATTCCTTTGAACTCGGCCCAGAGGTTCAGGAGGAGATGTCGTTCAAAGATTTCGGACTCAAAATAAACCCCGCCCTCCCACGCCCACATGTATGTACCAATAAGAATCTCGCAAACAATGTTTGTAGAGGGTCACAAAGGAACATTCTGGTAAAGTTTCATTGAAATCGGCCCAGGAGGAGAGGTCTTTCAAAGATTTCGGGCTCAAAATAAGAATTGCCCGACCACGCCCATATTTATTGGCCCATCAAAATTTCGCTAACAAGCTTTTAGTAAAGTTACCCAAGGAACATTCTAGTAAAGTTTCATTGAAATCGGCCAAGTGTTTCAGGAGGAGATGACATTCAAAGATTTCAAAATGCCACGCCCACATTTATGGACTAATCAGAATTTCGCGAACAATTGATATAGCGGGCCACCAAGGAGCATTCTGCCAAAGTGTCATTGAAATCAGCCCGGTGGTTCGAGAGAATAAGTTTTAAAAGACTGTTGACGACGCACTTCGCACGACGGAATCAGGGTGATCTTAAAAGCCCCCCCTTGAGCACGTTGTGCTCAGGTGAGCTAATATTGACTTCGAATACTTTTGACTTTTTTGGTTGTCCTATTCATGTATTGTAATTAGGTGTATGGTTCTATGGTTTACCTTTGAACTTGCGGTATGTCATATCCACTGTCTATACTCCATTTACCAGCCGGTACAGCTGCCGTCAATAATAACCTATCTCTACCTGTCTCCATAGCTTCTTTCTTGAACTCTTCCATTGTCTCCTATACAAGATTAGATTATATCTTCATTTGAGCCTGTGCGTGACATTTCCAACAATTTGAAAATGTGCGTAAATGTGCCAACATTTGGTAGCGTACACAGCCACATACTGGTAATGTAAAGTTACATGATAGCCTACAGATACTTTGAGACCTTATCTATCTACTAAACGAATGGTTAAGACTCTGGTCAGACTGTGCGAATGCACAGGCTGGTCAGAGTCTTTGCTTTGCGCATACTTGAAATTGTTGGAAATCTCAAGCACATGCTAATTTGTGTTTGTCTAATATTCCTATTTACTTTGCAATTAAAGACATATTTTTAAAATCGACAATACCACATCTTCTTGGGACAGAAATGAAAAATATTATAGGTTATTGAATTTATACTGGAATATATTGTGTTGGACGAGTTCATTTGGCAAAGTGCCCGAGCTTGCGAGGGCAACTACGCCAAAAGAACGAGTCCGACACAATGTATTCCCATTAAAGTTTAATTCTCTTTTAATTGTATACTTTGATATTTGTTGGACGATGTTCACTTCGTATTGATTATTTTTTTTTTTGCATCACCTATACTTCAAGAACGATTTTTTGTTTAAATTTAATCCGCTTTTTAATAACAGTTACGCCATAGACCTTTTCCCGCAAAACCCTTTCCGTTATATCTTTACGTTCAGATGAATACATCCGTTGCTATAAAGTGACAGTGTAAACAAAAAAGGACGGCGGACATTTTGTGTCGACTCGCATTTTTGAGTTTTACATACGCGTTGATTTCGACTTACTTTGAATAAAAATGAAATAAATATATTTTTAGAAACTTGTTCATTTGTATTCTTACCAGTTACATGTCCAGAACTAACTCAATCTTACTTGATACTGGACCAGACTAGCGATACTCACGAAGGACGGGATGGAGTGAAAGAAGAGATAAAATTGAAAGATAGAGAGGAAGAGATAGATACTAGTATTATGAAAGGCACAAAGGGGTGGACATGAATTAGTTTTGCAAGAATTATAAAACAACATAGATAAAGGAGAAACAAAAACCGTGATTTGGAAGAAATTTGAAGGGAGGTGTGGCATCTGAGGAAAGTCGGAGAGGGGGGATTAAGTGGTTGATATCTCGGAAAATGTTTTCAAATAGACGAAAACAAACAATGATGTATTGCCCTTTAGGCATTCAGAGAACTTGAAACGTATTTCTTTCCTCTGACAAAACTATTTCTCGAATATTGAACGCAAAAAGAAAGCGTTGATAATGTGATTTTATGTTGATTTATGGAGAGGTAGCAACCAGAAATTATTCCAGTCCATATCTGCACGTGAAAATTATCTTAGTGCAATATCAAAGTATGCAAAATAAAAAAATGCATACTTTCTTCCCGTTAAAATACAAAGAGACAATATCAAAGTATATAAAAATAATGAATACAAGAATTTCTTAGATGTTAAAGAATGATGAAACACAATCCTAGTAAATCATCAGTGATCTTGAAAGCTCTTTTTTTTTTCGCTTTTGTTTTGTTGTGGTTGTCTGCTGTTTAATTGATTAAAGAAAAAAGCAACAAGAGCTGTCACTGTAAGATGACAATGCCCCCGACACCGCTTTGATTTAGAAGTTATGGCCAATGTTAAAGTTTTTGGACGGAATGACGGACGGACGGACAGACGGACGGACAGACGGACGGACAGACGGACGGACAGACGGACGGACGGACGGACAAGTCAAATTTATGATGCCTCCCTATCGGGGGCATAAAAACAAGTGATACATGCACTAATATGTCGTAATTGTTTAGATTTTTTGCCTTGTGCTGATTTCTAAGAAATGTGACATGTTTTGCCAAATAATCTTTCAAAGGATGCTATTTTTATACCAATGAAAAGTCAACGGTTGAACAAGGATAACCTTTTAAAGTTAAAAACATCGTGAAATTGACAAATTTATTGGTTTTGGAATAACTTCAGACCAAATAAGAGTCAGAAAAGATTCAGAAGACAGAGTGAACTGTAGGAAGAGCACAGAATTTTAGGAAAATTGTTAAAGAATGGAACAGATAACAACATCGTGAAATTGATGAGTTGAATGATTTTGGAATGATTTATGAATAAATTGAATGATTATGGGGGGCAAGTTTTGATTGAATTAAATGGGGGGTAATCCTATATCGCAAATTTTGTTCAGGACGAACAAAATTAGCGATATTGATTATCTCCCTTTAATAATATAATCATACAGGTTTTATAGATGTCTACCTTTTCTTCAAGAACCTATGAGACGCTGAAAATTTGAATTATGTAAGTAAAATCGAAATTTTTCTATCAAATTTTGTTTTGAATGACATTGTAGATCCTATATTTTTCAACGGGTTCGGGCGTTTTCAAATGGTTTGAGTGAGTGTTTGGAATGAATGAATTGAGCGCTAAGTGAGCGATTAAGAATGATTTTAATTGACGCGAATGTCAATTTCACGATGTAACTAACTGTGAGTATATAAAATACTCACTTTCAAAAGTATCACAAAGTTTTGTTTGTCGGAATATCTTCCTCCTCGTAAAGTCGGATATTCCCAATCCAGATCGAGACCATCAAATCCTCGGTCACGTAGAAACTGTATGGAGGTTTTAATAAAGTTTTGTCGCCTGTTTGTATCCAAGACCATGTCCGAAAATCTCAGACTTCCAGCTGTCCAACCACCAACAGCTAGCAGGGTTTTCAGTGATGGGTTCTTATGCTTCAAACGTTGAAATTCTTGATATCTAAAACACATATCAATTATTAATACGCGATGGCGTAAAACGCTTAATATGGATTCAGGAGAAATTACATAGAACAGTATTCGCAATAAAATTCATATGTCATATGTTTAATTGTGTACACAGATAGTGCTGCCCAATTAGAGATTAACCACTTAGGTGGACTTCGACATCGGATGTCTGACTTCGGACTTGGAGGGGTCGTCTCAAAAGGAAGGAAAAATATTCGTTGATATACCTTGGTTATATATAAGGCAGACTTCTATGATCATATTTATATTTAAATATAAATGTACAAGAAGCTGTAAAAATTTCGAAAATGCATGTCGTTTTGTCATTTCAAATATGAGCGCATCTATTTAACCAAGCTAAGTAATTTCTATACTGCAACGTAAACATACTAGTTTGTCTCCCCATAGATCTATCTGTCTACTAATGAACCTGTTTACTCATTTTTCTATAGTAATTCAATGCTTTTTGGTTAATCGCTTGTTTAAAGAGACATTTGGAAGTGGTCATTTCATTCAAGAGCAATGTCAAAACCTTTAGCTTCATCTCAAAAACAAAACTTATGTTGTCTAGTTACCTGTTATTTTTGAAAGCGGTTGCGGTGCACGGTGCATTTCACATAGGTTGCTCGCTATAAAAAGGTTCGAAACCGTGCGCGGCGAGCGCATTTGGTGACCCGAACGCGGCGCGTTGAACTAAACCAAGCGAGTAACCTCTGAAAACATTTGACTTTTACAATGTCGTAAAAAAGAATGAGCATTGTTTTTTTTTATCAAAACCATCTTTTTATAAAAAGAAAATTTTTTAAAATAATCGAGATTATGCAGTTTGTAGGCCTACTGTATTGAATCGCATTTGGAGATCATTCTATACAAGATTCTAATAACCTGCATTCGACAAGACTGTCCTGTCTATTTTCAATAAGGATATAATGCACTAGATAATGACCTTTCTGCTATCTACTGAAGCGATCGTATTTCTTTTAAGAAAATCGAGTCATCGTTAAATTCATGTCGCAGTATCACCGCCATGGCTTGCTTATTCACATGTAAAGATCTTTTTGGCAATTAATATTAGCCTAACTCTTAAAGTAAAAGTTTAAACTTCGAATAAATATTGACTATCTAGGGTACACTTCTTAACTTTAACTTAACTTACTTTTGTAGCAAATGTTCACCTTTTCTTAGTCGCAGATTTCTAAGCAATCAAATGTTTTAAAAAAAGATAGAAAAAAAGGAATTAAGTCTGTTTTGGCTGTATTAAATTATCATGATGGAAGCATTTTCAGGTTGCATTAATATAAAAACAAGGAGCATGAAGTCGGTGTACATAATTATAGCTTTTAGAGAAACTTATTTTGAGAAAAGCTTGGAACATATGAGAATCAAGTGTAAACCCAATGCAGCATTGAGCGAGTATAACATATTTCTTTATTGCTTTTCAGTGGTTTATCAAGAAATAACAGCAGATAATTAAATAAAAAATGCCATCCCAAACCAGTTAAAATGATGAGAAAATGTATAATCTATGCTTTCGTTCACTTCACTCTATTTGCAGTTATTTGAGCACAGCACAATAAACAAATCTTATTGACTTCGTCATTTTGTTGCCTTGAAATCACATGCAAATGACTTGCCTTAAGAAAATTTGTCATGCATTTTTCACATTTTGTCTATTTTTTAATCAAAGAAATATAATAGTTTGTTTTTTTTCGGATAAGATAGATTACTATTTCATTTCATAAATAACAAAAGTAATAGCTATAACTGTAGCTTTTGTTGTTCACCCAATGAAATAAAGATCGACACTGACAAGAAAAAGAAATAAAAAACCCGATTTTCATCTTTTCGTTGGCTTTTTGATGCGTCGACCGGGTTTCGGCAATATTATAGGGTTAATTCACGTTTTTGAGGAGGTTAATATTTGCAGATACCCGAAAAATGGTTAAACGCGTTAAAACATTTTTAGGGTCTCTGCAGAGTTTACGCTCGAAAAAAGTGAATTGACGCTGTTATTGCATGAAAATAAAGACTATAGTTTTTATTCAAACATAGCTGGCCAAATAATTCATTGGAATGCTTCAAAACTAGCCCCAAACCATCTAATGTGCAAGAAAATTGCGTTATGCATTGCATCGTCACTTTTGATAAAACTGACGTTGCTTTGTAAATTTATGGTGTCACAAAATTTAACTCGGGAATATGATCAAGGTCTTTATTTATGCTCTTTATAAATGTTACACAAAGAAACCGATAGAGTGTATAGGCCCTGACTTAGGACATTTAAGTGAAAATGCCGGGCGTTAACGGCACATGAATTTACTTATTAATCCACGCGTTCTCTCGTTAACGCCCGGGTTTTGTCAATTAACGTATGCCTATAACGACCCGAAAACGCAAAATTTATGCAATAATACGACAAAATATGAAATCGCTGACGTGACGACTTCTTTCTTGGCCAACGATAAGCGCAAATTAGGATGAGGCAGAAATTGGATATCGTTTTAACGAAGCGAGCCATCGAATAACAACCCATACACTGGCGAGGTTTCGACAACTTTCAACAATTAGTCGTCGATACATTTTCGACATCCAGTAGGGAACCCTGGGCAATCCTAATTTTCAAAAAGAAACAAGTCAAGATTTGAATTTTTCGAAACCTTTGACTCTTACAGACTTGTCGGGCGATTTTGTAAAGAAGACAAAGGTCACCAACGCCTCGGTGATCTTATGAAATTACGTTACAGATATTGAATCGACTGATGCACTCGCTGGCTAGTCGCAGACTTTATCCCCGAAAACATCGCCGAAGCGCTTTTGTGACACTATCTTCACATTTGATCAACCCCGTGATAAAGAATAGTAACAGGAAAACAAAATGTGTCAATCTCCGTCTTTGCTAGTTCCAGGATGGCTTATATTGAAACGTGTTTTCGTAGAGAACATTTTCTGAATCTAGAAATAATCTTTCTCTTTGGCCGTAAATCCATTCGCATAAGAACCTCATAAGCTGTATTTTGCTGGATCCGATGTTTTGTTCAAGCATTTATTCGAGATGCAAAGACGTTTTCGAACGTTTTGAAATTGCTACCGGCATTGTGCATGAGTGTACGTGCTCAAAGGGATAACATTTCTCAAACGTTTCGAGATCGTTTACATCTAGTATTATTACGCTTCATTAACATCATAAAATCATAGTACATGGGTAAAGAAACTTGACTGCTTGATGAGGACTGTTTCTATCCAATTTTTTGGTTGGCAATTTTAGATTTTCTTTCAGAGAGGGCTAATGCTTTTGAATGCAATTGGTTATAAATTTGTGGAATTGCCTTCCGATGATTGAATAGATTCATAAAATTATTTTGGCTATTGTTTTAATTGGTCATTGAAGATTTTGAAAGAAAAAAGACATTTTTTCACCATCTTAAGATAAATGTCACCGTTTTGAGGGGAAATAAGATGTGGAAAAAGCGGCGAAAAAAAAACATACATGTAATCCATATACATGTTCGCGTACTTATATTGGTAAAGGGTTACAGATCTAAATTGTTTGTGTATTTTGAGACATCCCCCGCTATTTTAGTAAGTCAGATGTCCGATCTCGGAGTTCACGTAAGCGGATAATGTCTATTATTATACTCATCGTCAACGTTTGCGGGAAACTTTTGGAGCCCTATAACCCACGTGCTAAATGCCGTTCTTCGTTTTCTGTGAAACTCTATCAACGTCTTTATCATTTTTTTTCATTAATTTTACATGCAGAGAAATATAATACAAATATTAACACACATTAATGGTTAATGAAACTAGTTTCAGAGTTTTGATCGTGTTATTATGGAAATAATTTCATTTTCGCGTTGGTGTGTACATGATAAAAGTTTAATAGGTGGATGAGCTATATGCAAAGCGAAATCCTTGGGCTCCGCCCTCGGAATTTTACCTTTTGCACATTACTCCTCCTCCATCAGACTTTATCCATGGACATATCAACACGAAAATGAAATCATTCATAATTTGAAAACGATAAAGCGGCATATGTATAAGCTTATCTCCATTTCATATATAGAATGCTATAAAACAAAAACAAAATATACGTTCTGTACTTGCATATACATTTTAGAAAAAGCATAATTAATGTTACTTAATTGGCATTTTCTCAGAGAATTCCTCAGTGATTTGATTGATATTTTCTTAGAGAATTTCTCAGTAAATGATTCCTGTTAATAAACTTAATTTGCATAAAACTATTAAATCCAAGGGGAGTATACATGCTTGAAGACATGATGTTCATAAATATGCATAATTAAATCTAGGCAATAACTCGTTCTATCTTATTTAACTTACAGTTCTTCGTCGTTTTCTTCCCATATTTCCAGTTCGTATGTTTCCGTTGACAACTCGGCGAATGAATACACCAGATGGGTACATAGGTTAGGGTCAATGTCGCTTGGCACGAATTTCCCTATGCTTGGTCTGTGTTGGGACCAGTTGGAGTAATAGCATACTCTTTTATAGCCTGGAATAAAAAGTATGTACTTTGAAATAGAAGATATGAATGATTTTGCAATGATTTCGAAAATGTAATTGAGTGCGTGGGAGGAGTGGTTTTTTTTTTCCGTATGAATTGTAGGGTAAGTAATATGTTATTGATAAATCCAGTTGAACGAAATTATTGTTATTTCTTTACTGCCCTTTAGCAAAAATTTAAGACTTTTTTTCTACTTTTGTGTCTTCTAGGACCAATGAGAAGTTTTGGATTCACATCAGGTGGAATATTTTGAAGATTCAAATGAAACTGAATGATCTTTTCGAACGATGTCGAAGCGTTTCATTTCTTTCCGAGCGTTTTTGAGCGAGTGAAATCAGTGCTTTGATTGCTATAAACAGACCGTTGGGAGAGCGATTTAAAATGGCTTTGGTCGGGATCATTGTCATTTCACAATGAAGTGTTTTTTTCCCGAACCGATCATCTCGATCAAGCCCGATCAAGCAATCGAGTACATGTACTTAACGAGGCTGGCTGACACTTGCGACCGGGAGAGGTCGGGGCGATAGAGTGTGGTCGGCATCGCTCTGGCTTGCCATCCGAATATTTTTTATGCTAGGTACCCACTAATCCCACCATCATTTACAAATGAAAGAACATCGTGAAAATGACAAGGTGAATGGTTTTTGGAATGATTTTGGAATGAGATTGAATAAGTGCGTTTCGAGAGTGATTAAAGGGAGGTAACAAATATCTCTTATTTTGTTCAAGATTAACCAAATTAATGATATTTACTACCTCCCTTTAAAAAAATCGCACACAAGCCTCCCTTTTCTTCAAGAACTGGTCAGACGCTTGAAATTTCAATTTTGTCAGTGAAATCGCGATTTTTTTCTAGCTATACTTGTATTTTTTTAATGTAGTTGTTAACCTATCGATGAAGCGTTTTTGAATGGTTTAAGTGAGTGTTTGAAATGAATAAATCGAGCGCTGAGTGAGCGAATAAGAATTGTTTAGATTGAAATGAATATACAATTCACGATGTTGTTGACTGTAGGTCCACCAAATCTCATATACACGACATTTTCTCGATCTTGACTCAATTGTAACCGACCCTACACGAGTATTCGCGACCCTTTGGCGATAAGTACCCGACCTCCATACCGATGTCTTCAAGATCACTCCGGCCTTAACTCGATCATTTCTCGATCCCTTCCTGACCATCCTAATCTCTACACGATCGCTTGGGAAACACTCGAGTACAGGATGAGAATGATCTTGTACTGTTAGGGTACAGTTAACAGCATCGTGAAATTGAATGCTTTTGGAATGATTTTGAATGAAATTAAATGAGTGTGCTTACTTTTGTATTGGATGAACACAATAAGCGATATTTGTTCCTCCCTTTAATAAGATATACATGCAAGTACTATAAAAAGCTTTATTTTTCTTCAAGAACCTATCAGACGCTTACAATTTCAATTATGTCAGTGAAATCGCGATCGTTTTCTAGATAAATTTGGGTGTCTTTGTTGATTTTATCTTTTTCAGTGAGTTTGAATCGTTTTTGATTGGTTTGACTCAATGTTTGACATGAATCAATGGAGCGCTGAGCGAAATATTTGGAATGGTTTTGATAACTGTAAAAGATACCAAAAGACTCGATCGCCCCAAACTCTCCCATCACTCATCAGTAGTGAATCGTTTAATCGAGTTTGATCTAGTTGATCAGCTCGGCATTGGGTAAATAGCGTGATTGCGTTTTGATTCCCAGTTTTATTCCTACGGTTGAAGTATTATCTGGCTAGCACATCAGACGTATTGTGTCAGGAATATGGACCAATTTCGTCTAACCGTCATGAATAAAGTAAATAACCTCGTGTAATTGACAATCATTCAAAATTTATAAGTCCCCCACTCAGTGCTGCATTCATTCATTCCTAACACTCGCTCAAACTATTCAATAACGCTTATAACTCACTAAAGGTGATAATATCAAAAACTATATTCCAAATAATTCGCTGAACGAAATATGCGATTTCACTCAATTTATAGAAATTTGTGAGCGCATGTTGGGTTCTTAAAAGCTATTTATTGGACCTTTATGCATATTCTATAAAAGGTAGGTAATAAATATCACTAATCTTGTTCATCCTTAACAAAATTTGCAATTTTGTATTACCTTTCTTGAATTTCATTCAAAATGCGCTACACACTCATTTAATTTCGTTCCAAAATCATTCAAAAACCATACAACTTGTCAATTTCACTATGATGTTAACTGTTTATCTGTTCAGCACAATATTGCTCTTTTACATAATTATTTGGCTATACTGGGTTATCTAGGCTTGCCTTATGTTGCCAAACTGCTAAGGCTCATCTTGAGTTTCATGTCGATAAATAATATAGTTGAACACACTATTTTTGTTGGCAAATGAAATGCCCTCAAAACTGGGTCAAAAAATCTTTACTCGAACCTTTAAGGATTTCTATCTTCGATATTTTTCACGAATAATGAAAAAATTATCTTACCCTCTTTTGCTACCGTATCATCTGGCGTGGTTGGTTCTGGGGATACAGTTGTCTGTCTGAAAAAAATGAAACAAACAAGCGATGTTTTCGTTCTGTAAATATAACAATTAGTAATATTCTATTCGGAACCAATAATAATCTGACAAAAAAGACGTGTTTTCCCCTTCTGAGCGTTTAATATTACCTACTGTTGCACTTGGTATTTGTTTATCTTTAGCACTTGAATATCGTTTTTTAATTGTTATATCATAATTCTTAAGGTTCATGTAAAGTGTTTGAGACCCAATTTTAAGGGCATTCATTTGCCAAGAAAAAGCAGTATGTCCAAGAATATTATATATCAAAATGAAGCTATTTAAGAGCACAAGCAGTTGAAAAACATAAGACTGTTATAACTATAGCGATATAGCCAAAACATTGTTGAAAAGGGTCATTTTGTACAGAACAAACAACTGCATGACTGTTGGATAAAATTGGCTCATATTTTAACAAAGACTAGCGTAAAGTACCATCCAGGTAGTGCTACAACGATTGGTATAAAACTCAGCCCCAAAACGTAGTTATGCAAGTAATTTATTTTGACTTATTTATAAACACATATGTCATTCTAATTTTGTAAACGTGTAGAACTTTTTAGGGTATGGTGTGTTATCACAACATAAATAGACATTAATTGTTTATATACCTGTAAGGTTGTTTAACAATATATCGATTTCTATTTCACAGAATGATAAAAATATAGTAATATTGTAGATCATTGAATTAAAAAAAAACTATAATTTGAAATAAATCGCAGAAAATATTTCACAATATTATGGTGTGATGTTGCACCTTACCTTACATCTATTTTGAAAACAGACCAAACCGGTTTGACATGTATGTTGACAAAATAAATGGTAATTGATTGTTTCAAAAGAGCCTTCTGAGACTGAGTTTTATATTTAAGGTTGTAGCACTACCTGGATGGTACTTCAGACTGTACTTTGTTAAAATACGGGGCAATTTTATGCAACCGTCATGCAGTTGCTTGTTCTGTACAAAATGACCCTTTTCCACAATGTTTTGGCCATACCGCTATAGCTTTGGCGGTCTTATGTTGCCTAACTGCTTGTGCTCACAAATAGCTTCATTTTGATATATAATATACTTGGACATACTGATTTTTCTTGGCTAATGAAGTGCCCTAAATATTGGGTCTCAAACACTTTACATGAACCTTAACAAAATTATTACTTTATTATGTATGTACATGTATCAAGACGATGAACTATAATGTATTCGAGTCGTGTTGTTGAATGTAGGAATCAGGGAATCAGTTCTGTTCCGTTATTCCTTGTACATGTACCCTCAGTGATATGTTAGATGTTGGTACACCCACAGCCAACTTCTTTGAATTGGTATGCCAATAATTTTTGAATCCTTTTTTTACCTAAGTTGAAGATAAATCTCGAAAAATAATGGAATAATGGAATTTGATTAATTAAAAGGTCCAATGTTTGATCATTTTTTTTGTACTAAAATAAAGGTCATCTAAATAGCTTTTTAGTGAACGATCAAAATTTTGATAAAGTAAATTATTTTTACAACCAAGACACACCCTGAGAAAATAATCTTACCCACAATTCGCCCTTTCTGGGTAATCACAAGCGTTCTCATTAGTGTTCCAATGTAGCCCAGCCTGACATGTAAATGTGAATTTAGCACCGTATACACATTGGTAGTACATGGTACAATCGGTCATACTTGGATAGAATCCATCCATTTTACCAACACAGGTAAACTCTGAAAGTAAAAGACATTGTATGAAAACAAGGGTGAGTTCACTTCAAATAGCTATTCCTAATAAACTATATTTTTAAAACTTTGGCCATGACAATTGACAAAGAACATTTATATTGATGACAAATATGTCAACTAAGAAAGTCTTAAAGTTAAGTTCACACGTTAAAAGTTTCTGGTCATAAGGGTTAATAATTTTGAATTAACCTACGTGAAATTCACCCCAGAAGCTGCACTTTAATCAAATTTTACCTTATATGAACTTTGAACTTTTCCTTAAAAAGAATTAAATTGTATAACATTGACCTCGACCTTGCTGATAGCAAACCTCTTCATTTGCGTCGTGCTTGAAATCTATCTGCGTACCAAATTAAGGCTTCGTAACTTAAACAGGACCGACGTTACACGGAAAATTTAGTTAATAGGTTACATGTATGTCATGGTAATGTGTTTGCTTTTTGAATTTTCGAAATATAGAAATCAATAGAATTACAATACCCATTTGTTGATGTTGTTGTTGTGTTTTATTGTTTGATGATGTTTGTTTTTTTAGTATACATTCGATCGGTTCTATTTCAGTATTATTTCGACTTACCTGCTGGAGCCTCTGTTACGGGTATGACCGTTGTTACTTTATCAGTAGTTACAATTGGGGTGCCAGTTGTAGTAGTATAAATGGTTGTTGTTGTAGCATCATTATTATCGTTATCATTATCATCATCATCATCATCATCATCAATATTAGCATCAATTGTTGTTGTAGAAGGTTGTAAAGTCGTGATTGGCGGCGTGTTCGAGTCCAGTATCTGTCCCATTAATCTCATCAATGGGTAACGGGTTTGAGAATTCGGGCACCGTCCTAGGAAGTCATCAAGGTCTATATTCCAGATCATGGCACCACCGTATCCCTCAGATTTGATCCAATAAAGCTGAAATTTTACATGTACTGAATATACACTACTCAAAAGTTCTAAGCGGCCACCTTACCTTTCTCCATTTTCACACATTTTCCGCTTTTATCTTGAATTGTGAACTTTGTCTTTCGAAAGAGTGGTCATTCAGTAATCATCCTATCCAATTGTCTTGTAAAATTATGCATCAGTAAGTCCTAAAGACGGAATTAAATACATGTACACTCAATTTTAAAAGTCACAAAATTGACACTTTTAAGAAAAAAATGAATTTTTCGATACGTGAAAAACGCAACGCATATCAATCTTTTGTACTAATATCAGTGGTACAACGCCTGTGGACTTCTAAAATTAATAAGAAATGCCAAAACGTTCTACACAATCCTTATCCTAACAAGAAATGTCAAAAATACCCAACCCACCAATATTAACTTTGAAATAGAGGGTACTCCTACTTTTGTTTAATTTTGAACCATTTCTTGTTGAATTATTTCACTGAGTTTTCTCTTGTAGACTTCATAATTGATTTGACTACATTATTTAAGCAAAAACGAGTTGAAACCATGCGGCGTTTAAAACATATGACCAAAAAGGCAAGTGGACGCTTAGGAGTTTTGAGGAGTGTACCAAATAACATCGTGAAATAGATAAGGTGAGCGGCTGTAGAACGCTTTTGTAAAGAAATAAAATGAATGCGATGAGAGAGATTTGAGTGAAATTAAAGGGAGGTAAGCAAATATTGGTAACTGTTTTCAGAATCAACAAATAAGAAATCTTCGCTTCTTCTATCCTGTAGCGTATCTTTAACTGAGAAGAACCCTTACAATGAATGGGTAATAAATGGTTACCTACTCTGTATATGAAATTCTCCTCGCCGTCATTACCGATCCAGCGTCCATCATCTGTCACCAAAACCTTGGCCTCGTCCATCCAGTAACGTATCTTATACTTAAAAGCTTCGTTACCATAAATTGGTAAAAATGGTAACCTACTTTGTATATGAAACTATCCTCGCTATCATATCCAATCCAGCGTCCATCATCGGTCTACAAATAAGGAACCCTGGCCTCTACAATCCAGAAACGTATCTTTTACTTAAAAGAATGGTTACAATAGGTAGGTAATAAATTGTAACCTACTTTGTTTATAAAATTTTCCTCGTTATCATTACCGATCCAGCGTCCATCATCGGCCACCAAAAAACCCTTGTTCTCGCCCATCCTGTTACGTATCGTTTACAATTAATAGGTCAAAAAATAGGGACCTTGGCCCGCCAATCCAGTCTCGTATATTGTACTTTAAAGCTGCATTGCGATGAATATGTCATAAAAAGAGTGACTTACTTTGTGTATGAAACTTTCCTCGTCATCATACCCAATCCAGCGTCCCTCATCGGTCACCAAATAAGGAACCTTGGCCTCGTCCATCCAGTAACGTGTACCCGGCATCTGACATATCTGTAAACGTAATTTATGTTAATCCAATCATCCTCAAGTTCAAATATATTTCCGAGACTTTGAAAAAAAAACCTTGTTGGCTCACTTGCATAACAAAAGTTTAGGGGTAATACTCGGGGTTAACCTATGCAAACGTTTAACCATCCTGCAATCGACTCTAATTTTCTTTGAACAAACTTCTGTATAAAACAAACCAGTGATTTTTTGGAAATATGAATATACACTACTTAGGCTCTTTTATTCAAACTTGTAAAACGGTCCTGTAAAACTTACCTCATAATATGCATAAAATCCAACTTCCCTTGTGTATGTCCCAGCAGGGGACCCCACTGATGCAGCACTGCCTGGTGTAGACTGAGATCGGTCGTCTAACACAAAACCTCTACCATAGGTCGCAAGTCCGACGATAAGCTTCTCTTTTGGCGTGCCCATATCTGTCCAGTACTTTGCAGCCCAAGCCTTTAAGATAATATTAATAAAATAATAAGCAAATATATATTTGATCATTGTCAATTAAAGTTAAAATATGTTTATATGTCTATAGTTAACGACAATTGACAATGTGAATGAATTTTGAATAATTTAAAATTTAATCAAAATTAGTGGGCTGGTGAGCTGTGAATTGGAATAAAGGGAGGTAATCCAATATACCCATTTTTTTTCTAATTGAACAAAATTATCGATATTTTATTACCTTCCTTTATTTAAATATACGTTCATTCGTGTTTGTGTGCATTGACTGACCAATTAGACGCTTCAAAACCTACACAAGTCAATAAAATTGAGGAAAGATTCTTTCAATGTGAATGTCATTCTGATCCTTATGAACAATTTCAACGTGTTTTTGAACGGTTTCGGAATATTTTTGAATGATGTGTTTGGAATGGATGGAGCGCTCAGTGAGGGATTAAAAATGGAATGAGAGTCAATTTCACGATGCCCTTAAGGTAGTGGATCCGTAATAGTTCAGCAACGTTTTGCAAGTAATGAACTTCAATAGCGTTATCCGAGATTTTCTCATGATTTCATAAAGAAACATCGGTTGACATTTTGAGAGATCATGTGTTCCGAAATGTTGCGGAACTATTACGGATCATCTACAATAATTGTAACACAGTTGACACGTTTTAATCTTTATACACACAAATTCAATTTTGAATCGTCATTCAAAAGGGTGCTATGTGAAAAAAATCTCGAAACAATTATTTTATTTAGAGGAATTGATTCAGAATGAGTCAGCTTGAGTTTGTAGTTCATGAACAAAGGAAAGTTAGATTAAATGATCAAAATTGGTTTAATTAATCTTAAAAGTTCGAAAAGCTCCCGCCCCCCCCCCCCCCGATAAGGCTGCTCATTCCAATCAGTCTGAACAGGTTTAGCAATTTTCGCGCACCCGAGAAGGCTCTTTTTCGTGAGACGAGTGTCAATTTAAATCCTACCATATTTAGATACGCTTGTTCGCCTGTTTCGTCAGACCGTCTATAGAGAGGGCTGTTATGGCCTACAGTCTTCTCCCAGGCACCGTGCAGGTCATAAGACATAAGGTTGATAAAGTCTAGGTACCTAAAAGAGGGTATAGACAAGAACCAGTAAGACTGTTACACATCTATTACGTACTTAGTGTTTTGTATGAGAAAAAATATCTAACAAGGTTGGAAGAATTGAAAATTGTCGAGGCTCTGCAGAGACAATTATCAATTCTCACAACCGAGTTAAATATTTTTTCATACACTAAACTTAGTACGTATTATATTATATTTATATTATAGCCTTTATTTGTCTTGTTTTGTCTATGTTTCTAACGGAAATGTAAAATTTTAAAAATAACCGCATTATGTCATAGCTCTAAAAATAATTATATCATCATAAAAAATATCATATGGGATGTTATCACACGGATATTTGCATAGTTATAAGATAAATGATGCCATAAGCTATCCGTGCAATTTATATTCATACAGTTAACAACAGCGTGGAATTGATAATTCAGTGTTTGAAATGGTATTGAATGATATTGAATGAGTGTATGAAGCGAAATTGGACCAAATTTTGATATGTTATTAGCCCCCCCCCCCCCTCCTTTAAAAAAGAATCGACGTACGTTTCAGTGTGTGTCTTCAAGTAACAATCCTACGCTTTAAAATCAATATTTGCAAAACAAAATAATTTGAAAAATTTCAATGAGACGTTGATCGTTTTGAACGATTTAGAGTGATTTGAGTGAGTGTTTGGAGTGAAGGATTGAGGCGCTGACAGCGATTTAGAATGATTGTGATCGAGGTGAGTGTCAACTTTCGTGATGTCACTAACTGTATGGACCATACTGAAGGTACAGTTAGTTACATCATGAAATTGACATTAGACTCAATCAAAACCATTCTAAATCACTCACTCAGCACTCCATTCATTCATTCCAGACACTCACTCAAACCATTCAAAAACGCTCCAAACTCACTGAAAAACATATAACAACAACTTCGTTCAAAATAAAAATAGCTTGGAAAAAATCGAGATTCACTTATTTAACTGAAATTGTTAGCGTATAATAGGTTCTTGAAGAAATATGGAGCTATCAATCGAACTTGTATGCATATTTTATTAAAGGGAGGTAATCAATATTGCTAATTTTGTTCATCCTGAACAAAATTTGCAATACTGGATTACCTCCCATTAAATTCACTCAAAAGTCGCTCCACACATTCATTCAATTTCATTCCTAAATCATTCCATAATCATTCTACTTGTCAATTTTATGATGTTGTTAACTGTAACACTCTGTTTCAACTTTTTTTACGATCTTTGGTTGATCGTAGCTAATAATACTGCAACGATGGTAACCTAGCGTAAAATTATCAATACAATATGGCATATAAAGCTTTTAAGTTAAATTTAGAAGACGAATATCGGAAGTGCTTAAATACGGTCTGCGTTCATGAAAAATTACACACAACATTCCAGAAACGGTACCTCGCTTGGAAATGAACACATGTTCGGAAGTAATGTGCTTTTTATAAAGAAATCGCAATTGTATAGCAGGCTGAACGTAGTGTTGCATTTAAAGACAAAAAACTACAGTTAAAATCATCGTGAAATTGACACTTGTTCCGGTCGAAATCATTCTAAATCAATTACTTTGCGCTCCATTTACTCATTCCAAACATTCACTCAAATCGATCAAAAACGCTCCACAATCACACGAAAAATTTCGAAATCACTTTTATAAAGCTCTTATTGTACTATCGTGTATTGCATTATGTATATATTGTCCGTATTGAACCTTGTTGTACTTGGACGTAATAAAGGATATGTTCTGTTCTGTTCTGTTCAATAGAACTAATATTTAAATTAAATCAATCAACTTATTCTACGATGTTATTGGCTGGTGTGGAATTTAAACAGTCTAATTGGTCCATGAAGACACGCAAACAGAAAAAGTACGTATATTTTATTAAAGGGGGGTAACAATTATCGCTTATTTTGTTCACCCTGAACAAAAATAGCGGTGTTGGATTACCTCCCTTTAAGTTCACTAAAACCTCACTCCACACACTCATTCAACTTCATTTCAAAATCATTCCAAAATCATCCACCTTGTCAATTTTATGATGTTGTTAACTGTACTTACACGATTACTCATCTAAGTAATTTATGTTTTATTCTGTTTTATTTCACATTGTCTGAGTTGTATAATGAAGTCGTATTTGCGGCGGATCTTTTCACTACAAGTATTTGTTGTTCAATTAATAATATCATGAAACTAACATTTATCTCGACCAAAACCATTCGAAATCACTCGCTCATCGCTCCATTCAATCATTTCAAACACTCACTCAAACCATTCAAAAACAATCCAAATCAATAAAAATGGAAAGATCAACAATTACATTCAAAATAAAAATCGCTAGATAAAATAAAAAAAATACTGATTTAGTTGAACGTTGTAATCAAATGTGTGTTCTTAAAGACATGGAAAGCTATTCAGAGAACCTGTATGAATATTTTAATAAAGGGGGGTAATAAACATCGCTTATTTTGTTCATCTTGAACAAAATTAGCGATGATAGATTACCTCCCCTGAATTTTGCTCAAGACTCACTCCTCCTCGTTCCATTGCATTCGAAATTCATTCCAAAATCACCCACCTTGCCATTTTCACGATGTCGTTAACTGTATATAAGCACAGAAAAAATGTAATGGTTTAAAACGAAGTTGAACTTACTTTGCTATTTCTGGTATGTCATATCCAGCGTCTATGTTAGATTTACCAGCCGGAACAGCCGCTGTTAGTAGTAACCTGTCTTTTCCAGTGTTAGCTGAATCTTGCTTGAATTCTTGCAGTAAATCCTGTAGCAGTGTATCGAGTTTGAATTTATTGTTTGCTAATTAACAGTTATCAAAACGATATAACAATGTTCAAATTAAATCAAATTAAATGCTAATTGTAATAAATTTGGTGTGATTACAACAATACACATATACGGTAACGAGCTTAAATCTGTCTATATCGTCCTTCTCCGATGGCAAGTTGAGTTGCAGAGAAACGCCATCTAGTTCAAAAAAGCTATTGGGTGTTTATCATTTTTAACATGAATTAGATATGTTTCAAATCCAATATTACTCTTAAATGTTTGTAGGTGTTTGTGAGTTGAGTTATTTATTACAGTGAACACATTTAATTCATGTTGATGATAAATTCTTTCAATCTCTGTATTTAGTTATTTTTTTTAAAAAAAAGCTGTCCCATTAATGATTAAAGCAAAGGCTACACAGAATATCTTTTACATTAATTGCCCATTGATTACTTCTTCGAAGTCTGGCCTGTCTAAAATTACCATGCGCATAAGTATACCTAATGAAATAATACCCTTGTGCCCATACTTGAAAACGACTATCCATCTGTGAAACGGCAGTATCGCATATCTGGTTTCTTACTGGTAACATTTGCTTTTTAAAGACTTTTACATATATTCTTTCTATAGCTGGTGCTATATGGAAACTCCAAACCTCTGCCCGATATTTAAAAATTGAAAGAGTCAGGGAATCAAAAGGATTCATTTTCTCCTTTACACACATTGGCACTATGGAAGACAAATTCTTAAATTGGAATATTACCTTGAGAGATTGTTCAGCAATATGCTCTTTAAGACATGAAAAAATAGCATTTTAAGACAAATAAAGATGTCATCATAGGGGATTTGATTGTATTAGATAATAAATTTTTTGAAAGCTAACGACAAAAAAAACCGACTAATAGGTCAGCTTTTAATCAATGCGGCTAAAAGTAATTGTCGATGTGTTACCTTCAAAAGCAACACGAAGTTATCTCTGTCCACCGGTTCACCACCCCTCGCGGCCGGATACTCCCAATCCATGTCCAGACCGTCAAAATCATGGCTACGTAAAAATTCTACGGACGATTTTGCGAAATTCTTTCGGCGACTTTCGTTTTCTACGAGCTGTGAAAAGCGTTTACTTCCGGCGTTCCAGCCCCCGACAGCAAGGAGAGTTTTTAAATCTGGATTGTAGGATTTTAAATCCATGAACTGTGCGTATCTGTAAATGATAAGATGTGATTCTTGTAAGGAAAGGTGACTTACCTTTGTATTCAACTGACCTTTGAAAAAGATGAAAACGTAAGAAAACGAAATGTTTGAATAATTGTACACCGCTTTGCACGTTCACTCACGTGCAAAGCGGTGTACAATATCAAAAAGATTGAAGACGTTTTTCTTTTTTTTTTTTTTTTTTTTTGCTTTGCTTTGTTTTGTTTTGTTTGTTTGTTGTTGTTGTTGTTGTTTTCAACCGGAAAGCACGGCTGCTGTCTGCCTCTCTCAACCATTTCAGCGGGAAACAAATTTGATGTGACAGAAGGATGTTACTTACAAGACTTCGTCGTTCCATTCGTAGGTTTTCAGCTCATAATTCGTTGTGGACAGTTCGGCAAATGAGTAAATAAGATGTGTACAAAGGTATGGGTCTATGTTTGACGGCATGAATCTCCCTTCCCCTGGTCTGTATTGAGACCAGTTGGAGTAGTAGCACACTCTCTTATAACCTGAAAGTATTTACATGTACTGTACAACATCGTGAAATTGACAAATTAATGATTTTGGAATGATTTAGGAAATATATTGAATGAGCATAATGAGCGAGTTTTGAATGATTTTCAAGGGAGGAAAAACATGTTCGATAATTTCGTCTAAATTTGCGATATTTGTTTGCTTTCCTTGATTAAAATCTACGTATTTTTCAATTTTGCGTCTTCATGGCCCATTTAGATGCTTAAATATCAACCAAGCCAATTAAATTAGTGCATTTATTTGATAGATATGATTCAAATATTGATCACTTGACCAATTTTGAAGTTTTTTTAAAACTATTTCTCATCGAGTTTAAACGATTGAAGAGCGTGTTTGCAATGAATGAATGGAGCGCTGAGTGAGCGATTAAGAATGGTTTTGATCAATTTCACGATACTTTCATGTCTACTTATTTATCAAATCTTGAAGGAAAATTGAATACATATCTTCAACCTTATTATAGTTGCATTAAGTCGAAACAACTATTTCATGCTCAATAATACCATATTGCCCACTATGAAAGTCTTGATTAAATAAATGGTTTCATGATGGGAATGTAACTACCATGTTTCAAGTCAATTTGGTATAGGATGACAGAATTAAGTTCCGGACAAAGAAGTAGATGCTGCCCGCCCGCCAGATGCCGGAAGGCACAATCTTACGACGATGAGTAACCTAGCACAATCGGAGTCAAAATTAAGGTAGTGGATCCGGAAAAGTTCCCCAACGTTTCGTAAGTAATCACTATAACAGTATTTACCGAAGTTTCTTAATGATTTTTCATTTGAAAACCTCGGTTCACTTTGTGAAAGATCATGTGTTCAGAAATGTTGTAGAACTATCACGGTTGCACTACTTTGAGTAAACCATACTCTAGACAAGTAAATGACCCAATTATTAAAAACATCGGAATTTATTTCATGCTTTCCGGGAGAGTATCTAGAATCATACACATGTAGTAGATAACCACTTGTTTGTTTCTCGGCCAAGCTAGTGTTTCAAAAGAAAAAAAAACATTTTCCACTTTCTTTCATTTCATCATATTTTACGTTATCGAAGCAGGGTCAAGTTCATTCAAGACCTCATATTAATTGTTGGATAGTAATCTCATGCAGAATACGCGCATTTAAGGTGTTATCCTGATTGTTTTTATATTTGTGACTCGTCATGCGAAAGGAAACCATCTGGGTAATGCGTAAAATGTCGACTGTAGCCAGACTGCGCAGCTTGCGCAGCCTGACTAGGGTCGAGACCTTTCGCAATGTGCTTATTTTCTGAATCTAGAATGTTTAATCTACCTTCCAGTGAAAGAATTTTTGAAATGCGGCCTTTGGTTTACCATTGCTAGACCCAATCTCTTTCTTAAATATTCATTTTCTTGAGTTCCCAGATGGTCCCTTTTTGCGTAATGTGACACATTTCATCTAATTTCTGCATTATAGAATTACATAAAGCCATACACTTTTGCTATGATACTAAGCATATGACTAGTCCAAATATCGTGGAATCTGGATTATTTAATCTAATACCAAGGCAATCGATTCAGCTAAATATGATTCAGTTAGCAACGTCGTTTAATTGACAAGATGAAAGATTTTAGAATGAATTTGAATTAGTGTATTGAGCGGGTTTCTTTTATAGAAAAGAGTGCCAATTATATGATGTTATCAACTGTATTACAATATAAAAATAACAATTGATAGAATGAATAAAAAACATGATATTCTGGACACTTAAACCAATAGAAATGAGTAAAGAAGAAAAGCGAAATGAATATACTTAGCAAAAAAAGAAACTTTACATGACCTACTGAGGGCTGTAGTGTCGCTATGAAACCATAAAGAATACAGATGTTACTATTACATGAAACTTGAAGGCAATATCCGTCGGTTTATGGAAGGGTCAATACCGGATGTTTGTAAAATGAGGATTTTATTGGCAGTTAAAGGACAAGGGGTCGATTTCAAAAATCACAGAAATGAATTCAAGGTTGTCGGTGATGTTTTGAGTATAGGTCCTTGGCGTGTTCGTGCTTAAAGTCGTTCCATTATCATGATAGACCAACGTCTAATCTAAACACGCATACTTGTCTTCCAGAAATGAATTAAAAAAATATGCGATGGCAACAGGGCCTCTACATGACGTCACAAGTGGCCTATCTCATCTCGGCCGATACTTCATGTGGTTGTAACGGATTTTTTATGTTGATTAATATAAATTTAAAGGTCACTTTCGATCGTTGTACATCAAAAATTCGACCGCTGGTGCACCTATCCATAGTTTCTCGTCTTTTCTCACAGGACAGCTAGAGCTTTCATCCGATGCACCAGTCGCCATTCTCTACTAGGCGTATCACTTGCCAATTGTGTGGGAGAAAAATTACACTTATCACAATGCTATTTGTCAAATACGGGAGGAAAGATGGCCGAGCCAGAGGTCGAACTACGATGATTGAAAACCAGACGCGTAGCCGATTGTCCTAACCCGGCGCGGCAGTTCTAAACCGAGATGTTAAAATGTGAATTGCCTGTCCCGAAAAGCCAAACTTAAAAGTGGCGTTATAAACAGACAATCAAGCTCTATGTATATCTGTAGTCTGATTTCTACCTTTATTCGATTGTTGTTATAAAAAACATACCCCTTGCAATAAAAATGTACAAACACTTTTTGTTTTTTCATGTCAATGCTAAGGAATGAGTGTGACTGTGTAACAAAAAACACTCAAAATGAACTTTGGGTAGCTCAACACGAGTATGTGACCAAAACCGGAAGTTATAGACGCATTAGCTCAGTCGCGCTTCAATCGCGCAAAATCCTGCGTCTGTGTAGTCTTTGTAGCTAGTCCGACTAACACATGTAAATAAAGTTGGCCTATAGCCGCTGTAAGTCATTCAAAACAGACCAACAAGTATTCAGAGTTTCTTTTTTTTTTGCTAAGTAAATATAAACTTAAACCAATTAATATATGAATAAATACATGTAGGTGGAACGATGAATGAATAAACAGAAATGATATAAATCAATTGCTTGAGTGTTAAAAATCTCACCTTTCACGATCAAAATATGTCCTACCAGAATCAAAATTACTTTCAGTATTTCAATTCGCTTCATTCTGTCTGCTGAGCTGTAAATGTCTTAATGCTAGATCTTTCACCTGAAATTTAATTGGAAAAGACGATAATTAACACGTTTTCGATTAAATTGTGTCGTTGTACAGTTAGGAATTTCGTGAAACTGACAAGTTGAATGATAGTGGAATGGTTTTGGAATGAAATTGAATCAGTAAGAGGAGCGAGTTTTAAATGATTCTAAAGGGAGGTGAAAAATTATCGATAATTTTGTCGACGAATTTTCGACGAAATAAGCGATATTTTTTCACACATTCTGAAAATAATATACTTTTTTCCTGCTTTTGTGTCTTCATGGGAAACTAAGTTCTTTACAGAACAACGTAAAATTAAATATTATATGATTCTGGAATGATTTTTAGATGAAATTGAAGGAAGATGACGAGCAAGTTTTGAATAATATATATAGGAGGTAATGAAACATTATCGATAATAACTTCCAGTTAGATGAAAAAGGTGACATTTTTTACCTGTTTATAGTGAAACTTATGTAGATTTCTGATTTTGTGTTTTCACGAACAAACTAGGTGCTTAAAAAATCAAGTTTGAGTGAATGTTTGGGAATAAATGAATGGAACGGTGGGTGAGCAATTTAGAAGGGTTTTGAACGTAATGATTGTGTGTGAATTTCCGTTTACTTATCGTCGCTACTGTAGCACATGCCCATATGAGCGACGCCCCTAGAAGACGGTCAGTTGCTGCGGGGGATAGTGCAAGGATACATGACGAAACTACTGTTGAGATCCGCCATGGTTCTTTAACGTACTTGGTGCAAAACACCGTCTCACGGGGCCTCGATTTAACGTCTCTTCCGAAAAACAATAAGTTTGTGCCAGTCCGGGAATTAAACCCACGCCGTCGAACTTTAATGGTTTTCAAGTCCGGTGCTCTACCAACTGAGCTAATCGGGTAGACCAATTGTCCATTTTACGAGGTTATTAACTGTACCCTTAGAGTTGAGAATTGCCAGATGCATCGTAAAGGTTGTTAAAGTTTCAAAATAATTACGAAATGCCGTTGGCTTTAATAATGGTCAGATCAGCTAATAATGTGTGAAACCGCCTTGGGATATTTGAACTTTTGCATATCTATATTAAACGTTACAGGTGTCCGTTTTAATTATTTTCAACGACATTTTGACCGTTGATTTGCTGTTTTGCACCCGTAACGTGATTTTTTCTGCAAAAACCCTTGAATAGTCAAACAAAGCATAGATTGAAAAAAAAGATATTAACAATTTTGCCGAACTCATCAGCAAATTACAGTTTTGACACAGGAATATTTCGTAATAGTTTTTTTTTTCTTTCTGTTTTAAAAATCAGTAAGTTAGACTTTTTAAACAGAGCTGCCTGATACCAGTTGCATTCTGCATTATGTTCGAAAACATTAAAATTTCCTGTAGACAATCTTTTCAAAGATGGACGATAAAGTCTTATTTCGAAACAATTCATTACTAGACGAAACATGTTTAATTTTGAAGAAAAAACTATTTAACAAATTTCCAATATAACTCGTCATATTTTAATTTACGGCTTGTACCTTCTTCAGAAAACAGCGAAAAAAAATCTGAAGTCGGCATTAGCCGAATATTGAATAGAACGAGTGATATTGGAAATTCGTTTAATACTGTAATTCCCTAAATACGGAATAAAAAGAAACGCGAAGAATTTTATGTTAACTAGCATCTTTCAAGCTTTCGAGCTATGCAAGAAAAATAGAAATTTGATCCACTTAATCTTAGTTCAAGAACAAATGGAACAGTCTGGACGTTGAAAAGGTTCAATTAAACCAAGGTTTTCCTATAAGTTTTGTATCGGTTACAATATCAAAGAGTTTCTATTATTATTATTATTATTATTATTATTATTATTATTATTATTATTATTATTATTATTATTATTATCATAATTATAGAATAACAAATTCGTTGTTTATTGAAAATATAACGACGCTTCTAAGTGCTAAGGCTCAATAAATAATCCACGAGAGCTTTTTCAAACAGACCGTCTCCAGTTTCAAAAGCGACAAACCTTATGACTCTACAACATACAATGTACGTAATTGTTATATACTCCGATTGTTGTCATAAATATCATTTAAAGATAAGGTACATGTATCCGACCCCTGCTCTTTTCAAAATGTACGAATACACAACGAGGGGCTATCAAAAGTTTTGAGACTTAAATCATATTTTCTATCGTAGATATCCGACGACTAAGAAAATTGTATGAGTTGAATTATATGTCTTCTGTCTACAAATTTACCAAGTTTCAGTAAAATAGCTGAATTCCATGGCAAATTGAATTGAGATAGGTGTGGCGTCTCGGCGCAAAATAGTGACGTCATGAACGTCAGACCCTCTCTTGATTGCTTTTCCAGGCAATGTTTTTATAAGTTTTAAACAGCGAACTCATATCAAGTCCTATTAAATCTTACCTAAAATTTAGTGCACATCTTCACAAATACATACAACTCTTACAAGTAAAAATCATTAAAAAGTTTGAAATTTGAGATTTGCGAAAGTTTCTAAGAGACTGTTTTTCCTCTCTAAACGCATTTAATATTTCATAAAGGAGAAGTACAGTTTTCACTGTTCGATAACATTTAAACAAAACAACCCCAAAATTGGTCTTGAGGAATTTGATTCTGATCTTTATTGTTCAACTTACATGTAAGACGTAATGTGAGTACAATAAACCGCGTTCTATTGAAACAATAAGCCATATTAGTTGCTTTTATTCTGCGTAATAAATGAACTGGCAGGGCGGGGCTTAACCGTGACGTTATTTGGCGAGTTTACTTTTCAATACTTTGGGTTCTTTCGAATTTTAGTCGGTAATCATCGTTAACGCGTGCAAATAACTGTATCCTAGAACCTAAAGGATTCACGTGCTTTGAGAGAGTGAACACATTTCATCGTTCGGTAACCAAATCCTTGTAACTTCAGCTTGATTAAGCTGAAGTTACGAGGATTTGGTAACCAATCTACAATTTAAGGTCTCGTGTTATTAATGTCGACTCTCTTAGGAAGTATGTTATTTTAAATAAAAGCTGATTTCCCTTAACCTTAAGTGCAACGACCCGTTACTTAGACTCCGCCCTGCCAGGGCATTAATCATGGATAATACCATTTCAAGTGCCCTGACGATACGTTCGTTTCGAAGAAATAAAGTCGTCTTGGTTGATAAGGCCTCATTCCTGTGCCGAGCCTTTTTAAATGAACCTCATGGTTGTAAGCACACTTGTTAAGCATTCAATGCTTATTTCAATACAACTTGAATTTTTTAAATCGCTTATGTATTGCGCCTGTTGGAGGAATTTCTTTCTCAACAGTGAGTTTTAAACGTAAAGTGCCCCGAAAGCGCATTATTTGGTTCCCATAACGACGGTTCCCAAACAGACGTGTAGTCATATTTGGTTGCATGTTTGTAATAAGTACTCATATCCATACGAATAATTATCGATAATTTCACGAATATCTGATAAACGATTAAAAAATATAACAATTGTCTCAGAACTTTTTGATACCCCACGTAGATGTATTAGACATATTTTTTTATTTGGAAATTATGTATGTACCTTTTCTGTGTATCCGGGCGTTATGTTGTGTATTTTGATTTAATTATTAGTACAGTTAGTTACATCGTGAAATGTACATTCATCTCAATCAAAACCATTCTAAATCGCTCATTCAGCGCTCCATTCATTCATACCAAACACTCTCTCAACCCATTCAAAAACGCTCAAACCCATTGAAAAATATAGAATCAACAACGTAATTCAAAATAGATTTTGATAAAGAAAGCTCGCGAATTCACTGATATAATTCAAATTATTAGCGTCTCATAGGTTATTGAAGAAATAGGAAGTTGTGTATATACCTTTTATGCCTTTTTATTAAAGGGAGGTAATCAATATAGCTAATTTTGTTCATCCTGAACAATATTTGCTATATAGGATTTCCTCCCATTAAATTCACTCAAAACTCGCTCCACACACTCATTCAATTTCATTCCTTAATCATTCCAAAATCATTCACCTTGTCAATTTCACGATGTTGTTAACTGTAGATGTATTAGACATATTTTTTTATTTCGAAATTATGTATGTACCTTTTTTTGTATCCGGACGTTATGTTGTGTATTTTCATTTAATTCTTAGAATATCTAAGCTCATACGATACAAAATTAACCAGGAACACGGACATTTGTAATCAAGCCGTCCAAAATTTATTTTTTTTTTATTTCAAAACGTTGGCCTTCATTAGGAAACAACTCAAGATTTTTGTTTGTTGATTTGTTTCCTTTCTATATATTTGTTTTTTTGTCCTTGCTGTCCGCAATACACAACAAAAGTTATTTATTTTCAAAGGATGATCTAATTGCAGTGGGAATGCTTAATGACGGACAAAACCAAATAAATGTGGGTGTACACTTAAAAGTTGGAAATATGAATTCTACAGCCTGGAATAGATTTGTCCTATAAAACTTTCTCTGTATGATAGTTAAGTGGTCTTATTATTTCAACCTATAGGATGCCACACATTGTCAACTTGTGTTTTATCAAACAAAAGGAAACATCATCTCCTAAGATTTTAAAACATTTCTCATTCTCAACTGATAATTTAAGTCTAAAATTAAAAAAAAATCAATAAATGAATACTGAATAGACATCTATTTTTTCGTTTAACATATTTCCCACAATAATTCATCTGAATTAATCTAAAGTCAAAAATTGAGTAATTTCCTAATTAAAAATAAAAAAAATATTCTGAGATCTCTATATTAAAAATGCAAAGATAGAGAAAACAGATGGGATTGACCAGAGGCAAACCATAGATCATATGTCAGAAAAAATATAGTGAACATATCGTGAATTTGACAATGTGAATGAGTTTGGAATGAAATTGAATGAGTGGAATGGATGAGTTCTGAGTAAAATTCAAGGGAGGTAATTCAATATCGCTAATTCAGGATGAACAAAATGAACGATATTTATTGTCCCCCTTTAGTAGAATATGCATATAAAGTCTATGGATAGTTTCCTATGTCTTCAACAAAATAAATAAATAAAACATGAGACGCTTACAATTTCAATATTGTCAGCGAAATCGCGATTTTCCGGCTTTATTAATTTTGAATGCAATCCTGTGGTTGATTATCTTTTAAGTAATTTTGGAGCGTTTAAGAATAGTTTGAGTAAGTGTTTGGAATGGATGAATGAAGCGCTGAATGAGCGATTTAGAATGGCTTTGATTGAGGTGAATGTCATTTTTACGATGCAACTAACTGTATGAACATGTGCGTAGTATTTCCAGCGATTTTGTGCGTGCGTAATGGACAGACCTAATGCAGCCTATACAACAGCACGATTCAATGATTATATTCGCTGGTCGCCTAAATAGGGGTTTTAACCGTATCTATCTACTGAGAAAATATCGAAGATTCTGGTCAGACTGTGCGGACGCACAGGCTGGCCAGAGGCTTTGCTTTGCGCACATGTGAAATTGCTGGAAATATAACACAAAGGCTCACATGTACAGTACACAACAGCGTGAAATTGACATTCACCCCGATCAAAACCATTTAATATTAATCAGTCGGCGCTTCAATTCATTCTCGCAAAACACTCGCTCAACCCTCTCAAAACGCCCATAACACATTCAAAAACTATTAGAAATCGTTTATAGCGATCAAAATTTCATTAAAATCGATCAAATAATTGCACAATTATCTTATCGAATGTGGATTTAAAGTGTCAGACTCGCTCGAAAAGACGCATAAACAGGTTAAAAGTTATTTATTAAAGGGAGATAATAAATTATCACTAATTTCGATGGACGAAATTATCGATAATGTATTATATCCCCTTAATTTCGTTCAAAACGCGCTCCAATTTATCATTTAATTTTATTCCGAAATCATCCAAAAATCATTGTCCTTGACAATTTCACGATGTTTTTAACTCTTGTTGATCAATTTAGATGTTGAAAAAAAAAGTCAAACAATGAGAAACATCGACCCCTATCAGCATACACACACCACGCTGCTTGTTAGAGACTGTATCACTTTCGAGGTTGTCCCTTATCGCCAGAGATTTCGCAATAAACTTTTCATCAACGTACAAGCATAAAGGAAGTTTTATTTTCTTATCAATATATTTATGCGCGTACATGTTTGGCGAACTTTGAATATGTTATTTCTTCAAACTGACTCACCCAAAGGCGATTGTTTCATTCTCCGATTTCTGGTATGAGTTTATTAATAACTGTAGCGTTCACAATGAGCGACAAGGTGTAATGCCTTTTAAAACAAGATAGATGAAAAATTTCGTAAAGTAAGAAAGCCCAATCTATTGAAATTTCACAAGATTTTCTTTTTAGAATCATACCGTTTTTATTTTAAGAGGTCGTGCAGTTCAGAATAAATAAGTGTTTGCAAGGGACTTTCTCTTAAAATACACATACTATACATGGAGTTTACGTTTCTTTTCCCGTACGCATGCAGGGTTGGTCACCTGGTTCTTTTCAGGAAGGTGTATCAGGAATTGCTTTACAGTTATCAACATCGTGAAATTGACAGTTTGAATGGTTATGGAAGGATATTGAACAAGTCAGATGATCGAGTTTTGGGAGGTGGTGTACTATGGCTTATATGGCAAAAATAAGCGATAACCCAATCCCTTTTAATAAATTCAACGTACTTTTTTGTTTGTTTGTTTTCGTGGATTAATCAGATGCTTTAAAATCTATACAAGCAAAAAAAAAAAAAAAAAAAAAAATGAAAGAAAACAAATATAAAATTTGATTGAATTGGATGAAAACTTGACGATTTCGAAGCGCTTATTTTTCATCCATTTCGTAGTGTTTTAGAGTGATTGTATTGAGTGTTTTGTACGTAGCGAGAGTGTGCACACGTGACAAATTTATCATCATGTAAAATGTATTATCTATTTTGTATGACGAAAACTTTTGTAGTTTAAGTCAAAAAAATTCTTCTTCTTCTTCTTCTTCTTCTTCTTCTTCTTCTTCTTCTTCTTCTTCTTCTTCTTCTTCTTCTTCTTTTTCTAGTTTTATAGTTTGAAAATGAAAAAAACGTTTCGATCTCGGTCAGACTGCGCTGCACGCGCAGTCTGCCCTTTGTCGACCCAGATAGCTTATTTATGCCTGACGACCACTATTTTACAAGAAATCGTACTTGCCTAAAATTCACCTATCCATCCAAACACACGCGAAGACAAGCTAGTCAAAAGTCAGACCATTATTTTCGTATCGCGACAATCAGATTTTACGCCCTTCAGCATTGTAACATTGGTCGATTAACTTATCAACGATCATACTGCACATGGCTCTTAACCCTTGTCATGCTGAATGAAAAATCTCGACAAAATTGCAATAAAATCAAAGTGCTTACAGCACTGAATACACCAAAATATGAGTCAGTAGTCATCTTGAAAATAAAATTTTCGATATTTTTTAGTTTCAAAAATGGAAAAACAGGTGGTATAGACAAAGATCAGTCTGCACATATGTGCAGGCTGATTTTTATTATACCTCCTGCAAAAGCAGAAATATTCCGGGTTCAGCATGACAAAGGTTAAGTGGTCAGCCAAAATAAACCAGTAAGCTGTTTAGTGATGTACTTTTTTTCTGGCAGGTTTCAAGATTTTTGTTATCAAAACGGACAAAAAATAACAAGAATACTTTATTTAAATAGAAGGGACAAAGTATGTGTTAGATTGAAAAAAATGTTGAAAAAAAGCAAGAACAACTTGGTGATCAATACATTTGATACCGTATTTTTCTTGTACTATTTTCATTGTGACTGGCGCTGATTAAAAAAAATGTGAAACGTATCTCGATCACGCAACCTCTGGAAAAAATCTCTTCTTACTAAATTTTAGATATTTGATTTCCATAGCTTCCAGGTGGTCCCGTTTTGCATGAAATATTCAGGCTGATAATGTGAATGAACATGTTACATTGTCCCTTTTCTTGAAATGGTTGAATTTCTACACGAAATAATGTTGTTGTTGTATTAAATGCACTAAAAGTGTTCAGTCCATATTAAGTCATAATCCATTACGTTCAAACCATAACCAGACACATTTTAAACGATATTATCGCAAGGTGATCTAAAGTTCATGCGATAACTTCGAAAATGTTTTGAGGGCATTTTCCCCGTTAACATTATTTAACATTTTTACGAAAATATATGGTTGATAAATGAAGGAAGTGTGCGTGTTTAAAGATTTATGAACAATCAAATGTTTTAACCGGACAATCATTCTATTGTTCAAAACAATCGTGCAATTACTACTTTAAAAATTTTGGAATGATTTTTGAATCATATTGAATGAGTGTTTGGAGCGATTTTTTAAATGAAATTGAAATGAGGTTGAAAAATATTGGTAATTTGGGCGAAATGATCTAAAATGTATTATAGCTAATAACGTCGTGAAATTGACAAGGTGAATTATATTGGAATACTTTCGGTATGAAACTAAATGATTGCGATAAGTGAGTTTTGAATGAATTAAAAGGAAGGTTATCAAATATCGCTAATTTTGTTCATCTTGAACAAAATAAGCGATATTTATAACACCCCTTTAATACAATATGCATAAAAGTTCTATAAATAGTTTGCATCTCCATCAACAAGATCAGGTGCTTATAATATAACTGAGTCATGGAATTTTTGAATTTTGTCTCTAAATTTTTATTTTTAAAGAAGTTGTTGATCTGATATTTCTTGTGGAATTTAGAGTGTTCTATAACCAAAGTCAGTGCTCGATTGCCCCTTTTAAGATGACTGGTTATATTCAGTCGCTTGGTCAGCTGTAGATACGAAATTTTGAGCACCGACTGACGATTTATTTTTATTTGTATCCTTTAAGAGACTTTTAAAGTAAGTAACATCGTGCAAGTGAAAAATGAATGATTTTTTGGAATGATATCGGAATGAAATTGAATGAGTAGGAGAAGCGAGTTTTGCATAGAAATAATGGGTAGGTAATATGAAACCGAAAATTCCGCCAAATTTGTAAACTTAGCAATATTCCATTACCCTCGTTAATACCCTCGTAAACGAAAAACTTCATTTTTTTCTACTGATAATTACATCGTGAAACTGACATTCATCTCAATCAAAACCATTCTTAATCACTCATTCGGCGCTCCATTTATTCACTCACTCAAACCATTTAAAAACGATCAAACCTATTGAAAAATATACAATTAACAACCTCATTCAAAATAAATTTTGATAGAGAAAAATCGCGATTTCACTGATGTAATACAAATTTTTAGCGTCTCAAAGGTCATTAAAGAAATAGGAAGCTATGTAAATGACTTTTATGCATTTTAATTTCAATTCAATTTAATCCATTTTTTTAATGGCAAAATTCGACATATATATGTCTATGGCCATTTACAAAACAAACAGAATATGGCAAAGACAAATACATACAAATATAATACATGCATATTTCAGATATTAATTCATCCGAGAAAGAACATCACTTATTAATTAAGTTTATCAAATGGAGGTAATCAATATCGCTAATTTTGTTCTCCTGAACAAAATTTGCGATATAGGATTACCCCCCTCCCCCCTTAAATTCACTCAAAACTCGCCCCACCCACTCATTCAATTTCATTCCTTAATCATTTCAAAATCGTTCACCTTGTCAATTTCACAATGTTGTTAACTGAAAACGAAAAACTTCATGTTTTTTCTATGTATATGTCTTCACGTCAAATTAGCCGCTTCAAAATCCAGACCAGAAAAGACAATCCTGCATTTTTTTTTACTGATTTGAATAAAATGTTGATCGTTTTGAACTTTTTCGAAGCGTTTTTTTTTTATATTTTTTCGGAGCGATTTATGGGTCATATGAGTGAATGTTGTACACACTTTGAATGGAGTGCGTTGCGAGCGATTAAGAAAGGCTAAACGGAGTGAGTTTTTTTTACGATATTGCTAGCTGTAAAACATGTCGGACTATTCACAGGATTTCTTTATTGTTTTTCGAATTCGAATATTAAATAGAGACTCTCAAATCTGGTTATCCTGAAACGATAAAAATCACATAAAGATTAATTAATTAATTGATTGATTGAATGGAGTTAAACGCCGCTTTAAACATTATTTCAGTTATATCGCGGCGGCTGGAGCACCTAACAATGGTTTTCTTGTGTTTCTCTCACCAGTACAACCATCGCATACTTTCCTAGCCTCATGCTGCTATCTCACATAGGTCTACAATCATTAAACCATCGGTGAGAGACAAATAGTCAGAAAGAATGAGTGCCGCCGTCGGGGATCGAACCCGGGGCCTCTAGATCGACAGTCCGACGTGCTACCAACTGCGCTATGACGGCGGCCCAATAAATAGAGATTAAAAGACACGCTAGGGCTAGGTCAAAGGTACTGTTAGTTACATCGTAAAATTGACATTCATCACAATCAGAACCATTCTAAACCGCTCACTCAGCGCTCCTTCGTTCATTCTAATCACTCACTATAACCATTTAAAAACGCTCCAAATTACTCAAAGGATAAAATCAACAACATTAAAAATAAATATAGCTAGAAAAACCGCGATTTCGCTAACATAATTGAAATTGTAAGCGTCTAATTGCCTTTTTGAAGAAATCGGAAGCTTTTTATAGAACTTGTATACATATTCTAAAGGGAGGTAGTAAAAATTCGTTAATTTTGTTCATCCTGAACAGAACTAGCGATATTGGATTGCTCCCCCTTGAGGAAGAGCGTCAGGACGATTTCGATTCCCTGGAGCGGCTACCGTCCCTGTTTCCATCTTGGCCCTCACGTTCGGTACGAGTACTGAATCATGTCAAGGATGCACAATCGATAGGGTTGAATCCAACATGTAAAAACTTGTATCCAAATCGATGTAAAATAAATAGGCCCAAACCAACCGATTGGGATAGGCACAAACTTTTGTAATGAGGACCCGCAGGCATTGCTACAGTTAACGATATTGAAAGTGAGATAGTGAAATTGACAAGGCGAATAATTTTGGAATGGTTTAGGAATGAAACTGAATGAGTGAGTGGAGTGAGTTTTGAGTGAATTTAATGGGAGGTAATCCTATATCGCAAATTTTGTTCAGGATGAACAAAATTAGCGATATTGAATACCTACCTTTAATTAAATATGCATACAAGTTCTATACATAGCTTCCTATTTCTTCAAAAACCTAAAAGAAGCTATCAATATGAATTATTTCAGTGACATTGCGATTTTTCTCTATCGTAATATATTTTGAATGACGTTGTTGATTGTAAATTTTTCAATAGGTTTGATCGTTTTTGAATGGTTTGAGTGAGTGTTTGGAATGAATGAATGGAGCGCTGAGTGAGCGATTTAGAATGGTTTTGATTAAGATGAATGTCAATTTCATCATGTAACTAACTGTACTTGTTACAATGAATACCATTCTGGATAATGAGTGATTCATTCAGATTGGTAGATTTTTGAAAAAGAGCAAAGAAAAACATTGTTTGGGGTATATTCTTGAATCTTTGTAGTCAAAGGGTTCTAGCTTCATTATGTTCCTTGAAGATAACAACATCGTGACACTGACATTATGAATGCTTTTGAAACAATTTTGGAATGAAATTTAGTGAGAGCGACTAGTTAAGTTTTTAGTGAAATAAATAGCGGTAATCTAATATCGCTAATTTTGTTCAGGATAAATACAATTATCTATATGTATTACCCCCCCTTTAATAAAATATGCATACAAGTTCTATAATTAGCTTTATATCTCTTCAAAAATCTATCAAACGTTTATAAGTCAGTGAAATCGCGATTTTTCTCAAGCTCTATTTGGATTGAATATAGTTGTTGATCATAGCTTTTTAGTCATTTTTTAACGTTTTCGAATGGTTTTAGTGAGTGTTTGAAATGAATAAATGAAGTGCTGAGTGATTGATGTAGAATGGTTTTGATTGAGATAATGACAATCTCATGATGCAACTTACTGTACAAATGTAAGAAACAGCGTTTAGTTAGAAGCCTAGCTTAAAGGATGAGGTTCATGATAGGCCATAATCGCTAAGTTTGAGAAATCTGTATTAAGAATAGCTAAAACAATAGATTCATATTAAAAAATTATCTAAATTTTTAAGGATATAGAACGATCCATACAGATTCCTTTGCTTTGACTAAAATTGACTAAAGCCAATTTTTAAAATCCTCGGGATCCCGCAACACCGAGTCGGGACCTTATATAACCAATTCGGAAAAAATAGAACTTGTTGTTAAATCGGATATACAGTTAACAACATCGTGAAATTGACAAGGACAATAATTTTGGAATGAAATTGAATGAGTGTGTGGAGCGAGTTTTTAGTGAATTTAATGGGACGTAATCTTATTACGCAAATTTTGTTCAGGATGAACAAAATAAGCGATAATGATTACCACCCTTTAATAAAAAATGTATTTGCAGCACAAAATGACATCAATATATTGAAGGTGAAAGTCGGGGTGCAATTCCCTTAGACTATTATCCATAAAATAAAACAGATGTTTTAAAGTTTCCTCGTTGCTTTTTGCAAAAAGTGCATACATTATTTTCAACAATTTTCATCTTATATAGCAGTCGTTTCGTTGGTAATATCCTATGTATTATTCTTGTTTGTAACCACTGTATATTTGTCGTTTGTTTTTTTGAAAACGTTTAAATAAGCATTCTTCCAATCTCTATCAAAATTATTTAAGATGGAAAGCCATTTCTTTTGACTTGTTGATTCTGTCTCATTTTTTATTAAGACAGAATCGACATATTTATCTATGGGTTTCTTTTTTAGAAATTAGAGGGTAGATATAGCAAGACGCATTTTTTAATGGTTTGGGTGAGTGTTTAGAATGAATGAATGGAGCGCTGAGTGAGCGATGAAGAATGGTTTTGATTAAGGTGAATGTCAATTTCAAGATGTAACTAACTGTACATATTTAACGGGAGTGCCGAATGTTTAATTACCTGGCCTTGTCCCACAGTCAACGTTGCTAATAAAATCACAAAAACTTCCATTTGTATTAAAAGCAGTTCCCGGGGCGCAGGGGCTTATATACGTGTAACCGCCCCAGCAGCTGAAGAATTTGTAACAATCCTTAGGATAAGGATACTCTCCGTTAGGTCGGGACTTGCAGAGTTCTGAAATAAATTGAAATGTTATGAATGATTTTGGAGTTATTTCGGAATTGAATTGAATGTGTTGGAAAAGCGATAGTCTGATGAAATTGACGAGGGGTATTGTATAATCGCTTATTTCGTCCCATTAGACGAACTTAGCGATAATACATTACCTCCCTTTAATAAAATCTACGAACTTTTCTGTTTGTGGACTAAACAGATGCTTTTATGTCCATACCAGCCAATGGAATCGTAGAATAGTTTGATAAATTTGAATGAAAAGATTATCGTTTTGAATAGCGTTTCTATGAATGTTTCAAGCGTTTTTGGTTAATTGGACTCGGTGTTTCATTCAAAACTCGCTGCTCCTACTCATCCAATTCCACTCCGAAAACATTCCGAATTTATCGTCGGTTCAATTCCGCGATGTTTCTTAATTGCATGGGGTCATTCACAGCAACGTTTTGTCCAACCTTTTAGTTATACCGCGGCAACAGGAGCACCTAAAAATGGATTCCTGGTATTTCTCACACCAGTACTATCATCCTTCCCTAGCCTTTTCAACTGGCATTAAAATCAGTTCCCGGGGAGCTTGGACCCACAAATATGGATTCGCCCAAGCTACTTAAAAATTTGTATCAATCTTTGTGGTAAGAATACTCTCCATTAGATCGGGAGCTGCAAAATCCTGCAAAAGGTCAAATAGTTTTTTTTTTTTTTTTTTTGAAAAATTCCTAAACAATCAAACGTCCCCCTCTTATAGCTTTTTTTTTTTAAATCTTATTTAACTGCAAATATAACCTGTTACTTGAAACTTTTTATAAGGGATGGGCTACCTTAATAAATCGATTATGTGCAGTTAGGTCAGCCCTGCGTTAAGTATGACAAAACCTTTCGAACGATTTGCCAATTATAACCCACATTGCACGCTAGTACACGTGCAAAGCAGGGTATAATTGACAAATTATTTGCACCAATTTGTTATCTTGAACGTGGGGCAGGTAAATCTTTGAAGATTAATAATTGTAAAAGAAGGTTAAAATCAACAAAATTATGATATATCAAAGTTAAAATGTTCATTTTTTCTATGGAAAAGCTTTAGGATAAGACATTTTGCATCCCATGCTATCGTTACCGAATCCTTAGTTGTTTGAATTCAGTGGGACGAGTTTAAGACAAATGTAAGCATTTAAATGGTTTCGGTGATAATTAGTAAAATTCTATGATTGTTATACCTCTCTTAATTCACATAAAGTGCAAAGATCTATACTTCTCTTGCAGACCAATTTCTATTTGAGGTGGCCCCTATTCAAATATCAAAAATGCTGACATACCATTATCTGGGACGGTAGGTGATGTTTCAGGTGTGGTTGATGATGACCCGATTGAGGTCGTTTCTGGTGTGGTTGTTGTTGCGGTTGAGGCTGTCTCTGATGCGGTTGTTGTAGGCATAGTTGGGGTCGTTTCTGGTGCGGTTGTTGTAGTCACGGTTGAGGTTGTTTCTGGTGCGGTTGTTGTAGTCTCTGTCGAGGTCGTTTCTGGTGCGGTTGTTGTAGTCTCTGTCGAGGTTGTTTCTGGTGCGATTGTTGTAGTCACGGTTGAGGTTGTTTCTGGTGCGGTTGTTGTAGTCACGGTTGAGGTTGTTTCTGGTGCGGTTGTTGTAGTCATGGTTGAGGTTGTTTCTGTTGAGGTTGTTGTAGTCATGGTTGAGGTTGTGTCTGGTGCGGTTGTCGTAGTCACGGTTGTAGACGTTTCTGGTGCGGTTGTTGTAGTGATAGTTGAGGTTGTTTCTGTTGTGGTTGTTGTAGTCATGGTTGATGTTGTTTCTGATGCGGTTGTCGTAGTCATGGTTGTGGATGTTTCTGGTGCGGTCGTTGTTGTCACGGTTGAGGTCGTTTCCGGCGCGGTTGTATAAGATTGCTCCCTAAAAGAAACGAAAATGTGGTAAACTACTGTATAAAGGTGATTTTTTTATCTCTTCGTGTGAATCAAACTTGCTTTTTGTCTTTACGAAATTCATTTTGATAAGGTACTTTCTGGAAAAATCCTTCTGGAAAGATCGAGGACCTTGCAGTCTAAAATCACCTACCTTTTTTACGAATAACAAAGTATTAAACTAGGGGCTTGTTTTACTAAATATCTTACGATCATTTCTTTTTTCGTAAGTCGAAAATTAAAGTTGCTTCTACAAAAGTAACTAAATATGGAATTCTGCCGTGCATCGTCTCATTTGAATCGTCTTCTTAAGACGATTCTTATGAGATAAAGTAAGGCAGAATCTAACAATGAATGAAAACACCAGGTACGATTTGTGATTTCGACCTACGATTATTTCTTTCGTAAGAAGTTTAGCAAAACGGGTCTCATATCAGATTCGATTAGACTTTGTCGTAAATAAAATATTTTCTTTTTGGATTACATGCCTTTTAACAATTGGCCAATCATACAAAAGGCATGAGCGTCGTATTTGCCTCTCTGCTATGTCTGGATGTTTATTAACCAATTCTGCATACAGTTATAAACATCGTAAAAATGACAAGTTGATTGATTTTGGGTTGAATTTCGAATGAAATTGAATGGGTGTGATGAGCGAGTTTTATTCGGCAATAACTAGTTTCAAGGGAGGTTAAACTTATCCTTTTATGAAGCATTGTGAACGATTCTGGAACATTTTCGAATAATACCGAAGCGTTATAACATGCTTTGAATGAGCGTCAAGAATGCACCAATCATACGGTGAGCGAGTGAATTTAAATGGATTTGAATGAGGCGAGAGTCAATTTTATCAACTGTACCCTCTGCAAATTCGATTTCTTTACTTAAATTATTTCCTACACGATATTCCCGTATGCTCCATATTCGCCTTAGCAAGCGAATCAAAGACTATAGCGCGATTTTATTGATCCGAATCTGACCCTGCTATTTAGATGAATATATATCGAATCATTCCTACTCGGCTTTGAACGTGCTTTCAGAGGAATGAATACCAAACGGTATTGAATGTTATAAATCAATAAATAAATAAATAGATAAATAAATATATATATTGGGGGGGGTGATAAAGTATGATAGTAATTGTTATTTAAGCAATGATTTTTCCACAGGGGTCAAATTCGGGTCAAATAAACCAAGGTATACTTACTGACAATTTGCGTTTGCAGGCCAATCGCACATGCTTATTTTAGTGTTAAACTGCAAGCCTGTCGGACAATCTTTAGAGTAGCGTACTTTTGACCAGCACTCATAAAACTTGTTACAGTTAAACGGGTCTTTATAGTTTCCATTCGGCTTTCCGGCGCATGTAAATACTGTAACACAAGTACAATGCACAGGTACTGGGCGCGTTGCTCCGACACCCCTGGGAACATATGAGAATCATATGTTTTCCATTTTAGAAATCTGGCATATTTCTAAAATGAGAATATATGATTCCCATATCTTCACAGGGGTGTCGGAGCAACGCATCCAGTACCTGTGGTACAATGTAGATGATATTCCTTTAGGATGCAAGATGGTTGCGATGTTAAGGAAGATGTCCCCCGCTTTGCCCGTGAGAATATGGTTCGTTAGACACATTCTAGGTTTAATGATATAGGAATACTTATCTTTCGCAGCTTAAAACTCAAAACTTTGAAAAAAAAATATATAATCACGTGTTTGTCTGTACGTCTTCGAAATGGAAACAGTCGTAGCTCAAGTACTTAGCAATATACCATTTTCTCCTTTAAAATCAACATACTGTTCTATAAATAGAATATTGATTCACGGGCCGCTCGGACACTTCCAAATGCACGCTTACAAGTACAGACGTCTTGAACGATTAAGAAATGTTTTCTAATGATTTCGGAGCGTTTTTGAATGAATGAATGAATGAATTGGAATGATTTTGATCGGAATGAAAGTCAACTTCTCCATGTTTTCAACTGTACCTGCTGAGACTCCATTATTTGACGTCACAGTTGTAGATGTTGGTGGAATTGTTGTGGTGGTCGGTACCTCCGAACTCGTTCCGTCGACAGAAGAACTGGAGGAAGTCGTTAAACCAGACGCGCCTGTGGTTGGTGGAGACACGCTAGATGTTGGTTCAACAAGTGGGCCGAGGATTTCATCAATTAGACTTATAAGAGGGTAACGTTTTGTTGAGGTAGAACATATCTTGTTGAAATCATCCAGGTCTAGATTCCAGACCAAAGCCCCACCGTAATTTTCGTCTTTGATCCAGTTCAGCTAAAAATTCAATGTGACCCGTCACGCGAAAAAGGACCATCTGGATAGTGCGTAAAGTGTCGACCCTAGTCAGAATGCGCGGGTTGCGCAGACTGTCAAGGATCGAAACCTTTCGCACTTTGCGTATTGTCTTAATCTAGAATGAATAATCTATCTTCCAGAGAAAGAATTTTTCAAATGCGATCTCTGGTTGATTTATGCTGAACCCAATCTCTTTTTCAAACATTTATTGTAAAGAGTTCCCAAATGGTCCCTTTTCGCGTGACGGGTCACAAATAAATAACGTACAGTTAGAATTATCTTGAAGTTGACAAGTTGGATGATGTTTTGAAATACTTAAGAATGATATTGATTGAGTTTGAGGAGCAAGATTTGGGCGAAATATACTGGAAGAAAATATAATATCGCTAATTTCGAATATGACGAATTTATCGATATTTTTTATCCCCCTTTAAAAAGTCTACATACTTTTCTTTAAAAAATGGATTTACATGTCTTTGCGGACGCTTCCAAATATACATCAGCTAATACGAAAGAAGGGACTATTTGTTCGATATGATTGAAATTGTGAGAGATTGTGAACGAGTCTTGTGCATTTTCGAATTACTCCAGAGCGTTTCTTAACAGTTAAGTGAGTATTCGGAATGAATTAATTGAGCGTTGAACTACATGTTTTTAAAATACATTCATTCAATCTTCATCGTTAAAGCTATCTTTTAATAACATGACCAAATAAATAAATAATTAAATTAAACCGATTAATTTTTGTAAAAAGTGCTCCTATCCTTTAAACTAGTTCAATGATTGTTCGCTTTCGTTTACAATATCGAACAGTAACAGTTATAGTTGAGAATATAATAAAATTGAAAAGCTGTTTGAATGCGTTGATATCGAACAAGTGTGTGGAGCGAGTTTTGGATGAAATTTAAGGCAGATATATATAATACATACTTAGTTTATTATATGAAAAAAAATATCTAACGAGGTTGGGAGAATTGATCATTGTCGAGGCTATGCCGAGACAATTATTAATTCTCACAACCGAGTTTGATATTTTTTTCATACAATACACTAAGAATGTATTATATTTATCTTATAACCTATATTCGTCTTGTTTTCGTCGGTGTTTCTATCTGAAATGCAAGTTTCTAAAAATAACCACATTATATCATGTTCTAAAAATAACTATGTGATATCATAAAAAATATCATACGGGATGTTATCATACGGATATTTGTATAGTTATAAGATAAAATAAAATATCGCTAAGTTCGCCAAACTTTGACGAAATTCGGGATATCTATTACTTCCCTTTAATAAGATAGACATTAAAGTTCTATAAATAAAATTTTAGGATGAATATGGGATTAATTCACGTTTTTGAGCGCGTTAACATTTGCAGACACCCGAAAAATGGTTTGACGCCCGAGTGCAAAGTAAAAGCATTTTGAGGGTCTCTGCAAATACTAACACCCGAAAAGCGTGAATTGACGCTATTATTGCATAGGGACAGACATGTGTAAAATAATTTCATAGAAACGGTATAAAACAAGTTACAAAGCTTCTTATATGCCGTCATGCATAACACCGTCCATCTTGTTTATACCGACGTTGCTTGGTAAATTGATGATGTCACACAATTTAACGTTGAATTTAGAGCAACGTCTTTAGGTTTGCTCTATAGTAATGTTGGACAAGGAAACTGATAAAGTGTATTGGCACAGACCGAGAATATTTAAATTAAAAAGCCGGGCGTTAACGGCACGTGAAATTACTGATTAATCCACGTTTTCTCTCGTTAACGCCCGGATTTCGTTCGTTAAAGTACTTCTTTAACGACCCGAAAACATACATTTTATGCAATGATTCTTCATGAACAAATCTGACTGCTCCAAAGTTATACAAGTCAGAGAAATCATAGACATTTTCAAGCGATTTGAATGTAGCCGTTGATATTTTTTAGTGAATTTGCAGTGTTTTTGAAAAGGTTGAATGGGTGATTGGAACGAGTGATTGGAGCCCTGAGTTAGCACTTATGATGGAATGGTAATGCGTTACTTTTTTCCTAGCCCCCAGCTGCTATCCAACATCGGTCTACAATGATAGATCCATTGTTGGGAGACAAATAGACGGAAAGGATGAGTGCCGCCGTCAGGGATCGAACCCCGGACCTTTTGCATGATATCCCGATTCGCTACCACTACGGTTTGACGGTTGCCACGCGGCAATTTGGTAAGCGCCCGCTTAAAGTGGCCATATAAGGAACCTGTTCATTGGAGATAAATCTTCAAACATTTGCTTCATGATATTATATTACAACATATGAAGAGAGTGCTTGTTGATATCATATAGATATGACACTAAAAAATGTACCTTAAATCATTCGAAAACAGAAAGACCTTTACTGATAAATTGATAACGTTAAACCATAAAGCCAGAAGTAGAGTTCAATTAACAACATCGTGAAATTGACAAGATGAATGATTTTTAAATGATTTTGGAATGAAATTGAATGAGTGGGTGAAGCGAGTCATGAGTGAATTTAATGGGAGGTAATCCTATATCGCAAATTTTGTTCAGGATGAACAAAATAAGCGATATTGATTTCTTCCCTTTAATAAAATATGCACACAAGTTCTACAGATAGCTCTCTATTTCTTTAAGAACCTATGAGACGCAAACAATTTGAATTATGTCAGTGGAATCGCATTTTTTTCTTTAAAAATTTATGTTTGAATGACGTTGTTGATTCTTTATTTTTAAATGGGTCGAGCGATTTTGAATGGTTTGAGTGAGTGTTTGGAATGAATGAATGGAGCGCTGAAAGGGTGATTAAGAATGGTTTTGATTGAGATGAATGCCAATATGACGATTTAACCAACTGTAGAAAATTCGTCGGAAAAATAAATAGAACTTTGAAATACCTTTTTTAGCTAGTAAATAGCAATTAATTCATTCATTCTTGTGATAATATTCGTTGACTATCGTGCACCCTGCACTTATTATATACGGATCGAGATTTGAGGTAAAGTCGCAAGTGATAATTTTTCCTTGAAGACATTTTAGAAACATATGTAACAATATATACTTACAAAACCAACATCTATAGATACTGACCTTGATCCGAAAACTTTCTTCGTCATCATATCCAATCCAAATATTATCTGACGTCACGAAATATGGGACCTTACTATCATTCATCCAATACCGGGTACCAGTCATTTTGCAAATCTGTAAATAATTGATAAAGCGTGTCAAAGAGAAAATATGTTACAGGTCTAAAATGCCGATAACACAGTTATTTACATCGTGAATTTGAAATTAAACTCAATCAAATTCTCTCATTTTGCAAATCTGTAAATAATTTGATTAAGCGTGACAAAGAGAAAATATGTTACAGGTCTAAAATGCCGATAAAACAGTTATCGTGTTATCGTGAATTTGAAATTAAACTCAATCAAATTCTCTCATTTTGCAAATCTGTAAATAATTTGATTAAGCGTGACAAAGAGAAAATATGTTACAGGTCTAAAATGCCGATAAAACAGTTATCGTGTTATCGTGAATTTGAAATTAAACTCAATCAAATTCTCTCATTTTGTAAATCTGTAAATAATTTGATTAAGCGTGACAAAGAGAAAATATGTTACAGGTCTAAAATGCCGATAAAACAGTTATCGTGTTATCGTGAATTTGAAATTAAACTCAATCAAATTCTCTCATTTTGCAAATCTGTAAATAATTTGATTAAGCGTGACAAAGAGAAAATATGTTACAGGTCTAAAATGCTGATAACACAGTTAGTTACATCATGAATTTGAAATTAATCTCAATCAAAACCATTATAGACCGCTCACTCAGCGCTCCATTCATTTATTCGAAACACTCACTCATTCAAACCCATTCAAAACCATCCAAAAATAACCGCTCAAAACATGAAACAAACAGCTACATTTAAGATGATATTAAAAAGAAAGAAATCGCTTGTCAGAAGCAATTTCTTCTTTTTTCCCAATATTTTTTTCAATCATAAAATCACACACACGTAAAAAGCAGGGATTAAACAGCAAAGAGTTAAAATTGTAAGCATCTGAATGGTTCTTGAGGAAATAGAAAGCTATTCATAGAACTTATATACATATTCTATTGAAGAGAAGTAAAAAATACCGCTAAATTTGTTCATCCTGAATAAACATAGCAATATTTTAAGACTCCCCTTTATTTTTTTCAAAACTCACTCATTACCATCATTCATTTCATTCCGAAATGATTCCAGACTCACTCACCTAGTCAATTTCACAATGTTATTTACTGTACCTTTTGGTGGATTATCATGATTTTTATTTCGTTGATAAATGGACATTTCACTTTTAAAAAAAAAGGATTTACCAAACTGGTAAACTCACGTTTATTTAGTTTAAACCCTGTTTTCGTTAATTTAACCCAACATGGCAATTTCTAATTGGAGTTCATTAAACGGACGACACCAGCCTTATGTCCAAGAAAGGATGGCGCCCAAGAACGGTAGCGAGCGCTTTCCCGCTTTCCTATCCTGAACAGTTTGCTTGCTTGGGGCGCTTCGGATAATGGGCGCGCAAGCTCACAAGTCGACTAACATAGCGAACAAAAAAGTGTGGTAAACATTGCTTTTATGGCTTTCTACGTACAATTATAGTTCAACCGGGGTATTCGAAAACGTGGGAAAATGTGGTTTAGCCATGAGTAGGGGTGGACTGAACTGAAATTTTACAAGCCGTGAGATAACGGTACTTAATTACAAATGTAATCACCTGTATACTAATACAGTAAAGAAACAAATCAAGTAAAACACGTTTTTCTCCCAATCGAAATTACATGCTATTTGTCGTTCCAATTTTAGTTTTTTCATGATGAAGTCGGTTTCGAAAGCATGTTACTTTTACGCTATGACACATGACGTTTACAGATGAAGTCCGAAGGATTGCACTCAATTGTAGTAATTCCAGTAGTTTTGTGTTTCTGTATTCTTTCAGTATAGCGAAAACATCGTGACAGCAAAAATAATCGTTGGTCCCACTTTCTGTATATTAAACTTGTCGAAAGTCGGTTTGTAAACATTCAGATAGCATGGTTTACCTATAGTGAATTGTGTTATATTTAGATATTTAATCATTTCAAAGGCGGAATCTACGAATAACAAAAATATTTACTTCATTGTACGATTCTAAGAGTGTTTTCTAGTGATATTAATGAGATAAAGCTATGACTGCAGGTACTTTTGTTGATAGAAATCGTTCATTTTAGAAAAGCGCTTGCGAATGTGTTCAAGATAGACTGCTCGCTAGAAAACTGTTCATGGCAAGCGATTCCGTATTCTGAATATTCTGAACGGATAAATAGACAAGAGATTTTCCAAACTGAATGTTAAGTGTACATGAGTTTATACATAAGACCCCCTTTTTCAAAAAAGAATAAGGGTTATAATGTAAAGCTTTCTTTTAAATTTTACAAGCGTATCAGTGAGAAGACAGGAACTTCACATTAAAACATTTATTGAAAGTACACAGTTCACAGTACAAACACTCAGGGGCCTCTTTCAAGAAAGGTCCTACGATTGAAATTTGGTCGTATCGCAATCGTACGATAAAAATTGGCTTTCAAGAAACTTTTTGGCTTTCAAGAAAGGCGTCGTATCGTGAAATCTACGATAAAATATACGACATCTTTAGACCAGTCGTAAATTTTACGATTTTGTCCCTATGAGCCTAAAATGTTCTCAGATTCCTTTCTAGCTCTCGGGGATGTTAGAACGATTATTTAGCTATGCACATGCCAAATTTCTCAGAACAATATAGTGTAATAAACGAGATATATTGAAAACAATTGATGCACCATCATTTCGATATTTGATCTTACTCTGCGATAATCGTACGATTGTCGCAGAATGTTTACATAGTGGTGGTAAGTTGTTTATTTACCGTAAGAATCGACCCTTTCATGATCATGACTGAAAATGTTTGCTTAACCCTTCCTAGTGACACAGAAAGTGGGGGATACCAAATCAATAGATTTTTACATGTATATATAAATTACTTATTTTTTTAAAATCAAATTACTCTCACATTATGCAATATAGATTCGAGTGTTTTATGCTTCAAGAACTACATGAATTAAAAGGTAAATTCTACAACCTATAGTCAAAACCATACAATTCTTGATAAATAGGAGGATTTATTATTAACAACAACAAACAAACAACAACAACAACAACAACAAAACCGCTGCACTCGATATTTTTTTCTCTCACCTTTCGTCAAATATGAACTGAGCAAATAATCAGCAAATACAATAATTGAACGGCGATACTAAGCCAGATGAAACATGTCTAAGCTACATTATAACTGTTGTAGTTACACGGATACGACAACGAGCACTGTACTAGAACTGAAGTTAGAGTTCTCGGTAAGTTTGTATAAAAGCGATCGAATATAATATCTATCTAAAGTTCGTTTCAATACCATACTTCTATGGTTCGTTTCAATACCTTCCACATAGGCACAGAACTATACAGATTTAAAGAAATTATATAACAAATACATTAAGAAAAGTGGATAAGCCAATTTTTTTCATCTTACCTTTTTAACAATTTTGTATTCTTATACATGCATATACTTCACCAGAAAACAACCAACCAAACAAACAACAATGATAATAAAATAAAATGATAATAAAATCATACATGTACACCGAAAACTTGGTGGAGATGATCATTAACTAGAACAAGTGCAATTTTACCATGCGGTCCAATGTTCGATTGCTCCAAATTCGGCGCTACAGCCGGTGTACTCCCATTGGAAAGGGAATCGACAGTGTAAGGTAAATTAACTATGCACTTATGAGCAATTGCATTATTTTCTTGACATAGATATTTAGACATCGATGAGAAATGTGTAGTTCGACGAATTTAGTTTACATACAAGTAAATGGCTTTTCTACAGTCAGTTTCCTGATTTACCCTTTTGGTATTGTAAAAAGCGGACAATTTACCCACTAACGCGGAAGTTTATATCATATGATCAGCACGTGCAGATGTGAGAGATCAACTTTACGATAATCTAATGAGGTCGTATAGTCTGCGATTTTCAACGATATTTTTGTGAAAGCCGTTTACGACCGTCTTAAATACAATCGTACGATAATTATAAGATAAATCGTACGATATTTTTCTTGAAAGAGGCCCCAGGTTACAATAGACAACATCAATTTTTGTACATGCGAAGACATCAGATTTAAACAAGCAAGCACACAGAAGCACACAGCTATAGCATGCAATATGGAATTCCTAGGATGCAATTGGACACACAGTCCTGTCACACAAAGTCCCTGATATAGAGTTCCATAGCTTTTTAAAAACCTCCAAAACATGAACACAAAAAGAGTGTTTTTTCTATCATCCTGCTATATCAATCTTAACCTTTTTCGAAACAGTCCAATTTATCAACCACTCTGGGTACCTTATAAAAACAACTCACTATAGGTATATTTTGAGCGGTGAGCCGTGAAATCCACTTTTAACGGTTAAATTTCCACGCAATTCTTTCAAAATGATAAAAACAGACATAACAAAGATACAAATTACCTTTCAAATGAAACTTAGCGCTTGTCTAAGATCTGAAGGTTTACTCATAGACCTATGGTAATGGACTGAACGCCTAGGTCGGAGCTCAGTTTTGAAAATACACCTATACACATCAACCCTTTCTTAATTGCATACACATTCCAAACCAATATCAAAGTACTGCAAGCATTGATCACTCTTAACAGCATTCAAACCTTTCAACCTTTCTCATACATCAAACTAGTTTCAATATCTATCTATTCTTGACAACAAGGTAAATAAAGATATCAGACTTTTAAAAAAAGTCAATTAAAGCATGATTCACTGAAATATAGGCCTGCAATTTCAAATGAGTGACCAAAGATCAATTTTACATTGAAAATGATAGGAGATAACGGTTTCTCGGACCTCACTCTTTCTTGCGGAACTATAGTAGAACTAGCATGAACATTTTTATATTTTCCATACAACATATGAAATGGGAAAATTATATTTACTAAAGCATGTTGTGAAAAGTAATTGTCAGATGCAATTTGGACATCAAACGTAAGGCAATATAAATTTTAGACTCGCGACAGAACAACAGAACAATTGGTAGTATGCTGTCTTTTCTTACCATATGTCTTTTTCAAGCTTAAAGCATTGAGGTAATAAAGTACAGGTCAGTTATCCCTAGTTCTTACATATATTTCCAAGTTTGTGAAAAAAACAATTGGATACGTTGCAGAGGTAAAATCGCTTCAAAACGTTGAATTGAAAAAATAAGTGCTAGACACTTTAGTGCAGAAGTTTTCCTTGTGTTGTGAAACTTTTAGAAGAGAATCAACCTGGATGATCAATCTCGTCATTTTCTTTTTGTAAATGAATAGGGGCCCGTTTTAATAAACATTTTTTGATCAATTTGGCGTAAGACAATAATTAAAGTTGCTTCTACAGTAGTTACTAAATTATTGAATTCTATCATGCATCATCTTATTTGAATCGTCTTCAAAAGACGATTCCAATGAGATGTTGCAAGGCAGAATATAACAATGAATGAAAACACCATGTATGACATGTGATTTTGACTTACGCTTAATTTTTTTAAGAAGTTTTCTTATCTTGCATGAACAGTTAACTTGAAACATTTGTCAAAGTAGGATGGTGCTTAAAGAACCGATGTGCTGTTTAAACTGTCAGGGCAACTTGACATTCGTCATTTCATTTGAACTTTGTGTTTTTTTCTTTAATAGGTTTGATAAAGAATCAGCTATTATAGAACATTTCTGACACAGTTTTTCTATTGTTACTAGCCATACCAAGTAATTGCATTAATTGCGTTTTTCCAGTAGGCACAGGAAACTCAGAGATAGCATTGACATTACCTTCTAAATGTATAACTTGACCCTGCCACACAAGACTCCCTAGGAAATTCACAGTAACTTAACAAAATTTAGTTTTTCCTCGATTCACAATCGAGTTTGCATCACAGAGTCGATCGAAGACTTGTTTCATTCTTAGAAGGAGGCCATTTCATGTGTCAATGTAGATGAGGACATCATCGATGTATGCATCACGGCCATCTGAGCCAGCTGTAACCATATTAACAAGTCACGAAACCGTCGCGTGAGAATTTTCTATCACATACAACATACGTTTGTACTGATACAGACCAGGGACCCGTTTTCATTAAAGTTCTTACGAAAGCAAGATGTGTTTGTGAAACACGAATGCCCCCGTAACGGCACTTTTTTTCAAAGTTTGACCTTGACAGATGACCTTGACCTTGTCATATGACCTTGACTTTGGTACCACCGGATGCGGATCATTGAGATCTATCATCATGCCAAATATTAGCTTTGTATCTTGAATAGGCTTGAGGATATTGGCAAGGTTAAGTTTTCGGGTTAAGTTTTCGGACAGACGGACGGACAGACAGACGGACGGACAGACAGACAGACGGACGGACAGACAGACGGACGGACAGACGGACATGAGTAAAACAATATGCCCCCGATCTCTCGATACGGGGGCATAAAAATAATCGTAGGTCAAAATCAAAAATCGCACCTTGTGCTTTCATCCATTTTTGGATTCTGCCCTACAATATCTCATTGGAACCGTCTTTGGAAGTGAGTAATTACTGTAGAAGCAACTTAGATTTTTAACTTACGCAAAAAATATCGAAATGTGTTTAGTTAAACGGGCCCCTGTTGGAGAAGCAAAAGCTAATAGTGTAACGCAATGACCTTGATGCGTTATTGCTTGTTACTAATATTTTAGACTAGTCATGTTGCTCTGTAAATGTTAAAGAATCTTTCCACTACATAAAATTAAAATGATGATAGAACCCGGTATTCGATACATGCAGAACATGTATCTAACTTTGTAAACAATGCATATTGTTTATTGTTGTCTATATTCCTGGTAGGTCAAGTATCCATTGTTTCTGGATCCTTGTTCCTGGTTCCCTACCAGAGTGGTACCGTTAGAACATTGTATAAATAGGGATGGTTAAGCCGCATTTAGTGGGCAGTTTTAAGACAGCGTTTTGGCAACTTGTTGAATCCAGCCCTGCGTTCAGGATCGAAAAGCGTCCGCCGCTAACGTTTTTTCAGCTAGCGGTAGCAAACTGAACGGACCGTTAGCTATGCGAAAGTTTTCCAATATGGCCGACAGGCAAACAGTTAGCGAGGCGAACGTTTTCCAAAATGGACGACATGATACCTGTACCTAAATTATGATTTAGTTTGTTAGAAAATATATGACAGGGATGATATACGATAATTTAAGAACGTTTAACCATTTCCATCACTGATATAATACCGGTTAAATGTAGGCCAATTTCACTCACAATCGGGATGCAATTGATATAGGCCTAGTGTACATTCATTGTTTAAAAATAGAAACGGCAACCGTTGATTTTTTTTCGCTAAAAAATGGAAATACATTGAAGAAGGAAAAAATTTAGATATTGCTTGTTAATTTCGAAAACAACGCAATAAAAACCTGAAAAAATCAAAGTTTTAAGAATAGCAAATAATTCATGTAAATAGCCGACAAAATCCGGAATATTTCTTTTTTTTTTCTTTTGTAAATCGATACATGCAGGCTACGTATACACAGTCGTATACCTGGTACAGTGCAGTAAAAAAGTGCCCAGTGTAGAAGCATGCAAGATGGCGGACGTAAACAACGATAAAAAGTAGATACATTTTCAATCGCAAAAATACAGGTTCATTTAACTGATGGTGTGTAATGATAGGCCTTGTGGCCAACATGAAATGTCCGATTTTTTTATTATCCCATTGATTTCTCGTGATGCCTACTACACAACTTGGATTCAATCGATAAAGTTGGGTAAATAGCAAAAACCGAAATTGAAGCGGTGATCGCAAGATTCATTCCAGAATATTTGATTCGTTACTAATAAAATCACCTGTGTCAAACGACCTATCGTAAGCCTAAACCCCAACAAACCATCCCGATTTTTGACATCCCTGAAAAAGCATTGTGGAAAGTCACATTTTTAGTTTTTGTAAATGGACAACGGTCCAGTGCAGCAACAGGCCTATTTTTCCATTGGTACAGTGGAGAAACAAGGTTTTGAGGCGATTTTGAACCAGTGGAGAAACATTTTTGGAAACTGTGTAGACACATGGTTTGGAACCGTGTAGAACAAGCACGACGTTGGTAAATAATGACTTTGTCGTCGTGAATTGAAAGTAGCCGAATTATTATTTCGAATAGTGACATGATAAATTTAGGACTATTTAATTTTGCTTATAAAGCTTGAAAGTTGATCGTACTTGATTCTGGCATTGTGTGGGCATGTAAATTCGTCGGTGACCTTTGACCTTTTTTCTTAGATTTGGAATGTTATGTCTTCGATAATATGAAGTAGAAAGTAAAGTTTGGTGAAAGATCATCATACATTGGCACTGACCTTGACTTTCGTCCTCAATGTTTGATTAAGTTAAGATTGATAGATAATTGTATACGCGTCAAGCTCAATTCTAGAGATTTGGCACTGACATTTGTCCGACCTTCAAAGTAATGACAGATTAGGTCTAGAACAAAATTAATAATACTGATTAAGGTTGGCAAAGGGTCGTCTTTGATTCTGGCATTATGTTGAGCATTTGAGACTGACCCTGACTGTACCTTTTTTCTTCAATGTTGAATTATTTGGTCTACGATAATACAAAGAGAGTAATAAAAAAAATATTGTCGATGACACTGACATCATTCTGGACCATTTTCTCTGATTTACCTTGTCCTATATTTCTTAAATGCTGAATTGTCAGGTCTAGAAACACAGAATTAAAAAAAAGGATTGGTAGAAGATTGTCTTTAATTCTCGCACCATTTTCTACCTTTGACACAGACCTTATCGTAAGACTTCCTCCGCAAAATTACCAGACTAAGACTAAAGTCTAGGCGCAAAATAAGCTCACAAAATTTATTGCAATCCAGAATGACCATTACTGATGAGATTAAAATGGACAGCATGATTTCGGTAGAAAGGTGAAAATATTTGTTATATTATTTTTTAAATCATATCATCGAGTCTAGTCTGGCCCGGTATCAAATACGCCGATTGAGTAAGTTATGGAACATGTGACTGGTAAGAATAACAAATGAACAATTTTTCATGAATGTATTTATTTCATTTTTATTCGAAGTAAGTCGAAATCAACGCGTATTTTAAAATCGAAAATGCGAATCGACACAAAAATGTCCGCCGTCCTTTTTGTTTACATTGTTACTTCATAGCAACGGGTGTATTCATCCGAACGTAAAAATATAACGGAAAGGATTTTGCGGGAAAAGGTGTATGGCGTAACTGTTATTAAAATGCGGTTTTAATTTAAACAAAAAATCGTTTTTGAAGAACAGTTGATGTAAAAAAATAATAAATAAGAAGTGAGTATCGTCAAACAATATCAAAGTATACAATAAAAAGGTTATTGAATTTAAATGGGAATATATTGTGTCGGACTCGTTCTTTCGGCGTAGTTGCCCTCGCAAGCTCGGGCACTCTGCCAAAAGAACACGTCCAACACAATATATTCCCATATAAATTCAATAACCTATAATGTACGTATATCATATTGCATCTGACAAATTCGAGACTCTGAAATAGGAATTGCTAGATTTTGTTGTTACCAGCTTAAGTTTGTTTTGACTGAATGGGTTTTTACGCCGCTTTCCATAATCATTCAGTTATATCGTGGCTGCTGGAGCACCTAACAACGGGATCCTGGTATTTCACGCACCAGTACAACCTTTCCTATCCTCCAGCTACTATTCCTCATATGTCTACGATAGTCAACCTATTGTTGGAAGACAAATTGTCGAAGAGGATTATTGCCGCCGTCGGGGATCGAAGCCCTGACCTCGTGTATAGAAGGCCGGTGCGCTACCAACTTCGCTATGACGGCGGCTGTGTTACCAGCTTATAGGAGTTCGAAACAATGCTTGAGCACATTTATTTTCTATTTTTCTTTTAAGTCTTCTGAACACATTATTAACAACAGATGATCGAATTCCCCACCGAGCCTATGATGTTTCGTTTCAGAGAAGAAATTGAGAAAGGATAACTAACAAATATGCGGCTGAACAGACGTTGACCGATACAATTCTAAACTTGAGCACTTTCTGTTCAAGTGAGCAAAACATTAATATGGCCTCCATAAAGTTTAGAGGCTGCTGACATAGGATGGTGGATGTACGAAACACGATCCAAATAGAATCGGTTTAAACCTTGTCATTCTGAACCCCGAGTATTCCTGCATTGACAGGAAGTATAGATAAAGATCAGACAGCACATAAATGCAGTTTGATCTTAGTATATATCGCCTGGTTTTCTCTTTTTAAAACAGTAAAGTTTAAGAATTTCATTATGAAAATAAATACTGACACACAATTAGTGCATACATTGCTTTCAGCACTTTGATTTCAAGTTATTTTGCAATTGTTTTCATTCATCATTACAAGGGTTGAGAACAAAGTACACATGTGAACTAAAGAATTTACTTGAAAAGGCAAGAGCATACAGAGCAACAAACATTGGACTCATTGGACTCAACACGATGATAAAAGCCACCTTAGTCTAGCAAAGGATCTCATAACGATCCTTCCTTGTCTTATGATTATCAACAAGAGGACCATAATGGTCTTATATTGCTCACCTTCGTGTCCTTGACCTCTGCCTCATCAAAATGAATTGCCTTGAAAGATAATCAAATGACAAGTAAGGGCCTATATTTCAGTAAAATCATTATTGTTACTACTATACTATGAATTATAAACTCGTTTTCAATAATTTAGCAAGTGCCTTTTTCAAGAAATAAAACATTTACATAGAAATGTTCTAATGCAATTTACATTCTTACAGTGCAGCAATATTGATAAATTCTTTGAATATTTTGCAATAGTATATATACATTCATCTGTCTAATGATTACAAGGAAACAGCAATTTCAGCTCCTTTTCCATTATGACCTAGTTTTTTAATTAATCTTTTCAGTTGATTGCCATGGTGAAATCTAACGCATTTTTTATAGGGTCATGTGGGATCAAAATCTAGGTTTACAGATAATAAAAAGGACAATCTTAAAAGTGTGACTATATCGTCTTGAAGGATCCTTTTCTCTTGACATACTTTGGAATGTATCCAAAATCAATAAGGCCCTTCCTTATGACCAGACAAAATCCTTAGAAAGATTAAGATGATGGCTAAAATTGTGACCTCTAGTATGGGTAATAAGAACATTGTTTATAAGGTTCCTCTTCCATGACATACCTCAGACTACAATCAAAATTATAAGGGGGTCTTTTCAATGACCAGGCAAATATCCTGTACACGTTTGGAAGAGATTAAGCAAAACAATTGTGACCTCTAGAATGGCAAAAATGACATCGTCGTTAAGTCTGCTTTTCTTGTGACATACATCGGAACACATCCAAAATCAATAGGATCCTTCCGCACGATCAGACAAACATAATATTTAAGTTTGAACAAGATTGAGCAAAAATTGTTAGGTCTAAAGTGGTACCAAGACAATTGGATAAGGCTTCTTTTTCCCATGATATAAGTCGGCATGCCACAAAAATCAATAAAGATCTTTCTTTGGACTAGACAAACATCATAAGCAAGTTTGAGAATAATAGAGCCAAAATCGTGACCTTTAGAGTGGTAAAAAGATATTGGTCAATAAGTTGCCTTTTCCCTTAACCTACGTTTGATTGCAAACAAAGAATGCAGGGATCTGTCATAGGCCTAGACAAACATCCTGAGCAAGTTTGAAAAAGATTGAGCAAAAACAGTGACCTCTAGAGCATAAATAAGATTTTCACCTTTTGACCTCATTCAACCCTATTTAGACCCTCTGTTGAGCCTAGGGTCAATTTTGCTGTTTAGTTAAATTCTGACAAATACTTTAAAAGAAAATTATCTTAAGATTTGACCTTGTGACTCTTTGTTTGACCCTATTTTTGACCAAATTTTGACCCAAATTCAAATTTTTTGAAGTATTTTGAAAAAGCATGACTCAAGAATCATATCTGTAAAATTTAGTACGATTCTGATAAGTAGTTTCAGTGGAGAAGATTTTTCTTAGGATTTGACCTTTTGACCCCTTTTTGGCTTTTTTGACACCAATTCAAAATCTTTGAAGCATTTTGAAAAAGCATGACCCAAAGATCATATTTGTACAATTTGGTCAGATTCTGAAAAACACTTTCAGAGGAGAAGATATTTTGTAATTGTTAACAGACAGACCCATGGTCAGATGGACAAACAGGTGACAGACAACAGGCTGATCACATTAGCTCATCTTGAGCACTCCATGCTCAAGTGAGTTAAAATGATGATGAATATTAATAAAATATAGTGAGAAAGGAGATTGTTATTTAAAAGTAATTTCTTTTTTTCTCTCATGTTCTGATTGTTACCTGATATTTTACTAGTTTTTAAAACTATATCAAATATGCATATTGTTGATATAATATACAAAACCTGGTAATTTTCTTTTCACAAAATATCATTGAAATTGTTTTTCTTTTTTTCAAAATTCGACACTGTATGGCAATAGCTTGAAATCTAAATCAAAAGGTGGCAATGGACAGAGGCCTCAGGACTCTATAAACTGGAAATGGGGTTTCAATAATATTACGGCTCTTTTTGCATGCGGTTTGAAAAGACAGGTTTTCATACGATTCTGCTTATGGAAATAGTGTAAAAAAATTATGGTAAAATTTCATAACCTAACATCTTTTCAACATTTGATATCAGTTGAATGACTGCTTCATTAAATTTAATAATAAAAATATGTTATAAGTGTCATTCAATTTGGTGGGGTCACTATAAGATAATGAAAAACTTTCTTATTTGCAAGGAAAGGTATGCTGAATTTTTTACCAAATGAAGAAAAAATATGGTTTTTATACATATCTGAAAATACGAAAAACTCATTGGGAAAATTCTTCAAAAAATAAGTTTTTGTGGCATTTTTTTCCTATTAAATTTACAAAAATTATTGCATTTTTTACTTTTGAAGGCACTTTATGCAAAAACAATTTTTCTTGGAAACAGCCATTATGTACATGTATAAGGTCAATCAATGTTTATGTGTTTTATAGCTATCAGCTTGTACCTGAAAAATGGCAATTACCAATCAAGGGCAGATAACTCTAGCATGAAATTGAGCATGGAAAGGATCCTTCAAATGTTGTAATAATGACTATACAATGTTAATCTACAACATATGTGAACAAGAAAAAATTCATTGAAAGGAAAAAAATGATGCCATGTGTCCATTGCTACCTTAAGACAAAATTGATCCTTTTTTAATCATAAGTTGTTGTTTTTTCTAGTCAAAAATGTGCTTTATGTGCTGTAATAACCAAAAACATTACCCAGGAAATCAAAAACAAAATTGTTTACTATGCTTAATTCCAGTTTATTGTTTGCAAACTAAAAAAAAGGGCCTTGGGAGATTGAATATTCTCCCCGAATAAGGTTTTGTCACAAAATTGTATGCCATAATTGGACAAAAGTTCTTATTGAAATGTAATATAGTTTGAGAGTTCTGCTGTTAAGAAACCTTTAGTCTGAAAAACACTGAATGGATGTAAAATGTCTGAACCTTTCAGTAACGAATACTAGAAAATAACAAGTGCATGTCGTATTGAGAGGCAATACAGGAGTCCCCCACCGGATAATCAAAAATCCTTTCTTATAATATATCTCCTACTTATTAGATCTATAACTGTTTACAAAATTTGAAGTTCCTAGCACATGAGGTTTTGAACAAAATGTCCCAAACAAAAATATAAGAGTAAAAACAACCAATGGCAAAAGCTCCAAAAGTGGGCGGAGAAGAATGATTCTTGTACATGCCACTTGTCCACAATGAGATCTATAAGTGTACCAAGTTTGAAGTTGCTAGCACTGATGGCTCAGGAGATATGGTACGGACAAAAATGTCAGGATAAAAAACAACAACCGAAAATAACTAAAAAAGTGGATGTGGCAGAGTAACAGTTCTTATGCATTACACTTCTTCTCAATGAGATCTACCCGTGTACAAAGTTTGAAGTTGCTAGGGCTTATGGTTTAGGAGATAAGTACGGGACAAAAATGTAAGGATAGAAACAACAAAGGGCAATAACTCAAAAAGTGGACATGGCAGAGTGACAGCTCTTGTACATGACACTTGTCCTCAATGATATGTATAAGTGTAGCAAGTTTAATGTTTCTAGCACTTATGGTTTAGAAGGTATGTTCCGGACAAAAATGTAAAGGTAAAAACAATAAAGGGCAATAACTCAAAAAGTGGGTGTGGCAGAGTAACAGTTCTTGTACGTGACACTTGCCCTCAATGAGATCTATACATATACAAAGTTAAAAGTTGCTAGCACACATAGTTTTGGAGATATGATCCGGTCAAGAATGTAAGACAAAAAACAACAAAGGGCAATAACTCAAAAAGTGGACATGGCAGAGTGACAGCTCTTGTACATGACACTTCTCAATGAGATCTATCAGTGTACAAAGATTGAAGTTGCTAGCACACAAAGTTTAGGAGATATGTTCCGGACAAGAATGTAAGGGTAAAAACAACAAAGGGCAATAACTCAAAAAGTGGGCGTGGCAGAGTAACGGTTCTTGAACATGACACTTCTCCTCAATGAGATCTATACGTGTACAAAGTTTGAAGTTGCTAGCACACATAGTTTAGGAGAAATGTTTGGGACAAGATTGTAAGGGTAAAAACAACAAAGGGCAATAACTCAAAAAGTGGGCATGGCAGAGTAACGGTTCTTAAACATGACACTTCTCCTCAATGAGATCTATAAGTGTATCAAGTTTGAAGTTGCTAGCACATATGATTTAGAAGATATAGCCCGGACAAAAGTGTGACGGACAGACCGATGCACGGACTGAATCGAGCAAACCTATAGTCCCTCAACTGGTAACCGGTGGGGGACTAATAAGGGTTTTTCACACAAAGCTTGAAATTGATCGCTACCACTCTTTCTTAGATATATGTGTACTCAGAACACTATTTTTGCAGACAATTAAAGATCCAATCATTGGGTAAATGGTTAGATATTAAATATGTATGTTTTGGCTATCACTGATATAAATGAAAATTGCCTGCAGATAAAACATGAAAACTCTAACTTGTGTAGTCTTTATAAACAATAGACTGGTTTATTTATAGCTGGAAATAGTACGAAATGTAAAGATACAAGTACATGGCAAAAGTAACAAACAGACATTTGCAAAGCAATTTTCTCCATCTTTTTCAAGAAGGGGTATAGTAAGATTTGGTCCTTTCACGACAGAGTAGCTCATTTTAGCCACAAACCTATACATGAAGAGCAAACATATCAAATCTTAAGAAACTGTGAATATCACATAACAAGGTAAAACCTTTCAGAATGTCTTAATATCACATAAATATCACAATCAGGATCAAATACATTTTATTCACCTTTGAAATGCTGAACCTATACTATTCCTGCTTTGGAAGGAACAAGATCTCGGTGTATACAACCTTATTTTCCTTAAGTAGCCAGAACAGATCAAAAACAATATTGATATATTTTTTTCAAAATGAATATTTCCTAGAAATAAAGTGCACTTAATGCTTTCAGCACTTTGACTTTAAAGCAGTTTTATTCAGTATAACAAGGGTTAAATGTGTATTTTACAGTACAATCTTCTGTTGATGATCACATTTCAACTTCTGAAGCACTCATAATCTTTGAAGGATGTTGACAGGTTGAAACATATGCACGACCAAAATCCTGAAAGTAGACAGATTAATGAGTATTTATTTCAAATTCATTATTTTTCTGTAGTAGAAATATGGTCCCTTTGAAATAACTAGAAGTATGATCTTTTTTTTCCTATTTGAATTTTTAGAATAGAAAATTGCAGATTCAATAATAAAATTCCTATATTAGTTTTGATTTGAAATTTTAATCGAGAATAAATTAAAACCAAGAGTAAAAGAATTTATTTCATAATGCTGTAATTTACTTACAAGTGATCTTTTTGGTATTTAGATTAACAAAATACTAATTCCATGATTGCTTTATCATTCTTGATACCATATGATGCCCAAGTACAAAAATGTGTAGATAAGCTTTTGAAATTTATATAGATGACTAGACTGTCACACAGCAGCCTAATACCCCTTACAAATGCTTGTCCATAATGACTGGCCATTTTCCATCAGAGGGCCATAATTCTGTCAAAAGTCAATGGATTGTAACCAAAATATCACTTGCACATCTCTGCTTGATACTGACAGGACCGACCAAAAAGTCCAATATATCTTCCAAACATAGTTTGGGAAGGTATAAAAAGTAGAATTTCTAAAGATGAGAATCAAAATATAGTTCATTTCAAAAAAATATACCAACATTTGACCCTTTATAAGTTTTTTTCTGACAGGTAAAGACCAGTCATTATCTACTAGTTGGAATTACAAGGGGCGATATTTACTGACTAACCCAAAAAGTATAGTTGTCATTTTTTTACTAGAGCTTTGGAAGTCTCATTCAATTAAACCTTTTTTCCTATTTCTTTGATTTTGAATATCATTCCAGTAACAAAATTCACCTCTAATCCAGCATTTAATTGTTGATCCATTGTCTCTTTTAAACAGATTTGTCTATTGTCTATTTGTCTCATCTGAAATAGATACATATAATATAATTAGATTTTGCTTTAACTATCTACATTACTTCCAAATAATAATGAGAAACAGTATATAAAACAGTATGAAACTTATCCATGGTAAAAAAAGTCTGTACACAAAAATTCAAATGCATGGCTAGGATTGCAGATCAAGTGTCATTTAATGTCTCAGGAATGTGTAAGAGAAAAATAAGGTATGTTTATTAATCATAAGCAATAGAAAGCTTTAGACAAAAAGATCCAAGAGACTTTTTTTCTTCATTATTACAAGTTTCATAAAAACATGTTTGATTCTAAAATAATTTTTTGTTGAAATATTTTGATTATGTCTAATAGGTCAATGCCAAGATACAAAATTTCAATGGCTTAAACTTTGTGATCTGAGAAAAGGTTTTCAAAGGAAATTGTCTTAGTCCAGCTTTAAAGACTTACTACCAACACAATAGGTCTGAGTTTGGTCCCAAAACATTGCAACAATGGTGCGAATAATAAATGATTAATTTTGGTAGATTACAGCAAAGCTTTATGTGGAAAACTAAAAGCTCAAGATTGTAATGGTTGACCTGAGACTTTTTTGTTGGTCTGTTGCTATGGCAATCACACTTTGTCATGAAGGGCTCATTTTTGAAATATTGGTCTCCAGCAGCATATAGATTTAGTTTTACTTTCTCCCATTCAACAAGAGTACTGTGATATTCCTAAATTGCTTACTGTATTACAATTTTAAAATTAACATTTCTAAAGGTATAGAAATAAACACCTTTTAAGGGACTTTCTTTTATCACCTGTTGGTTAAAATGTAGTCCCACAAATAGGACTTACTTTGATCTCATGGTTGTAATTTTATTCACTTTGGCAGAAACTTTAATCAATGCTACCAGTTAAAAGTAAAATTTGCATGTCTAGATTTTTTTAGGGATCACTTTAATGATTTCCTTTTCAATCCCTAAAGGAAAGAATCCAAAACAGCATAAAACTATTTTCATTTAAAAGCAATTTACTAAGTATTTGCTGCCCAGGGGCAATATGGTGATTTTATTGACAAAATTTCAAGATGTTACCCTTATTGTTTGGAAAAGGGATTAAAGGTGCTTCTGTCTATACATGTACAATTCAAACACCTCCAAACAAAGGCCTAAATTTTATGTTGGCAAACACATTAAATTATTTTATAGGAAAGGGTCTTAGAAATATACATCATGTTAATTACCAAAGTTTTTAAGCTTACTGGTTTGGCAGTTCTTGAAGAGTTTATTCTTTTTTTTTTCTATGAAGAAAACTTTAAAATTATGATACATGATGAGTGCTTATGCTCAGAAGCTTTTAGACCAACAGAATCTTTTAGTATTACTTCTGTATGCATTAATTACCAAAATGATTCAAAGTAATTTAGATAATATCAATCATAGTCATAAAATAAGAACTCCATACAAACCTTAGAGACAAACAATAAGCTCTTTAAAACGTGGAGCCTGCATACTCCCATACTTTATATAGGTTCATCATTGTCTTTTTGTTTAAGATAGTTACTTGAAACTTAGCATGTGTTCACCATCACAAGAGCAAATATTATGCCATTTTTCAAATTAACTCTTTTCACAATCAAGTTGCTGCAGCCAAATGTGGCAACTGCTTGCAGTGCCCTTTTAAGATGGAATATTGACAGTTTACATTTGTAATATTGTTAGTAATTAAGCTTTTTTATTTTATTATTCTATTATTCACTTTGATATTTTATTTTTTTTGGTATTTGTGGGTAGACTCACCTGTCACTGTTGATCTTTGACTTTTGACACACTATTTCAAACACACAGTTATAATATATCTATTAACCTGCAAAGAGAATTATGATAACAAGAAATAAAATTTATTTTTGAAGATGAATTTCAAGATCAGAACTGGTCTCAGACTTTACTTTGGAAGTGAATAGAAGGAAACATCAATCCCTTGAGATAATTTTTATCTTGCTGATTTCCTTTCGAAATAAATTGCCTAATTATTGAAGTTGTCAACAGATTTTTCTGTAATGTAATATTAGGTGCACTACCTAAGATTTCCCCATTTCTAGCCTAAACGATTTATAACAATTAGGAGCCATCACAGATGGGTTATGCTCCTGGACAAGTGCTTGATAAAGAAAGTTAGGTATAAGTTAAATGTTCATGTTAATAATGAGTGACCTTGGCCATGACTGATGACCCTGACTTAATCTATCAAAATAAAATGGTTATTATTTAACAACAACAACAACAATAAGATCTAGACATAAATCTGCTTTGAAAAGGACACATGGGTCAAGTGGTATAGATTTAGATCAGGTAGTTGTTTATCCCATTAAGACTGGGCTTTGTTTGTTCCTCTTACCAAAAGAGGAATATGGAGTTGAATAAGACAAGATTGAACAGCCCAAATTAAATTGAGCTGGAATAAACTCATATGAGCTCTAAGATTTAGGTTCAACACCAAGTTATTAAGGCCTTATCAAGGCCTTGAATTTGAACTTATTTCAACCACAAACATTTTTTCTTGATGAAAAAAGGATAATAATTTACTTTGAAACTATTCATATAAATTGTAGGAGAAATGTTCCTAACAAGTATATTTTCGGCAATTGACCTTGACCAGTGACCAGGTTGCAAAAATAATTACTTGGTGAATCAATGGTTTCTGTGCAGAGGGTTCACACGTACTAATTATAAATTGTTTTACAGGGTTTTACAGGTTTGCCTGCACTTTGGTGAAACAAAATTCCCTGACTTTTCCCTGACCAATTCATGTTTTTTAACTGACAAAAATCGTCAAATACTTTAATTCTTAAACAACCTTCTTAGGCCACTCCTTTTTTTTTTTTTTTTTTTTTTTTTTTTGTGGGGGGGGGGGGGGGGGTCACAGGATGCTTAAAAAAGTCCTGCCCCTTGACCTAGCAAAAGTGGAGAAACCTAACATTTTCCCTACTTTTATTTGAATTTTTTTACAGTCGAGCAAGTGGTAAGTGAGGAAGGAATCCTTTTTTATCCATACCTGCTGATTCAAAATATCTTAACAGTTATAAATCAAATAAGGGACATATATGTGATAAAATAAAACATTAGACAATAAAGCATCACATTATCCCATTTTAAAAGATTATATTTTGTATCACTATTCCCTGATTCAATATCTCAGCTGCATATATATGTAGGCCTACACAAGGCTTTAACAGACAGTATAGACTAAGATCAGCATGAATATATGTGCATTCTGATCTAAGCATACACTATATAAGTGTGAAATACTTGTGGAAGAAATACCAAGAATTTATTCTTATATGATCCAGTCACTTCAATTTTACTGAAATAGTATTTACAGCAGCAGAATACTTATATCATTGTCATAAAAATAATTAAAGATACATAAACTTTTATGCACAGGCTCAAAGAGATCCGATGTTGAAAAAGATTATTTGTGGGAAGTTTGCAGCAAGGTTGCAGAGAGTTTTGCCAGAAGTTTTCGAGATCAGTTTGCTGAATGTTTGCGAGAGAGCTCAATTGCATACGAAAAACAAATTGGCAGCAAATCTGACACCAACAGTTGCCACAAATTTGCAGCAAATATTTGCGAAAACCTATGTATTTTTACTAAATTGTTCTTGGCCAAATATGGCTGGCTACTTAGTCAAGCAAACTTACTAATTATGACAAAATTAATTAGTTACCTTATGATTTTCTTGTATGTACTTAAAGTAAAAATTGTGTTTTGGAATATTGATAATGAAGCCTTTATTTGCTTAAAATTAACTTTTTTTAATTTTCTTGTAATATTTTAACTCTCTTATAAACTTACATTTTGTTTAAACTGTTTGTAATTTTTTTTTCTTATAATTTACTATGCCATGTAAATGACCCTTGATTGAAAAAAAAGAAATTGTTAACTTATCTTTACCCTTGTTTGATAGTCTAATGTGCATATCAGAACGAGGGGTACATTATTGCAAGTCCCCTTGCTTATAAAAAATAGGCGGATACCTGAGCGCTATACCCTAAAATGTTTTTGAAGATTGCCATCAAGTGCCTAATAAATCTGCATTTAAAAAAAGTATTGGTGAATTTTTTAGACATTTAGTCGCAAATACATAAACTTGGCAAAAAAGTCAGTTTTTTCTTCCTTATGTAAAAATTCCACTTTTTCGCAGTGGATACAGGATGTCTTTAGAGGGGTTGGGAGATTATATCCTGCATGAAAATGAAACAATAAGGCTAAAGAGTACCTAAAGAGTAGGGTACACTTGAACTACTAAACCCCTTCTGGATCCGCAAATGCCTCTTGTTCAGGAAAATGTGGGATATTTATGAGAAAAATGGGTACAAAAGCACATCTCTACCTCTATATATCAGACATTGGCCATCTTTATCACTGTATAAAGTCCCATTTTCAACAACAAAAGGCCCATGTTCCACTGCTGCTTAATCTGGGGGTGAAAATGGGTATTTTACAGCATGGATGTACCCCCTCTATATGAGACAAAGAAGGCTGCTTGCAAAAATAGGGGGTACAATCGGTACAAGCTTCAATTTGGGGGTAAATCACCCCCATTTGAGGCTTTTTGGGAACACTTAGGCTATTATGATTTAAAACAGTGGATCCAGGAAATTTGTACTGGTTTTCATCCTCACAAAATTGAAATTTGGGGACTGGGGTCATTCCTGCTATTAGACTACAAAGGAGAGTTGCTCATCAGAATAAAACATGGGATTGGGGGTTGGGATGAGTCAGAGTCTTAGTGTGTTTTAATTTTATCTATTTATCCATATGGCAGAGTTGATTCAAACATGATTCAATTTTTTAGTGATTTGCTGTACAAAGACATAAATACGAAAGCATAGAATTTTTTATTTTTTTGTTGCCCCCCCCCCCCCCCCCCCCCGAAGAAAATCAGGATCAGAGTAGATAATATTTAAGAAAGTGTAAAATTGAATAATCACGATGACTGCAGACCAAACTTAATGAACGCAATGAGCATAATTTTGTTTGTTATCAGTTACATTCGATTTTATCCGGAATAGGTACTTACCGGGTTCTAGTTATCCGGTGACAGCCACTCAAATTTGTCTTCTACTCGCTGTTCGTTGAAATCTTTATCCTTCCATGTTGCTAATTGTCAAAATATTCATATCTGAATCGGTATGTCAATCATTCATCTAAATTTATATACGAATTTCACATTTTTCCGTCCCAGTCGACAGAACTTTTTCGATAAATCTTTGCTGTGACGTCACTGTCATGTGACCGTTAGCTATGCTAGTCACCACTTTTTTCTGCTCGCCTGTTTGCGAAAGCGCTTTGGTGTAGCGTACCGTTCAGTATCATCGAACATGAAAACGCTCGCTAACGCCGCAAACTGTTTGCGGATCCTGAACGCAGGGCAGTTCTCGTTCTGTACATATGTAAATAAACATGTAGGCTATACTGCGTATTGGTGTGTTGAGTTGATATCGTCACCCCCTGAGCTGCCGCCGTTGTTGTAGGCCTACAATAGTTCTTTAGCTCAACCAGTGAGTAGAATTTGCCTGAATCCTTTTAGAAGGTCAAATTTTGTGAATTTACCGACTTTGTCAATACATTCATCTATTCTTGGTATTGGGAACGGGTCAGTTTTTTTTTCGTGGAGCTCACTTTTTCCATAGTCTTTACAAATTCTATTTGTGTCATTTGGCTTTAAGAGCTAGTATGCACGGTGAACTGTTATTACTGACATTCCTACAAGAAGTGATAAAATCTATCATGGTGTAATTGTTGAAGATTCTCAACCAATAAAACAACGTATTTATAGAATTCAACCTGTAAAACAAAAACACCTACAAGATGTAGCGATTCACTTATTGGAGAATGATTTCATTGAACCTGGTCAGAGTAATAACAGCTCACCATGCATACTAGTTCTAAAGCCCAATGAAACGTACAGAATGTGTACAGACCATCAAAAGTGAACTCAGCCTCTGTGGCAAAAACTGACCTTCTTTAGCACCAAGAGTTGACGAATGTACGGATAAAGACGATTATTCAAAATATGTCACCAAATTTGACCTCGTGAAAGAATTCTGGTAAGTTTCACTTACTGATAGAGCTTAGACAGTATCAGTTTTTGCTACTCTAACTGGTCTATATCAGTAAAAAGGGTATGCCTTTTAGATGAAAAAATCTCCTCGGACGTTTCAGCGAATAATTAATACGGTAAAAGCTGGCTAGGATGCCTGTGATGCATACATCGACGATATCATCATCTACACAGACACATGGAGTGACCACCTTCTGAAAATCAAACAATTCTTCGATTGACTCAGTGATGCAAACTTTACAAATTTACTGTGAATCTTGATTAACCAGAAGTTTGTCACGTTAATGTGTCTTTCTTAGGATATCTTTCGGGACAAGGCCTAGTTAAAACTTAAGAGACTAAGGTTAATGCTATTTCTTAATTCCCTGTGCCTTTTGAGTAAAGCAACTGATGCGTGTTATCTGGCTACTAAAGAACATTGTTAAGATGTTTTTTTCTAAAATAGCTGAACTTTTAACAAATTCATTTAAGAAAAACATAAATGGAATAAGGAATGTAAAGTTATCCTTAATCGTTTTAATGCCAATTAAAGAGCACACAAGTTCTCTAAGCATCCGAGGTTGACAAATATTCCAAATAAGCTGTTGATGCAAGTGATAATGGTGTTAGTACTGGACGTTTGCGACAAGACGATGACGGCATTAATCATCCAGTCTGTTATTTTCATAAAAAGATTCACAACATCAGGATAACTACTCGACTATAGAAAAGAAGTGTTGTTATTATTGATCACATTTCCCCTTAAGTTTTCTTCGCAATAACAAAAATTAGAACCGAAGATTACAGAGTTCATCGCTTCAAGAAATCAATCTTGATATAAGTCATATCAAGAAATGAAAATTTCATCGTAGACTGGTTACGACAATGAGGAGTAAGGACTCAAAAAATAAGGTATTACCTTTTCAATTATCTTTCTTTTCCATAATTTTGTTATTATTGTCAATAAGCATTATTTGTTGTAAATTTGGTACTGGCTTCATTGTTCTTGTTACATTTGGCACATAACAAGCTGTATTTAGCAATCATCTTCCAAATATCCCATGGGCGCTTGCTTAAATGAATGCAGATCCACAATGTAACTAAAAGAATGTGAAAGACGGATATGCGTTTCCATTCTTCGTACTGGGGTCGACATTTCTTTTAAAGAAAACATCAAGATGTTGTTACAATGTATAAAAGTAGCTATATAAGCAAACTGACACTGAACCCGATCAAAACTTTGCCTATTCGCAAGTCCAGTGCTCCATTCTTAGTATTTCTAGCATTCACTTCAATCATTCAAAACGCTCTGAAATCATTCGAAGACGCCCTCAAAATGTTTTCATTTTCATTTAGATAGATAAGACTTTTCTTTATTTTCACCAGCCTGTTTCGAAAAGAAAAAAAGGGACGCATAATTCGATTTGTAGAAAAATACGCACATTTTTCAAAGAGAGGAAATTGACATTATTTACAATTTCGTCCATTTTTTGTAAAACTACCGATACCATATTTCCTCCCTTTAATTTCATTCAAAACTAGCCCATTTCATTCATTCGGTAAAATTCATTTCGTCGATCTCCAAGATGTGATTAGGTTTGGAAGAATGACATAAATACATTCGATATTGCTCGAGCGACCACGTCTATTAAGCGACCAATTTTATTAAGCGACCACCATAAAAAGTCCTTCCACCCTAAGCAAAATCTTTGAAAAAGAGGACATTCTTAACGAAAAGTTGGTTATTGTTGAATATTATGTTGATGGAACCCATTAGAATCGTCTCAATAAGACGATTCTAATGGGTTCGAACATCATAAGATTCAGTACGACTTGACTGACAACCTATAAATGCTATCAAAATGAACTGTCACATTTATCATAGTATTTCGTATTAAGCGACCATTCCCATAAAAGACCGCTCTTTGGTGGTCCCTTAAGTGGTCGCTTAACACAAGTTTTACTCTACCTCATAATACGAATAAAATCCAGCTTCTCGAGTAAAGTTCCCCTTAAGTGCAGCCCCAGATGCCGGGCTCCCTGGTTCGGTCTGGCTTGCGTCAGATAAATGGAAACTTCTACCATAGGTCGCAAGACCGATAATCAATTTATTCTTTGGTGTTCCATTTTCATGCCAGTAGTTAGCTGCCCAGGCCTACGTAGATATAATAGTATTCATTATAACAACTTTAAAAGTTATGTTGCAAACGAACTCTCCTAAACCGAAGCATAGCTGAAAATATCCGTCATGAGCCAGCCTCGAACCAACGCGGACAACTATATTTAAATAATTTGGATTAAAAGTCCAATGCTCTACCACTGAGCCAAAGAAGATCTTCCCTGACGCGGGTGTCAGACATTGTATTCAAACCTTCGAAGCTATGCAGGACAGTGGTAGGAGTGGTCTCCCATAACACACTTAAGAGGTCCCCCTTAAGAGTCATCATATATTGATGACGATAAGCCTATCTAGGCAGTAATATGCTTTCACAACTAACAAAGTCGGTTCAATGCCGACATAAATGGCTCAATTGCCAATCTCACACGAGCCCCCATGTTGCAAACGAACTGTCCTAAACAGAAGCATAGCTGATAATATCCGTCGTGAGCCAGCATCGAACCCACGCGGACAACAATATTCAAGTATTTTGGTTTACAAGTCCAATGCTCTACTACTGAGCCCTGACGCGGGTGTCAGACATTGTATTTAAGGTAACTGCGGACAGATAATAAAGTCGAATTTTCGACTTTCTTAAAATCTCATAATAATTGCTGAGATTTATCTTTGACGTGTGGGCATTAGCTAAAATGCAATAAAAAGGGTTTGAAGCTCGTTCCTTTGACGTCGTGACGTCATGAAGGGGCCAGCCCCTTTTCGACCCGCGAAAATCAGTATTTGCAAATATTTTCTTAATTTACCGGCCGATTTTTACGAAAACAGTTTCATTTAGAAAATCCAAGAACGCCAGAGCTAGTCGTTTAATTTCTGTGCACATTCAAACAGAAAAACAGGTCTGAAACGCTATCTTTTTCGCGATTTTAAAGAATTGGCGTTCAATTTTTCATTTCATTTTTTGAATATAAATAGAAATTTCTCAAAATTTTGTCCGGTGACCTATGCTGATTTTTTGTTATTTTGTAGCGAAATTAATATGCTTCATATATATCAAATAAAAATGATATGTTTTCGGGTTATTTTTTTCATAAATTTCAATTTAGTGAAGTTGTTGCAACATTTTCCATCGAAGTCGACGTCGCACCAAAACCATCGTTACTATGTTTATTTGACGCCAATCTTCCTGCAATAACGCATATCAAATATTTGAAATACGGGTTTTATTGTGAAATATAGGGTTCAGAAGTTTTGTATCTGAATGCGATTTTAAGAAAAGCAAAAAATCAATTATTTTTTTATCCGTTCAAAAAGACAGCTTTTTTGAATATTTGACGCGACGTTGAAATATCCTTTGATTTGCGATATCTTCGCGGAATCGAATTTTACAAAAAATTTAACCAGAAGACACATGGTTTTTATTTAAAAAATCTTCAGTGGAATGGTTTGGCAGCAAAATCTCAAAATTTCAGCATAGGTCACCGGACAAATTTTCGAGAAAAAAGTCAATATTTTCAGTCACTGTACTAGAAAACAGCAGCGCAGAAGGTATTTACAAATGATACGTTACACCTAATTGTATGTATTTCATTTATATCTTCATATCATTCAAATCACAGCATCAGGCGTCTTTTTGCGAAGCAAATGGTGTTTTCGGAATAAAAATCGGTTAATTATTTCCAGAAAAAATGGCCAATTACTAAATTTGGTCCCTAAAAAAGGGGTCGGCCCCTTAATGACGTCATGACGTCTTTTCTACGTAATGAAATCCCTTTTTATGGCCGACATATGAAAGCAGATATTTCAAAGTTTAATTTGATCGCATTAGGCAAGATTTGCATACTTTTTAAAAGTTGGACCTAAAATGACCCTCTATGTGTCCGCAGTTACCTTAAACCTTCGAAGCTATGCAGGACAATGGTAGGAGTGGTCTCCCATAACAATATGAAAAATATGATGACAATATTCATGTCAACAATTAATACATTTTTTCTTAAATGCTAGTACAGTTAGTAACAACGAGAAATTATCATTTATCTTGATCAAAACAATTCTAAATCATTCAGTCTGCACTCCATTCATCCATTCCAAACGCTTACACACAAATCGGTCGAAAACGCTGCAATATCACTGAAAAGTTAAAAAAAAAAACTATATTCACATGGCTCCGAAAAAATCTGTTACATTACAGATCTGCTTGAAATAGGAACGTCTGATTGGTTCATCGAACGTTAATGTAACTTTTTAAGGGAAGGTAAGACATATCGCGTATCGCGTTCATCGTGAACGCAATCATTGATTTCGTTTAACCATAGTTTAAATGCATTCAAAACTCGCTCCTCTTATTCATTCAATTCAATCCCAAATCAATTCAATTTTTCATTTGCATGTTTTTATTAACTGTATCGAAGAGATTGGAGACGAATCATATACAACCAAGTTGCCGCTTTTTCGCGGTGACGTCATCGTATTATCGTGACACCATCGCCGTCCAGTCGAACTATCGGCAAGTACGCAGAAGCCTTAAACCCCAACAAATTCTGTAGCGCTGACCGGAATGATATTGTATGATGAACATACCATGTTCAACTGACTCTTAGTTCCCGTCTCCACTGTCCTGCTAAACAGTGGGCTGTTGTGTCCCGTCACTGGATCCCATGCGCCGTGCAGGTCATACGACATCAGGTTTATAAAGTCCAAATACCTGTTAAATATGTTAGAATGTACAGGTTGTATCACGTCTTTAACGTATTTTCTTAATTCCGGATGTGTTTCATTTATAAATGCTAAAGTTCGCGTGAGTGCTTAAAAGACATCTTTTCTATACATGCATAGACAAAATTGACATCTGATCACTAACTCCAACGTAGGCCTATGCATCTATAACGGTTGCTAGCCAAGCCTCTTCACTTCTTACATGGCAGTTTCACAAATCAATTTTACCTGTGAGGTTTGCTTCAAACATTTTCACATTTACGCAAAAATTAAAACTCATATCAACTAATTGTTTCTCAAAGTCTGATCAAATCCTCCACAATTCGCTCTGTTTATTAAAATCAAGAACATCGTGAAATTGACACTCATTCAGTTAAAATCATTCTGAATCACTCTCCCAGCGCTTAATGCATTCATTCAAAACTCTCAATGTCAACATTCAAAACCGTTCTGAAATCGTTCAAAAGCACAGCGAATTCCTTCAAAACGATCAACAAATCACCCAAACCATTCCAAGATTTTATGGGTGCTGGTATGGATTTTAAAGCGCTTGATGAAACACAAACAGAAAAATACGTATTTCTTCTTAAAGTATGTAATAAAAATTACAAATATAAAAAAAATCTCTTTTTTATGGAGAAAATGAATCTCATAAACAATGAGCTTAAGGTAGTGAAACCGATTTAGTTCCGCAACATTTCAGAACTCATGATGTTTCACCATGTTGACCAACGTTTCCTAATGAAGATCATTAGGAAACCATGGTTAACACTGTTAATGTTCATTACTTGAGAAATGTTGCGGAAAGATGTATTGCGGTTCTACTACCTTCAATATGCAGATTTTCCTTAATAACCGATCAAATGAATAACGTTACTTTTGGACGTTAGGTATGTCATAACCGGCGTCTATTTTCTCTTTTCCCGCAGGTACAGCCGCCATCAATAACAACCTTTCACGGCCAGTATTCGTAGCCTCTTTCTGAAACCCTTCCATCGTCTCCTAGACAAACAAAATGGTAATTCATTATCAGTAGGATCACAGGGTATAACGTGCCACGCCGACACCAGATCGATTTTTTCGATACGGAACTAACGTTTAGGCAAGTTTTTGACTGATTTGTAAACCAAAATAATCACTTTCATTTCAATTTTTAGTATCACTGTCTAGATAAATGGTTCTTCTTTTAGGAAATAAAAGGGGAGGGTAACAACTAAGCAAAATGAGCGAGTTCTAGCCCTAGGAGTGAGTGACTTTGCTCGTTTTTTAGGTTTGTCATTATTTTTTGTCAAACAACCTGACTATTCTTCATTGTTTGTGTTGGTAAGAGAATTTATGTATCCTCTACACACATTCCAAATTTCTCGGCAAAAGATCCACATAAAGAGAAGATATTCGTACTTTTATTGGCCTGGGTAGCGAAAAAATTGATAACTAAACACCCCCTGAATTTTTTTCGATTGGAAATCGACACCAGAATTTGTGATAGGGGGTGTCTTGTTATCATATTTTCCGCTACCCAGGCCAATAAAAGTACGCATATCTTCGCTTTATGTTGATCTTTCGCCGAGAAATTTGGTATGCGTGTAGAGGACACATAATTGCTCTTAGACAATCATAAGCATTTAAGAATAGTCAGGTTGTTTGACAAAAAATTAATGACAAACCTAAAAACCAAGCAAAGTCACTCACTCCTAGGGCTAGAACTCGCTCATTTGACTTAGTTTTTACCCTCTACTTTTATTTCCTAAAAGAAGAACCATTTATCTCGACAGTGATACTAAAAATTGAAATGAAAATGATTATTTCGGTTTATAAATCAGTCAAAAAGTTGCTCCACCGTTAGTTCCGTATCGAAAAAATCGATGAGGTGTCCACGAACCTTCTGGTGTCGGCGTGGCACGTTAAACCCTGTGAGGATCTAGGTTTTTGAATTTTATTTCAGACAGTGTGGAAGCCTTCTACCGAGTTTCGATTTGAAATGTATTAAAGGAGCTTTGTCAACCAAAATACTTTTTCTATGTTAGACGAGATGAAAATTGGCTTGATAAAGAAAACCCGAGTTACACTTCGGCTCCCAAAAGCTGCTTCCTTTTAATGGCGAATATAAAAGGGTATGACTACGTGTAGAGGATTCATATATGAGTCTATGCGTGACATTTCAAAAAAATCCACATGTGCGCATAGCAAAGCTTCTATGCAGACTGTGTGGATGCACATTCTGCCAAAAGTCTTTTCTATGCGCTATATAGATAGATATATAAGGTCTTAATCCCTCTTCTGCCAGTCTGCCTAAATTCTTGTAGCAAAATGTTGTTGTCTACGCTGCTTAACATTCGAATCTCGCGAATGTGCGAGTTGCTGGAAATGTCACGCACAGGCTCATATATCTTATGATATATGAAATTATAATATATCATAGTGTGATAAAGCTTTAGTCTCGTACCTCTACGAACAAAATAATCAGACTCTATTTGATTTGATATCACCAAACAGCAAAAAAAATAGAATTGTGCCAGACCTAAATTTTAAACTTTACTTACATTTAAAAACAATACAAAGTTTTCTTTATCTGAAGGTAATCCACCCCTTGAGGCCGGGTTTTCCCAATCTAGGTCAAGGCCGTCGAAACCATGGAGTCGGAGAAATTGTATGGAAGTTTCGATGAAATTCTGGCGTTTGTTTGAATCTGAGACCATCAGTGAGAACCTTTGACTTCCAGCAGTCCAGCCACCGACAGCTAGCAGGGTTTTCAGGGACGGGTTCTGTAACTTTAGACTTTGGATTCCTTGATACCTTAGTTGAAATTAATAGACGGGTTACAATAGTCATATATTTTTTCCGTGCATAGAACTACCAGCCCTGTGTTCAGGATGTAAAATCGTTTCGCGAGCGCTTTGAGATGACACCCCGCTTTGCACGTGCACATACGTGCAAAGCAAGGTATCATTTCGAAAGCGCTTCGCTGACGTTTTCATCCTGGACGCAGGGTAGGCTTTTTCAGCTTACATGTAATCCTTTTTGGAAGAAACCTACATCCCACTTAGTTATGGGAAATACTATCCGTACTTCAATTTTTGGATGACGTGAAAGTATTTTTTTCTCCAAATAGATGAATGTTTCAACTACTTTTCAAAAAGCATTTCTTCCCTTATTACAACTTCCTTACAGGAAGAAGCCCTTCTTATACATTTTACGATATGTGTTTCTGGGAATGTCGTATTTACGACTAATTTTAAGAAAATTTCGAGTGTTGGTTCCATAATTACTTACATGTATCAATTTTTGGAAAAAAACCTTCACCCCACTTAGTTATTGGAAATACTACCCGTACTTGAAATTTTCGACTAATTTCAAAGAAAATTACGAGTGTTGGTTCTAAAATTACTGAAAAAAGGTATCCATAAGAGCACAATCCTATTAATGATTATCGGATTGAGTAAACTTGTCACAGTCCATAGTTCGGGCACTATTTTGCATTCCAATACAAAAAAACAACAACAGCATTTGAGCCTGTGCATGACATTTCTTACAATTTGTCATGTGCGTGAAGGGCCAACATTAACCGATCTTGACTCCCATGTAGTATCTTAAGAAGTTTGCCAGACACTTTAAGACCTTATCTTTCTCCAAAGCGCAAATTTAAGACCCGGGTCAGACTGTGCAGATGCACAGGCTGGCCAGAGCCTTTGCTTGGCGGACATTTGAAATTGTTGGAAATGTCAAGCACAGTCTCATTTATTGAATTTGTTTAGTCCTTAGATAGAATGGAGTTCGTTAAGGGAAGATCTAATTCCTGAAGTAATGGTTTTATTAAAGCCAGGTATACTTTCAGCTGCCAGACGGGATTGAAATTGTTGACCTCTTCACCGCCAAAATCAAAACGTAGTTCCTCGTGTGCACAGACCTAAAACCGCTAATTGCTGTATCATTTCGGCTTTAACTTGACTGCCATTTTAGTTGAATCAAAATAACGACAAGACATTTCTTTTGGGTCCGTAAACTATATGAATATTTTTAACACAATCGTAAATCGCGTATGAAAATATATATGTACCGCGTCGAGCGATTTGGGGTTTAAATGAATTTGGAATAAGTCTGTTTTTTTCCGCGATTTTATGACGTCATTTTCCAACGTAATGTTATTGTGGTCGAAAACCGATTGAAATGTTTTTTCGCGAGTGTTTTTGTGAGTGTTTTTGTGATCTCATGGAATTGCGTGTAAGGACATGGATGAAGAGTTAAGGGTGAGTATATTTTATTTATCTAAACAGTTTTGTGTCTATTTATGGTGGTAAAATGTCGAAAAACATATCAAAATCGTCCGAGTGCTACTCAATGAAGGTAATCCAAAAACGGACAAAAATAACAAGTTGGAAAATAAGATCGGTGATTATTATCTATCTCGTTTGTGTTTTGCATTCCTTCTCAGAATTCAATGATCGACTTCTATAATTGTAACTAACAATGATCTTTCATTTACATGTATTTGATTTGTTATTGAATCGACCTATGTCGAAGATACATGCTTGACACGCGTGATCAATGAAGTAGCACATCTTGGTAAAGTGTAAATCAATACTACACAGATTTGAAATGTCCTAACGTAAGTATTGATTTGGGCCCATTTATATGTATATTCATTTATTTATTTATTTATTTATTTATTTAATTATTTTCATTTTCTTTATCGAAAACGTAAGAAAGGATCCTATTTTAGGAAATCAATAATAAATAGTTTTAGAATTCACTTGCGAAAAGTCAGAGTGGCCGTAGCCTATTGTATACGTCTTCATCCCATAACTTTTGTACCTTCGCGGCGTGGGTTCGGGGCGCACCATCGGTGAATCATGTTTTTTTTTTTTTTGTTTGTTTTTTTTAAGTTTTTTAACGTCTGTAACACCCTCAAATTTGAACAAAGATAAGATTATAGAAAATGCAAGCTGATCCTCGTCCACCCTTTGAAGGAATATTGTGATGGAGAATTTTAATTACAATACGTCTACGAAGCAGCCTTTTCTGGATAATTACAGTTTTGCTATTAAATGGCAAAAATTCAACGGGTATATAGATCTAGTGTTTTTTCTGGTTAGAAATGTAATAATACAGGATTGAAGTAATTGTGAAGACGAAATATTTATACGCTGTGTGCGGCCGTCTAAAATGGTGTTCACGATCATCGTCTAGGAAAATGAACTATGTAGGAATATTTTTAGTCTTTTAAATATCATGTTCCCTGCTGGATTTAAATTTCATATATTTCATCAAGGGGTTACTGTACCTATAATATTTTCGGTACTTTACGAGGACTTGAATTCAAATCACCCATGCGTTCAAAATTTAAACGTTTTAGAAACGTCCAGAATTACTACCACGCCTGCACGTGATCCAGGGAACATTTTGGGGCGAGATTTTGAGAGATTCTCTCATTTTTCTGTCATAAATCTAATTGAAACGTGCTTAAATAGAGAAAAAATTAGAAGCATAATGTAGTTTAGTAAGGGTTTTGGTTCAAATATTTCTCAGAAATTCTTTATTTCTCATAAGATTTGGCTAAATGAGTTATTTTTGCTCGTGAAAATCTGAGCTAGAAATAGTTATCCCTGGTAATTAAATCTCACGGGGTAAAGTGTCTAAAAGTTCGCAAACTTGTTTGCATCCTCAACAAAAGGTCTGAATTCACGTAACTTTATTTTATTTTATTGTTTTGTTTTTGTTGTTTGTTGGGTTTTTTTAAGCTTTTTAAGCACATCGTGCTCCAGGTGAGCTTTTGTGATCATTGAATGCGCGTCGTCTGTCGTCTGTCGTCCGGCGTCAACAGTCTAAGTGTTTACACTCTAGAGGCCACAAATATGGTCCAATCTTCATGAAACTTGGTCAGAATGTTTGCCAGGTCACAAGGATGAACCCTATTGAAAATGGGAAGGATCCATGCCATATCAACGGGAAATTGGGCCTTAATGACATTTTTTTTTTGTTTACACTGTAGAGGCCACAAACATGGCCCAATATTCATGAAACTTGGTCAGAATGTTGACCAGGGCCACAAGGATGAACCCCTATTGAAAATGGGAAGGATCCATGCCATAATCAAAGGAAAAGGGGCCTTAATGACAATTTCCTTGTTTACACTGTAGAGGCCACAAATATGGCCCAATCTTCATGAAACTTGGTCAGAATGTTGGCCAGGTCCACAGGGATGAACCTTATCGAAAATATCAAGGGAAATGGGGCCTTACTGATAATTTTCTTGTTTACCGAGACCTGCACATCATTTTTATAGACGTGTTAGGCAAAACAGAGAGATTTACCTTGCCTGTTTTTACTTTTGATTTAACACAAGATGTATGCTTACCTTGCTTTTGGAGACAGATGGATCTTTTAAGTTCATGATACTGAGAAAAGTTTTGCCACTTGATCTGACGTATATTCCCAAGCCATACAACTTCCTCGTTGACGAAGATGAAACAATCGGATCGTATTGATATAAAACTCATGGGACAACTGCATTCATTTCTTTTGTAGACCGAACGCTCAGTATACACGAAATACAGTCATTGACCATTCTTCATTCATGTCGACAAATGTCCAGGGTGAAAATTATATTCTGCTCTCTCTCTCTCTCCTCTCTCTCTCCTCTCTCTCTCTCTCTCTCTCTCTCTCTCTCTCTCTCTCTCTCTCTCTCTCTCTCCTCTCTCCTCTCATCTCTCTCTCTCACTCTCTCTCACTCTCTCACTCACTCTCTCTCTCTCTCTCTCTCTCTCTCCTCTCTCTCTCTCTCCTCTCTCTCTCTCTCTCTCTCTTGCTATTGTTATTTTGAATGTTGTGTTGATTTTGTCTTTGTATGTATTTTTTAGCGCTTTTGAATGGTTTTGAGTTAGTATTTGGAATCAATGAATGGATCGCTGTGTGAGCGATTTTAAAATGGTCTTAAAATAAGAGAAAGGTAAAAAATACGATTCAACTAACTATTATTACTAAGCCATAACAAA